>SADC01001168.1:137233-752904 GCA_004194705.1 Ditylenchus dipsaci | reverse complement strand
AACTGGTGTCCCACGCGAATAAACCGGTTGATAACCGCGGTTGTTTGGCAAGCTGGAGGGAACTAGTCAGGATGTTCAAGGCGCCGGCGGAACGCCGGCGCTAAGCCGGCGCTGCGCCGGGTTCACAACTAGCGCGGCGCTTGCCGGCGCTTAGCCGCGCTCCGCCGGGTTCAAAGTTAGCGCCGGCGCTCAGCCGCGCTGTATATCTTGGCGCTTAAGTAGTGGTTATCTGGATACCGTTAATAATCATTCTTTTTTTAACTGTTCTTTAACTTCACTGCTTGGAAATAACAGTGCGATTTTATTAAAATAAATCGCAGAGTATATAATTTTTTGAAAAGCATATTGAATATGTGAATGTTATTATCAGGTAAGCCGGCGGCGTTCCGCCCAGTTCAAAGTTAGCGCCGGCGCAACTAAGCGTGCGGCGCTTACGGCGCCGGCGCTAAGCCGGCGCTCCTCGCGAGTTCAAAGTTAGCGCCGGCGCTCATAAGCGCCGGCGCTTAAGGCGCCGGCGCTTAGCCGGCGCTGCGCCGGGTAGCAGCGCTTAAACAATCCTGAACTAGTCTTTCGGGCCCCGGCAACGCGGGCCAGCCGGTCAATTTTAGATCCTCCTTTTTAATCAAACTTTTCAACATTTAAAGTGTCTCATCCTTTAGCGGTGCGCTCCGCACCTCATTTGTCAGATGGTAATCGCCTGAAGATGACGTAAATCATGAGACGTAAGACACGGTCCATGAGGCTTAGGCATGTGTGAGAATGAAGTAGTCATGAAAATAGCCTGATAATAACAGCCAGAATGTATGATAATAAATGAAGGTTTTGGAACAGAAAGCCATAAAATGATGAAGGATAATGAATGTGAAGACCTGTAGTTAATTAGAGGTTGTCTTCACAGATTCTGAAATTGTTTAGCCTTTATGATGGTTTGAGGACAGTATATTAGCCTGTGATGATGGGGGTTGAATAAATTTTATCATGTTAGATGTTGGAAGACACGAAGATAAATAACCCTCTTGGAAATATAACAGACGGGGATCGATGTGTTCAGCCATATGAATCGATTTTAGCCAGTTGAATCAATTCACTCAGTTGAATCGATCCAGGCAGATGAATCGATTCAGCTTGTTGAATCGATTAAGCAAGATAGTCGATTCAGCCAGTTGGATCGATTCAGCCAGTTGAATTTATTCAGAGCGGATGAATCGATCAGCCAGATGAATCAATTCAGCCAGTTCAAAATGATCAGACTAACATCCAAGTTTATATAAGCAGATGAAAAAAAAACTTTGGAAATAATTGAACTTTTTGACAAAAAATCAAAAACATTTTGAAATGACTCAAAGCTTTTTCGAAAAGGCCTGAGGCCTGTCCTTTCCGCTCCAAGCCACTGACCATTACCTTGGAGAGGATAGAGCAGACACGACCGCCCGTCGCGCCACGAAACCTAAGAATGAATGAAATGACTGAAAGATTCTTTTTTCTTCCCGGCCCCCACTCTTCTAAACTCCACCCTCCAACTTCTGTATTGTGGAACCTTGATGACTGTAACAATTCAGATGGAAAGACTGGAAGCTGAATAGTGAAGAGTTGCACAGTAAGGGTTGTGTATGATTGACTATTGGATTGTAGAGGGGTGTAGACCTGTGGATGATATGATAGTTCGATGGATTAGATGGTGGAGAGGTGAAAGAAAATGACTCAATGATCAATGAACAAATGTCAGAAGGCCCTTGGATGTCTGATGGTTGATGTTGATTGGATGAATAAATTAGATCAAGCCAGTTGAATCAATTCAAATGGAGGAATGGATCAATCCAGCCAGAAGAAATCGATTCAAACGGATGGATAGATCAATCCAGCCAGTAGAAACGATAAAATGTATGGATGGACCGATGCAGCCAGTAGAAACGATTCAAGTGGATGAATTGGCCACCCAGCCAGTGAATCAATTCAATTAGTTGAATTAACCAATCAAGCCACATGAATCGATCTAAATGATTGAATTGATTAATCAATCCAATTGTAGAAATCTGCATGCTGCTTAGACATCCAGAAATTACAAAATTAGAGTCAAGGTGGAGGATGAAATTTTGAAGGTTTTTTGTGTGTGGATGTTAGAGAATATAGAAGGGTTTTTGTAGAATTTAGCTGGTTAGTTTACTTTATTATAGAAATGTCAGCATTTTATTACAAAATAATTATTACTAGCTCTGGCCAGAGTAAAAGCATTTACTAGCTACATTTACAGAGAGAAAAGGCAAGACTGATTTCAGCTTTAGTTTAAATCAAAAGAAGAGAGGGGGAGGGTACAACATACAAAAAGAAGGCTTGGGCAGAATCAATCGAAACAAGACTTGAAAGAACATTTTTGTGTATTGGGGAAAAAAAAGTTGAGAAAATAGCAAAAAAATCGACAAACAAAATACTAGCGAATTCCACTATATTAAAAAGTTATTTTTTGCTTTTTTTTGTACTTTTGGGCATTCTTCTTGCGTCGAAGAAGACGCAACACCAATTGATGAAAATGACCAATCCAAGCATTTAAATCGAATCAAGTGGATAAATTGACTAATCCAGCCAGTTAAATCGATTCATATCATATGGACGAATTGACATCCAGCCAGTTGAATCGATTCAAATGGACAAACTGACCAATTAGCCAGTTGAATCGATTCAAATGAATAGACTGATCAATCCAGCCAGTTGAAATTAAATCAAGTGGTTGAATCATATCAACTCGGCTCTTAGAATGGATTCAATCATGATAGATGAAATTTTCCAATCAATTCGAAAAAATTGAAAAAGTGCGAGTAAAAAGTCGAAAATGATTTGAAACAACTCGAATTTTTCTGGAATGTATGCCTGATGCCTACCCTCTCCACCCCAAGCCACTGACCATTGAGCTTGGAGAGGAAGAGCAGACACGATGCCCGTCACACCACAAAACCTAATAATGAATGAAATAACTGAAAGATTTGCTTATATAGCCCAAATGACCAAGAACAAAATGTTTGGTCTTGAACAGAAAATAATTTGAACAGTGCGGACAGACACACACACATACACACAGACATGTCTCCTTTAGTAGAGGTCTGTGTGATGTGTGATCTGTGATCCTGTTTAGAAATATAGTTGCGGACAATTGATAGCGGACGGCACGTTTATTATTAGACTTACTGTTTTTTCGTAAAAAATTTTAAATGCTTTTAAAAATCGCGATAGGCAGCTTTTGTAGAGCACTTAAAGGGCTA
Source organism: Ditylenchus dipsaci (assembly GCA_004194705.1). Lineage (NCBI taxonomy): Eukaryota > Metazoa > Nematoda > Chromadorea > Rhabditida > Anguinidae > Ditylenchus > Ditylenchus dipsaci. The sequence goes on along the minus strand of SADC01001168.1, from coordinate 749,650 downwards.
CAATTATAGCCTACTACTTGTTATAAAAATATCAATTTTGCGCGATTGCTTGAGGCGGTTTGGAAACCCCTCGTTTTCTCCCCGACAATTGATAGCGGACGATTTTTTTCAAGCTGATGATTTTAATTTTTTATATATTGTCAACTTTAAATGACTATTGTAAGCCCTGTTCCTCAGCTACAATTTGGTATATCAAACTTTTGTTTTGAATTATTATACGGAAAATATGACCATAGAAATAAAGTATCGATTTCTAGTCAAATTCAAATAAAATGTAAGGAAAATGGTTGTTTGACCACATAATTAAGAGTTTTCTCAAATTTTAAAAATCAAAATTTACGCCCTTTTGCATTTTTTGAAAGCTCTATGATTTCTCTAAAAAATGACATTTTGATCGTTGTCGTAGGACCACTCTGCACTGAGATACAGATAGGTTGAATTTGAAAACCCTGAAAAATGGCTTAAAATAAAGGCAAAACGGCACTTACGACAACGATCAAAATGTCATTTTGTAGAGAAATCATAGAGCTTTCAAAAATGCAAAAGGGCGTAAATTTCGATTTTTTTAAATTTGAGAAAAGTTCTTAATTATGTGGTCAAACAACCATTTTCCTTACATTTTATTTTAATTTGACTAGAAATCGACACTTTTATTTCTATGGTCATAATTTTCCGTATAATATTCAAAACAAAAGTTTGATATACCAAATTGTAGCTGAGGAACAGGCTTACAAATAGTCATTAAAAGTCGACAATATATAAAAAATTAAAATCAATCAGCTTGAAAAAAAATCGTCCGCTATCAATTGTCGGAGAAAAAAACGAGGGGTTTCCAAACCGCCTCAAGGGAACCAGTCACTTCTGTCCCGGACATTTCTGTCCCGACACTTCTGACACTTCTGTCCCGGACAGTTCTGTCCTAGACAGTTCTGTCCCGGACAGTTCTGTCCCGGACAGTTCTGTCCCGGACATTTCTGTCCTGACACTTCTGTCCCATTTCCAAATTTACTTAAATTTACATATTATACTAAATTTAAGTTTGAAACCTGTGAAAATCTAAGTGATAGTCAACGAAGGACACCTATTGAGAAGTAGCCAGAGTGGTACACATAGGAAGGGGTAAGGAGGACACCACCCAGAAGGAGGTATTTAGGTGGTGGCATCCAAAGGGAATACCCAGAAAGGGGTACCTAGGTGAGGTGATGGCGTCCAGGATGAGGTAACTACGTGGTGATATTTAGGAAAGCGCTCCCAGTTGATGGTACTTAAGGAAGATATTCAGAAGGGGATCCTCAGGAGGGTATACCCAGATGAGGGTATACTCCGGAGCGTGTATCTTAGTGGATGGTATCAAGATGGAGTAGAACTAGAAGGGGTATTCAGGCGAACGTAGCAAGGTGATTGCTCTCAGATAGTGGTGATTATGTAGTGATACCTAGGTAGTGTTACTTAGAAAGTGATATAAGGAAAGCTTTTATGCAACCTTAAAGTCAGGATTTAGTGTGTGGAGATGCCGCGAATGCAACTGGCGCTTTTCTAGTTTATTATTGTAACACTGTTTTACTCATACACACAATAAAACAATCTTGGATGATTGTTTTTAGATTTATAACTGAAATTTTGGTCAATATGCAAATTATAAGTAAATTTGGAAACGGGACAGAAGTGTCGGGACAGAAATGTCCGGGACAGAACTGTCCGGACAGAAAAGTCCGGGACAGAACTGTCCGGGACAGAAGTGTCGGGAAAAATGTCCGGGACAGAAGTGTCATGTACCCCGCCTCAAGCAATCGCGCAAAATTGATATTTTTATAACAAGTAGTAGGCTATAATTGTAGGTAAAATATCGATTACCGACGGTCAATGAATTTTTTTTTTGAAATTTTTGATCAAAATCGTCAATTTTCAGGACAAAAGTTTCTGGAAAGTCGAACCTTATACCAAAACCTCATCCTGAATCCGAATCCGTTGAGATCAGATCAAAATAATTTTATGGGCTGATATATAGCTATTTTGAGCACATAGACCAGGAATTTGCACCATTTAGCTATTTTAGTAGATATTCCAGTCTATAAAAATATTTCGATCTGATCTCAACGGATTCGGATTCAAGATGAGATTTTGATATTAGGGTCGACTTTCCAGAAACTTTTGTCCTGAAAATTGACGATTTTGATCAATAATTTTGAAAAAAAAATTCATTGACCGTCGGTAATCGATAGCCGTCCTAATTGTAGCCCTTTAAGTGCTCTACAAAACTGCCTGTCGCGATTTTTAAAAGCATTTAAAAATTTTTGCGAAAAAACAGTAAGTCTAATAATAAACGTGCCGTCCGCTATCAATTGTCCGCAACTGTATCTTCTTGTCATGTCCATCCGACAACTGCTCTTACACCGTTCAAAAAAGTTGAGGTATAACTTTGTATCGAAAAAGACGACCTTTGCAATATTATAGTCTAATTAACCAAATTGAAAAGAAATAATACCTTCGGTAGGGAAACATTCTGTTTCGATCTATAAGACACAAGCTGTAGGTAGTAGTCAATGATGTTGTCATTGACAAGCTTTCCAGCATTGACAAGCTTTCCATTGACAAGCTAAAGCCCTCCGAGAGGTCATTTTTTAAGGCTATAGCCCCCTCAGCCCCCTCCCTGGCTACGCCCATGCCCCCAGAACCTGTCTCGGTGTCCAAAAAAGGCCAGTAAATCGAAACCGCAATTTTGGGCCAACTCTAGTGTTACTAGTTTAAAATGGTTGTTTTTCTAGGTAACATAGTAGAAATTTGGCTGCCAGTTGGGGCTGCCAGTTGGGAGGGCTTCCAGTTGGAGCTGCCAGTTGGGAGGGCTGCCAGTTGGGTGTCGTTCACTAATGCGGGCTAATATACGGGGAAAAAATAAATAAAAACCTTCGCGAGTTGACCTTCGCAAGTTGACTTTCGCGAGTTAAACCTTCGCGAGTTGATCTTTTACCATTACTCTGCTGTTTCGTCCTCTGCTGAATCGCATACCACCTAAAAATTGCTATGTCATTACCCTTATTTCCTTGGTTTTAGTGCTTTCCATTTTACCCTTTCAAGTAAGCAAACAAATGTCTTTGTCAAGCGGTTCTCCGAGAGAGGCGGAAGGAAAAGATATGCAAATTAAAGCAGACAGATCAAAGGGTATATTGTAACTTATGTAATTTTCGAGATCATTAGAACTCCGACTTCAGATGCTTCGCTCTCATCGAATGATGCAAATCTCGTGACGAATGACGAAAATAATTTTTCAACTTCTGTTCTAGCTACCCATTCTGACTTCGACGCTAACACACCTAATGCTGTGATTGTTGCAAGGTTTTTCAAAAAAATTGCGCTTTTGTCAGTCTTCATTTCTCTTTCAGCCGCTTGGTCGATTCATCTCGATGTTTGGATGCAGCCGGAACTGTTTCCAAATTGAAGTCGTGCTTGAAATCTCCAGTTGTTAAGTATCCCGAGAAACATGTCCAATTTGATCATTCTATCGATGACAGGTCTCAGTCAGAGCAGATCAGCAGTTGTTCCAGAGGTGAAGTAGCTTCGGAAAGAGTTTTAATGTGCGTTCTCTCGAATTTTTAGGGTGTGGTGAGCTCAATGCAAATGCAGTAATTTGTCAAAAGTCTAAAGAAGGTTCCCTGCTTTATCTGCATTTCACATTTACCTAACTTATTCTAAGCTTCCGATCAAATCGAAAAAGTTAGCCGGATAAGAAGTCCAGTGTCAGTGATCGACTAAAGTATCTGTCGTCGTTGAGGGCTAAGAAAAAAGTGTGTTTGTGAATGATATAAAAAACTCCATTTCTCGTTCTAAGAATTGAGCATGTTTTTTTGTGTCCTTCGTTTACCGTATAACCTCTATTAGACGGGCACCCTCTAATAGACGGGCACCCTCAAGGACCTAAATCTCAGCGCAAAAAAATTTTTGCAAATCTGTTTTTCGCGTTTTCTTGATCACCTCGATCTTAGTTGATTCCGCTTTTTAGATTTTTTGAGTACCCAAAAATCTCAAAATCAAAATATTTTTTTTCGATTTTTTAGGGGTTGAAAAATAGAAGGGCATGCCCGTCTATTAGAGGTTATACGGTATACGTTTTATTGTTCCATATCCTTTTGTCTTTGGAAAGAACACTAATCTGGCTCTGAAGTTGTTTAAAAAAATGACATATTTAGTTCCCACTGCTCTTCCTTCTTCGAGCAGCAATAAGCGGTCTTCTCCAATTCAGGATCCTATCAATGTCAAGGTAGTCTTTCATTTCACTTTTCTGATTATTATGGTAACTTAGCAATTGCTGAGGGAGGAGGTATTCCTTTCGTCTTCTCGCCATTGCCACCTCTAAATTCAAGGAAGGAATCGAAGTTAGTTCTTTATATGAAATGCTGTTAGCGTTTTTCGTAGATCTTATTTGCTTTAAGGCCAGAAAGAAGAAAATATCGCCTTACTCTGATTCACGTGCTATTCGTAACAATCAGCCTCTGCAATCTCCGATAGATGCAGATATTAAGTCGAATGCGCGTGGCCCTACAAAGTTTGCTATTTTATTTGCCATTTAGTTCACAAGGATGAGTTATTAGGTTCGCATCATCTTCGCCAGCAATCAAAAACACTACGAATGGCGTTGAAACGTTCCCACTGGTGTTGCCTTGTATTTCTTCATCCGGCCCTTTTTCGAGTTCTGCTCCAAACCTCCAGGAGGCGTACAATGCCGAAAAAAAAATTAGCCATGGACTAACATACGCTTCTTTGCAAGTTTTGCTTGAGAAAGTATCAGAGACGTCTGCTACGCCAACAACTGCTGGGACGTCGCTGACTCCAAATAAGATGACAAATTCTCCTGGTTGTGAAGAGGAAGACTCAAAATTGAATAGCAACGATATCATGAAGGTATATATCTCTCCTATGATTCAATGTATACTATCTATTAAAGGACCCTGTCTCTTCCTTATTATCCTGTATCGGTCTTTTTTGGACACTTTGAACAACTTTGATGGGCTTTTTAAAGTACTAATCGCTATGAGTAAAACTTGAATAAAAATACCCCATACCAGTTGGGTAATCAAAAATACATGAAACAATACAGATTCAGAAGTGGTCTAAAACCATGATACCCGTGTAATTGTTTTCAGTCTCTTCGGCTAGCCAGTTCTCCGTAATTTGTAATTTGTAATTGTTTGTCAAAAGACCTTGAAATAGCGGCAGCACTTTGTTATATGACTTTGGGATGCTCTTCACAAATCTGCGAAAAATCTCTCAACAAGGTGTTTAAAGGATTATACTTGAATGCGCGCGGGACACTTCTCTTTTGTTTCGCACTCTACTCTTTGGAGTTATTTCGAGCGACTCAAAAGAGTACTGAGAGAGACGAAAGAGAAGTGCCCCGTGCGCATATGAATTTGTCAAATTCTGATTTGCATCAACAAGTATGGTCTTTGAAAAAAAGACGCACCTTAAAGTTTCCTGGTAAGCAATTAATGCAAACAAAAAATAATTCGAAGACATTATTAATAAAATGTATGTGGTGCCGCGCGCAATTAAACATTTTAAATTGCTATGATAATGAAGAGACAGGGTCGGTTAAAGGGGCGTGCCCACGCTAATAAGAGGTGGTGCCCGGGAATTCAAAGTTTTGTCCTAATCACTGAACTTCTGTACGGATTTTTCAACTTGGTTTGTAACAAAACAAGGCCTAAAATTTAATTTTAGATATGGTTTGTTAAAAATGAAGTTAAAAAATCCGTACAAAGGTTTTATTATTAGGAAAATTTTTGAATTCCCGGCACCACCTCTTATTAGCGTGGCATTCCCCTTAAAGGGGCATGCCCGTGCCCGACACGGATTTTAAGGCGGGGACCATACTTTTTTCTTTCGTAATCTTTTTTTAATGTGTTTTCATCCAGATTTTTAAGTTTTCTGCCTAGTTTTTAAAAGTAGCGTAGGATCATCAATATTTGAGGTTTCACGCGAAACGAGTGAAAAATAGAGGGATTCAAAAAATTGCTGGTCCCCGCCTTAAGTTTTTGAATTGCACGGGCATGCCCTTTTAAGAAGATCGGATTTCGACTTTAGAAACTTTTTTCATTTTGATTATATTACATTTTTTTGGGGTACCGACGTTATGTACTCTTTGTCCCATTCTGGAACTACCCCTCGTTCTAACTGCTTAGGCTTAGAGGTAGGTATGTCAGGACGGACTAATAAAGGCTTTACGCAAATTTTTCCGGGTAATCCGGGACTAGTGTTTTAGTGCTATTTTTGAAGTTTTATGAAAAAGAGATTCGGGGAAAATGGGTCAAAAGGTACATGATGTCAACAAACCAGGACACGGACAATTTATGCCCCGGATAATTCATGCCCGAGACTTTCATCCCCCGGTACAAATCATCCCCCGGGACAAATCATCCCCAAGGCAAATCATTGCGAAAATTGTCCCGGGGATGAATTGCCGCTGGGGATGAATTGTCCTGGAGTGAATTTTCCTGGGAATGAATTGTATGACCCAACGAACCAGTCTTTTGAGCTTTTTTCTACAGTGATCGTTTACATCTCACATTTTCAGGAGCCTCCGGCCTCGCACAAGAAAAGAAAGCTCGCAGGAAATATTCAAGAAGAGCCAAGAAGGTCCCAGCGTATTAGGGCACGCTCTCAGGTTGCCATCAGCGCCGTCGAAACGCAGGTGGGCTAATTTTAATGGGACTATGATTTTTGGTAGCAAAGTTTGTCTTAAAGATCCATACTTCTTGATGACAGTGGGGAATTGGCAAATACAGATGCGCGCGGGGCACTTCTTTATTCCGACATTTTTTAAAATCATTCATAACATGTTAATAATAAATACCGTATTTATTCTATCTCAAGGCCAGTCTTCATGAGAAGGCCAGTCTATAATAGAAGGCCACCCTGTAGGGCTAATCCACGTTTCATTGCATCTTTAACAAAACTTCAGAAATATTTTAGAGGTTTAAAAATAGAAGGCCATGCCCTTCTATTATAGTAAAGACTGTAATCTAAAATATTAAAGCAGACACGGGAATGGAACCCTATACCAATAATCAGCACACTATGCTGCTATACCTTGGCCGCTTATACTTTTGTATTTTGTTTTTATTCTGATATACCAACAATAGATAATTTAAAAAGTATTTTAGGGTTTTCCAAATGTTCGGTGCGCGTTTGAATTTTCCGAATTCTGATTTTCACCAATAAGTATGGTCCTTTAAGCGCATTAAGAGTTGTGGTGGATGTACTTTCGTACTCCATTACACTCTGACTAATTTCGGTTACCAAGAAGTTTTTGCTTGCGTGGCTGTCAACCAATCGTACTATTTTTTTTCAGAAAATCGTATCGGGTGACGCTGAGTCCAGACACTCAAATGTTAGTAATGCAGAATCGATATCCGAGGGAAATTCCAGTTCTCCTAGGATGTCTGAGGTCAGTAATTCGAGTGAGATATCGGCTGCGAGAAAACAAAGCGTTCTAGCTACAAGAAACGATGAAAACCCAAAAGAATTTATATTTGTCTTATGATCTGGTAGTTTGTTGACATAGTTGTTGGGTTCTCCCTACATGTCTTGCTCGGAGTGAGGAGCAATAAATTCCTTTATTTAGATACCTGTATGTGATGTATTTGTGTAGTTTAGTGATCTGTGTCTTACTTAATAAAACGTTTTATTTTACTACCTGGTGTTTAATTGGCATTTTTGGTGGTGAACATGCTGCTTTAAATCGACTGTTGACTGAATTCAAATTTTTAAAATGATTATGAAATTTTGGCTTTTATTTATTTGTAAAATGACAATTATATTGTTTGTAAAATGACATTTTATTTGTAGAATGACTTATTTTTCGCGGAATTTTCGAAAGGCTGAGAGTTTTTTCTCCCGTCAAATTATTCTTTTACCCTTCCAAATCATTCATTTATACCCCCAAGTCGTAAAAATGAGTATTTCTCGGTGTTCTTATGATGTAAATTTTTTTTCTTTTGATCATCATGTAGCCCTGAATCTCTAGTTTCTTACAAGCTATCAACTGACCCTTTGTTGTTTAAAAAATTTCGAGAAGTACCCGTTTTTATGAAAAAGAGTTGTTTCATAAAAACGGGTATTTCTGGAATTTTTTTCAACGACAAGGGGTCAGTTGATAGCTTAACAGTAACTAATGATTCAGAGCTACATGATGATCAAAAGAAAAAAATTTTACATTGTAAGAACACCGAAAAATATTCATTTTTACGATTTGAGGGATATATGAAAGATTTGGAGGGGTAAAACAATTTGAGTCATATTTGAAAATTGACCAAGTTCAATTACAATAGATGTTTCTTGGAATTTGTTTCACCTATCTTTGTTAAGATTAAAATTGTTTTCCGCGTTTTCTGACCAAAAAGTCATTTTTCGGAAAAAAAATTTTTTGACCAAAATTCGACTTTTTGCCTTGGGGACCAAGGAAATCCACCTTTTTAGGTTATTCTACCCCGTTTTGTCACCGGAGCTAGGCAAAAAGAGCCTCTATATGCATTTTATGATCAAGAGTCTTGCTAGGAATTATGTCTAAGGTAAGTGAGTGCGCGCATCTCTAACCATCCAAGCCCCCTGCGCCACCTTCGGGGCGCAGGGGCTTGGTTGCTTGGGGTTGAGATGCGCACACCCACATACCTTAGACACAAATCACTCGGAAGTGACTCTGGACGCATCAAAAATGTATGCATACCAGAGTTTCTTTATGCGGTAAGCCCCAGCTAACAAAACTATGTTCAAATTCCATATTTTTTAGGACTCTAGGTATCATTTACAGGTGGTTTACCTTGGTCCCCTAAGGCAAAAAGTCAAATTTTGGTCAATTTTTTTTCTCTCAAAAATCAACTTTTTATGTCAGAAAATGCCCAAAACACGTTTTTATTGTTTTCAGCGCATAAGAATTACTTAGAAATGGTTAAAACCTGGGGTGGTAGTAACAATCAACGGATAAAATCCGCGGATACGGATAAAATCCGCGGATAGAAATATCCGCGGATAAAAACCCATAGTAACAATCACGGATAGAAATATCCGCGGATACGGATAAAATCCGCGGATTTATCCGCAGCTGAGGATAAATCCACGGATTTATCCGCGGATAAATATTGGTATTTTTATTTTTTCTATAATTTTATTTCTTACTACTTCTCTGTCTTTTCAAAATTATTACAATATTTATTTATACTTTTTCGTGTTAACTATATATAAGAAAGTAAACGATTCATGCCTAAATTAATCATTTTCTCAATCAAGAAAAAACGTTTTGCACAATATGGTTTCGATAAGTGTTTCCACTGTTGGAAAGCTTTTTGCCTTTCTTGGCTCCCACGGGTTCCGCCGATTCCGCTTTTCAGATTTGGTTAAGCGCCCGAAAACTTTAAGATAAACGTAGAATTTTCCGATTTACGAAGAGTTGAAAAATCATCGACCCGGGTCTATAATTAGAGAAAATACGGTATGAAAATTACGAAATTTTAATTTAATTTTTTTTAATTTGCCGCTGTTCAGATTGTCCATTTGGCGAACTAATAGGAGTCATTAGCCACGGCCTTGATGCGTGACCATAATCACCCAGAATATAGCCCCCAATGCGACCTGTTTCAAAAGCATCCCACACGCTACTGTTCCGTAAAATGAAACTTTCGTGTGTACAACCAGGCCATTTGGCAACCATGTTAACAAAGCGGCTCTCACTATGAATAAAGCCTTGAACATTAAAACTGTAATAATTTTTTTGCGATTGAAATAATCTTTTTTAATTGAAATGTCTGGAGCAACAATTCTAATGTGTGTTCCATCCACTAGGTCTATGATATTAGGAAAACCAGCCTTATTGTAGAAGTGATTCGAGATAGCCCTTTTTTGAAAAATTCGGTATGAATTTCTACTGAAAAACTAAAAAGACAACTCAGCACTTTGCGGAAAGTAAATTAATTTCCCAGCCTTTGCCGACAAAGCTTGAGTCACTTGTAATACAGAGCTTTTTTGGCCCCCCTCACTCTTTTGGCTTAGTCCCAACATCGAATCATTTTCTCTTTGTTTCAACCTTTTTTTTAAATTTTAGTTATGTCTTCAAATGTTGCTTGCTTTGTACTTTGCTTTAAGTTTGCTTTAAAAATACCACTGTGAAATGCTTTAAAAAACTCGTAGCATCATTGTATGGTGAAAAATTATATCAACCATATAAAGAAACGAATTATAGTGATAGAATTTGAATGCAGCTCAAACAGTGCTAAAATACTGTTATAACAACAAAACACGTGTTTGTAGTAGTTTGGAGACCACCTCGTAATGTATTAAAGCATATTTATATTTTAAAAGATTAAAAAAAAGCAGAACAAAAAAAATATTCGCGGATTTATCCTGCCCCCGACCAGGCTAAGGATAATATCCGCGGATACGGATAAATATCCGTGGATATTTTATTGTTACTACGGATTTTATCCGTGGATAAATATCCACGGATATTTATCCGCAGATACGGATAAATCCGCGGATTTTATCCGCGGATATTTGATTGTTACTACGGATTTTATCCGCGGATATTTTTCCGTATCCGCGGATAAATATCCGCGGATTTTTTGATTGTTACTACCGATTATCCGTATCCGCGGATTTTATCCGAGGATACGGATTTATCCGCGGATATTTTGATTGTTACTACCACCCCTGATTTTGAAAAAAAATGTGTTGGGGGAGGGGGTATTCGCTACTAGCGCCAAAATTCCTAACACTAGTTGTTCGTGTTGTAATTGTTGCTTGACTGTAAAGTTTTATTGTTTACTTCATGTTCCGCCTCTGCCATGTCATACAAAGTTACAACATATTTAGGAGAAAAGGGAGAAAGTCGGGGCGCAACCTGAGTTTGGCCGTTAAAAGAATTCAAATTATTTCATGGCCATGCGTACATGGGAGATCATCTTCGCGGGATGTTCACTCTAAATTCCAAGTAACTAAGGTGAATAGTTTCTATAAGTCCATCGAAATACATACAATTAATCAATAACCAATACAATCGAAACAATATACGATTAATACGATTACGTCACGAACTAGCTTAGTGCGCGCCTAGCTTAGTTGGTTCGCTACCTACTATTTTGACCATTACAACATTGTTATATCTATAGTTGACTGTACTGTAACTATTGGATTTGAAAATTTATTTCGCTCTTTCTTGGAATCGCTCAAAGTGAAATCTAATTTATTCATCAATTTTAAGTCAAAAAGAACCTAGACGCTACTGGCTTATACCCCCCCCCCAAAAGCTACTTTCTTATACCCCCCCCCAAAAATCGGACCTACTGTCATATACCCCCCCCCCCCAAAAACCGACTTTTTTGGGAGTGTCTAAAAACCATTTTTATGCAATAATTTTGCCATAAAGGGACCAGAAAAGCAGTTTAAAAGGGATTATGGGCTGTATTGGGAGGGGAAGGGAATAATACAGGGGCCACTTTTTTTTAGCTGCTTTACCATGTTTTTCAACTCGGGCCGTGGCAAAAATAGACTCTATATGCATTTTATGATCAAGTGTACTTCTCGGAATCATGTCTAAGGTAAGTGCGTGCGCGCATCTCTAACTCTCAAGCCCCCTGCGCCCCCTTCGGGGGCCCAGGGGGCTTGGGGGCTTGGAGTTGAGATGCGCACACCCACATACCTTTAGACACAAATCACTCGAAAGCGACTCTGGATGCATGAAAAAACATGCATACCAGAGTTATTTATGCGGTAGGCCCCAGTATTCAAAACTATGTTCAACATCTTTGATTTTACGACCGAAAAGGGTTTCCCCCTCTTCAGGCCTGGGGCTACGAGCCAGATGCTCAGCCGTCCAAAATTTACACGACAACCATCAGGATCCACCCGGCTGATCGGTCCGATCATTTCGAGTAGTTATACTTTTACGTGCACCACAAGTGGCTGGGTTTGAAAGTGACTTCAACGCTAAGAGAATTAATACTCTTTGGTACTTATAGGCACTATAGAGGTGGCCCCTGTTTTGTCCCTTCCCCTCCCAATACAGCCCTTGAACCCTATTTTAATTGCTTTTCTGGACCTTTTATGGCGAAATTATTGCTTAAAAATATGTTTTGACCACTCCTAAAAATCTTGATTTGGGGGGGGGGTATAAGCCAGTAGGTCCGAGGATTGGGGGGGGGTATAAGAAAGTAGCTGTTTTTGGGGGGGGGGTATAAGCCAGTAGCGCCAGAACCTAAATTAATAAATAGACAAATTTACATAAAATCATTCTCATTGAAATGTTTGGACGTTCTAATTGAATATTATACTCTGAGCAATTCCAACGACTTATCATAACAAATCGAGATCCAGTCGGTCATTGAAGAGGACCAGTGTACCTGATTTATCTATAACACATTTTACAAATAGTTACGAATTAAGCTAAAATATAGCACACTGACCTCTCCCCCTGCTGCGTAGGCTATAATGTGTAAGCCACTTATTATAGTTAAGTATTGAATCTGCAGTAAACTAAACTAACCCAGAATTGGGTCTTCCACTGGTCGCGGTATCGAATGTACGTCCCAAATTAATGCCTGGCAGTCTTCAGCTAAAAATTCTCACACATTTCATTCACCATTTTTACCGAACAAAGTCATCAGCAAATTACCAGCAGAACATATATGGCAAGTAGAATGGGGTGCCCAAGCGATTCCATTCACAAATCCAGTGTGATTTTTGAGCACTGAGACAGGCATCGAAGGGATCCGAATGTCCAGAATATATACCTCATTAGAATTCTGCGCAAATGTAGCCAAATAGTTGTGGTCTTGCTTGTTCCAGGCAATCCTTAAAAGTGCCTTCCGGTTGGCTCTTCGAACACAATAGTGGAATATTCCATGTGTCGTAAATCAAAAAGTCGAACACTGCCATCGGCTCCTAAAAACAGATAATTTTTACACGGTTTTTAAACTGTTTTCTGGCAGGTATACCAGCTGAGGCAAATATTTCGCGACCAGAAGAGAGTTTAGAAAACTCAATGTCGAAGACTTCCTTGTCATGGGCTATGAGTTGAGTCTTTACACTGCCTTCTATAGCCCGATCTGTGGTGGCAATCGCTTGACCAGTCTGAAATGTAAGTGCTCTGTTAAAAAAAGGTTCAATACTTTTTTTTACTATTCAAATTTGGTTGTCGACCATTTAAAATGATCTGCAAAACAAGAAAGAAATTCGTCGGGATGGCACGTAAGTACCCAAACTTGCGCAATTTGTACCAAAAAAAGTCTTTTTGGCAGGGCGATATATCCGTGCCAGATTTTTCCGCGCCGGATTTTTCCGCGCCAGAATTTTCCGCGCCGGATTTTTTTGGTTCCGCGCAATTTCAATTTTTGATGTTCATGTTGAGAAAAACCAAATTTTAACACCAGATTCTTGTTCAGCATGGTCGATTCCATATTCACCGTTTTCAAATTTTAACTTATTGTCAAATTTCAAATTCAACTCGAGACAAAAAACTTTTGAAAAAATTCGTTATTTTAAATTTGACCGCGAGTTTCAGATTTAAAGGCAACTGGGTATGCAGTCGACCATGCTGAACACGAATCCGTTGTCAGAATTTGGTTTTCATCAACAGGAACGTCAAAAATTGAAATTGCGCGGAATTTCCCGGCGCGGAAAAATCCGGCGCGGAAAAATTGCCCTGCCGTCTTTTAGCATCAGCTAATTTTTGCAGCAAATGGAAAGTTTTTTTGCAGTAAAACAAGCTTTGTCCGAGAAAAATAAATAAAAATATCCATGAGAGTTTTACCAACCTCAATTTGCCAAATAGTGCAGGTAGTATCTATGGAAGACGTGCCAATTAGCGAGACATCAACTTCATTCCAATCAGCAGAGGTTAATGGAGCACAATACTCTGAACTTCTGTTCTGAAGCCACATAAAATTTATCAGAAGCCTAAAATTTAACAGGCTTACATTGTTGAGTAAAACTTCTAGTACAGCACCATTGTGACCGCCAACCCGCCAGAGTCTTAGGTAGTCGCCTGTTGTGGCCAAGAGATCAGGATAGGTAGATTTGGGGTCGGGTATCCACAACACTTTGGTAGCTGGATAAGGATGTTCAAATGTACCTATATGGGCAAACTGACCACCTTCTCCTTGATCTTCATGCAATTGCACAATGGAAATCTGTGTAACAAAATTGGAATTTAAAAGTAAGAGCTGGTGAAATACCTTGTTATTATACTCTTCAATAAAGCTTCCAACTGCTAGTCGAAACTTTAAATGAGCATCTAGTCGCGAGGACCAAGCAGTGGCGTATAACTCAAATGGAGAGTTATACCTAAACTCTTTAGTTCAAAAATATGTTTTAGTGCTAAACTATTAAATAGTAACATCTGAATTATTTTAAAGGGGGGAGGAGACTTTTACGGTTACTTTTTGACACCGATTACTACTTCACTTCACATACCTTTTTATATATTCTGTTCTATTATTCTATTCTATTCAGATGTTTTTACATCGTTTTGTAGCTGAGATTTTCCTCTATTAATTTAGTGTCTAACACCCTGATTAAAATGGTTTTTTTGAGAAAATCACACCAACCTCACACTGAAAACCCGCAGTTTTAGTCTCGGTATTTTTAGTAGAGTTTTACCTTATATTTGGTGTGATTTTCTCAAAATTATTTTTAATCAGGGTGTTTGACCACTCAGTTGATAGAATAGAATCTCAGCTACAAAACGGTGTAAAAACATCTTAGATAAGAGAACAGAATATATGAAAAAGGGTATGCGAAGTGAAGTAGTAGTCGATGTCAAAAAGTAGCCGTATAAGTCTCCCCCCTTTAAATTAGTCGGTTCTTATATAGAATGCATAGATTTTGGATCCCTGGTTTGTGAAAATCATCACTGCTGTATTTCTTTGAAATTTCACATACCTGTAAATTTCCTTCCTTTTTTGTTGTTGCTGTTGTTGTGAATGATGCATTCCGGCCACACTAAAGTTCTGAGCCATTCCCTTGTTGTTGGGAAAGTGTCATGGACTGGCCAACAGACTGCAACGGGGCTTGTTGCATGCCAATAGAGTGCATCATGTTTACATGTTGCTAAACTCGGATAAATTTAAATTTAACCGAAAGTTACAGACAATCGAAAAAACACCTGTGGCTGGGAAGACTACCAATAAGCTGCTGGTGGTGGGGTTGGTAGGTAGCACTTGGAGTGGGTGATGAGGGGCAACATTAGTAGTAGCAGGAGCACTCCGGGTGTTCGAAACGCCAAAGGGATGTTGTTGGTGCTGCTGCTGTTGCGGCTGTGCTTGGTGGGTTTGAGGGGTTGGGTTGGAAGTAGTAGTAAGGCTCATTGGATGATGGGTTGTCATTGGCCGCCATATTGGTGGAGGTAAGGAGGAAAGTGATCTAGCCAACGAGCAAGTTAGTGCTGTGTGTTTTTTAGCTCAACATATGGAGAGTAAGTATTGCACTCATTTTGAGATTCGGCAGGTTATTTCGGGTGATTTAATGCTGCTAGAACACTTTTTAGTGTAATTGGCATTTGTTTGTCAAGGTTTTGAGAGCGGGAATTTAAATAAAGAAACTGTTATTCGTGAATTCACACATGTGGAATTATCTTTTATCACAAGGGTTCGAATTTGCCGGGAGCAATCACGGTGAAAATAAAATGATTCATTTGCATTCCACCAAATTATTTTTCTCCCTTTTCATGTTTGCTCAACTTATTTTCACATCCTATTCTTTAAAAAAAACATCAATGTATCAAGAAGTGAAAGCACTTCGTTAACACCTTAACACACCGAGTCCTAACATGAAAAAAGCATATGCATCAAATTAGGACGCGATTTAAAATACAACCACCCCTCCATAAATCGGACCTTTTCAAAATCGCTGTAACTACACTTTTCAAATAACAAGTTTAGCCCTTAGGCTTGAGATAGGCCAGCGTACGGAAGTTGTGACTAATAAATGTCTTACGTACTTTTTCGGGGTCTGGGACATACTTGGGTACTCTTTACTTAAGTTTTAAAAGGAAATTTATAGGGAGGGGGTGTATTCGCTATTAGGGTCGAAAGTTACAAAGTATGATGTATTCGATTTTTGCTGCACAACTTTCAGTGTGGTTAAACAGTTAAAAATACTTTGACCAGGGGGTTGTGCATTCAAATCATATATAATCCCATTACCGACTATACTCATACCAAGCTTAAAGTAGAATCTTAGATTCCGACAGGCAAAAAATTTTATTCCTTCGATTGAGATCTGCTCAAAATCATTCACATATAAATTTCACTACACGTTACACAAGTAAAGTAAAGAGGTTGTAAGTTGTTATCCAGAGAATGCCCTGGGGAATCAGTACCAGAACAACCTACAGCCTCCCTTCCAGAACTCACAGCATCAGAGGTACAATAAGGATGAGACTTTATTAACGCTGGCGGAATAACAGAAATAGACAAACTATTGGATTCTGTTGACTCTGGAGATTTGACTTCTGGAAGATCCTCTTCTTGAGCGCTGGTGATCCCATCCTTGGCTCGGCTGAACTGGCTTGGCACTGGAGAGTAGACACCAAACTGGAGAGCTTGACTTGAGACCGAGGACTGGACTTGGCTCTGGATGTCTTCCCACTTGACTGACGCTGGAGCAGAAGCTGAGCTTCTGGCATCGAACCGGATGACTTTCGCTGGAACTTGAGGCTGAGGGCTGGACTGGATCGATTCCCACAGGCTTGGCTTCTCTGGACGACCACTTGACCCTCCATTCACCGGCGCAGAGGAAATGACGTGACTGGAGGCGCTGGACGAAACCATGTGCGAGACTTGGCGGCAAGAGGAGGACGAGACCATCGGAGAATCAGCAGTGTGTTTCGGAACCTGGAAATTGCCCCGGCCGTTAGGCACGGGCTCTGGATGAGGACGCGCCGTGGGCGTATCAACTCGGGTAGGACTGGAAGTTGGGGACGCTCTACGAGTATCAACCCTAACATGATTGAAAGTAGGACTGGATGTGACCTCTGGAAAATCATTATCATCCGAAAAGGAATCAAGTGCCAGATCTAGGTCAGAAAGAATAATTGCTCTGGATGGAAAAGACTCACGGTTTGAGCTGGCGAGAACTGGCCCACGGACTTCTCACAAATAGGATCGCTGGAGAGTCTCTTAGAAGGAACATTGGAGCGAGGCAACATCAATGCACAAGAGCTAAATTCAGAAAAATCTATCAACACTACTGAATTTCTTGTGCATTGCTGCCCCGTGTCTAATGTTTCCTCACGAGACAAATTACGATTCAAATGAATCTTTTCTGGCGAGATTTCTCTGGAAATATTCCCTTATAGTTTCCTATAGGAATTCGCTGGAATGCGGGAAAGGAAGCTGGGCAATCCTTACACACAGAAATAAGATACAAGTTTTAAAAACAACATGAAATGGATAAAAGATTTAAAGAAGAGCAATCAGCATGCATGGCAGACTCAATAAAACTACTATAAAAAGTTCAAAACAACGATAGTGTAAAACAAGAGAAGAAATAGCATTATTATTAGAATAGCGATCTGTGTTATTTACAACTACAGTGAATATTTTAGTTATATTTGTAGCATTACACAGATCTGTGAGACAGTATTGACAAGTTCCATTTCCATCATATTGACGACACAATTTAGCAGATTTATCACAACGTTCAGCTACCGTCTTATCCATGTCCAGTCCATCTTGATAGTAATCATCAGCTCTACTACTATCCGCCAACAAAATTGCAAAGTCGAAGTCATCACAGTCACGATGTACAAAAGGCACTGGAATTATCAATATGGAAATGTATAACTTTTTTTTTATTTAATTGATTAGTAGTCAGAAAAGCATCAAGCAAATGGGGAAGGCCTGCTTGGGAGGAGGTGTAAAGACTTTTTAAGCATTGTGCACAGCAGGGCCGCGTCCAAATTTTCGGTACTCTTTCTCTTTTGATTTTAAAGGCCACACCCTACGGTTATACGATATTTAAGCGCCAAAAATACATTTTTATATCTATATTTTATTCAAACCACCTAGATAGGAGGTAAACCACTAGGCTAGTGTATACTGTACAAATAGTACAGGTTGCTGTAACTAAGGCTGTGAAATTCTCCGTGAAAATAAAAATCGGAGAATTCTCGGAGAATTCTCTCGAGTAAATGTAAGATTTTATAAGGAAAGAACGGAAATTCCAGAGAATTCTCCGGAGAATTCTCCAAAATTAAGGAAAATTCCACAACCCTAGCTTTAACCGACCAAGGTTGGCCGGTTCCACATAATTACAAGGCGTGCATGAATTAGAGAAAATAGTGAAGCAATAAGTACTTGGAAAACACTTTAATTTAAGGCTACATTACACCTCTTGTGTGACAAAACCTTGTTTGACATCCATATTTGCCCATAACTTTGCCGAAAAAATACTTTCGACGAGATTTCTTTTTTATTGAGTTACTAGTAGTGTTTTCAAAAGTCAAGGTCAAGTTCAAGGTCAAGGTAAAACTTGACTTTAAACTTCAAGGTCGTTTTTCTCGATTTTTAGTAAGGAAAATAAGTCTGAATTTTTTTTCCTATCCCCTGAAGTCAAGATTTTGCGCTGAACAAAACGTACTTTTCAGAATAACGATATAATTTTGCACGATGAGATATAGCCTAAAGTCAAGGTAAAATCACCTTGATTTTACCTTGACCTTGACTTTCGCTAAAATCAAGGTGATTTTACCTTGACTTTAGGCTATATCTCATCGTGCAAAAATTATATCGTTATTCTGAAAAGTACGTTTTGTTCAGCGCAAAATCTTGACTTTAAGGGACAGGAAAAAAAATTCAGACCCATTTTCCTTACTAAAAATCGAGAAAAACGACCTTGAAGTTTTAAAGTCAAGTTTTACCTTGACCTTGACCTTGAACTTGACCTTGACTTTGAAAACACTGGTTACTACTAAGTGTGGAGTCCGTATTCACTAAGACTGTTCACGAATTTACACAAAAAAACAACAAAATTTTGAGTTGTTGGACGCTCGGCAAGGAGTCTATTTTTGAATGCCAAGCGAGTGTCAGTCAAACCAAAATTTTTCTGTATTTTGTGAAAATTCGTAAGCAATCTTGGTATCTTTTGATTTGGGGCTTACTGGGGAACTTAATGCGAAAAAAATCTCGTCCAAATAACTTTTTTGCTGCAAAGTTAGGAACAAATATGAGCATCAAAAAGGGTGTGTCACACAAAAGGTGTGAATGTAGCCTAAATGATTAAACTAACTAAAAGCAAGTCCAAAAGCAAGTGTTAGTAATGACAGTAATATAGTTTGACCTAACCTTTTTTACATATAAAACGATTTGAAAGTTGCAGTAAAATAGGTTCATTTGTTGCATAATTCAGTATCACATCTGGTGCAATTTCCTAACCATTAAAAAATTAGCAATTCTTTCTTTGTCAGACCCTTAAAGTGGGGTATAGACGTTTGGCGAATATGAAACTTTTTTCAAATTCGCGAAACGTTTGGCGAATTTGAAACTCAAAAGAGTAAAATATCTCTAAGGGTATATATGGAGATACTTATTTAGACATATCAAGGGTATTTGGCTGAATGTGATGGCCAAAGTCTAGCATATTCCACATTGCAAGGGTCAGGGGTTAACACATGTATGTACCCCTATCCCTTGCAATGTGGAGTGTGCTGGTCTTTGGCCGCGAAGCGGCCAAAGACCCTTAATATGTCTAAATAAGTATCTCCATATATACCCTTAGAGATATTTTACTCTTTTGAGTTTCAAATTCGCCAAACGTTTCGCGAATTTGAAAAAAGTTTCATATTCGCCAAACGTCTATGCACCTTAAAAGTTACCAGATCCTCCACTAAATTGACAGATCCTGGGTCCAGCCAGACATCCGGACTGCTTCAATGCACATGTTCTTAGCACAAATGGAGCTATAGCACAATTTTTTTCAAAAATAAATTAGAAACGATAGTTATTTTTCAAAGATTTTTTTCCACGTCTTGTATAGCGTAGGCCGATAAAAATTTAATCATCTTCAATCGAATTATCTTGGAAAGTTCAGGAATTCTATGCCTAGTATGTTAATTTTGAGGGTCTTTATTCTAGTCTTTTTGAGTTGTAAATTGTTTTTCACGATTTTTTAAAAACAAGACGCTTGTCGATGGCTAGAGTTTATAAACCATTACCCCTAAACGATTTTTGCAGTTTTAATTAGCAGCACTTTTTTTTTGTCACAAGTTCATTTTTTCTGTCACAGATTTAAAATTTTCATTCCTATAAGCTTTTTCTATTGAATTTTCTAATCTTTTGTCAAAGTTTCAACAGTATTATGTGGCTGTGCGATTCTAGTTTCTGGCAAGATATGTCTGTGCAATACTCTGCAAAATATAGCACAAAAAGGTAAAAGCATGAGCCAAATTATTTTCTTACTTGCTTCATACTTTAAACTATTTGTGTTATATTTCGCTAGGATGATGCATTAAATGGTACCTCTCCAGAAACTGAAATAGCAGTGCTAATTGGTAGTGTAATACAGTCAAGTCTCGATTTAACGAACCCTGGGACCACCAAAAATGTCGTTAAATCGAAGGTTTCGTTAAATCGAGAGCTTATTTAGTCATCTTATTTAATCGGTGGCCAAATAGCCACCAAAAAAGGTTCGTTAAATCAAGAGTTTCGTTAAATCGGGGTTTCGTTAAATCGAGACTTGACTGTAACTTTAAAAAAAGATCAAAAAATTCGAAAGAAACAGGCAAACTAAAATCTGTGACAGAAAAAAGTGAATCTGTGACGAAAAAACTTTGCCAGTTTTAATTCTGCTGATTGAGGACCTGAAAATTGAACATAATATTTCCAAAGATTTGTGACGATCAAAGTTATTTCAGCCTATTTTGCATTTTTAACAATTCATAAAGTTTATTACATTTTCCTCCGTTACATGTGAACTTCTGACAGGTATAGTCCATGTCCATGCTTCCACTGGAGCACTGTTTCTCAGCAAAGCGAGTATTTTGCCCGGAGTAACACTTTTTGGCGCCTTCTAGAATACCTTCAGTTGCAAATGGTATGTGAAACTCAATAACCTGCCTGTACAGCTACAATCAGCACAATCAAGTATAGAAGGAATTCGGCATGCAAATGTGTTCTGCCTGTTGATTCAAAACAACCCTAATATGCATTTGGTAAACTAGATTGTGAACTGTATTAAAATAGAATATACGTTTGAATTAAAAAGCCATAATATATTAGCCTTCGAGAAATTGTGTGTTCTGACCGAAATTTACACTGAAAGATGTTACTTTAATATTTAAGGTACTTTTATATCCTTGTCCATACAGTCAACTCTCGATTTAACCAACCCCCTATTTAACGATACTCTCGATTTAACGAACCTCCGAACGTGATTTGGTTGGTTAAATCTCAAATAAGGTGAAGCTTACACTCGATTTAACGAAACTCTTGATTTAACAAACCTTTTTGGAATCCCTACTGAATAAGTCACTCTCGATTTAACCAATATTGGGTTTTCTTGTCTGCTCAGGACTTTTTTCTCCGAAAAATTCGAATTATACTATAACGACTATCTTGAAAACGCAAGAAAAACACCATTTTCAACGACTTAGCAGCCTATGCATGATTCAAACATGTTTTAAGGTAGCGGTCGACACTTTTCGGCAATTATTTTTGACAAAAAAATAAGACTTTTTGCTTTAGAAGACCAAGGCAAATGCTTGGTTTGAAGTTGTTCTATCTTCTTCTTGACTGGTGCAAAGCTAAAAAAACCTTAGGTCCAGTTGTCAAAATTATATTTCTTCTTTGACCTCGAGGGGCAGCAAGGCATCTTTTCAGGTTCAATTACCGTGGTCCCGCTAGGCAAAAAGCCAAATTTTTGTCAATAATTAATCCTTTCTTTTTGCAAAAAATGTCGATTGCTACCTAAAAACAACATTTAAGCATCTATTCGCTGCTAAAACCTTAAAAATGAAAATTACGAGCGTTTTGAGCTAGCCGGTATAGTGTACTCATGCACTCTCGATTTAACGAACATGTGAATGAAAATTGTTCACCAACTTTCGATTTAACGAAACCTCGATTTAATGAATGACTGTACTTGGATTTTTTAAAAAGTGACCGAAATCACACCCTAAGCTAATTTTTTCTGCTCAACACGATAAAGAGACATTTCAAATACTTTATCAACACAAATTTCTAAATTTTGTGAGAAGAGTTTCCTCCCACACTTCAGGGGTAGATGGTCTGTTTAGGGTATTATTCACTAAGGGTATTACTAAGGGTATCACTAAGGGTTTAGGGTATTATTCTTAGTTGTTTAGGTCAAATAATTGTAACAATGATAGATTTTGAATGAATTTTACTTTCTGGTGCCTAACTAGCATATTTTTATACATCTAGAGTCACTTTCAAAGGATTTGTGTCTCAGGTATGAGCGTGTTGAGCAGAAAGCTTAGTTCAGGGTGTGATTTTAGGCCACTTTTAAAAAAATTTAAAAAATTAGATTAATGTGGAAAATCGGAAGTATCTATAGGGGAATATTTCCCTGATAAGGTTTTTACGCGGCCAAATCATTCTTGGGGAAATGTCTATTTTATGAAAAAATGAGCCTCGCAGTAAAATAATTTTGAAGGGGGGCGAACTGTCCTTTTTATTCGGAGCGAGCGAATCGCCCTTTTTATCGGGAGGGAGAGGGGAAGGGGGCGAATTGCCCTTTTATTAGGAGGGGCGAATAGTCTTAGGGACGAATCGTCCGAGGGGCGAATTTTCACGGATTGAAGAATCAAAAGTGTGACGGACGAACATAGTCTGAATACTATATAGACATTTGAAATTGTTACGTCAAAGAAGTGTCCGTTGAGCAAGGCTAAACTTTCATTTAAAAAAAATACACTTAAAACAAATAAATTTACAGAAAAAGCACTGATTTTGCGTTAATTAATGAAAGCTTACACGTTGTGTGAAAAAAACTTGACAAAAAATGTTGTTTTGGAAATAAAAGTTCCACCACCGCATATCGCTTTTCAGTGAGTAAGTGAAGACGAGAAGAACCAGTTCCTGCTGGTTGCTGTTAGACGGCCTAGTGCTCCTGCTGGTAATGATTGTTTATTTTGTTGTGGGAGGGCATTGAAACACTTGATTTATTGAATTTAGTCATCTTGCGGAAGGAAAGTGGACCACTTTTTTTAAAAGAATATTGTTCAATCGAATATGAAAAACAATGCTTGCAAGGGCTAAGCGCGTACACGGGTAGCGGACAAATGGCGCCCGAGTCTTTTCGCGCCCTAGGACAATTGGCGCCCGCCCTTTTCGCGCCCGCCCATTTCGCGCCCTAGACGCCCTTAGGAGCTCTGAAGCTCGAAAAGCTCTTAGAAATTTCGTTCAAGTTGTTTTTGCGTGTAATTGTCTGTTGTACTCTTTTACTAACAATGACGTCCAAAACCAGTAAAAGTTTTCAAGGTTGAGCATTTGCTTACTTGGGCATCAACTGAATATCCTACGGGTAGAAAACTTACTCAAAATGTGTTTCCTGCACGTCAAATCGCTGTTTCGGCAGTATCAGACATTGTTCAGGGTATGATTCTGGATAGACTGCATTGATTTGAGGATAGAAGTCGAATGCAAAAACCATTTATCGAGATCGCGTCAGAACAAAAAGTTATGACTATTTGATATCGGCCGATTTTCTTGCCGCACCCTGTACGAAAAGGAAAACGCGAAAAGGGCGGGCGCCATTTGTCCTAGGGCGCGAAAAGACTCGGGCGCGAAAAGGGCGAACCCCCGTACACGGCTCAATGCTCACAAACTCCTGACCTGTTTTCAATTACCATCATATCAATTTTCATATGAAAGTCAAAAATATTGATTTCTACCATTTAAAGGAGCATGCCCTTGCGTTTCAAAAAGTTAAGGCGGAGACCAGCAATATTTTTTCTAGTTCTTCAATTTTTGACTCATTTCACGTGAAATCTAATATTTATGACTTTATACTAATTTAAAAAATTTAGCAAAAAAATTAATTTTTTTTTGGCGGGAACGAATGTGAAAATTTGAGAAAAGAAAGAACTGCTGGTCCCGCCTTTTCTCCGTGTAACTTACGGGCGTGTCTTTTTAAAGGGCCATGGACACCTGTCTGAATTGTCCGCAATCAGGATTAGCCTCTCCTGGGATTTTCGATTATACACGTATTTTACGCAATTTAAGAGAGATGCGAACAAATTTTTAATGCTCGGAGGGACACGGGCACGCTTCGAAACGCTCATAACTTTTTGTGAACGTTTAATAAAAGAATTTGACAAATGGACTTTTGTAATCGTCTTACAAATCGAGCCAGAAGAAATTTGATATTTATGTCAAATAATACTTTTCAATGCTCTATCGATCTAGAATAACAGTTTACCTAGATCGCGACGACACCAACATGTTGTTCCCTTGTTAGTAAAAGTAAACATTTTGTTTAGTACATAATTTCAAAAAAGCAATTTTTACTTGGTCCCTGTGGTTTTGGCTCTGGTCTTTGGATGGCCTCTGCATGGACAAGACCTAAGCACAGAGAGACCTAGCGAAACTTTTTTTCGACATGACATACCAAACAAACTGTATATTTTTTCTAAGACGATTGCAAAAAAACAATTTGTCGAAATTCTACGTTCACAAGAAGTTATGAGAGTTTGAAATGCTGAGAATTACTTGCGGCACCCTGTAGAAAAAATAGGGCACAGCCAACCCCAGTCCCAAGGAAGAGGCGAATTCAAACCGGCCCTTGTGTTTTTAGTAAGAAGAAGCCAGATTTTATGAACGCAAAAATCTGGCATTCCTGTTGATTTTTTAGCAAGTTTTTTTCTCTGGAGTTACCGAGAAATCGAAAGAAGGAGGAGGTCAACCTTACTTATCCACCTTGTATATAGTATACTATATACATATAGTATAGTAAAAGCCGGAAACGGTGTTAGCAGAATGCCCTCAAAATTTTGAACCCTCTCCGAAAAAAATGTTTTTCATACCTTTCTGCACATTTTTTCGCAAAAAATATATTGTAAAGCAAATAATTTATTACAAACACATCAATCTGGGATAAGCCAATTTTTTTATTTAGAATTTTAGTATTGTCTGTAGTCGACAGTCTCATCTCCGGCGCTCATTCTGTTGTCAAATCTTGTTCTTGGCAGACCAGGTACTACTCGTGATTGTGTAGGTTTAACTCTTTGGTTTTTATCTTTATTCTTTGACCACAATGCCCACATCAAGGCGCCTATCAATGCCAAAACTGCCAGCCATCCCAAAATGGCTAGTAGGAAAAAGATGAGTCCCCAAGAAGTGGCTAAAGGCATCAATATATTAATAGTTTATTTTGTTAATAGACTCACAGAGTATGGAGCCAAAGTTGCTTTGCAAGCAATCATGTGGTGAAATGGGTGTGTTGGTGTAGTAGGGAATTTCGGTAGGACAAGGCTCAACTGGTCGGCAATATGAGGTTCTGCTCATCTCACAAGTGCAATCCTGCAAATTATTTTATTTCTCATGATAAAAATTTCTTGTGTTAAATCTTTTCTTATGTAGTTGAAATCAAAGTCTGCAAGTAGAATCATGGTCACACGATGCAATATGCCCATATTTTGGTTAGATAAAGATAAACTAAGTATTCAGACTGATCCATGCAATTGAAACAGCAAGCTAATTGATCAGAAACACTAACCTTTGAAAACAACATCTGACCCTTGAGCTTGGGCAGATATCCTGGAGGTTGTGCATACTGTGGTGGAGGATATGGTGGAGGAGGGTATGGAGGTGGTATTGGTTGTGCATATGATGGCCCATAACCACTGCCATTAATTGGAGTAATGTAGCCAGGAGGATTAGGTTGGTAAGGGGGTGACACTGGTGGGACGTAGCCGGGTGGAGGGACTGGAGGTAGAGGAGGTTGGACGCTGTAGCTGGTGGGGCCAGGAGCAGAGGAGGTGGCAAGGGTGGATACACTGGTCCTTGGTAGCTGGACGGCTGATTAGGATCTCTCACTTTGCAATTAAATGCTGCGTTGGTCTCACAAATACAATTCGATCTATAAATTTTAGTTAAATATTTTTCATATACCGTATTTCCTCTAATTTAGCAACTCCACCCCCCCCTCTTTTTTGACTAGAACTTCAGAGTTAGGGTCATTTTTGATTTGCAATTTCAAGATTTTTGGGCCTACAAAAAATTTAGCCCCGGGGGCTAAATTACAGGAAATACGGTACTCAAGACAAATTTAGTCAGAAGTTCGCCACGGCCAACTACATCTTTAGCAAAGTGCAATTTTACAAGGTTTCTCGATGTACCTATTTTTAAAATTTAAGACACAAAATTTTAGAACTTAGTCAAATTCTGGTTCCAATAAATATATATGAGGAGAGAGACCCCTATCTAAAACTTTTTATATATCAGATGGTTGAAAACTTTTATTTTTATAAATTAATAATAATCAGATCAGTGAAACGAAAAAACTTGTCTGATTTGCGGAACTTCAAAGACCTCGTGGGCAACTAATTGGAAACACCCCAAAAATGTTAGACTCACCCCCAACTCAATGAGTGCATCAGTCCATTTGCCGGTCTCCTTGCCGACTATTCCATTCATTGGTACCATTTGCTGTTGATTAGCTGAAGGTGGAGGGCTGGAACATCCTTGCGGACATGTGCTACAGCAACATTCTGTATGACAGCAAGGAGACTTATAACCATCAAAATTAAATTTAGCTGGTGCCACAGGTCCTTGTTGTGGTTCTGCTCTAATGCTTTTGCAAAGAAAAATCACCAGAACCACGATAATTCTTCTCGAAGTTTTTTTTCTAATCATTTGTGCTCAACCCAACAAATAATTGAAGGAGCTGAAGTCAGGTGGAACTAGCAGAAAAATGGCCTTAGTATCAAACGAAAAAGATAGAATAAAAGTGGCTATGGAGGGGTAGATAGCCTTTATAGTGGCACTAACCCTTACATTTCTGCTCGTTCTTGCATTGTTGCTATCACTTGGTAGCAGTAACAATAGCCATGGACCAGCAGAAGCTGCTATTTTCATACCTATAGTGGTCCAAGAAGAAAAACTAAAGAACATTGCATTTGGCAACCACCACTACTGCAGCGACATAGCCTTTCTTGTTGTATGGGCGACACTCCTATACTACAAGCATGCCAAACACACAATAGATGATGCTGCTGGTCATTTCTTTTCATGCTGCTCCGTTTTGAGACGTCCTGTTTTTGTATAAAGGGGCTGTTAGCCGGAGGAGGGAGCAAATGGACATGTAGGCGGGCATTTGCAAGCACAAGCTATTTGAGTATACAGATATGAGTCACAGTGAATCAGGTGTTTTCTTTTTATTTACATTACTGATTTCGTCTGCTATTATTTCTTGTTATTTTTGATACATCCTGATCTGGCTACTATTACGAGTAATATGTGAGGACAATAGATGGGTATTGTATCAAAAAAACGTTAGTTGTCGTGATGGTGCACTTTCAGTCTGTGTGTTTATGCATGATACAACACAGAGCTATACTAAAAGTAAATGGCAATGGAAAAAAAGATAGGAGGTTGTTAAAAATTAATCAGAATCTTTATTGATCACAAAATGCATTAATATGGTTCTATCACACTACAGTCAACCCTCGATTCTTCTGGGGACCGGCCTTAGGATGACGTTAAATTGGGTGAAGTTAGATTAAGGTTTTTGGACAAAAACGTGTGCATGGATGGCATTAAATCGAAGGTTTGTGTAGTTCAAGAATGTGATCAAGCAATTCCGAGCGAACGTAAGAGGCGAATCATAGGAACAGTGTTTGAACATTAGATGAGAATTAACTATTGAATTATTACTGACATTGTTTTACTGCTTCTTAGAAATAGGCGTTTATTATATTGTTGTGGCAAAATATAGGAGCACGTCTTATTAAGCCAGCGTACACCTCTTCTTCGTAATACTCTTTTCCTTCTCCACCTGTTGGTTTTTTCCCTGCCTCATTAATACACCGTGTATTTGTGTCGTGGGTATAGCTTATAAAAATTTCTCTTTCTGAAGTTAAATAAGGGTTGACTGTATCTGGTGCCAAAATATGCCTTGGTCCTGTCCATTATAGTTGTGGTAATACTGTGATTATGGTGATTGTCGTTAACATGATCACCTTAAAAAGAGGTTAACAGGGGACCAAATTATTTCTCAAGAAGAAACAACAGGAGGGACCAGGGCATAGATAATGGAATAGAGCCGAATACAGAATTTAATCAAAATATTTATTGATCACAAAATACATTTATATTCACGAAAGCACGAAATTATACAAGTTACTCGTATTTCTGTAACAAAATAAGTGACAGTCATTTCATCAAAGAGTATTTAGTAGTAAATACACAAATAAAATTAATTAATTACAAGTGAGCACGTGAACTCTCACATTTATTGCCCGACCAGTTTTTCATATACTTGGAGAGCCATGAGCTTGGTCATCTCCTGGCAATTGAATCCTTTTCATTGGTACTCATGCTGACGCGAGGGCGAGGAGAAGCAAGAAAACGAATCTTGCTTATGGAATCCATGGAACCTTTGGCTGAGACGTAAAAACGGCAGGTTTCTCTCCCTACAATAATATTTTTCATAGAAAAATAATTATCACAAAATGAATTTACCGTGACTGACTGGAAGTGCCCGGAAAACAATATGAGTGCAACCTGTTTTTACACACAACTGTCTGCTTATGTGTTGACTGTAGGTAGGATCACTAAACACTTGACTGTGTTGCAAGGGCACTTCAATCAAAAATGGATCAGCTTCAAATACGTTTTCTGGCATGTCTTCACTATACATTTCTTCCTGCCTCTTGGTACATGGCAGGGATTTCAGCCGGAGAGTAAATGCGATAGAGTGGAAAGTGATCATTGCAGACTGAAATTGAAACTTATTAAACAAAATGTCAAAGTGACTGCTGCAGTGATGCACCCAATTTTCAAATACAACTTATAAAAGTCTTGGCGCTACTGGAATATACCCCCTCCCCCAAAACACTACTGAGATATACTTCTTCCCTAAAATTTTTAGGCTTAGGATTAGTCTCAGCCCTTAGGCATCAGCCTCAGGGAAAACCCGTACTTACTTAAAAAAAGTTTAAGGGGTACCTGAATTTTTTTTTGGGGACTTGGGGTATATTCCAGTAGCGTCAAGGTTTTAGTACAGTTAAACTTGGATGCTTTAGACTGAGGGGTCCTACAAAAAGATACTGTAAATTAATTCAAAAACCCACCTCATTGATAGGACTCCATTGATTCTGGTAGAAAACGCTAGGATAACCCAAATCAGGCTCCATAAAGCTCAAATAAGGCAGTATTTTAAAATTTCGTGATGCTAGAAACTCCAGGAACATCATCAGCTTTTTCCCTAGACCTCCCAATTGACACTCCAAGTCCACAGAATCTTCACAGTCAGGATTGTCAGGATTAATCTAAAATAGAGAACAATTTGTTTATAGAAGATAAAAAATAAATTATTGTTTACCCTCTCCAGCCATATTTGCTGCATCTCTGCAGGTCCACCGTCCCAAAGTGATTAAGACCAAAACGGATCAGCAACAAACAGATGTGTAACTCGTTTACAGTCCCTTTGTTCAACAAATTACATGCACTAGCCCATCTTGTGCAGAAGAAGAGAAGCTTGTCCAGTCCTAAAACAACCTTTATTTTAAAAAATGAAATAATCATAAAATTTTAGCGAAAAATTTTATAACAATAGTTCATAACAATAATTTTTGTAACAATAATATTTTGTTTTGATCAGAACGGTATTTTTCAATCTCGATCAGAAGTCAGGTGTCATTCGAATTATTCCTAGCCTAAAAGTGGGAACGCGGGGACTGTTGGTTTCATAGGTGTGTTAGGTGATTATCAAGCAAACATTTTTTACAAATTTGACGATATATTACTACTTTCGGCCGATTTTTTAAGTAACTAGCTTCTAATTATTTTCTAGCTCCTAATACTTGTCTTGTAAAGAATTTAACTGTTAATTGAAAAATTTTCCTATAATCCAACCTCAATCCCACTGGGTAATTCATGCATAAACCAAACCAAGTGGTGGTCCGTTCGGACCGAATTTTTTCACGCTTTTGGGTTTAAAAACCTGTTTATTTTGCACTTATTCGAGCCTTCTATAGAAGGTTCAATAGTAGTAAAACACCATTTTGCAGGGTTTTAAAAATAGAAATAAATGAGTTTTTTGCCTACAAACTATCTTAGATCAAAGATAAAATTTTTTAAATAATGGTAGCTAGCTAGCCGGCAATGTAGTACGTACTAAGACTTGAGTACCGATACCCAGGTACTACAGCCTGAGTACCACCTGTATTCCCTACGGCGTACAAAAATACTGCAAAAATTGGATGACTGCAAATTTAATCGCTGTTTTAGAATTATCGAACCATGTTCAGGACACAATTCTGGATAGGGTACAATGATTTTCAATTACTTTCAGCTAAATACAAAGTTTCGGATTTCGGAAGTAGATACTAATTCAGGAGAGGTGCCAGATGGTTCCGCTACCAGTCCTGAAGCTTACTGGTGTTTCAAAAACTAGCTTATGACTATAAATCAAGAAAAAATAACGTCTTCTACCATCAGGGTTTAAAACCTCAGGTTAAACTTTTTAAAAAGGCGTGAATTCGAAAATGACACAAAAATGGCCACACGTTCCAACGCCTATAAAACTACTTTCTCTTTAAAAATAGTCCATTCGCACTTTTTGTAAATTTCTATTCCCATCACTTCCTTCAAAGGATGTTTAATAGTTATGACTAGGGTTGGGATTTTGCTAGAGAAAATTCTCCAAAATCGAGCAAAATCTTTTTTTCCGGTAAGTGAGTATAGTTATTACTTAAAAGCAAGGTTGTAAAATTCTCCGAAAAAATAAAAATCGGAGTATATTGAGGATTTAATAAGGAAAAACTGGAAATTCCGGAGAATTTCGGAGAATTGTACAACCCTACTTAAAAGTTTAAAACATGAGTTGGCGGATTTATAGTTGCTGGATTTATGTTCAGGGTAGTCGATTTGCTTGAAAAATGACCCTTAAGTATTGAAATTTAATTCTTAATGCCTCCCAGCACAATAATTATCCATAAAAGGAAACTTTGTCATATTCAAATATTTATTGTCTTGAGCAAAATTTAGAAGTTGACCGATAGTTTGACATTTAAAGGGGAGTTTTATAAGCAAATCGATTACGCTGAATGTGAATCCGGTGACAACAACGAAATTATACATTGTAACTACGCCGCTGGAAACCCTATTTGAGCCCGCGTCAAAATAAGATTTTGCTCCATTTTGATACAGTCGAGCAAAATCTTGATTTTGTTCGACAAATTTCTTATGAAAATTTTCGGGAATTTTCTCATTCGACAATCCTAGTTATGACCCTGTCACATAATTAGAGCAAATATGGTGAGAAATTAAACATGATCCGAAAAAGAGATTCTCATATCAATTTTTTAATTACATCAAATACATTTATTTTGTCAACACTTACCTTTATGACGTTGACAGTATCTGTGCAGCACTCTCCAAGCTTCCCATTCCATTTTTGGCAATTTTTCCACCCTTTCAGGTGCCACCATTTTTTGGCGAAACTCATTCAACTGTGGGTTTCTTCTCCTCAAGTACTCATTGATATGATCACTTATTTTCTCGCTCAAAGGGTCGAATGAGAAAGAAGTTCTGGCAGGCACTCCTGATTCACTGGCCTCACTTCTTCTTCTAATCATTTTGAGCACATCCCAGGCTAACCATGCAAATGAGAGAAGTCTTTTAGTGGTATTGGATGTGTAAGAGTGTTTGTAGTAAGCACAGGCCAGTTTCATCAAGTTGTCGTTAGGGTCTCGACAAACCCTACGAAAAACTTCTTTGTTGCCACCTGAGTGGCCAGTGCCTCTCTCTAGCTCTGTCAGCTCTTCAAACGTCAGATGGGTACCTTGGGTTTGGCCATCGCTGCTCAAGAAGTGGGTCTCAAAGAACTGCTTGCGGAACTTGGCAAAGATGGTGAACAGCCGCTGTTCTATGGCATTAGCAGTGTTGTAAAGGCTCATATCATCACTGTCCTTGTCACTGATGCGATTGCGCATGGAAACGTAGTGGCCGGAAAACAGCTCGCCTTCCGTCTTGATGCTGTAGCTGTCCATTAGGTTCTGAAAATTAAAGCTTATGACCAAGATATTTTTACACCTCCCCAAAGGATCAAATTGGAATACAGCAGCCGACTTTGGAGTTGACCGCTTTTTTTCGTTTTTCTTCAATTGATTTTTTTTAACTCTTTCATTTTATTATGACCATCTTTATAAGCAAAAAATTGTGGCATACTCTAATCATAACATTGTCGAATTTTAGGAATTTTTAAATATTCGATTTTACAACCCCTTTCGGTTGCAGCCTGTTCTCAAACAATTGTAAATACTAGCCTGAATGTTAGCCGCGTATGCATCATAGTGTTCCCTGGCTAATTGTCTAAACTCTCCTTGGTCCCATCCAGGAAATTCTACTCTCTCATCCACTGTTACAGAGCTGATTCCATCAATGTTTGTTGCAGAAATAATATCGTCAATTTGCTTTGCTCGTCTTAAAAATGTTACATTTTTATGGTATACTTTTTAGAGCACGATTTCCATGTTATGTATATGGGTGGTAATTAATTTTGACCGCAAATTGCTGAAAAATGTCCGCAAATGTAAAATGTCCGCAAATTTGCTGAAAAATGTCCGCAAATATTCTAAAATGTGTCCCAAAATTTGTTTTTTATTAGGTCGGAGTAAGGTTTTGCAGGCAAGGCATGATTTTTACCTCTAGTTGCATACAAATACCAAATTTTCACACCAAAGTTTCAAAAATCATGCTCAGCACACAAAATTACACTCTGAGGTAATAAGAACGACTATCAGTTCGTGGTACTTTTGATTCGTGGCACTATCGATTCGTGGCTATTGATTCGTGGTACTTTTCATTTGTGACTGGTTGAAATACTTTTCGACCCAAAAATTCTCCTTTTCTGCTGGAAATGTCTCTTTGGCTCTAGGTCTATTCGTCCACTGGCAATTCATTCATGGTCAATTCGTTTACAATCTTTTATGATCCCTTAAGAAACAAATAATCTATCTATCCAAACTAAAACTTGTGCTGAAAACGGTTTGTTAAGACCAAAATTCAGAATCTCAATACCCTGGGTATCCACCCACCCGAGGTGGTCGACCATAAATGTGTGGAATCATTCGCATGGCACTTTTTCTTGTATCAGATCTGTTTGCATCATTATTACTTCTTTTGCATCAGATATGCGCTTTCAAACCTCAAAAACACCCAAAACATTCCAAACTTTCCGAACAACGGTTAATTGATTGATCAGCCTCAGCCGGTATTTATGGCACCAGTAACCCTTACTGTAACTTTACTCACCTCCTGGTGAATATTTGACTTGCAGCATCCTTGATTTGAACAATGTCGAGAGATTCCGAATGGCGCTCGCGATCGCCAACGATTCCAAGAAAGATAAATGGGAATAAAACCACCATGCGATATAAAAGGATGTGAATCTGATGCAGTTCAATAACCTTGAAAAGGAGCGTTTTCAGGGTCGAAAGTATTTTAACCAGTCACAAATGAAAAGTACCACGAATCGATAGTGCACGAATCGATAGTACCACGAATCGATAGCCACGAATCGATAGTACCATGAATCGACAGTGCCACGAATCGATAGTGCCACGAATCGATTACCACGAATCAAAAGTACCACTAACTGATATTTTACCGGTAATAATCCTATTTGCGGACAAATTTCAGCAATTTGCGCATAAAATTAATTATCACCATATGTATATAAGATGCAAGGAAAACGTCTATTTAGATACAGGAGAGAATAAGGCTCATCTCGAGCTATGATTTGGGCAATAATGATGTATTAATAAATATAGATGGTCGAACTGTTTACAGTTGAACCTCCCAATAACGATTACCCTAGGGACCGGCTTCAGGTGATCGTTATTGGGAGTGGTCGTTATTCGAGATTTCAGTTAATATAGACCAACCAAAAGTTTTTTCGGTGATCGTTAATGGGAAGGTGATCGTCAATGGGGGTGATCGTTATTGGGAGGTTCGACTGTATAAAATTATTTAAGCTACATGAAGATTACCTAAACAGCTGGCCATTCAGTCGAGAACTGATGTAACTTGGCTCATTTACTTTTTCCATGTAATCAGGAGATCTTTCCGATCTTTCAGGAGGCTTATCTCCATCCCATTTCTTGCTGAGCTCAGGTGGAGGCACTCCTGTCTTGGGGAAGTCAACAGCAGCCATGTGTTTCTTTGCAATTCTTTGGCACACTTCATGTTTTATCCCATACAAATCTGCATTGATTAGGAAAGCATTAGCAATTTTTCCAATGGAGTCTTGTTTAATGTAATCCACAAAGAAATTTGCCATATTTATACGCTGAAGAATATGTACTAATCTTAAAATTTTACATTTTCAAAATTTCTTACCAATTCTTCTTCAGTGGTCGGAATAGATTCGGTGGTTTGGGAAGTGTAGTCGAACGCATCCTCATTACCTTCTAAATACAGTTCGGAATCCCAGATCACTGTGTATTCATCTCCGTCTAAGTCGGAACCTTAATTGCAATAGGTTTTACCAAACTATTAGTTATGAAATTAACTATATAGTCGACTTTCTCTATAGTGACCCCGGTCATAGTTACCGCGCTGCATAGTGGCTAATGGCTAGTCTTTTGGATTGAAATTTTTTTTCAACTTTGGGATTGAGATTTCCTGAATTTTCGTGATTGGAAACCCGGGATTCCTGGAGATCCTATTAAAACTATGATAAAACTGGGATGTTAATTGAGAAATATGAACCGGGTTTGGGTTTTTTAATTTCTGGGATTCCAATCCTGGGAATCTCATGGGATTACCGTCCCACTGCCTATAACCAGCTCGAAGCGATCACCTAGGTGGCCATTTGGAAAAAGTCAATTGTACTAAAAAATATACCAGCCATTTCATCTGGATGAGGTCTTGTTCCATGGCTAGGAAAGACGACCACGTCTGAGAGATAATGTAGGCACGGCAGGTCTACGGCTTCATACATGCGGATATCTCCAGCCACAATTGACGGGTTTTTGGTAAGCAGTACAGGGCCTAAACTCGTCAAAATAATTTTTTTTAATTTTAGTAAATTTTCAAAAGTTCTGTGAAAAAAAAGACAACAAAAATTTTGATAACCAGAAAAATTTAAGTATAAGCAAACCTGTGAGAACAATCCTTTCAGTGTTTTCTTTAGGCAGTTTGTTAAAAGCATTTCTTGTATATCTAATAAACACTTGGCCCGATTGAAGTTGGCCGCTTTCGTCCATAATTCCAAACATAGTCCTGCCCATTGTGCTAGGGATAGGAATTTGAAGCTTTTGCCGCAATTTTCCTGAAAAATATTGCTTGTAACACAACAAAGGTGGGGTTTTCGCTGTTCATCCCCCACATCGTATTTTTGCCATATTTTGTGTGTTTTTCAATCCTGTCAGAATTAGTGGACCTGGTAGACCCATAAAATTCAAGAAGTTTTCAGTTCACAGAAAAAATGCAACATAGAAAGGGCCATCGCCCAGTAAGCAACTTGAAGGAGATGGAGATGCTAAAACTTTCCTCGGACTTCTTCAAAATTTTGCCTATCCGATTTCGATAATTTCTGTCCTCCGCCTAGGAGTGGAGTACAGGATTGATAATTAGTGCTTTTACTGCATATTTATTGGGATCATAAAAACGTAATAATAAATAGTATGATAAAAAATACTACGTGGGTGGGTAAAGCCGAAGTGGTCTTGAAAAGTTGTGAAGAAACTTACTCAGAGTGGCTCGAACAGAAGCCTGCAACATGCCGCGGAAAAAAGGCTCGGTTATCAGGTTGATGTCAGTGAGTTGATCATACAGAATGAGCTTTGGAAATTCGTTCAGCTTGTTTCTAGCTTTTTGTTCATCCATTAGACCGGTGGTTAAATGATGCAAATGGCTGTCCATAAGATTGTGTACTCTGTTACAAATGCGTGTGTGGGATGAACGACTTTGCAGGCCTGACACCTAAACATACCAAAACTGTACCTCTGAAATGAGATGTAAATGTAACCAATGGAGAGATACTAATATTTTTCAGGGTTTTCAATAACTTTTTTTGATTTCTTACCTGGTCTAAAATGTTGATTACGGGGCGATTAAAAGAGACACAGACTGGCGTGGAATATTTGACCACCTCCAACTTCTGTTTGTCTCGTCTGGTTATAAATTTGTGCTGTGAAGGTCTAAACTTGATGCCTAAGTCCATCCATCGCTTGTCTTCCGGCTTGTCTTCTTCACTCAGTCCATTTTTCTTGGCCCATTCTCTAATGACGTCCAAGACTTGGTTCATGCTTAGCACTCCTTTGTGACCTCGAAATCTGATCTAAAACAAAAAAGTCATTGTTTTCGTTTTGCAATCAAAATCAGATGCCTGGAAACAGGAAGGTACACATCCTTCAAGTGCCAAGTCTTTACTCAGTTGGGTGGCAAGTTTTCGACTTATAATTCCCACTCCGTCAGAAAAAGTATAGGGTTTTCCAGCTGAATTTGTGCCTCCTTGAATGTCGAAGTCTGTGGTATAGGTGCTTCTTTCCAACATAATACTGGATTCCTAAAGTCAAAGCTAGACTTCCAGCAATTATTTTAATCTTAAAAATGTTTACCTTGGCCTGTGTGAAGCACTGTCCTACACGAGACATGGTCTTAGGAGCACTTTGCAGAGCAAAAGATCCAAGTTGCTGTCGAAAACTCTCAAGTTCTGGTAGAGTGGCGTTGATAAAGTAACAGCCATTATCTCGCATTTGGGAGTTGGAGGATCCAAAATAGTTAAAATGTCGGCCTAAATTTTTTTTTATTCATTTATGACTAAATTAGAAAGCTGTTTACCAGCAATAGTGATTCCTCCTAACAATTTTTTGCGAATAAATTTGTCAATGAGGTATTGTCCACATTACTTTCATGTGCAGTTTGGCCGTCATCATCTCGAAAGGTGACTCGTAGAAATCGTTCAAGTGGGTAGTTTGTAGGATCTATTCGCAGCACTCTGTTGCCCATCAGCAATTCCGGGGCCACGAAAAGTGTACGAGTAGGCGTAATTACTACCTACAAATTAATTTTTTTAATACTCTTTGAATTACAAGCTGTAATTTATAACTTAAAAAATTTGTGCATTGACTCAAGTTTGTGAAAACCTATTAATTCACACAAAATCTTCCGCAGTGAACTTTTCTACTATACGTTTTTAAGAAACTAACCTTCCTAACTTTGACAAAACCCTCTTTCTCGATAGCGTCATATAGCTGGCGCATAGTATCATCATCGTTTTTGACACGTTGGTATATTCTATGAAATATTCTAGCTGGGTGTTGTCCATCAAGTCTCTCGTCCACTTCGTTCAAAACAGACTCCAACACGCTTAAAGTGACCTAATGAAAAAACTTAGATGACTCTTATTGAAACCAATTTTTCTTATGCACTACCACTTACAATTTTGCTCTTCTCGTAGGCCTCAACCGCCATATTTATGAAGTTATCTCGCTCCTTCTCATCCAAAAGCAAATAGTCCTTGACTGCAGTTCCTCGTGAGAATATGGCTTCCAGCATGTAGTTCAAGTCAAACTTATTTTTTAGTTTTTCTCTGCAATATTCGTTGTCTTCCGCAAAAGGTGTTGCCACAAGTTTATAGAAGGGAGCGTCAATCGGTTTGCCTTTGAGGAGGCGGATTTCAACTGTCCATCAGTGGTAGTGGAGAGTCGGTTTAGGAGTGTGGAACAATTTTCCGCCTGAAACAAAATTCTTGTTTTCATTCGACTCTCGATAAACAGACACCCCCACAAGTTCGTTTCCGCCTAGGGTCTGACATTTTTTCACCTCGATTTTTGAAGGCTATTACCAGTATTATGCAGTAAATTAGGACTACAAAAAATTTTAAGTCTACTAAGTTTTTAAGTCTACTAAGATTTTTCCGAAAATTTACTGTAAAGCCAACTTACAGTAATGTCTAAGAGTAGTAATTTGAAATATGGAGACTGGCTGATTTCGTCCCCTAATTTTTTCTGTCCCACATCCCAAGCAGTGAATCTCTCGCCGTTGGCATTCAGCAAGTTCGCCTTCATGGTTTCCTGTTTTCCTTTTTGTCGTTAAACACTTTGATTCGGCGTACAACCACCGGAGAGGACAGGTGGAAGTGCAACGTCAGGTCAAATTCACCTTTTCTGTTCTCGGTTGTTCGCTGAATGCTGAAGAGTACACGCCGTATAGATCTGTAGCGCATGTTTAGTGCGACAATATAGTCTTCAAGAGCACCAGTTTTACCTGAATGAAAATATTTTAAAATAAAAACCTTTTTTATTTGATAAGTGCCAAAAGATGATGTTTCGAAAATGCTCGATTTAGCGAACACCTCTTTCTCCCTTATTAATAAACATACTTGATCTTTCGGAGTATGGAAATCTGACAATCAACTGCCTCCTGTCATGTTCAAAGTCAACAAAAATTCCATGGTTATTGAGTGGAGTGTTGTAGAGCCGAGTCATCAAGCCTTTTCTATCTTCCATAGCACCTACTCGTCTATGTTCTACCAGCTGGGATCGGTTGATTATGTTATTAAAGGCAAAGCCTTGGAGTGGCACCATAACTTGGGCGGGACTAAAATAAAGGGCTTATAACACTACCATTTTTCAAAAAAAGAACCTACCAAAAAACCATATCAAAAAAGTTTTTGGACACAAGCACAATAGAGCAGTCAGCGAAGGCAAGGCTTTTCGCTCTCAAAAAATCTGTCAGTAATTTTAGGAGGATGAGCAAATCAGTGCTTTCAGGGATAATCCCTGAAAGCATGACTATTTTTAAGATGCACTCAATCCTCGGCTCTAAATCTTCTTCACCCAACTCTTGGAGATCTCCATCCGTTTTTAGGTCATTAAAGTTGCGCAATGTTAACTATAAAACCATGTTTTTATAATAAACTATGCCTCGAAATTATTTAAGAACTAACCCTGATCAGCTGGCTAATTTCATCTCTGAAACCCGTAGGAAATATGTCATTTTCTCCCAATGGCCAAAACACAAGTTTTAGTCTACGATTCATAACCAACACAGCAGATTCGACTTGTTCAGACTGAAATCAAAATACTTTAGAAATTAGGAGTGTTCAGAAAATTTGCTGAAAAATTATACGTTAACGGTCAGCAGTAAAATAAAAAAATGTTCGAATGAAAAATTAATGCAAAAAGATACTGGCGTAAATTTAAAAAAGATTTGTGAATTAGAAGCATTTATCAGATTCACTCTATCTTATCAAATAAAATATATTTTTTATCAAAGGATCATGGCCGTCTACGTCCACGAGTGTCCCGCGCCAATTAAAAAAAAGTTCCTGAAAATTGAACTTGTGTACGGATTTTTTAACTTGGTTTCTAATAAAACTTTACCTAAAATTAAATTCTAGACCTTGTTATGTCAGAAACCAAGTTGAAGTATAGAAATCCAATGATTGCCTAGATCTTTCAAATTAGCGAGGGACAATAGAGAACGCATAGGCATGGTCCTTTAACACAGAAAACGCATTGTTTACTAAACTGTGTGATTTGTGTAGAATGTCATGCTGAACCTGATGTTGAAAAAAAATGACAAATAGTGGGGGTTTGAATGAATAAAACATTTTTTTTCTGATTCTGAAAGTATGTAATTTTCCCTTGCTCCCAACCAGTGGTGTGTAATCGCTCTTTCTTGGCTCTGAGTTTTCAAAATTTTTGCTGTTGATTTTGATTTTTTGGGGGGGGGGGGGTATAACCGAGTAGGTCCGATTTTGGGGGGGGGGGTATTCCCCAGTAGCTTTTTTTGGGGGGTTATTACCGAGTAGCGTCAAAATTTTTATCTGAAGGTTCACAGAATGAGTGCCTAAATTTAGTAAAAGTCATCAAATTAGGGCAATAAAGTGCTAAGTTCTGCAGAATCAATCGCCCTCTTCTGGGTACTTTATTTTTAAGAACACCCTAAAAAGTTCGTCTTTTTTACCTCTATTTGAAATTCTTTTCACGGTTTTACTTGCATGTTCAAGGGCATAAATTTGCGAAAAACCTAGCTCTAGGGCATTTTTGACAATGAGTGAATTGTACATTCGGGCCAGATGTCGACAAGAAATATTGAAAAGAAAGAGCATTTAAAAAAGGATAAGATGATTTTCAAGCTAATGAAAGCAACTAAAAGTTTGAAAATTTGGATTACACATAGTGGGTATTGAACTCGAAGCATTTAAAAAGAGAGTCCACAGTGTAACCAATCAACCAGCGTCAATCAACCAGACTTTTTTTGAACATTTCTTAGCATGCTAATTTTCAAATTTTTGCGTAGGTGAAATCTCGCCATAGATCGTCCCACAGCAAAAATTCTCGAGGATAGGTCACAAACATGGTGCTTCTCTACGTTTTTGTAAAAACAGAATTTTCATATCGCTGGGGAAGTGACGACCCTCCTTTGTAAGTTTCGAAACAAAATTCAAACAAAAACAGCACAAAAAATTTGATTGGTATGTAAAGATCATTTTTCAAATAACATAATTTATGGTTATTCTCGTTAACAACTTTTTAAATCATTGTTTCCGCTGAAAGCACTTCTATATGGCTATCAATAAACCAAATACCTACAAGATCAACATCAATACCTTTGATATAAAAGAGGAGGAATGACCAATAGTACATTGTGCCTTTTTTTTATAAACTAAGCAAACTTTTTTTTGAACTCTTTGATCTGAAATTATAAAAATATTTGTCAATTTGAATATTTTCAGATAATTTGTGGAGTGTCAACGTGAATTTTGCACTTTTGGACATTTTAAATATACAGGAGTTACCGGTGCGAAATTCCTTCTTCCCCTATTGTGGTTTTTGGTGCTTTTTATAAATTTTAGCCAGCTTATGTCAGGACAGACTGAAACATGCCATGGGCTCATGTTTAAGTTCATCCTAATCAATAATGTAGCTAGAACACAATTTGGAGACGGGTGGGGGATGAAACTTCGGTTAGCAGCGCGTAAAGCGGCACAGAACCCTAAAACTAAAATAGTTTGATGAAGCGTTTCAATTTAATTCCAGCATACATTTTTTTCTTTAAAGGCCTGACCTCTTCCTACTCGGTGGTCCCCGCCAATTCAAAAATTTTCCTTGATCATTGGACTTCTGTACGGATTTTTCTGCCACGTTTCTAACAAAACTAGGCCTGAAATCAAATTTTAGGCTTAGTTTTGTTAGAAACCTAGCGGAAAAATCCGTACAGAAGTCCAATGATCAAGGGAAAATTTTGAATTGGCGGGGGACCACCGAGTAGGAAGAGGTCAGGCCCTTTAAAATGATCTGAGAGCCCTTTTACAGGTCGACTATTCGGTACTGTGTGACCTCAGCTAAAATTTAGAAAATTTCCAAAAGTGCAAAATTACACGTCAAAAACCTTACATTCTCATTAGTTTTTCTGTAAAATATAAATTTAAATTAAGGCAAAATGAAATACTTCTTTATTTTGATTCTAGCCATGAACTTCAAGCTTATTGTGACCCAAAATTTGTCGTCTTTCACAGAAATTATAGCCAACGGACATACTAACTGCCCAGCAGTTGGATCACCCGAATACAGTCTAATTCCATTTGACCGTAACCTAAGCGCTTCTCTCTACACCACCCTAACTTCCATCTCCATTGTTCCAGCCGATGGTGGCCCAGCTATTGCCAGTTTCCCTCTAAGTGACACGACTTTTTATTTTTTTGATGCTACCCTAATACCTCCATATGCATGCGAGCAGTGTCATACGCCTATAGCATCTACAAACTTCACTCTCATTAATGAAATAGTAGAATTGTTGAATGGAACTTATCGAGATGTATGCTCAATTTCGTTTTTATTTTTGAAGTTCTTATACTACTTTTCTTACAGCCATTTGTGGTGCCCTGCCAAAGTGATTATGAACGTCCCAATATTGTACTCAGTTTCGAGTCATTAGATGGACGACAAGGAGAATGGGTTATTCCCCTAAGCATTGGACCAGCACTAGGGTGGGAATGTTTTCTAAAATTTTGTTCACTAAGAAGGTGTAATTTAGCCACGACTTGATGCTAATGGTACAATCTGTGAATTTGCCTTCAGCGGTTCAAACAGTAATTACTGGCACTCAGATGACTTCCATGCTCGCCATTATTGTCAGGCCCGCAATATGGCTGATCGCACACTTGGTCTGGCTAGCTCCTCTATAATTTGGTGAAAAAGTTATAAAAGTATAAAATCATAAAGCCACATCATGTCATAAAGCGTACGTAATGTTTATACGTGAAAGAATAAACGAAATTGTTGCATAAGTGTGTTCTATTTTTTTTAATCCTTAAATGGGTATGCCCGTCAAAGATCAGAAAATTTGAGGAGGGTACCACCACCACATTTATTGTAAGATATAAATTTGTACACTCCGTGCCCTATTATAGTTAACAGCAAATATTTGCATTAATATTTTTTGGGAATATTCGCAGTGTGACAACCCTAGACCAGTGCTGTAAAGATCAAAATTTCGGCACCGCATCAGGCAACAGCCTAGAAAATCTTGGCAGTGTGCAGCTCACCGGCCACCGAATTCTGAAATTTGGCACCGGGCATCACATCGGGCAATAGATAAAACCATTTTACAGAAGGCAAAATATTGAGAACTCACAGAACAAGACTCAGAGACTTAGACATTCGACCTTCTTTCTAGACAAACTATAATCAATTCATCCAAATTTCCTGATGTTTCCCGTACAATTTGTTAAAATTGTATTTATTTATTTATAAATATATGTCGCTAGTGT
Source organism: Ditylenchus dipsaci (assembly GCA_004194705.1). Taxonomy (NCBI): domain Eukaryota; kingdom Metazoa; phylum Nematoda; class Chromadorea; order Rhabditida; family Anguinidae; genus Ditylenchus; species Ditylenchus dipsaci. Next base: position 706,696 of record SADC01001168.1, on the reverse strand, counting down.
AATATACCCCACCCAATAATTAAGGCTTAGACTCAGGGCCTAACCATTACTAACGATGGATTTGTACAACATTTTTTTAATGGTGGTTTTAGGTGCCCTCCAAAAGCTATTGGAGACGGTATATTACACTAGCATCAAATATTTTTATATTTGTAAAAAATTTGTTAGATTAACTATTTATCAAAATCTATCTAACAATTTTTTGCCTGGCATAATACCAACTTTGTCACTGTGAAAGGGTTCGGAAGGAAAAAATGTTGATAGAAATATTCCTAAAATATATTTGGAAACTGGGCTTATACTGCCAGGTTTCATCTGTGCTTATTAATAATTTAGTTAATAAATAAAAAAATATAAACTGATTATGTTTGTTGCAGAAATAATATCGTCAATTTGCTTTGCTCGTCTAAAAATGTTCAATTTTTATGGTATACTTTTTAGAGCACGATTTCCATGTTATGTATATTAAACCGAGGGCTGAAAAAAGGAACAAAAGAAAGAAGATACCTAGACCGAGAGCTTTAAACCGAGAGCTGAAAAAAGGAACAAAAGAGAGAAGATACCTAAGGCCAAAGCGAGAGATGACGGGTGGTAATTAATATGGGTGGTAATTAATTTTGACCGCAAATTGCTGAATTATGTCCTATTTTAGAAAAGGGTGGCGGTTTATCGAGAGGCGCGGGTCTTTACGGCAAAAGTGTTATCATTCCGAAAAACGACCGGTAAAATCAGAATCCTTGCGATATTTCGGATTAGACTGACGAATCAGGTTTGGTAAAATATTTCAAAAATCGAGGTAAAAAAAGTGTCGGACCCAAGGTGGGAACGAACTTTTGGGGGTGGCGGTTTATCGAGAGTCGACTGTATTTGCGGACAAATTTCAGCAATTTGCGCACAAAATTAATTATCACTCTATGTATATAAGATGCAAGGAAAACGTCTATTTAGATACAGGAGAGAATAAGGCTCATCTCGAGCTATGATTTGGGCAATAATGATGTATTAAGAAATATGGATGGTCGAACTGTTTATAAAATTATTTAAGCTACATGAAGATTACCTAAACAGCTGGCCATTCAGTCGAGAACTGATGTAACTTGGCTCATTTACTTTTTCCATGTAATCAGGAGATCTTTCCGATCTTTCAGGAGGCTTATCTCCATCCCACTTCTTGCTGAGCTCAGGTGGAGGCACTCCTGTCTTGGGGAAGTCAACAGCAGCCATGTGTTTCTTTGCAATTCTTTGGCACACTTCATGTTTTATCCCATACAAATCTGCATTGATTAGGAAAGCATTAGCAATTTTTCCAATGGAGTCTTGTTTAATGTAATCCACAAAGAAATTTGCCATATTTATACGCTAAAGAATATGTACTAATTTTAAAATTTTACATTTTCAAAATTTCTTACTAATTCTTCTTCAGTGGTCGGAATAGATTCGGTGGCTTGGGAAGTGTGGTCGAACGCATCCTCATTACCTTCTAAATACAGTTCGGGATCCCAGATCACTGTGTATTCATCTCCGTCTAAGTCGGAACCTTAATTGCAATAGGTTTTACCAAACTATTAGTTATGAAATTAACTATATAGTCGACTTTCTCCATAGTGACCCCCGGTCATAGTTACCGCGCTGCATAGTGGCCAAGGGCTAGTCTTTTGGATTGAGATTTTTTTTCAACTTTGGGATTGAGATTTCCTTAATTTTCGTGATTGGAAACCCGGGATTCCTAGAGATCCTATTAAAACTGGGATGTTAATTGAGAAATATGAACCGGGATTGGGTTTTAAATTTCTGGGATTGCAATCATGGGAATCTCATGGGATTCCCGTCCCACTGCCTATGGCCAGCTCGAAGCAATCACCTAGGTGGCCATTTGAAAAAAGTCAATTGTACTAAAAATATACCAGCCATTTCATCTGGATGAGGTCTTGTTCCGTGGCTAGGAAAGACGACCACGTCTGAGAGATAATGTAGGCAAGGCAGGTCTACGGCTTCATACATGCGGATATCTCCAGCCACAATTGACGGGTTTTTGGTAAGCAGTACAGGGCCTAAACTCGTCAAATTAATTTTTCTAAATTTTAGTAAATTTTCAAAAGTTCTGTGAAAAAGAAAGACAACAAAACTTTTGATAACCAGAAAAATTTAAGCATAAGCGAACCTGTGAGAACAATCCTTTCAGTGTTTTCTTTAGGCAGTTTGTTAAAAGCATTTCTTGTATATCTAATAAACACTTGGCCCGACTGAAGTTGGCCGCTTTCGTCCATAATTCCAAACATAGTCCTACCCATTGTGCTAGGGATAGGAATTTGAAGCTTTTGCCGCAATTTTCCTGAAAAATATTGCTTGTAACACAACAAAGGTGGGGTTTTCGCCGTTCATCCCCATATCGTATTTTTGCCATATTTTGTGTGTTTTTCAATTTCAGAATTAGTGGATCTGGTAGACCCATAAAAATTCAAGAAGTTTTCATTTCATTTCAGAAAAATGCAACATAGAAAGGGCCATCGCCCAGTAAGCAACTTGAAGGAGATGGAGATGCTAAAACTTTCCTCGGACTTCTTCAAAATTTTGCCTATCCGATTTCGATAATTTCTGTCCTCCGCCTAGGAGTGGAGTACAGGATTGATAATTAGTGCTTTTACTGCATATTTATTGGGATCATAAAAACGTAATAATAAATAGTATGATAAAAAATACTACGTGGGTGGGTAAAGCCGAAGTGGTCTTGAAAAGTTGTGAAGAAACTTACTCAGAGTGGCTCGAACAGAAGCCTGCAACATGCCGCGGAAAAAAGGCTCGGTTATCAGGTTGATGTCAGTGAGTTGATCATACAGAATGAGCTTTGGAAATTCGTTCAGCTTGTTTCTAGCTTTTTGTTCATCCATTAGACCGGTGGTTAAATGATGCAAATGGCTGTCCATAAGATTGTGTACTCTGTTACAAATGCGTGTGTGGGATGAACGACTTTGCAGGCCTGACACCTAAACATACCAAAACTGTACCTCTGAAATGAGATGTAAATGTAACCAATGGAGAGATACTAATATTTTTCAGGGTTTTCAATAACTTTTTTTGATTTCTTACCTGGTCTAAAATGTTGATTACGGGGCGATTAAAAGAGACACAGACTGGCGTGGAATATTTGACCACCTCCAACTTCTGTTTGTCTCGTCTGGTTATAAATTTGTGCTGTGAAGTCTAAACTTGATGCCTAACTTGATTCCTTTCACGATATTTCATTCATTTTCTCTGATTTTTTCAGACATTTGAAAAACAAGTTTTCACCATTTGATAGCTAAGATTTCAGGCTACAAAATTGTATTTTACGAGCCAGGGTTTAGGAAAATGTGGGCCTACGGGCTGGCTTTTTGTGAAAAGCTTGGTTTAGTGGTGGCGTTTTTAAAAAAGGTGTTTTTTTACCAAAAAGCCAGCTCGTGGGCCAAGATTTTTTCAAACCCTAAATCGAAAAATACTATTTTGTAGCCTGAAATTTTAGCATCAGATGGTAGAAACTTTTTTTCAAATGTCTGTAAAAAGTCAGAGAAATGAATGAAATATCGCGAAATCAAATGACGCGATATGAATTGTTACCCTACCGCATGGTCCTTTAACACGGAAAAGGCATTGTGTACAAAGCTTTTTGAATGTTTTTTTGTCTTGAGAGAAACTCGAAATATGACAATCAATTTAAGATTTTAAGAGTAGTTTGGTAAGCAAATCGTGCACGCTGATCATGAATCTGGTGTCAGAATTCCAGGTTTCATGTGTAAAACCTTAGTTTTCTGCTAAAAATTTTAAAAAATTAAGAAAACCACCAACATTTAAAGTCCTTTTCAGCCTTCAAAAGCAAAGTATTTACAAAAAGTTTAAATACCGTTTTGAAGCCAATCAGCAGGGCTCTCAGATTGTGTGCGCAAATATAAGCACACTTCTACTGCACATAAAGATAACAGCCCAACCCTGAAAAAAGTCGGGTTAAAAACCTGGTCTGGTTTTTGGTTTCTTATTGAAAATTTTCAAATTTTTAAATTGTGTGATAGTGTATTATTACATTCAAAAGCTCGTCTCCTCGCGGTCTTAATGCGCTATAAAGCTTTTCCCAATACACCTATCAAGCTGAGTTAGAGTCATTTATATGCATTAACTGATTTTAAAAAACTGCTCTTTTTCAAATTGGCGTTAAAAACCCAAAACTGCCTTTTTTCAAAAACTGATTGCACGATCGTGTTCAGCGTGGAATTCTGCACCAGATTCAGCACAAATCACGACCCGCCTTACTCGTGCATTTTTGAGAATTATGTGGATTGTACAGTCGGGCCATATGCTGACAAAATATTAAAGGGAGGTACATCTCTTGTTCGTATCTGGTCCGCATGGAAATCGTATTTTTTAAATTCAAACACATTTGAAGGTCACTGGTTTGAATCCCTCTGGCCGCACACTTTATTTCCGAGTTTGGTATCCAAATTATCCTAAGGCTCTAGGGACCACAACAAAAACTTATGGCTTGGTTACAATGGCATGTCGATGTCGAAGCAAAGTGGTTACAGTGACATGTCGATGTCGAAGTAGGCTATTTTATATAGATTTTCGAAATTCGAAATCGTTCGAATCTTTTTTTCATCTGCTTCGACAAGAGCTAGGTTATTCACAGCCGACTTTCATTATTTTTTGTCTATCTGGTGCAGAATTTCATGCGCTATCTTTTAGGCTATGAAGTGTTTTAAAAAGATAACGAAAATATGTCAAACAGAATGATTTTTGAGCACTACAATATTTTTCTTTGCACTTCGACAGGGACTTCGACATGCCTTTATTTTTCTAGTCTTTTATGATTTTAAACACCCGAGAGACCGTATGTCCTGAAAGTATATTCTTGTGCAGAATTTCACGCTGAACACGATGGTGGAAAAAAATTCACAAAGAGTCATTGTATGGTGGTCTGTTGCCCTTGTGAACCGACCAAGTAACGATTTTTGCTTATGCAACTTGAACAAAGAGATAGACCATGCAAATTTTTTAAGGCTCAAATTGTTTTACCACCTCAAATTATTCTTTATCCCCTGAAATTTAAATTTTGGGCAAATTATTTTTCACCCCCTAAATTATTTCTTTGGATGTACCGAAGAATATAAAGAAATATTTGCTAAAAAGCACATTTGCTTAAAATAATTTCGCTAAAGACACACTTGGTAAAACAACATTTTGGTAAAGGCCTTTTCTGGTTCCTTTTGTTTCACAGGTATGATGACAATACGGTATTTTGAAAATGCAGGTACGTGGAATCGAACATGTGACCTTAAACATTTACCCCATTATATTAACCACTGCACTACGAACTCGATTGCATGAAACCCCAAGTGCGTCCACCCTCCAATGCAAGTCATTATTTTGAACATTTTTACCTACTTAACCCACTTGGATAGTATCTAAACCACGTGTATGCTATCCTTTGCATCCATAGGGGTTCGAACGGCGGTGCCCGAAATTTAATCGGCATTTTGCATTTCGAAAAATTAAAATTTCTTAAAATAAAAAATAAGCCATTTTTCTAATTTAAAATTGTGTGGGGATTGGGTTTGTTAAGCCCAAAGTTGCGATTTTACACACCCCAACTTCGATACCTTGTCACCTGGCCAGGTGGATGTCCACCTGGATGGCCTAAAAATAAAAAAGTTCATTTAAATAAAAAATCCGTTTTTCCATATATAATAGTGAAATAAGGTTTTGTATGGTACTTTTCGAGTATCGGGATACAATTGATTTTTAAAAAAATATTAGAAAATACCCGAGAAAACGGCATTTTACTACTATGCCTGCATCAATCCAAACAGGTTTTGGAACCCGAAAAAGTAAACAAAATTCGCTCCAGGTGACGACTACTTGGTTTGGTTGGACTTAAAAATTCAAATTCTCGCAAAATTTTCTCAAAACTGAGGTTGATGGTTCGAACCCATATGGGTGCAAAGCCTATTTCACACATTTTGCACCGACAATACCAAGGATATTTGGACGCTTCGCGGCCGAAGACCAGCACACTACCCATTGCAAGGAATTAGGGTGAAAAAACTCAAGGGAACCGAAAAAGGTAGGCTTAGAGAAAATACTTTGTGGAGGGGGCTTTTATGTTTCGATACTATCCAAGTGGGTTTGGTAGTTAAAAAAGTTCAAAATAATGACTTCTTCTTCAAGATAATAAAATAAAAAATGTATATTAAAAATATGGTGTGGTGACCGATTCTCATTATAGTGACTGATTTCTCATTGTAACCACCTTCGACATCGACAACGACATCGACATGCCATTGTAACCAAGGGGTTAAGCGCAGAGATGCACGACTACTTGGGCTAAGTTAGAGCCCAAACCTAGGTAAGAATTATTTATTTTAAAGGTAATACCGTATATCTTCTAACAAAGCCCCGCCTTCTAATAAGGCCCACCTCCAAAGAGGGGTTGAAAAATAAGGCCCGTGGGTCCTTATTAAAAGATACCGTATTTTCTATATTAATCCCTAGAGCAAAAATTTTGCAAATCTGTTTTTTGCGTTTTCTGGATTAGCACGAGCACTCCTGATTCCACTTTTCAGATTTTGGTTGAGTACCCAAAAATCTCGGAATCGGCGTCAAATTTTTCTGATTTTTGAGGGTTGAAAAATAACCCCCATGGGGTTTAATAGATAAAATAGGGTATACGGTATGCATTAAATCATAAAGTCAAGGCTGTTAATGACATCAAATCAATCCTAAAAATGATTCCATTCAATAAATTCCATTCAATAAAAAAATTTTTTTTGAGCCTTAGAACACATAGTGTTTAACTAATTCATCAAAAAATATGAAAAAAATGAAGTGTGCAGCCAGAGGAATTTAAACCAGCAACCTACAAATGTGTTTGAAATTTAAATTAAAACGGTTTCTATGCAGGACCAGATACGGACAAGAGATGTACCCTCCCTTTAAAAAGATAGAGCGGTTAAAAAAGCATACGATCATTATCAAGTTGATGAAAGCAACTAAAAATTTTGAAAAATAAAATTACACATAGTGGCTACCGAACAGTGTTCTCAATAGTCAGAGGCAGAATAAAAGTATGTACGAAAATTCAAAAATTCTGACAGTCAGAAAGCGCGGGAAATTATTCTGACTGTCAGACTCTTTCTGACTGTCAGAAATGAGACCCAGACAGGGAAAAACAGTGTGATCTGATCGATTTGCCTTTCTGACTCTCATTTCTGACAGTCAGAATAATTTCCCGCGCTTTCTGACTGTCAGAATTTTTGAATTTTCATTCTGACTTTCATTCTGTCTCTGACTATTAAGAACACTGATACCGAACTCGAGACATTTACAATGAGAGTCCCCAGTATAACCACTCAGTCATTTTTTTATACAATTGCCTTTTTCAGGATATTCTATCATGCTTATTTTCCAATTTTTGCATAGGTGAAGTCTCGCCATAGATCTCCCTATAGCAAAAATCCTCGCGGCTTCATTAACATGGTGCTTCTCTACATTTCTGTGAAAACGAACAAAACTTTCGTCTGGGGAATCAGGGCTAAACCAGAAAAAAATTTAGATTTTTGAAAACCAAGTGTTACCCTGCCTATTCAGGAGTCAAGAAACACGATCATAAGAATGGTTGTCCCTTGAAAAAAATTAAATTTTGAGGAAAGGATTTTAGACGCTACTGTCACATACCGCCCCCCCCCCCCAATAACTTTTCACGTACCCCAAAAATCATACTTTTTTTTTGAAAAGTGGTAGGTCGTTAATATTACAGTAGCGCCGGATTTTATATAGCATTGTCATATTTCGAACTTCAATTAATTATTTCTCAAAATTTTGACTATCACGCGGGGTCTAGCCAACCACCTTTACATGTAACCTGGGGGTGCTCTACAAGAATACAATAATTTTTTTTTTTTATTATATTTTGTCCTACAAAAAGATCCTTACAATCTCCTTGTAAAAGCAAACTAATGCCTGTGAAGAGTGGTGAGTGTGTATTGTTCAATATAATAAAACAATTCCGAACACGATTCCGAAAAACGAAAAATTATTGTTGAGAGGGTAGAAGGCAAAATTTTAGTGAAGAGGTCAACAGACATTTTGGCTTCAAAATATTGTGGGTGAACATTGGGGCCAACAAAATATTGAACGAAAAATTGTTGAAGATAGTATCAACGTTTCAGCGTCAACAAAAATTTTGACCACAACTATGCACACTGCCAAACACTATATTCTACTTAAAACTTATATCGCACAGCACAAAAGCGATCACAAACATGATAAAAATGCATATTCACATAAGGATATGCGAAAAAAGTAAAAAGTGGGTGTTAAATTTTAAATAAAGTTTAAATAAAGTCAAGCTTCACCCAATTTAAAGTAAGACTTTTTCCAATTTAAAGTTTAAATTTTAAAGAGAAAATTTGGGCAGGAGTAAGATGCGGCAAACCACATTGCGGCAAAATCAAATTGCGGCAAAATCAAATTGCGGCATAAGTGGGAGGGTCACATTGGGATGCTATTTGGGTTGATCGTTATTTTATACGTTAGGTATTTTCGTTCACTTTGTGAGTAAATATTTGTATATCATTTTTTCGCTTTCCTCCTGGCCTGACTTCACTTCTTTGCTTCTTTCAGCTATGGAAAACGAATACTGTACTATACTATATACTATTTGATTGTTTGCTGATTTCTGTACAGCTAGTCAATTTTTTGGTTTCTAGCAAAATCTCATCTCACAAACAAGCCTGTTTAGACGGCAGCTTATTGAGACAACATAGTGGTGGCAGATTAAGCATTACTTGAAAGTTTCAAATTTGATTACTGCAATTTGAATTGTCGCAATATGATTTGCCGAAATTTGATTTTGCCGCAATTTGAATTGTCGCAATCTGATTTGCCGCAATCTGATTTTGTCGCAATTTGATTTGTCGCAATGTGATTTGTCGCATCTTACTCCTGTCCGAAAATTTGACTGGACATTGTAAAGTTTAAATTAGGTAAGGTTAATGTTTGAACAAACTTTAAATAAACCTAAACGGGTACAGGCTGATTGGTCGCTACAAAACTGGCCGTTAACAAAACTGGCCGTTTACAGAATTGGTCGTCACAAAATTGGCCGTTTACAAAACTGGTCATTTACAGAATCGGTCGTTTAAAAAACTGGCCGTTTACAGAAATGGTCGTTTACAAAAGCGTAACTTCTTTAGTTGGGGTTACTAGTTAGGGTAACACTTAGTTGGGGTTAATAGCATGCCAAACATCTTTTCGTCTCTATCAGTCATTTTCTCGCTGCCATCACATTGTTCAGCGTCTTTCTACCTCATCTCATTAAATCTCCATCACACTCGATTTGGAAGCACAATCAGCGGCTGTACGAACTTTCGTAAGAAGACAATTTCGTAAGAGCGAATTTTCGTAAGAAATTTTTTTCGTAAGAGCGAATTTTCGTAAGAAACTGTTTCGTAAAAGCAAATTTTCGTAAGAAAGTTTTTCGTAACAGCGAATTTTCGTAACGAATTTCTTTCGTAAGAGGAAATTATCAAATTTTTTTTCACTTTAAATCGAAAATGACCCTAACTCTGAAATCCTAGTCTAAAAATGAGGGTGGGGATTAATAGAGAAAATACGGTATGCAGATACAAGTTTTGGGAAGTTTTTAATTGATGCTTGATACAGTTTTAAACCGGCTGTAGTAACTTTCGTAACAAGACAATTTCGTAAGAAATTTTTTTCGTAACAGCGAATTTTTCTACGAAACTTTTTCGTAACAGCGAATTTTCGTAACAAGCTTTTTCGTAACGCGGTTTTCAGTAACATTAGTGATATGTTAAGTTGCTTTTTTGCTTTTTGATCCTCCTTTGATGTTTCTTATAGCTTCTGTGATGTTTTGACCAAAAATAGTCAAGAAAAAAATGAAACAGTCAGAGGGTGGAATCGAACCACTGGTGAAAAAATTCATCCCATCACCTTACCTACTGCACCATACATGCCACTAATGGGAAATAGCTATGTGTAGTATATAATATATGAATTCTAGCTCGGATTTTTCACCATGCTTTTGGGTATTTCTGTGGTCTCCTAATGGATGAAAACCTGGGGGTCAACTAATTATCGAAATTTTCAGTCATATGACCTATGCTCACCAACTTTTGTACTCATACAGTTAATAGTCATATAATTAACTGTTCGAAGTGTCAAACAGTGACAGAAAGGCCAAAACAAATGAATCAGATGAAATCCTGAATTAGAAAAATTGAATAAGAGTGAAAAAAATTTCGATTATTTCCTCTTACGAAAGAAATTCGTTACGAAAATTCGCTGTTACGAAAAAGTTTCTTACGAAAATTCGCTGTTACGAAAAATTTTCTTACGAATTTTCGCTGTTACGAAACTGTTTCTTACGAAAATGTTTCTTACGAAAGTTCGCTCTTACGAAATTGTCTTGTTACGAAAGTTCGTACAGCCCAATCAGCCAAAGATCGTCGTATTCATCGTCAAATTCAGCGATAGTCAACGTTGAAGAAAAAGGTTTCAGTGAGAGGAGTGGGCTCATAGCATGCTTCAGGCGATGAGTGAGCTTTGAGTATTGAAAATTTTGTTGTTGCTATTATTGTCGACGGGGAATGAAAGAGGCCCTTTTTCTGTCTTATTGTTGATATAGGGTTGGATAATTTCTGTTTGCTCTATTCTTGACTTGAACTATGTTTGATCTGGCATTGGTCGCCAATGATATCAAGGTCACCCGTTCATTCATTGATTACTTCTTGAAATGCCAATGCTGTGAACGACCAATTCTGTAAACGACCAATTCTGTAAACGGCCAGTTTTGTAAACGACCAATTCTATAAACAACCAGTTTTGTAAACGGCCAATTTTGTGACGACCAGTTCTGTAAACTGCCAGTTCTGTAAACCAACAGTTTTGTAGCGACCAATCAGCCTGTACCCACCTAAACTTTACCCATTATTCACTTTTCCAGGTTAGGTTAAAGTTTAAATAAAGTCATATTAAGGTTTAAATTGACTTTGAATCCTATTTAAACCTTAACATTACCCCATTTCTACCTTAACCTTACCCTATTTCAACTGAAACCAGAGTTCCTGTGTTTTTTATTAGAAACAACTCAAATTATGCATATACCGTATTCACTCTATTAAAGGGGCATGCTCGCGCCCGATGCAATAAATCTTTCTTTTCAAATTCGCGGGTACCAGGCACGCCAGAGATTTGAATTTGAAAATCGTTTTTGAAATCATTTTGAATGTTTTTTTTGGCACGCCCATATTTTCGCTTGCTTTTTTCCCGGTGTACTCATGTGAATCGTCCTGTTGAATGTAATGTCTGGACTTGTTGGAGTCTAAAGCTGTTAGGCATTTTTATTATTACTATTTCGACCATGATTTATTCTTACGCATTTTCAGCCTCTACTCAAATAAATGAATACACCGTCTCGAATTAGATAAGTTTCTATTTATTTTCGGCCGTCTTCTGCTTTTTTTTTCTCTCGTGTATTTCAGGTCTCTGCAAATAGCTCCCAGAAGATCAATTATGAAGTCAAAAGAATCCTATCTGCTGAATATCTCGATGAGATTTCCGTGTGTGCGTAGGTACGTTTTTCTGATCTTGCTCTGTGGACAGATGGCACGTCTTACATATTTCCAGCCTCTACTTGGATAGCTGATCACTCGAGATGTTTTATTAGATAAGTTTTTCTTATATATTCTGCCGTCTTTTGCCTTTTTCTCTCTTGTATGTTTCAGGTGCCTTCAAATGGGTGAACAAGAAGAAGGATAATGATTATAATCACCGAGTCTCTCTGGCCATTCTCGTTTTTTCTGCTCTGTGCGTACCTGTTAATAGTTGTGGAATAAAATTCTCTGTATTTATAATTATTCATGAATATTTCACAGGTAATTTTTGATGCAGTGGCTTTCAGTTTTAAACTGTGGTTGAGCACACAAAAATCTCAAGGCGGCCTTAAAATTTTTCGAAGGTTGAAAAATAACTCCTCATAGGGAATTAATAGAGTGAATACGGTATGTGAAAAAAAATCAGGATACAGTGAAACCCTGGTTTAGTGCGACCCTGGGACCGGAAAAAAGTCGCACTAAATAGGGATCGCGACCCTACTTGGATATACCCCCTCCCCTCCCCACCCCCCGCCTCCCAAAGCAACTTTTTATAAAAGTGTTTCCAAACACTTTTATATCGACCTAAAATGGCCTCAGAAGTTCAAAAAAGGCATTATTTTCAAGTTCTGGTCAATAAAAAATTGAGTTTTGGACACTTTAAAATTTTGACTTTTTACCTGTTTTATCATGTTTTAGTCACTGGAGCTGGGCAAAATAGTCTCTAATGCTTGTCCCACAATGGACGCGGTTGCGGCAGCGGTAGCGGCAGCGGTAACGCGCGCGGAAACGCGTCAGAAAAACGCGTCCATTGTGGGTGCTCTGCCGCGCGGTAGCGAAGCCGCGGCAAACGCGCGCGTTTTTTAGAAAAAATGCGCGGCAGGCGAGAGTGTTTTTGCTTATTCTTTTTTTTATCATGTGAAGCCATGCCTTTTCTTTGCTTTTCCTTCAAATTTTCGTGTACACGGACACATTTACACCTAGTTAATATATGTTTTTTTAGTTTCCAATCCTTAGATCAAGAGCATAGGCCATTTATGAAGCTCTTCAACCAAACTATGTTTGAATGCCAGATACAGCGCAAGGGTGGATGCGAATTTCTGAAAAAATGTGGACACGTTGGAATATGCCAAACACCCTCGGTAGGCTTACTAACTAGTTTAATTGTTACTATCAAACAATTCAGGTTGCATTGATGGTAAACACATTGAAATCAAGAAGCCAGCCAACAGGGGATCCTTGCATTACAACTACAAAGGGTATTTCTCCAATGTTTTGCTTGCTGTTTGTGATGCAGATTATAAAATAATCTACGCTGACTTTGGGAGTTATGGACATGCAAGTGACGCAGGTCTATACTAGCTTTTTTTGATGAATTCAGAAATGATTAATTACTTTATTAGGTGTTTTCGATCTCTCCGACTTTCTCCAAGCCTTTCGTAATGGATCGATGAACATACCAGCCCCTTCTTCACTGCCGGGTACTGATACTGCAAGTTCGTTCTTCTTTCTCGGGGATGGGCCTTCCCTTTGCTCACAAATACGATGAAACCTTTTTCTGGCCATGGACTGTCACTTGAACGCCGAAGATTCAACTACAGGTGCTAACATAAGTCTTGAAAATTATGATATATTTTTGTTCTAATAGATATTTTAAGAATGTCCAGGTGTCGTCGATTAATTGAGAATGTATTTGGAATGCTAGCTTTGAAGTGGCGCATCGTTCTATCGGGGATTGAAGCAAGACCAGAGACAGCAGACTGGATTGTAAAAGCCGCAGTTTGCCTACACAACTTTATCCTGGAAGAGCACACCAATTATGACCCAAGGCGTTTGGCGGATGATGGGGATGAAGACAACGGGATTTGGCGTTTGCTGCTCAACAATCAACTGCCGAATATCTCATGTCAAGTGCAAGCACCAAAAGCAGGAAAAGAGGCAATCCTAACACGCGAGACACTAGTGAATTATTTGAGTGGACGCGGTTCTGTGGATTGGCAGGAAAAAATGATTTGAAATGTTCTCTTCTTCACTTGTCTTTATGCCCCAGTTTTACTAATAAAGGTGTGCGAAAATTTAGTTTATAATCATAGAGCTGAGCATATATACTATAAATTGCAATTGTAATTTATTAGGAAATGAAAATTTACATGAAAAACTCAAAACCAAATGATTTTTCGATATGCCGCAACCTCTGCCGCGCGGTAAAATACCCAAATTTTTATGTCTCGATATCCAAATTTTTTTTTACTAAAATACTTATAACGAGTAGGCCTTCAGGAAAAATGGTTAATTTTACCAGAATCATAAAATTTTTCAGTCCAACTTGAAAAAAACGCGTCCAATTTACCGCGCGGCAAAAATAAAATAACGCGACCCCTTGCGGCAGCGGTAAACGCAAGCAAAAACGCGAGCTGCCACCCACAATGGACGCGTTTTTCGACGCGGTAAACGCAGGCGTTTGACGCTACCGCGTGCCGCGTCCTATTGCTCCCACAATGACGCGTTTTTCGACGCGTTGCCGCTACCGCTGCCGCAACCGCGTCCATTGTGGGACAAGCATAAATGCATTTTTGTTCAAGAGTCTTGTTCGGAATTATGTCTAAGGTAAGTGAGTGCACGCATCTCTAACCAACCAAGCCCCTGCGCCCCATTCGGTGGCGCAGGGGCTTGGTTGGTTAGAGATGCGCGCACTCACTTAACTTAGACGCAAATCACTCGAAAGTGACTCTGGATGCATGAAAAAGCATGCATACCAGAGTTTATTTATGCGGTAGGGGTTTGAATGTATTGTACTTGAGGGTTCCGGTGAGATATCGGAAAAAATTGGACTTAAACACAAAAAGGAGACCCACTCACACATACTGTTTACAGATGGCCAGGCCCTGAGCCTAATGCCTACGGGCCCAAGTTTAAATTATTGGCTGGAGGAGGTGTATATTAGAGTAACATTTTTTGAGGATGGATAGGGTATACTCCAATAGTACCAAAAGTTTACTAGCGATTTATCGCATAAGGCAGGACTGGTATTAAAAAATTTCAAAACAAAAATTTCATTTTCGAAGAAATAAATATTTCGACCTTGAAATAAAGTACATTCTTCAAAAACAGTAAATATTGGGTTAAAAATGACTCCACAGGGTCCAAATTTTTTTTGACTTTTGGCTTATATTGATTTGGTTCCCCAAAAAGGTTATTCCTGCCACCAAAAACTCAAAACTTAAATATTTAAAAGTTTTTGTCTTAATTTTCAAAACTTCTTTCCAGTATTGTGTGGCCCAGGATCTCAGCTTTCTGATGAGCTATTAATTGTCCATAGAAAGTTTCAAAAGCTTGGAGGAAAAAGTCTTTAAATAAACTAAATTTTTCCGAATATTATAACTAAATCTTTTCGAAAATTTGATCCATTTAGGGCTACACAATACTGAAAAAAGTTTTAAAAATTAAAGCTAAAAATTTGAAAGATTCAAGTTTTAAGTTTTTGGTGGCATAAAAAATCTATTTGGTGGCATAAATAACGCCACGTTCTCGCTCATCAAAAAAATGGAACAACTTGAGAATATTGAGCTTGATCTTGGGGTGTTATCCACACTGAAATTTAACTGTGCATTCACCGGCTGATGTTCAACCTCTGATCGTATAACTCGCTGTAGAAGAGCGCGGTGTCAGACATCTTCAATTTAGTGCTTGACAAGCTGATGACCATTGGCTTGCTGGAATTGTTGGTGTGCATCTGAATTTAGAATTAGAACTCAAAACAAGCGAGCTGCTAAATTTGTTCTTACTGTGACTTGGAAGTCAGCATTAGACAGTTGAATGAACCCTAGCTGAGTTTTAGCCGCCGTATACGGTATTTTCTAACAGAACCCGACCACGTTGAAAATTGGCTAAGACTCTTCTCTTTCGTCTCTCACTGTACTCTTTTGAGTCGCTCGAAATAACACCAAAGAGTAGAGTGCGAGACGAAAGAGAAGTGTCCCCCGCGTATTTGAATTTGTCAAATTCTCATTTGCATCAACAAGTATGGTCCTTTAAGGGTTGAAAGATATAAGCCCACGGGCTTTAATTACAGAAAGTACGGCAGTTCACATGCAACTCGGTTAGTTTGCTGTGAAATCTGCAAGTGAAGTTGTGGGGCATTCTTACTGGCCCTATTTCGAGTTTTCGCTTTCTAAAAATGGAACCTGGAGTTGTAATTTTTTATTTTACAGTTAATTGAACTATTATTTGATCACGGTGAAAACCCAACTCGCGCTAAACCTCACTCTTGGCCCTTAACTCGAACCGGTCACGACTTCCACCGATTGCAATTCGCGCCTCCTAAATTTTATCCCAATTATTTACCCTGTTTATTATTGGCAAGCGCCTTGGCCTGCAGCATGAAATCTCCATAGCTTAGCGTGATCCAGTTGGCAGTGGTACACCTGAAAATGCAACAATTTAATTATAAAATTTGTTTCAATACAACAAAAAGGGTTACCAAAAAGGAGATAAATCTCGTGCCAATTCCTTTCTATTCTAGAATTTGTAAAATTTGCATAAAAATTTATAAACCTTTTAAAGCAGCAAGTTTGGCAGGTGTGGTGTACCAAGTCACTCAAATCAAAATGCGTTCTAAACATGTTCAATTGAGTTTTTACCAGAGCTAGCGCATTGGACCGAAATTGAAAGCATACCACAATCGGCGCCAATATTGGGTCGTGATGGCCAATGTCGGGCTGATTTTGAAAAAAAAAATTGCCAAAAAAAAATCACCGAATCTTATCAATAATAACGGCATGAAAAAAAGAATTTCTGGAAATAGAAAACCGACTTAATGAAAAAATATACAGCCTTTTCCCCGTGGTTCAATTTTTTCGTGCGCCAGGTTTATGCACTTGGTTTCAAAAGGGGATCTCTACGCATGTTTGATCAAAGTGTTGTACGGAAACAGTTAAAATAAAAAGTTTTCTCCACTCACTTTAGTTGATTGGGAGTGCACCACCAAAAAAGTCAAATTAGCCAAATTGCATGAATGACCTGGGCTGCCAACGCCAAATTTTCACAAATTTTTAGAAAAGGGGCAAAAACCCTAAAAGGTTCATAAGCTGCTCAGTAGATTACCATCTTTTTATTCAATAAACTCAGCGTAATGAAGAAAACAATGAACATGGCCAGAAATGAGATGGAGTACAGGAGGCAAATGGTATTTTTTGTGCCAGGCATTTGGATGTCTTGCTTGCTTTGAGCAAAATTTCACGGCTAAAGTTTCCGGGGTAAAAGTAGCGCAACCAAATCGTCATAAATTCGACTATTAAGTTCTTAGACCTATTATCAATCGACAGAAAAATACATTTCTAGGTATGCTAAATATCTGAAGGAGTTGAATAACTGAGAAAAGTATGTAATGATAAAAAAAAATACCTACGATCCGGTACAAACAAAGCCTGTGCTCTGACTAAAGACACCTGAATAGAGGGAAACGAAACTTAGCAGCAAATCGACGTCATTAGCAGCAATCTGACGCACCTACACTTTTCTCATCACGACACTAGATATTTTTTTTGCATCTTGAGGATAGTCAAGTGAGTCCTGCAACTTTGGTACGGTAAGACATGCTACAACCTGCTCAAAAAATAAACAATTAATACATCTACGAGGAAAGGCAAACTTGTACCTGTCAAACAGAAGTGATTGTCGCTTGCCCTATCTAAAACTTGATTACCGTATTCCTTCTAATTAACGCGCCGGCGCGTTAATTTTTGTGATTCCCAAAAATCGGAAAAATTAGAGGTCGATTTCGATATTTTCAGGAGCGAATCACGATCAGTCAACCAACAGCGCTATTATGGCACTGTATGGTTAAGAGGCTTTCAAAAGACTGTTTTTAAAAAATTGTAAAATTCTGGTTATTTTGCGCGTTTTTAAATTTTGTCTTACTACAGCGTTTCACTATTAAAAGTAACTCATTCTTTTCAAGTAAACTGTCGTCTAGCAATCGCTTGTAGCAAAATGGTGCTGTGGACGCAAGAACAGAGAGAAGTTCTCAAAAACTGCGCAAAGTAAGTTATTTTCCAACTGCAAGTTTTCGACGTGTGATCTATTTTTAAGAAACAACCTGGATGACAAGGGCCAAATTCGAACATCAGCGATACGCCAGCTCAAAGCCAGTAATAAGATTTTCAATTCATGCACTGAAATGGAATGCTGCAAGAGTGAGTTTTTTCTTCAACTTGTCAGTTCTTCTCAATATATTGATTTTTCAGAGCGCGTGTTCTTTTAAATGATGAGAACGAAAAAGAAGGTTTGACTCAATATTCTAATGAACTGAAAGCGCCTGCTATCGTAAAAACTCTCGAAAGGTAAATTTTAGATATCTTGAGTTGATATTCCATCTAGGCATTTTCATTTAGAGATATCCAGCCAACGCCAGCTGCTCGTCTAGGTCTGTCGGATGCGACTTTGATAACTGTGGATGAAGACTATGTGGTTCCTAGCTCCGATCCTGCTACCAACTCGACTCCGAACTCTGCCAGAACTGCCACTGAATCATCTCCAGCTCCGGCCAAAACCGCTGTTCCACGTGAGTTGTCAAATTGGGCGAAGGTGAAGAAGAAGGTCGTGTCTCTGTTTAGTACGTTTTTCGCCCTCATCTTTTTCTTAATAAATGAGTGTCTGCAGGAAGGAACCGTCAAAAGCATGGCTGATAAGAACTCAAACTGCTGTGAAGAACTGATCATCTCTAAATAAAAGCAAAAGTCTAAATGAAAATTTTTTTTTTGCTACTTGTAATATTTGTGTGCGGCAGTGTGTGTGATAATGGAAAGTGTGTGTGACAATAAAGTAAGCCTATGATCATGAATTGTACTATTTTTAGTAGCGATTTCTCATCTGTTTGACATTTTAGCTTTTCGCTAGTCCTGCTCATTTTTTAAATTTTCAAATTCAGAGCTAGTACACCCTTCAAAGGACCATGCTCGCACCCAGCGTTACTTTTCAATGATTTATGCCTCAGTTTTATGTATATATATATCTGCTCTCTTTAGAGGCGCAGAGGGCTTAAAGACGTCTTCAAGATGACTCTATGCAAGAATCTTGGTAACTCTTTATTTGGGCGAAACTCATTTAGGCGGCTGTACCTCATTTCGTAACGCGCCATTTCGTAACAGGTTCATTTGGTAACAAGTTCATTTGGTAACAGGTTCATTTTGGTAACAGGTTCATTTCGTAATGAGCTAATTTCGTAACAAATGGTTTTGTAACGCGAGATTTTGTAACAAATTTTTTCGTAATGCGAAATTTCGTAACAAACATTTTCGTAACAGTGATACTAAGACTTTACCTAATTTGATTTAATCTTATTCACAACTTTTTTCAAACAACAGGGGGACCAAGCCAGTTTTTTTAGTTTTTTTTTCGAAATTTTTCAGATTGTGTCCGAACCATCCCAAATTACTTAAGCCATCCGTAATTTACCCCAAACATCCCAAATTGCTGAAACCACCCCAAATCATCCCAAAGCATCTAAAAGCACCTCACGCTCTCCGAACCCCGTTAAGCACCTGGTGACCAGTACCCGGGACTGATTGCATCCAGAGGGTTCGAACCAGCAACCTTGGTGGTGAGTATATGGACCTCTACACCACTCAAACACTCAAAATTATAATAAAATCAAAAGTATGTGCCCAGGTGGATTCGAACCAGCAAGCTCTACATCACCACTTATAATCGCTCAGAACTCCATCCGAGGGACATCCAGAGGGACGAACCAAACCAGGTGGTCGTCCAACCAAGTGGATGACCACTTGGTTTGGTCACACTGCATGATGGGGTTGTTAGTAATTCTAAGGGTTGATTTAGGTTGCTGGTTCGAATTCACTGGGCGCATTCCTTATTTTAATATAATTTCAGATATAAAATATCAGATATATTAATGGTCTTAACAAGCCCAATTCCTCCCAAATTTTTTAGTTTGGAAAATGGATTTTTTTATATTTAAATTACCTTTTTTATTTTTAGGCCATCCAGGTGGATATCCACCTGACCAGGTGGTACCTTGAAGTTGGAGTGTGTAAAATCGCAATTTTGGACTTAATAAACCCAATTCCTCACACAATTTTAAGTTGGAAAAAATGGTTTATTTTTCATTTTAAAGAAATTTTATTTTTCATGTTGGGTTAGGTTTGGGACTATTTAGGCAGTTTGAGGGTATTTGGGTCGGTTTGCGATGGTTTTGGGTGTTTGGACACAAAATAAAAAACTTCAAAAAACCTAAAAAAACTGCCTTGGTCCCCCCTGTTGTTTGAAAAAGTTGTAAATTAGACCAAATTGAATTAGGTAGTAGCCTTGAAATCACTGATACGAAAATGTTTGTTACGAAATCTCGGGTTACGAAAAAATTGTTACGAAATCTCGTGTTACGAAAAAAATTGTTACGAAACGAATCTGTTACGAAATCTTGCGTTACGAAAAAAATGTTACGAAATGAAGCTGTTACGGAATGAAGCTGTTACGAAATGAAGTTGTTACGAAATGAACCTGTTACGAAATGGCGCGTTACGAAATGAGGTACAGCCATTTAGGCGCCTAATTTTGGCCCCACTAATTTGGGCTACTTCTTTCGGTAAAATGTCAACTCGCGACAGTCTCGACTCGCGACACTCAACATCCGACACATTTTTCTACGATTTTTTTCAACTTCTGAAAAAATTATCAAACATTTTCCAAAAAAAGTCTTTTGAATATCAACGTGTCATACCAAAATGTTTTTCTGAACCCGAATCAGTTGAGATCAGATCAGAAAATTTCTAGGGAGCTGAGATATCCTTCAAAGTGGGTAAGTAGTACAAATTTTAAGGGAGTTTGTTCAAAACAGCTATATCTCAGTCCCCTGTGATTTTGTTGACTTGATCTCAACGGATTCAGGTTTAGGAAGACATTTTGTATGGGAAGTTGCTACTCAAAAGACTTTAAGAAAATATTTGATGATTTTTTCAGAAGTTTAAAAAAATCGTCGAAAAAAGTGTGGTGAGTTGAGTGTCGCGAGTCGAGACTGTCGCGAGTTGAATGTCGCGAGTCAAAACTGTCACGAGTTGATAGCCGTCCCTTCTTTGACTAAAACTCATTTTAGCCCCACTCATTTGGGCCTTCTTATTTGGGCCCCTCATTTGAGCCCCCACTAATTTGGGCCCCACATCATTTGGACCTCTCATTTGGGCTAAGGCTTGCTGATCCTTTAAAGGGGCATGCTCGCGCCCGATGCAATAAATCTTTTATTTCAAATTCGCGGGTACCAGGCACGCCAGAGATTTGAATTTGAAAATCCTTTTTGAAATCATTTTGAATGTTTTTTTGGCACGCCCATATTTTCGCTTGCTTTTTCCCGGTGTACTCATGTGAATCGTCCTGTTGAATGTAATGTCTGGACTTGTTGGAGTCTAAAGCTGTTAGGCATTTTTATTATTACTATTTCGACCATGATTTATTCTTACGCATTTTCAGCCTCTACTCAAATAAATGAATACACCGTCTCGAATTAGATAAGTTTCTATTTTTTTCGGCCGTCTTCTGCTTTTTTTTTCTCTCGTGTATTTCAGGTCTCTGCAAATAGCTCCCAGAAGATCAATTATGAAGTCAAAAGAATCCTATCTGCTGAATATCTCGATGAGATTTCCGTGTGTGCGTAGGTACGTTTTTCTGATCTTGCTCTGTGGACAGATGGCAATGGTGGTGTGAAGTCGAAGTGTAAAGTGAGAAGTCAACAAAGTTTTCTCACAGATTTCTAATGACTGAGATTTATATTTAATCGTGTAAAGGACCCAGAAATGGCAAGTCATAAGCTTTCCGCTTGTTATTTTGAGCCGAAATTAGCGAGCTCCAGGTGGTCAAAGACCTCACACTTCGACTTCACACCACCATTTTGGCCACTGCATCAAAAATTACCTGTGAAATATTCATGAATAATTATAAATACAGAGAATTTTATTCCACAACTATTAACAGGTACGCACAGAGCAGAAAAAACGAGAATGGCCAGAGAGACTCGGCGATTATAATCATTATCCTTCTTCTTGTTCACCCATTTGAAGGCACCTGAAACATACAAGAGAGAAAAGGCAAAAGACGGCAGAATATATAAGAAAAACTTATCTAATAAAACATCTCGAGTGATCAGCTATCCAAGTAGAGGCTGGAAATATGTAAGACGTGTCATCTGTCCACAGAGCAAGATCAGAAAAACGTACCTACGCACACACGGAAATCTCATCGAGATATTCAGCAGATAGGATTCTTTTGACTTCATAATTGATCTTCTGGGAGCTATTTGCAGAGACCTGAAATACACGAGAGAAAAAAAAAGCAGAAGACGGCCGAAAATAAATAGAAACTTATCTAATTCGAGACGGTGTATTCATTTATTTGAGTAGAGGCTGAAAATGCGTAAGAATAAATCATGGTCGAAATAGTAATAATAAAAATGCTAACAGCTTTAGACTCCAACAAGTCCAGACATTACATTCAACAGGACGATTCACATGAGTACACCGGGAAAAAAGCAAGCGAAAATATGGGCGTGCCAAAAAAAACATTCAAAATGATTTCAAAAACGATTTTCAAATTCAAATCTCTGGCGTGCCTGGTACCCGCGAATTTGAAATGAAAGATTTATTGCATCGGGCGCGAGCATGCCCTTTAAGTTCCTTTTATGTTCCTTAGTGTGTTTTAATTTACTGTTTTCGCCGCTTATTTTGCTTTACCAGTGTTTTTTTAGCAGGAAATAGTTTTTATGAAATAGTTGAAAATAGTTTTTATGGCTCAGAACTGCTGGATGATCTGGCGTGGCTGTCATGCGCTTTGAATCAAGTTTTCTGTTCAATATTGCCGACAACTTTAGAGCTTTAAGCTTTAGGCAAATGGCATAAAAAAGTGAGTTGACTACTTGATTTCATGGTAGTTTTGCGGCAGCCATTTGGAAACGGGCCTTTACCAGTGCTTTACCAGTGTTTTTTAGCAGGAATAGTTTTTATGAAAATAGTTGAAAATAGTTTTTATGGCTCAGAACTGCTGGATGAATCTGGCGTGGCTGTCATGCGCTTTGAATCAAGTTTTCTGTTCAATATTGCCGACAACTTTAGAGCTTTAAGCTTTAGGCAAATGGCATAAAAAAGTGAGTTGACTACTTGATTCATGGTAGTTTTGCGGCAGCCATTTGGAAACGGGCCGAGATCAAATATGATTAAATCAGGGAATTTGCTTTTTGAAATTTTTACCGGCACTGGTTGGGTCTGTCGAGATGGCACTCACAATTTTATTATTTTTTTGCGTTTCGACTGTTAACTTGCTCTTAATCTTTGCAACTTTATCACGATTTGCATACTCATCTAAAGGTTTCAGACAAACCGCACTTGCAGTATGAAAAGCGTAAAAAGTACCAACGCCGACAGCCATATTGAATGCATTTGAATATTTTTCGAGTCCTGATGACACACTTTCCCTCAAGTTAAGCCTATAGCTAGGGGACACGGACAATTCATCCGCAGGACAATTCATCCCCCGGGACAATTCATCCCCAAGGACAATTCATCCCAGAACAATGAATGAAGTTTTTAAGGCAAAAACTCAGCAAAAACTTTTTCTCCTGTTTTCATTAAACCCGGTTCTAAAGCACTTTCGTAGTCCATGGGGGCGCAGATAGTAGTATGAAGGTGGTGTCACCAATAAAGTGGTACTCAGGTGTTAGTACCAAGCACTGACTAGCTATAGGTATTCAAGCCCCGTATCCAATTGGCAGATTTTCCTTTCATTCTCACTCTAACTTGCGCTCTCACTCTCAGTGTGTACCGAATAGGAAAAAATTCCTTCTCAGTCTTACTTCACTCTCACTTCCAGTGAAAATTTTGCGGGGATTAAATTTTTTAGTTTGAACCAACCAAACCAAGTGGTCGTCCACTTGATCTAAAAAAATCAAATTTTTTTACTTTTTCAGGTTCCAAAAATAGTTTTCCGGACTAATTCGGGCATGCTGGAGATGGTTTGATAGTGGTGAAATGCCGTTTGTAGGGTGTTACTTACGTTTTCGTAAAATTAATTTTTGGCAAAATCAATTATCCTACAATACTGAAAAATACCATACAAAACATTGTTTTACTATTATCAAACCATCTTCAGCATGCCCGAATTAGTCTACAAAAAAGTTTTGGAACATGAAAAACGTGAAAAAAAATTGATCCAAGTGGACGACCACTTGGTTAGTTAGTGCATGGATTATCCGACGCTACTGGCTTATACCCCCCCCCCCAAAAAGCTACTTTCTTTAACCCCCCCCCTTGAAAATCGGACCTACTGGCTTATACTGGTTGTAACCGTAGAGATATTACGGCGCGAGGATATTGTGTCCGTGTTTGTTCTGGGGATGAATTGTCCCGGGGATGAATTGTCGCGTACCCTCCAGCTAGATCTGACACTATTTCACTTCCAATTTCAGAATCTTTGTTAAATTAAGTGCATAAGCTGGCTTAAAAGGCATGCTCACGCCCGATGGAATAATTCTTTGCATTTTAATTGGCGGGTACCAGGCACGCCAGAGATTTGAATTCAAAATCGATTTTGAAATCATTTTGAATGTTTCGTTCCAGTTTGTTTATTTTTTGTTTGTGTTTTTTATTTACTCAGTCGATCTACCCCATCTACTGTTTTTCGGGATTCGCTTGCATCGAAAGCTACCGGTATCTTTTATTTTATCGTGGTAACGCGGAAGATTAGTAATCATCACTTGTTGTCAGCCTATTGTCGGGTATTTGAGCAGACAAATACTTCTATTGGATAAGCTTTGTTTATATTTTTTCAGCCGCTTGTTCTTTTCTCTTTTTTTGTACGTTCAGGTGCATTCGAGTAGATGCAAGAACAACTAGCTATAAATTTGAGTTAGATTCCGATAGTTGCACATGTAGCGTAAGAAAACCCACGCTTTTGACACTCTCTAATTGTCTGATGAAGGATGGCTTGGTAACTAAACCTACCTGAACCTGAGATCAGAGTAATAATTTAGTAGTAGAAATAAGAAGTAAGTACTTGTTGGCTGGTTTAGCAATTAGGAATTATCATGTATAAATTCTGCGTGCGCACCTCTTGTGTTTGCTATCTGACAAAGTTTTATGTATTCAAATATCAAGCACGAAAAGACTGGTCTTGTCTCTTTGGAATTCACAAAAAAAATTGCGGCCTAAATTGTGCTAAATATTGAGATCCCATTGCAATATGGGTTGAATAATGACATAATGCAAGTGGAAGAACCGAGTGATGTAGCATAGCGTGTTCACACTTTCTGCCAATTACAGACCTGCAAATACATATATTGCGTATTATCTAAATTTTTCGGTTTAGCAGGCGAGTTTGTCAGATTTCCGGGATTCGCCTAAACAGAACGATTGTTCGAGTGGTTTCGCGGCGAATTCGTAATGCGTTTGCAAAATTGGTAAATGTTTGTAATCCGCTACCTAGAGTCTATATCTAATCGGTAATTTTAGTATTGTCATACAAAGACCTGAAACAATTTTTCATGCAGATAAATTTCCAAAGCTTTTAGATACTGTACACGTACCTTTTGTCCAAAAATCATTTCGTCCAAGACCATCCAAAAGGAGTGGTACATACAGTTGACCCACGATAAACTGTCCTGTTGATGCTTATGATTCGGGAAGTATGTTTGATAAATCATATAACCTATATTCGTGTCGAAGACGCTCTACGCCGATTATTTTATGATTCCGGTATTTTTTGGAAGGGTAATCAATGAACACACAAATTCCAGCAGTCTTTATTGTGGAACACTAAATAACGAGACAACAATGAGGTTTCACTTCCGTTTTTCTTCCCAACATTTCTTTACTTCAGAGGAATGAAACGCGAACTGTGAGTGGCACCAATTCCTGGACGACCGTGCTTGACTGGCTTGTACGTGATAGAAAACTCGGCCAAGTAGTGTCCAATCATCTCAGCTCGAATTTCGACCTAGAAAGAAGGCCGTAGCTGCCAGACCGATCATATATAAAAATCACCTGATTGTAGCTATTGCCATTGTGAATTCCCACGATGCACCCAACCATTTCGGGCAACACGATCATGTCTCGCAAATGAGTCTTCACAAGCTGCGGCTTTTCCAATTCAGGGCAGTTCAACTTGGCTAGCTTTAGACGTCTCAGGAATGACTTGTGTTTGCGCTGGAATCCGCGATTCAGACGACGACGAGCACGGCTGCGCAGAAGCATGGCGAACTGAACACTGAAATTTTTAGCTTATGCTCTTTGCGGAACAAAATAGGTCACGAGACTCTCAGAGCATAGAAAAACCTTACGGGTCCATATCCAGAAGCTGGTCCAGCTCGACGCCTCGATACACCTACTTGCGAAATGTGCGCTTCTTTCTGACTTCTCCTTCGGCTTCAGTCATTTAATCTTTCTTTGTTTTCGCAACGATTGGAACGGCGAACGCTAAGTAAATAAAATTGCAAAAAAATTCACAGATGAGAACTCAACAAAACAAAAAATGGTGTTGGTCCATGTAAAGGATGGTTTTTACCAAATCAACGATACCAGCACGTCAACTAACAACTGACAACCAGCTAACTTTTGATGGGTAAAAATACAGTGTAAATAACACCACGAAAAAAATCTAAAACTGGAACAGAACATTCATGGCTTGTTCACGTTGTTAGAGTTAGAGTTCGGGATTTTGGTTACGTGAACACCTCTGATCCTAACTCTAACTCGAACTCAAACTCTAACTCTAACTCGAGTGTGTTCATGTACCTAGAGTTAGAGTTCGAGGTTGGATTTGAGGTTTTCATGCATATAACTTGGATTTTATTTCAGTAAACCTCCTAAAACTAACTTTCAGTGGCTTTAGACGGCTTTGGAGTGAGATTCTGAGCTATCTAAGCTATATACATGAACATTTTCAAGCTCGACCTCTAACTCTAACTCGATGTACGTGAACACCATCGAGTTAGAGTTAGAGTTTGAGTTCGGGTTTTTGAGTACATGAACACCTCTTACCCGAATCTAACTCTAACTCGAACTCTAACTCGAACTCGAACTCTAACCTAACAACGTGAACAAGCAATCAACGAGTACACCGAGATAAAAGACAAGCGGAAAAGATCAGCACACTGAAAACATTCAGAATATTTCAAATCGATTTTGAAATTCAAATCTCTGGCGTGCCTGGTACCCGCCAATTTAAAATGCAAGAATTATTCCATCGGGCGCGAGCATGCCCCTTTAAATTCCATTTTCGGCAATAATTTTTTTCTAAAACTACATATTTTTGCCATAAAGATCCCGGCTACGATAATGCGTTATCACAGGTCGATGTGGATCAACTGGCTACTTCTCAAAATTAAAATTTCATTATCCGCCGTAAGCCGGATGCACATTTTCACATAGCCAGCGCTATGAAATCCAAGTGAAAACAACGAGGGCTTAGGAGTTGTTAAAGGTTAGAGAGTTAATAGAGTAAACACGTATATTTTTCAAGAAGGAGTATTTAAAGGTATAAATGGCTCTAGGTCAATCGATCTACGGTCAATCGATCTACAGGTCAATTGGTCTACAAATTAATTCAAATTAGCTTTTTGTGTTTTCACCGCAATCTTAAAAGCCATCATTGTACTCTAAATGGCCAAGGATTCGCCCTGTATTTTCTAAAAAAAATCATATACAGCGGGAAAAAAAGTGATGACTCAAGCATAAGTTTGCGTATTTTGCTTCATATCTCCCGACTACATGCATTCTTGATTTAACATATATAAGCAAGAATGATCGCCGAGTCTCAGCACATTTGAGTACAAATACATATATGTATGATAGGAAGAAAACTTTTTAAGGCAGCCCCTGGGACCGGCCTCAAAGATGCCACTATAGCGAGGTGCCACTATATTGGGTGCCACTAAGCGAAGGGTGCTGGACTGAAACAATTTGCAAGTGCCACTATATCAAGGTTCAATACTAAACACAGGTCAATTGGAATCAATATAAGTTTAATCAAGAGAACATGGAAGAGAACATGTTACGGAAAGTCATGTGACTATTAGAGTAGGACATATTTTCATTCACCAGAAAAATTCGCAAATGCAAATGAACAGTCTGTGAATGTATACCAGTGACGACTTTGAAAGCCATGTATGAGCATTTTGATGGTTTTGATTGGTAATAATATTTAAATAAAAGTGCATATTGAAAGTATAAAACCCCCTATAACAGCGTAACCGATGTTTTCAGACCTAAACTGTTATACAATGTTTGTTATAAAAAATCGAAACCATGTATAACACCACCATATCACGAGCATGTTTTCCCTAAACTGGTTATACAATGTTTTTATAAAAAGTATCGAAACCATGTATAACACCAGCCATATCACGAGCATGTTTTCGGACCTAAACTAGTTATACAATGTTTGTTATAAAAAGTATCGAAACCATGTATAACACAGCCATATCACGAGCATGTTTCGGACCTAAACTGTTTATAAAATGTTTGTTATAAAAAGTATCGAAACCATGTATACCACCAGCCATATCACGAGCATGTTTTCGGACCTAAACTGGTTATACGATGTTTGTTATAAAAGTATCGAAACCATGTATAACACCAGCCATATCACGAGCATGTTTTCGGACCTAAACTGGTTATACAATGTTTGTTATAAAAAGTATCGAAACCATGTATAACACCAGCCATATCACGAGCATGTTTTCGGACCTAAACTGGTTATACGATGTTTGTTATAAAAAGTATCGAAACCATGTATAACACCAGCCATATCACGAGCATGTTTTCAGACCTAAACTGGTTATACAATGTTTGTTATAAAAAGTATCGAACCATGTATAACACCAGCCATATCACGAGCATGTTTTCAGACCTAACTGGGTATACAATGTTTGTTATAAAAAGTATCGAACCATGTATAACACCAGCCATATCACGAGCATGTTTTCAGACCTAAACTGGTTATACAATGTTTGTTATAAAAAGTATCGAAACCATGTATAACACCAGCCATATCACGAGCATGTTTTCAGACCTAAACTGGTTATACAATGTTTGTTATAAAAAGTATCGAAACCATGTATAACACCAGCCATATCACGAGCATGTTTTCAGACCTAAACTGGTTATACAATGTTTGTTATAAAAAGTATCGAAACCATGTATAACACCAGCCATATCACGAGCATGTTTTCAGACCTAAACTGGTTATACAATGTTTGTTATAAAAAGTATCGAAACCATGTATAACACCAGCCATTTCACGAGCATGTTTTCAGACCTAAACTGTTTATACAATGTTTGTTATAAAAAGTATGGAAACCATGTATAACACTAGCCATATCACGAGCATCTTTTCAGACCTAAACTGTTTATACAATGTTTGTTATAAAAAGTATCGAAACCATGTATAACACCAGCCATATCACGAGCATGTTTTCAGACCTAAACTGTTTATACAATGTTTGTTATAAAAAGTATCGATAGCTGTAACTATCGTATAATCTAATTGTCATAACTGTCAGCTTAACTATTTTACCAACACCGCTAAAAATCCAAGATGGTTATGGAGCGCGACTGATTACTGCAAAAATAAGAGATCGATTGATTAAATGAAAAAAATTAGTAAACTTAATTACTTGGATAACCGTATTCAAAAAAATTTGCACCAAATAACTCAAACTTTTTGCAATATGTTAAATAATCAAAACGAATTGATCGAAATTTGGTTGAAAACTAGTCCTACAAAATTTGTACAGAAAATACTGAATTATACATGTATTGATGTTCAATTGATCGACAATACATTGCTAGAAGTTCGATTTTGTGAAAATTTAGATTCGATCAAAATGATATATATGGCTCCATTCGGGTCAAAATAACAGGTTTTGGTAAAATAATCTCTTATTTTGACAAACAAAATGATGTCATTTATGCTGGATAATAAAAAAAAAAAATTGAGTTCAAAAATGACCAAAATAAGTTGATTAAAAACGTAAAGTCATTCCTTATAAAAAGAACGTACGATTTAAAAATTTTAGAAGATAAATTGATATTTCGAAATCATTCTGAGAACAAAACGTATATCGAGGAAGATCTACTCGATGGAATTAAACAACTATCGACTACCAATTTTGTGTCTTCAGACGAAAAAGTTCAGAACCGCATGATTTTTCAAGCGATTTGGCTGAGTATTTTTCGCTATATTTGATACATTATTGGCGAATTTATGTGTCTATATGCTGTGTTTTCATAACCACCCAAATTGTTCGAACTTTAGTTTATTTGACTTTGCCGCTAGCTTTTCGAAAAAAACAAAATATTTAATGGAAGAAAAAGAGTTTTGCGTCGAATATATAAAGCATTCTGGTCAAGTTTTCATAAGAAAGGTACCATCGATAAATTCGCTTAATTATAGCGGATAGAAATATCGAATTGACTATCAAAAAAATATTGAAACCGAACTATCACCGGTTTGAAATTTAGCAATATAAATATATTTGTATTTTTTTCAGTTCGACTATCGAAGTTCGAAAAAATTGAAAAATTTATACTATTGAAATAAATATTAGCAAATTTACAATTATAAGTAGTCTTTTTTCAACATGAAAATTTCAAAAATAGAAGCTAAAAATTGAAAAATTGTTTAAATTTAAAAATAAGTGGATTATTGTCCTGACTATTTTTAAAAAATTTGTTCAAAATTTGGTGTAATTTCGAATTTTAGTTAATAAAAATTCAAATTTGACACTTTTTATTAAAAAAGGGCTCAAAAAACAGTTGAATTTATATTAGAAATCAGGGTGAATTTGTCTCTCTTTAATTTTCGAAATGGGTGGTGTCAAAAACTGGTAAAATTTAGCGTTTTTGCCCCCAAATTGGCGAATTATCCTCTTCTTACGTAAAAAACCCCTTAAAAAGGGGGGTTTTTAATTCTGGAGGAGGGTGAATGGGCTGTCCTAGAAATGGTAATACTATACTACTAATGAGAAATTTCTTGGTGAAATTGGCAAGAATTCTGACTGACTATCGTCAGGATTCATCTGCTGCTTATTGTGACCCGAAATTTGTCTTCTTTCAAATAAATTATAGCCAATCGACGTACTAACTGCCCAGCAGTTTGATCTCCGAATACAGTCTGATTTTGTTTGACCGTAACATAAGCGCTTCTCTCTACACCATTCCAACCTCCATCTCCATTGTTCCAGCCGATGGTGGCCCAGCTATTGCCAGTTTCTCTCTAAGGGACACATATTATATAAACAACTTTTTTTTTATACTAGCTGATACCTATGTATGCTTGTGAGCAATGTCATACGCATGTAGCATCTACAAACTTCACTCTCATTAATGAAAAAGTACTTATAAGTAAAAGTACTTAAAAAGAAACGGACGGTTGAATTTCGACAAGACAAAACAGGCTAAAAATAAGGCAAAAAGAGGGGTTTTTACTTTCTTAACTTCAACCGTCCGTTTCTCAGCCCTGTATTTTTATAAAACAACAGTCAACATGTCATTATGTAGAGAAATCAAAGATCTTTTGAATCATGCAATGAATTTTATTTTTTCATCGACATTTTTTGAGAAAAGCTATTATTTATAAGACTAAACAGTCATTTTCTTTAGATTTTCCTTTATTTTGACTAGGAATCGACGTTTTCATGTTGATGGTCATAACGTTTCTTAGAATGATCAAAAAATAAGTTTGACCTACCAAATTGTAGCCGAGACACAGTCAAACCAGAAGTTCTCTAAGATGATATCTGCTTCAAAATAAATGAAAACATCGAGCGGCGCATTACAAACCGAACTGCGTCTATACTTATGATACGTCTGATTTCAATGTTTACAACTACAAATAATTTTCTTGCGCTTTCTAACTTGGTTTTTGTGCCAGAACATGTTTTTTCGCCTAAATGTATCTCGTTATATTAAAACATTTCTCACTTTTGGTCAAAAATTGCTAAAATATGACAAAATGGGTGCGTCTATACTCATGATACGGAGTGTAATATAATACCAACTTTGTCACTGTGGAAGGGTTCGGAAGGAAAAAAATGTTTGATAGAAATATTCCTAAAAATATATATGGAAACTGGGCTTATACTGCGCTGTTTCATCTGTGCTTATTAATAATTTAGTTAATAAATAAAAAATATAAACTAATTATGAATTATTGAATTAAAAAATCTCTTTGATAATTTAAACTTTGTTCAATGTTTTATTTTTTCTACAAAAGTTCAAAGATCTTGCAAAATTTAGTTTGCAAAAAGCACACGTAAACAAAAACATATTTTTGTCTCTTTCTATCGACGCCCAGAAACAAGAAGAAAAATCTAGAAAAAGAAGGAAACACTATTTCATCTAGCCCTTTATTGTCTCTTGCCTTGCCCCTGTTTCCAGAATATTCTCTCTTTCTCTAGTCCCTCCTCTCCCTGCCTATATAAACCAGCCAGATAGGTATTGAGACAATTCCAACAAAACTCAAAGCGTTCTATTCTCAAACTATATTCTTCAGCTATATTCCAAAATGTCTTTGATCCCAATTGAAGAGCTATTCATGCCAACCCAGCGCCCTATGTACCACTACCACTACACTCCCAACCTCATGGCCTCCCTGCTCAATGACTCTTTTGGACAACTACAGC
Source organism: Ditylenchus dipsaci (assembly GCA_004194705.1). Classification (NCBI taxonomy): domain Eukaryota; kingdom Metazoa; phylum Nematoda; class Chromadorea; order Rhabditida; family Anguinidae; genus Ditylenchus; species Ditylenchus dipsaci. The sequence continues at coordinate 674,377 of SADC01001168.1, read as the reverse complement.
AATTAGAGCGTCAACTCGGCCAAATGCAAACAGATAGTCAAGTGGGAGGAGACGATGGCAGTAGCTACAGTTTCAAGTGCAGTGTGGCCGGCTATCGTCCCGAAGAGCTGAATGTGGACGTGGAGGGCGAAGAATTGGTCATCCAAGGCAAACACCAGCAACAAGGCAATGGTCAGTCAATCCACCGCACCTTTGAGCGCCGAGTTACCTTGCCAGAAAGTGTGGACAAGCGATCCATCCAGTGCAACTTGGACGAGCAGGGTCGTCTTCAGGTCAGAGCCCACAAGAAGGAGTCCGAGAAGCAGCCCAAGGTCAACATTCCTATTGGCTTCAAGCCCTCTGCCGGTGGAGAGCAACAGCAGCAGCATTTGACCAGCAATGGGACTACTGAGGGCAAGAAGCAGGAGGAGACAGTCAAGAAACAGTAAACTATTTTAATTTGATCCATGAACTTTTATTGTTTTCACTTACTTTTTTTGTTTTTATTCAAAAGGGTACCATTTACTTATATATATAAGTTTCAAGACATACTTCATGCCTTATGACTAGAGTAGTTCACGGTCGGTTAATTGGGCCTTACACGGTTTTCGGTTAACCGGGATTTTGGCTACCCGGTTTTCGGTTACGGTTTTCAGTTTTTTTTCGGTCGGTTAACCGGCTTGTACCCGGTTTTCGGTTTTTTTTGTCGTAAATTAACCGAAATTTTGCTGTACCCGGTTTTCGGTTTTCCCGGTTTTTTTGTACCCGGTTTTTCGGTCGGTTTTTTTTGGCCAAATACCCGGTCGGTCGGTTAACCGACCGTGAACTACTCTACTTATGACCTCGAAAAACCCCGTAGCTCTTATTTTTTAACCTCATTCGAAAAGGGAACTTATTAGAGGTTATAGGGTGTGGGCTTTCCAACTCAAAATATGTAGATCCTCACTCTCTTGAAATATTTGAGAGATTCTTATAATGGTATCCTTTTGAAATGATTGTTTCAAGGAACAGCTTTACTTGATAGAATTATTATTTAAATTGTTTGCAATAAATTTGTTTCATTAAATAATCTGAATTCTATAGTTCATTGTTGATATTCAGAAATTTAACAATTAGGGTTAAATTTTTAAAACAATTGGCATTTGGACATTTTTCATTTTGTTTAATTAAAATTGCGAAAAAGGCTAGAAGAATCTGATTTAATTTCAAGCTCAAAACCCATTTAATTTGATTGATAAAATCTTAAAGTTTTCGGGGATTTCACCACTTTGTGGCAGATTTCCGAAAATTGATGTAGTTTTTTTATTGTCTTGCAGGCGGCACGCCGAAAATTGGGCCATTTCAAATGGGGCCGAAATAAATTGAATACTTTAATTCAAAAAATTGAATTATTCACTTTATTTTGACCCAATTTAAATTGCCTTAATTTGAAATACACAATCTTTGGCGTGCCTTGTAGTCATGGTGTGACAAATCGATAAATTTATCGATTTCGATAAAATCGATTCAAACGAGAATTATTCAAAAAAAATCGATAAAAATCGATAAAACTTTTTATCGATTTTTATCGAAATTTTATCGATTTTTATCGATTTTTCGGCCTTAGAGTTACTATGCTCTTTGGTATCTGGTCGTAAGTTTCACCGACAACTAAGTGTCATATTTGTGTCTCTGTCTTTTCCAGAAGAACTGCCTTACTTTGCGATTCACCCTCTTCTATTTTCAGATATCGAAATGTCGCTCGTTATACCAGAGAAGTTTCAGCACATCCATCGTGTGATGAATACAAACATCTGGAAATCGTAAATTGCCCTACGTGCTCACTGCTATCAAGGTTAGTTCTCAATTTTTTTTCCGAACCATTTGACAAATCTATGTTTGCAGGGAGTCGGCCGCCGTTTCGCCTTCGCCGTGTGCCGCAAAGCTGATATCAGCATCGACAAGCGTGCTGGAGAGCTATTAGACGAAGAAATGGAGAAGTTGACGAACATCATGCTCAATCCGGCGTCGTTCAAGATTCCCGACTGGTTTTTCAATCGACAGAAAGACATCAAGGATGGCAAGAACTCGCAGGTTGGTCACATTTACTTTATTTGGATATATCACATTATACCTTCATGCTATATTTTGCCCGGAATTATAGTTCCGGTTTACCGGAATACTGGCCCTTTTCTGGATTCTGGTCCCGGTTGCGAAAAAATATGTAATTCTGGTCCCGGTTTTCGAGAAAACTTAAATTCCGGTTCTGGTTTTTACAAAACTTAAATTCCGGATCCCGTTCTGGTTTTAGTAAAAGTTAAATTCCGGTTCCGGTTAAATATCGATTCCGAGCCACCTCTACTTCGTACCTTTTGCAGGTCCTGTCTACCAATCTGGAAAGCAAGAACCGTGATGACTTTGAGCGCATGAAGAAGATTCGTCTGCACCGAGGCTTGCGTCACTACTGGGGTCTTCGCGTTCGTGGACAGCACACCAAGACTACTGGTCGCAAGGGTCGCACTGTTGGAGTTTCCAAGAAAAAGGGCTGTTGAGAAAACATTAGTGATTTTCCAATATATTTCGCTCGTTAAATTGTTGTATCGCTTAGTCACCTGTTGTAGGGTCCAAAAATAAATTTGTTGTTCGGATTGTGGTGTTTGATAGGTACTCCGATTGCGTAGCGAATTGGGCTTGTTAGCGCTACATTGACCAATATTGCACTTTTGGTACTGTCAAACCGGATTTCCTGCACAAGTTTGACTACGGTAAAGAGATAATTTTCGTATGTGACGAACTTTTGTTCCTTTCGGTCATCCAGGTGGGTTTACACGAGGTAGGACCAGGTAGGACCCACCCTGGGTTTTGGCCACTGGATGAGTAAAATCGCAATTTTGGCCTTAACAAACCAGTTTCGTTACGCAATTTCAGGACAGGAAAAGTAGTTTGTTTTGATTTTGTGTAAGTTTTTTATTTTCGGGCAGCCACGTAGATACCCGAAGGATACATACACAGTGTTTTTCGATCCGCATCGTGAAATGTAAATTTTGGTCATAACAAAGAAATTTAAGAAATTTTGATTTTTTAGGCCATCCAGGAGGACGTCCACCTCACCCGGTGGCACTACCTAGGAATTTGTGTTGGGGTGGGTAAAATCCCAATTTTGATTCTAACAAACAGAATTACTCCTACAAGTTTGCCTATGATAAAAGGGTTTGTTTTTAAATTTGACGAACTTTTAATCCTTTTGGTCATCCAGGGGGACGTCCACCTGGCCAGGTGGTAACTACCCCAGGAATTTGTTTTTGGGTGGGTGAAATCGCAACTTTGTTTCTAACAAACCCAATTCCCTACAAAATTTAAAACCGGAGAAAATGGTTTATTTCTTATTTTTGGGAAATTTCATTTTTGAGGTTTGGGTTTGGTTTATGGCGTCTCTAGGGCGAATTGAGGGCATTTGGGCTGTATTGGGATGGTTCGGACACAATCTAAAAACTTTCCAAAAAAAAACTCAGAAAATGCCTTGGTCCCCCCTGTTGTTTGAAAGAAATTCAATTTTATCGAAATCGATAAAAAATTTATCGATTTTTTACCGATTTTTGCTATGACATAACGCCAAAGGCCATTTTATCGAAATCGATAAATTTATCGATTTGTCACACCATGCCTTGTAGACAGGAACTATTCCATCCTCAGTCAAAATTTATATGATGACCTTTTTAAAAAAGTGAGGTCTAGAAGAAAGAAGTCAAGAAAGAAAAAATGATTTGCGAAATTTTTCTTTCACGTTTTTTCTTTCACGGCCAGACTGTCAAAACAGATTCATAAAAGACTTCAAAAGTCACAATAAAAAGTTTTAGACCTAGTTGGGGTCAAAATTTTTTGGGTCAACATCAAAATTTTTATGTAAATGAAAAGCGAAAAATATCATAGATTTATTTGGTTTAGATAAAACGATAAAAAGATTATACCACTAACGAAAAGGATTTTACGACGAATACTCTGAAAATTGGCCATGAAAAGATGTCATTAAATTACATGTTTCAACTTTTTACCAAATCAAATGAATATGGAATTTTCCCAAATCGTTCGTACATGAAGTAACAAATATTCCTATTTATTCTATTTGAAAAAATATTTTTTAAATGATGTTATTGATGTTATGCTATTGACAACAAATAAATGCTCAAATAAATCTGATATTTTTTGTACAAACTGAAAACTAAAAAACTATTGCTGGAATCGCATTGCCTGGGGAACATTAAGTAAAAAAGTTGCTTGTTAGCACCACATCGGATCTTGGTGTTAGTCATTGCTCGTTGAACAGTTTTGGCCACCTGTGACCATTGCTGCAAGCCGGCATAACAGTCAGCCTCACTCAGCAAATGGCTAACTCCAATCTCAATCTCCAGGATGTGACTCATTGCTTCTCTGGCTTCCCGGAGGACTTCTGCGGCTTTTTCCAACTGATGCGTCGTTTTATAGACCATAGAAAGTTGAGACAAAGGAAGGATTATTTGAATCTTCAACTCTTTTCTGCTGCCATAGCTTCTCCTCATCTGAATCAAAATGATATCTGATCAATTAATTTAAATTGACATACCAGCGCCTTACATTGCAAATTAAGGTGGGACCGGCAATTAAAAAAAAGCCGTCTTAGTTTCCACTCGTTTTGTGTGAAACATGATATTTAAAAGTATGCAGAAAATTTGGGTGGGATCAAATAGAGCGCTTATATGAAATTTTCAAGAGAGGTCGGAATTTCTATCCCCGCCTTTTTTTGATGTAACGAACTGGTATGAACCTTTAATTAGCTAATGTACCTCTTTTACAAGAGGCTCCAACTGACGCAAAGCCTGTTGAGGATTGTTGAAGCTGAGCTGCTTTAAAGCATGACATCTTTCTGCCAGCTTATTACGCTGTTCATAGCAAGGGTCTGAGCGATCAAGCTGGCACAATTGACAAGAGCAGATGAAGTTGTAGTATTGAAACTTTTTAATCTTTCTTTGTAAGGTTTCCCAGGGGGAACATAGAAAAAAGTGATCTCCTCGTCTTTCTTCAAATCCTTTATCGCATACACAGTCATTATGTCACCATAGAATGTGCGAGAAGCGTTTCCTTTAAATAGTTATATTTTGATGCAAGAAATAACATTGCAATGTCTTAACTTCGATGCAAGAGATTAAAAATTTTGAAACGATTAATATTTATTATATTTAGGGTTGTCGAATCGAGCGCTCGATTTCAAACTCTTCGCTTGAAAGTTCGAAAATTTTCGAATTTCGAGCGGATTTATTTCTAAAAAACCATCAAAGAGGCGGCAAAGCAGCAAAAAAATTTCTAATTTCGAATCGAGCGCTCGAAAATTTTAAATGTCGAATGAGCGCTCGATTATTATGTCATCCCTTATTATGTCATTATCTATAGTTAATACTCAAATTAATACTCAAACAATCTACTCAATAACCAAAAAAACCACGATACTGTCGGATACCCTTTCTAAAAAGCCCGATCCGGCTCGAGATTTTAACCGATTTCTGAATAGATCGACGGTGACTCGGGCCACATCAATGCAGGGTTTGTCAAGAAATTTCTTAATATAGCCGTTTTTTCTATAGAGCAATTTCCGAACATCTGTTTTTGCCAGTTGACTTTTATCGGCGACATTATTTTTCGCTGTAATAATGTCAAAATGACGATGTTTGCTTGGTCCCTTCTGTCCGGCCTTGCCCACACAGGAGCCATCCAAAAACCAGGACTCAAACCACAGGTGGGACCAAGTGAAAGTCGTTTTTTTTAACATTATACACCAAAATAATATTTTCGGCGAGAAAAAATCGACTGGCAAATACAGAATTTCGAAAATCACACGTATAAAAAGTTACGGCCATTTCAAAATCCCGAAATTTCTTTGAACACGCTGTAAATATACATGAATAAAACTGACCAATGCAAGAGTGATTGATGAATGAGGGCAAAATCCAAAGTCCAGTATTGGATGAAAGCTCATCCGTTTGTTCACCCTCAACCGCTGAATCATGATCATTTCGATCGCCAAAGCAGTTGAAAGAACATATGTTTTCAATTCTCGCAGCATCAATGACTCTTAAAATATACAAATTATCTTCGTGTTTTGTAAGTAAAATGTTCGAAAAATTCAAAAGCTGTAACTTTTCACCGGAAACATAGTTAACAAATCCCCTTTTAACGAAAATCTTTCGAGTATGTAACTACCGTATTTTGTAACTACCGTATTCTCTCTATTAGTTCCACATGTGGGATTATTTTTCAATCGTCCGAAAATCGGAAAAATTGGCGGTCGATCTCGAGATTTTTGGTGAAAATTCAAACCTAAAGAGCGGAATCAGTAGAGCTATTGGGAGTTAAGAAATGCAATAAACAGCTTTGTTAAATTTTTTCTCTGAGCTGAGATACAGGTACTCAAAGTTGGGGGTGTGGGTTTAATAGAGAGTGTGGAACTAATAGAGAGAATACGGTAATTAAAAAAATTCATTTGCCTTAGTCCTGATTTACATATGTCTTGATTTATCAGGAATTTCCTGATTTTTCAATTCAAATCCTGATTTTTGATCGCCAAAAGTCAGGGATCACCTGATTTTTAGAGATTTTTTTGTTCAAAATCCTGATTTTTCGTTTTTTCATCTGTGAACCCTGCCTTAGCCCCCTAGTTAATTTTAAAACCAAAAAATGTTTTTAAGACAAAAGCATTTGCAAAGTACATTTTTCTTGTTTCTATTTAAAACAGGCCCATAATTTTGTCAGAATAAATGTCTAGTTATAGGTTTTAAAAACGTTTTTAAAAGACTTATCAGCTGGAATTCTATGGTCCCTGGAAAGATTTCCTGCAAAAAGAGCGTAGAGGTCGGCAGCCATTTCAGGATTACACTTCAAGGTTTGCATAGTTCTGATAATATTGAGGGCCTGAGAGGATCTATCTGCTTTATTAGTCAGCAAATTAAGGCAAAACACGTCTGCGTTTGGTAGCTCATCTTTGTAAGCAACTGAAAATGCTTTAGAGACTAGCAGAAGAGTGCCTCTGGGTACATCTCTCGAGGCTACTAGACCTTTGCCTTTTCCCTGCACGTCAGCAATACATACCGGTCCAGTGTAGTCCGCAACATCAAGTCGGCGCACCTGCTGCTTGGCAGACAGGTTGTAGAGCTTGACTAGGTCATATTGACCTGTTTCAGATTCATGCAATCTAGCCAGTGTATTTTTGAACTCTACCTTTGCTTCATTGTTAGATGGATAATTTTGAATGAGTTGTTTGAAGTATTGACAGGCTAGTTTCCAATTGCGCAATCCATAAGCTCCTCTACCAAGTCTAAAAAATTTCAGTTGTTCAGATGCGTCAAATGAAAATTCACTTTTTTCAATTTTTTCATTTGAAAACGTCTGACAAATCTTGTGAGATTACTTTTTTATTTAATATTTTGCAGAATATTTTGGGAACTTAGGCTCCCGACAGGAGGCAGACTAGTTTGGTATCGAAACAACCCTCACACTTCAAATATAACCTTTTTGAGAAGTCAATAAAATAAGTAGAGTGGATAGATATCAAAGTGTTTGGCTTTTGGCTGAGTTTTTTATTTTGGTGAAAATTGAAAAATTAACGTAGTTGGCGACAGTAAATCAACCCTGAAATGATCCTAATCGATTCTTCTACACTTTTTCTTCTAGAAGTAATAAAGTTCCACCCTTTTTGACTAATAACGGAATTAAAAATAGGAATTAAAAAACCACCGAGTGTGCACTCAGTGGTTTTCGAAATTCCCTCCTTTAAAGGACCCTTTCTCTTTCTTATCATGGCAATTCGAAAGGTTTGGATACGCGAGGGACCACACACATTTGTCAATAATATTTTTGAATTGTTTTTTCTTTGCGCTGATTCTTTAAAAAATAAATTTGTAAATTTGTTCAAAATTTAGAACTAGTCAAGTCCAACGCTGCTTGACAATTCCAGATCGGACAACTTATCCGACTTTCCCTGCTCCACAACTGTCACTGTCATAAAGTGACTTATATCGAACAAAACTTGACGTTAAAATCTTAAAATGCAAACTAAAAAATTATTATAAAACATTATTGACAAAATCTGTGTGGTCTCGTGCGCATTCGAACCTTTGAAATTCCCATGATAAAGAAGGAACAGGGTCCTTTAAAGGGACTCGCCAGATCACTTAAGTAGGAAAAACGCGCCATTTTGGCCGAGTGGTTAGTATATTTGCTTTTGGAAGCATAGGTCGAAAGTTCGACCCCAGCTAGAGTGCAATTTTTTCGACTTTTTTTGGAAAAGACCATTTTTCGCTCAGAATTTGTTCATTGTTCAGTTCGGAAAAAAAATATTATTTTATTTCAAAACATTGAGACAATTGCTCAAAAAACAATTCAATCAAACTTTTATTCAACGTTTTCCTCTTCCAACTCATGTCCAGTAACATATTGTGTCAATGTTTTGATATAAAATGATTTTTTTGAACTCAGAGTAGAATTCTGAGCAAAAATGGTCTTTTTCTAAAAAAAAAAAAAGTCGAAAAAAATTGCTCTCCAGGTGGGGGTCGAACTTTCAACGTATGCATTCAAAAGCAAATCCACTAACCACTCGGCCAAAACGGTGCGTTTTTCCTACTCAGCTGATCTGGGGACTTCCTTTAGATTCAAAAACATGCCTCGGTGCCCTGTGCTTTTTCCATATTTTACTAGACTTTTTATACCAATTTTTCCGGCCTACGGGCCCGAGATCGCAACATATTTGATTTAAAGTCGCATACTGGCTATCCAATGAGACCAAACACTTAGAGAACGACGTTCTCTTGTAAGGCTCTAGGCGCCGTGTACATCCTATTTATCACCCACCCGTATTCCGAGAATTCAGAAAAAAGTACCCCATCAAAGCTTTCTCCTTGTCTGCACCCTTCTCTAAAGCCAACTTAGCTGACTCAAAAGCTGCATGATAATTGTCAGTAGCAATATAAGCAGCAGCCATGTTCAAGTGTAGCACACCCGAATCAGGTTCAATAATGAGGGCTTTTTTGTAGTACTTCAAGGCCCATTCGTAATTTTTTTCCACGTAGTATTGATTGCCCCTGGCACGGAGTTGGTCCACAGAAAGCTTTTGAGGATTGTACCACTGCAAAGCATTAGCCCACTGGAGTCTTTGCTGATCACTTTCATCCACAAAGACCACATCGCTTGGGGAATCCACTCGAATAATCAAATCTCTGCCAATTGAGCCGAATTTCAAGTAGGGCTCTTTAATAAACATAATGGTTCCAGGTGGCAACCAAGAACAGGAGTTCCCAATATTAAGTTGGAAGTTGTAGAGGGATACGATCTCTACCTCACCATTAAGATCTTCAATAAGAAAAGCAGTAGCCACTAATATGTATGCTTCACTAATAATTCTGCAGGCCAAGTATTTTCCTGTGTGAACCATAGGTACCTTCATATCACGCAAAGTGATTGGCTGTAACTCTTTCAAAGGCGTCATGGAGCTGTGACTTTGACCTGCAATGCTTTATAAATTTTGATCACCCAATTTGGAAAACATTTGGAGATTTCGTCATTTTTAGCTTTAGGATTCTGCGAATTGGCCGTGGCGAACTGGCAGCGTGGCAAACTGGCCACGTGGCGAACTGGCCGTTTACCGGGGGGGGGGGGGATGTTGGTCAGGGGGGGGGTTGGTCACTTGGGCTTTTACAGACCAAAAATAGTCAAGAAAAAAAGAAAACAGTCAGAGGGTGGAATCGAACCGACACTTAAAGAAGCTCATCCTATCAACTCACCTACTGCACCATTCACACCACTGAAAGTAATAAGCTATGTGTAAAAACAAATCAATCAGATGACATATTGAATTAGAAAAATTGATTAAAAGTGAAAAAAATTTGATAATTTCCTCTTACGAAAGAAATTCGTTACGAAAATTCGCTGTTACGAAAAAACTTCTTACGAATTGGTTACTGATGTTTTTAATAAAATAACACAAGTATTTCACACCATTGGGAATGGTGCCTGGGAACGCCAAAATGCCTGGGAACATCGATACCTTAAAGTCCTAAGCTTTAAGGCGGGCGCCATAGGAACCAACTAAGAAAACGGTCATTTTATAATAGGAATCAGCGAAACTAGAAAGAATTTTTAACGTATAACTCTGAAACTGCTCGAATTATGACACCGTAATCGTGTTCAGCATGTTCGATTTACTTGTAAAACTGCCTGTTTTTTTTGGTTCACCCTGTACATGTGATAATCCGAAATATCCAAAATCTGCTAACGGCAACCTTATAGATGCCGAGGTCAAAATTAGAAAAAGTCACTCTTAACACTGAAATGCCTGATTGTCCTAAGAGCACATACTGGTGCAGAATTTCACGCTGAATAAGACAGTGACAAAAAACTTGAAAAATCACTATTTGCGGGTCAGCTGCCCCTACGAACCAGCCTAGTCAAGATTTTTGCGTATGAAACTTCAAGAGAGCAGATCTCGTCAATTTCTTTAGTCAAATGCAATAATTCATGACGTAAGTTATTCATGACGTATCACGGGCTTTCTGATGTGATATGATTGAGGTATTTATATCATTTCAATGTAAAAATGTTACTTCAAAGAAAAAATAGTGTCATTTTCGAAAATCTTGTTAATACTTAAAAGTATGATAACGTCATTTTTGATTATTAATGTATACCATTCGACATGGCAAGAAAAACTGCACCAGAAAAAGCTTCGAAGTAGGGTGAAAAGAGGCTTTGGGAGTGTTTAGCAAGACTTTCAAAAAAAAATTCAAAGTCAATTTCGACGTTAAACTCATATTTTGCTAATGCAACCCCAATTTTGGACACGGAATCCGTGTTCAACATATTTTATTTGCTTATGAAGTCGACCTCAAACATAAAGACTTGCTGTCAAGTTTCAAATTCCGCTGAAGACAAAAATCATTTGAAATTCAAAAAAGATTAAACTCAAATATTTTTGTCTTGTGCGGAATTTAAAAATTGACAGCAAGTAAAAGTTCGCGGCCTATTTGCGGCCTATACTTGCTTTTTTCACTTTCATTTTTTTAAACATTTACAGCTTTATTCCATTTTTCTTCCTCTTTCGAATAGAATGTGAAGTTCTATTGGAATATTCTTACCCCTTCACAATAGGAATGTAAATGTAAATGAAAAAAGAATACAAGTGTTTTCAGAGAACACTAAAAGTGCTTTATTAGTGACGAAGAGTTCAATGCTAGTTATAAAAACTCAAAAAAAAAAGATTGGTATACGAGTAAAAGAACTGACTTTTGGAAATAAAAGTTAGAATGAATCGACAATTTTCATTTACATTTACATTTGTATTGTGAAGGCATAAGTATAGAGGTAAGTGTTAATGTAAATGTTTTTGGTATTGTGAAGACACCTCACATTTACACTTACATTTACAATTGTGATAGAGCCATTAAAATAACCTCATACGTGTTTGGAGCCAAATAATGATGTTTCCAAAATATTCCAATGAAACTTCTTCATATACTATTCGAAACAGGAAAAAAATGGAAAAAACTGAATATGTTTTGAAAAAAAGTTAAAGTAAAAAGAGCAAGAAACCGTACAAATTTATTAGGCCGGGAACTTTTGGCGCACCCTGTTGGGTTAGGGGGACATTTTAATTTTATACATTTTTAAATCCACATGTAAAAGTAAAATACCAGTGACTAAGCTCTTCTTAATCTGGTAATCACCGAACTGCATTTTGGACATCTTAAGTTGTAGCGATTTAAATTCCATTTCTGCAATGCTTTGCTGTCGATCGCGCCTTGGGCGAGCAGTTGGAGGACACTGGTTGCGCCGAACAGCCTCTTTAGCATTCCTCAGTTCAAGATCTAACTGCTGTCTAAGTGTCTCTATGCTAGGTTCCATTATGAATGTCTGAAAATTTATTTATAGCAAAAATGGGTACCTTTTTTAAAGGTTAATCATTTTTTCTGTGGCAAATTTACTTTTTTGTGGCAAAAAATTTTTTTTTGTGTCAAATTTTTTCTGTAGCTAATTTACTTTTTTTTGTGGCAAATTTATTTTTTGTGGCAAATTTATTTTGTAGCAAATTTACTTTTTTTGTGACAAATTTACTTTTTTTGTAGCAAATCCGATTTTAGTCCGTAGCACATATACTTGATGTAGGTTTGAGGTAGTGTGAGTAGTGTGCTTGAGGTAGTGTGCTTATTTATTCATCCTAAATTCTCAAATTTGTATTCTGAGTCTATGAAAGACTTGGACTTCATGAAAGAAAGGTGGATTAATTGCTGGTAAAGCTGCTGGGCTTTAGGTCTAATCTAGAACACACACCTGGCACACTCTCGGCTGCTTCATTACTCAACATCCTCTGATGAATCACTTATGAAATTTTCGAATTCAAGTTTACCGAATTCACCATCAATACAATGCTGATGATAATTCCATCAACCTTAGCCACATTTTGCTCCACCATTTTGAGAAGAGCAACACTTAAGTTCGTACGCTTTTGGATCTTAACGGGCTTTCTCCTGTGAAGAAAGAGGGTTGACCGAAATAGCCGGGTACAAGTGGGATCTTTTGCCAACTTCCTATGATCTTTCAGGAATTTGCAATTTTCGACTGCTGGACCAAACCGAAATTCTTAGTTCACTTTTCTCGAAAATCGGTTTTCAGTATTTAAGGACTAAAAACGGTATGCGTATCAACAGATATATATATATATATATATATATGTTTCTGAAGTTTTTAGAAATAAATAAGCACACTAGCTCAAGTATATGTGCTACGGACTAAAATCGGATTTGCTACAAAAAAGAGTAAATTTGATACAGAAAAAAAATAAATTTGCTACAAAAAAAAGTAAATTTGCCACAAAAAAAAGTAAATTTGCTACAAAATAAATTTGCCACAAAAAAAATAAATTTGCCACAAAAATGTAAATTAGCTACAGGAAAAATTTGCCACTAAAAAAAACATTTTTGCCACAAAAAAAAGTAAATTTGCCACAGAAAAAATGATTAACCTTTTTTAAATGTTTAGGGTCTTTTTGCGGTTGGTCTTTTTGCGGCCACTTTTATTTTAAAAAATACTCAAAATCACTTTTTAAACTACTTCTTTTTTTTAATTTTGGCTTCCATGCTCAAAAGTAAAAAGCTTTTTTCGAGGTATTTCTGCACGAATTCACCGTGAATGTTCTAATACATCAAGAGTCATTTTAAAGTGGTTTATGTCCTAGGTATGCGTAAAATAATGGGCCACATCACGGTAGCCCTCCCCCTGGATACATCCATTTGGACGTATCTGTCTATGGCCCGGATAACAGGGCCTATCAAGATATGACTGTGTAACTTCAAATTAAAAATATTCAGATATATTAAAAGCTAATAACGACAAAAAAGCAGTATTAAAATTTTTAATTTAAACTATAACAATGATTGTTTTAATTTTATCAGTTTTTCATTCTTCAACTTAGTTTTCTACAAAATCTTTGTTTTCATCTTTACTTCTTCTTTACTTCCCATTGCACCGATATTTTTCTTTCTAGTTGTCATCGATAAAACATGTGTCGAAACCTTTTATTAGTATCTATCATTATATTCTGAAAAAAATCAGCGGATTTTTTCATTAACTTTTATTTTAAATTAATTTTAAATTAAAAATTTAAATTAAACTTTATTAATCAAAAATTTGGCAAAAAGATAATGTGTATTTTTTATTTCAAACAATAAAAAAGAAAAAATACTAGCTTTCTTCTAGAAACAATTGGTTCGCAAGCAATTGATAAATATATGTTTATCAAAGATATTGCATATGGCATTGCATCGGGGAACCTTAAGTAAAAAAGTTGCTTGTTAGCACCACTTATCATCTTGCTGTTAGTCATTGCTCGTTGAAAAGTCTTAGTGACCAATGACTTTTGCTGCAAGCCGGAGTAACATTCTGCTTCAATCAGCAAATAGCTAACTCCGATCTCAATCTCCAGTATTTGACCCATTGCTTCTCTGGCTTCCCGTAGGACTTCTACGGCTTTTTCCAACTGGTGTGTTCCTCTATAGACCATGGAGAGTTGAGACAGAGGAAGAACTATTTGAGTCTTTAACTCTTTTCTGTTACCATAGCTTTTCCTCATCTGAATAAAAAAAGAAAAACAATGACTCTGTTGAAGGGGGAGGCTACACATCGAAATGCGAATATTTCGAACTATCAGGTTCGATTCCCAAGGGGTGCATAACCTATTTTATTAATCCATTTTTGGTGAGTTAACTCACTTCTAGGCCCAAAACTATCGAGCAGTCAATTAAACTTATTTTCCAGCACTGCTTTGCTGCCAGCAAATACCTTAACTTTGGATTTCATGCAAATAACCATCAAAATTAAAAGAAACCGGCAAAATGATGCTTACTTAGTTTTATATGGCCTGAGCCTCCACCAATTTTATTTATTTTTCAACGCGTTAGTGACTTCTTAGAGTCAGAATTTCATGGAGAACCCGATAGAAATTTCTACACAACAATCACTTCAGAAAAACAAGTTAGCTAGCGAAGGTTTGACCAAGCAACAAGAGAGCATTTTTGAGGGCAGGATTTCGGTATTATTTTGGCACTGACGCTTTTTTGCAATTTTAATTTACATGATAATTTACAACCATATACTGAAAATGACGCCAAGAAGCAGGACTACATTTTGAGTGTGAAGTTGTAGATGATCGTGTAAATTGAAATTGTAAAAAAAACAGTCAGTTCCAAAACTAATACTGAAGAGTTGTGGGACAGCCCTGAGTGGGATGGCAAAGAAGTGCGTATTGTTGATTTTTTTTCGAATTTTAATCATGACTCGAGTTTTTTTTCTTTGCATTATAGCTCAAAAGAAGCACAGAATCTTAGGTACGTTCGGGTAGCTTGTAACTTGTAGAAAAAGTCAGAAGATATCGATAAGATCAGTCAAAGAAAAACCACCAAAACGATCGATTTTCGTAAATTTAGCAGGTCTTAGCCTATAAATCAGCTCCAGATGATGTGAAATCATGATGTGATGATCAAGCTGGATAGCCAGGAGTATAAGGATCATTTGGACATCAAACTTGTAAATGGATCAAATTGAAAACTCCCGACAAATCTGTGAAATTTCCCGACAAATCTGTGAAAGTTCCCGACAAACACTTTAATTATAATGTTTAATTGATTGTGTGCCGGCTGCCTTGTTTCTTGTTTCAAAAAAATTACTTGAAATGACTTAGGTAATACTCTTAGAGATGCAATTCCAAGCTAAGCAACAAAAGAAGCGTGGTGTGGCGCGCGAATGGACAACTGCAAAGGATTGCTCTAGCAAGGAAAATGTCGATGAATGGGTGACTGAAAATGGGGGAAATGGATACAGTAAGCTGATTCATTGACTAATTTTCTGTTTTTATCATTTGCGAGCTCTCTTTGAAATTAATCAAAGAATTAAAAAAACATCTTTCGGATGATCGAAAAATTTGCCGCGAACTTTCACAGATTTGTCGGAAAATTTCACAGATTTGTCGGGAAAATTCATTACTTTTAGGCAAATTTGAATTTGCCGGGAAAATTTATTAATTAGTCGGGAAATTTCACACATTGGTCGGAATTTTTTACATACAGCCCTGTAAATTGAAGGAGGTAAAAAAGGGTGTGCACCCACTGGGAATCGAACTTAAGTGTTTAAAATATTCGCATATCGATTTGTACCCGGGGTATACCACCCTTTAAATTTAGGTTAATTACTCCAATAAAAGTAATTCTGATTTCTTTTTTAGGCTCTCTTTGCAGTAATAAACCTAAAAAAGTTAAGTAAAATTAGAGACTATCGCCCTGCTGCGGTAACGATAATAAAATAATTTTAAGGAACATTTTGAAATCAAATGTTTTTTGTCTTGAAGTGTGGTCCTCGCCTTTTGAAAATTTGAATTTTACCGTGTAACGCGCTGGTATACCCCTTTAAGTCCCTCCGGCACGGCGACAATTCCGCCGGAGACAATTCGCGAGAGACAATTCCGCGACGGATAATTCCGCAACAGATAATTCCGCGACGGATAATTCCGCGGAATTTCAATTTTTGACGTTCGTGTTAAGAAAAACCAATTCTGACAGCGGATTCGTGTTCTGCATGGTGGATACCATATTCACCTTTTTCAAATTTTAACGTATTGTCCAATTTCAGATTCCACTCCAGACAAAAAAACTTTTGAAAAAAAATCAATGTTTTAAATTGGACACGAGTTTTAGATTTAAAGGCACCTGGGTATGCAGTCGACCATTCTGATCACGAATCTGGTGTCAGAATTCGGTTTTTCTCAACAGGAACGCCAAAAAATTTGAATTCCGCGGAATTATCCGTCGCGGATTATATGTCGCGGAATTATCCGTTGCAGAATTGTCTCTCGCGGAATTGTCGCCGTGCCGTCCCTCCAAATCGGAGATGGTGTATTTTAGCCTGGCTTTTAGTGGATTTTGTGTTCAAGTTTGATTTTCTGCCAATTTTTGTATATTTATGCCAAATATCTTTCCGGAACCCTGAAATTCAACATCTTAGCTATCTTTTAAGCACAAAACTGAAAAATTGAGTGGACTCCAAAAAAAGTTTTTAAGTCCTCCAAATCGGAGATGGTGGATTTTAGCCTTGATTTTAGTTGGATTTCGTGTTTAAGTTTGATTTTCTGCCAATTTTCGTGAACTTATGCCGAATACCTTTCCGGAACCCTGAAGTTCAAAATCTCAGCTTTCTTTTTAGGACAAAGTCATAGAATTGAGTAAGCTGCAATAAAAGCTTTTTAAGTCCCTCCAAATTAAAAGTGGTGGATTTAGCCTGGATTTCGGTGAATTTTCATGTTAAAGCCTAACTTTTATGCTATTTTTTGTGAACTTATGCCAAATATTTTTCAGGAACCATGAAATTCAACATCTTATCTATCTTTCAAGCACGAGAGTGGTGGTAGTGGTACTCATGAGGAGGGTGGCTAAGAAAGGTATATAGAAAAAAGTCACCCAGGAGTCACCCCTGCTACCCAGTGGGAGGAAACCCAGGAGAGAGCTATCCAGGAGGAGGTTAGCCAAGAGGGCGGTTAACCAGAAGAAGGGTAGCTAGGTAAGGATATGTGATCGATCATTATTTATGTAATTTTTTGAATATGATGGTGGCGCCGATAGGCGCCTGTTTCCCTAGTATTTCAATAATGGAGATAGTTCGCCGCTCAGAAAATCAAGGTAAACTTACATTTAGATTAACGGCTTTCGATTAAATAGTTTCTCAATCAAACGTCACACACAGGATTGTTCAAGCGCCGGCGGAGCGCCGGCGCTTATAGCGCCGGCGCTTAAGCGCGGCGCTGACCCGGCGCTCCGCCGTTTTCAAAATAAGCGCCGGCGCCATCTAGCGCCGGCGCTTAGGCGCCGGCGCTTAGCCGGCGCTCCGCCGGGTAGCCGGCGCTTAAACAATCCTGGTCACACAGCTTGACTATCTGACTTACAGTAGCGGACAAAAAAAATTGAACAGGCAACCGCAATAAACAGAAACCGCAATAATCTCAAAAAATTCATTTATTCACACTATTATTTCGTAGCCCTGTTTCTTAGCTACAATTTGGTGGGTCAAACTTCTATTTTTGATAATTATGGAAAAAGTTATGACCATCAACATGAAAGTGTCAATTTCTAGTCAAAATAAAGAAAAATCTAAGGAAAATGACTGTTTAGCCAATAAATAATAGCTTTTCTCAAAGAAATGTCGGTGAAAATATGACATCCATTGCACCATTCGAAAGCTCTTTGATTTCTCTACAAAAAACACGTCGACTGTTTTTTTAGAAAAATACAGGGCTAAGAAACATGACAGTTGAATTTAGACAAGACAAAAACGCTAAAATAAGGCAAAAAGAGGGGTTTTTCACTTTTTGTAACTTCAACTGTCCGTTTCGTATTTTTTCTAAAAAAACAGTCGACGTGTTATTTTGTAGAGAAATCAAAGAGCTTTCGAATGGTGCAATGGATGTCATATTTTCACCGACATTTCTTTGAGAAAGCTATTATTTATGTGGCTAAACAGTCATTTTCCTTAGATTTTTCTTTATTTTGACTAGAAATTGACACTTTCATGTTGATGGTCATAACTTTTTCCATAATTATCAAAAATAGAGTTTGACCACCAAATTGTGCTAAGAAACAGGGCTACGAAATAATAGTGTGAAATAAATGAATTTTTTGAGATTATTGCGGTCTCTGTTTATTGCGGTTGCCTGTTCAATTTTTTTGTCCGGGTATAAAATAGACTCGTATCAGAAAAATGAATTTACAACGATGTCAAAGCCTGACAATAAAAAAAATTGAACTAAGCATTTGAAAGAGGAAGAAAAATGCTACATCTTTGCCTTTAACAGAACTTTCAACACACAGGAAAAATTCAAAACTTTCACGATTTATAAAATGTAACCATGTGTTCAATTTTTTGTCCGCTACTGTATGACAAAAATGCTAACAGTTTCCAGTTACAGCATACAACAAACCTGAATTTAACGTCACCTAGGTTTGTAACGTCACCCAAATACTAGGCGATTTAATTGGCTTAGCTTGTATAAGGCAAAATAACTGGATTAACGTCACCTAAAGGACCATGGTTTTTGCGCGCAGTGGCATGGGCAAATTTGAATTGGCGGCTCTCTTTCGTCTATCAGTGTACCACACCCCCCAAATTCAAATCATAATCACTTTCGAAATTTCGCGCCAAACATAAAAATTCGAAAAATGGTCAATTTTGGACCCTAATTGTTTTTGTTGTATCCTTGATAGCTTGAGAGAGAGACGATAGCACACGACTTCTTAATAGCTTTATTCGGACACAACTGATCTGAACACAGACGTTCGACCTTTATATACTACAACAGTAACAGACAGGTTTAAATCACTACGAGACAAATGGTGATTTAAACACAGTACACAACACCCTCCCCCGTACAATGGGTTGGGTGGACAGAGATTCTGAAGAATAGGATATTGTTCTTGCTTGCAGCATTCCAGCTTGGATCTGGCCGAGGAACTTGGACTGTCGCTGATTGGTACTTGAGGCTTCTTTGACCGTTCCCTATACCGACCATTGCTGCGGAATCTCTGCTGTGACTGGAGAAGACGAGAGAGCTAAGCGCAATGTTCCATTCCTTCCTTGAAGGAGCTGACTGGAAGACACTTGCTTGCAGGCGAGACTGATGAGCATTGACGCGTCCACTCCTTCCCTTGATTGAAGACTGGAACCGGAGCAATTTGACAGACGACATTTGCTGGAAGACGAGTTGCTTGGCTTGTCACTTTCTTCTTGGCAGGCTGCACTTGAGAAGAGGACGCAACTGATGATGAAACGATCCAAGAGCTTGGACTTTCTGGCTTTTGACTTGTGACGAGAGCAGTTGCTTTTCCAGTGCATGAGTCCACAGATAGAGCATGGCGACGAAGGCTTGCTGCTGCGACCACTGGAAAGCTGCTGAGGTCCTGGCTACCAGTTGAGCTGAGCTGTAGCAGGTTGATTCCCTTTGACTGACGGACTGAGAAGGCTGGTGCTTTTCCTTCGATCGCTGCTGATTGAGAGGCATGTCCAAAATCCTAGTGCGTTGAGCGCATTGATACCTAGGAGGTTGATTGAACCATGTGAGCCACCACAAAAGCTTGCTTGACTGAGCGACCATTGACAGAGAAAAAAGCGATACCATCACGATGAACTTGCAGCTTGACCCATTGTAGAGACGACCCTGCCATTTGCTTCGATAGATTGGAGGCCGACCAATTGCTAATAGGTTTCTTCATTGATTCGCTGTCACTTCTGACCCAGTGTCAAGAGTGAAGATGACGAACCGACCATTGACTTGCACTTGCTTCTTGATGAGCTGAGATTGCTGGCCAACTGCTTGACTTGTACTGATTGCATTTGAAGGAAATTGACCCCATAGCTTGATTGATCGAAGACTTTGAACTGCTTCTGGAACTTCTTCTTAGGCTGGCGGAACTGCTGAATGGCGTCACACTGCTTGCTCAGGTGACCAATTTTACCGCACTTGTGCATTCAGCATTCTTGGAGCGGCAATATCTGACCAATGCATTTGACCACAGCGAAAGCAGCACTTGACGGAACTGAAGCTTTGCTGACTTGATGATGAACGGGCTGGAGGAAGGCTGCTGACTTCTTTCCAATGCTTTGCTTAGCGATTGTTGACAGGTAGCTGGCAGCTTCTTTCCACAATTTCTTCGAACTTGACTGCATATCCCTTTTCGTTGATGATGGAGAAGCGGGTTCGATAGCTGCATCTTGATTTGACTTGAGTCCTAGCAGTAGAAGAAGGCAATTGAACTCTTCCTCTTTGAGAGAGCTGAATTTGAACAGACGGAGCTGACCTTGAGACGGTTGACGTAGTGGCGGAATTCTTCCCCATCATCTTGACCAGACGCAGGCATTCGAAGCGATCCACCACCAGCGAGCGAGAATGAGCGAATAATTTTAAGAGGACCACTAACCGTTTCCTCCATATTTAGTCGTCACATCCTTAGGCAGGCAGCTCTTGGAGTACTCGGCGAAGCTTCGGCAGAGAGCTTGGTCATTAGCAGCTTCACTTTTGTTGATTCCACCATATTCGGAGCAATGCAATCGAGAGAGAACTGGAACCGCTGCATCCAATTTTGGAACTTGTTCGGATCACTGTCATCAGCGCTGAAAACTTCCATGTCTGGCAATTGCGCAATGTTGAGATAGACGAAGAGCAGGCTGAGCAATGTCACCACCACCACGATTTTGCTGCTGAAGGAGCAGCCACCAATTGAGTGATTGAAGCTTGTTGTTGCCGCCATTGCTGTTGATTGCTGTTCCACCATATTTTTGAGCTGGTCCACATCCATAGCGACTGCGCCAATGTTGTATCCTTGATAGCTTGAGAGAGAGAGACGATAGCACACGACTTCTTAATAGCTTTCATTCGGACACAAACTGATCTGAACACAGACGTTAGACCTTTATATACTACAACAGTAACAAGACAGGTTTAAATCACTACGAGACAAATGGTGATTTAAACACATACACAACAGTTTTGTATGTCAGATATGATTTTTTAAAACATTTTTTGAAATGCTTGTGACCAAAAATTCCTCATACTCAGGGCTTTCGAATAAGCCATCACGTACCACAAAACCTGAAGAATTTCAAAAGGACAATTTCGGTCTGTTAAAAAGTCCAAACATTTTCTTTAACTGGTTGACTTTATTGAGACCCTAGATTATTTTTTTGTCGATTTATTCTCAAACAAAACCGGAGACTTGAGAGAGGAGTAAATTTTCTACTTATGGTACCAAGGAAGTATGCGCGAAAATACAAATTTTGGGTGTGTCTCATACAAAAGTTAGACGGAAAACGCAAAAACCCCTATTTTTACTCGGAAAAATGCCACTTGTTTGCTTTAAACGGTCTCTAGTTTTTAAATTCTGACTTTACAAAAATCGGTCTGACTTTTCTGGTTCCTGAATGTACAGGCTACATTTTGGTACATGGATTGCATTAAAAAGACCGTGGTTTTGCATTTTTGTCCGTCGATAAGTCATGAAACTTTTTTGCTATTTTAGGCAAGCCTGATGGTTCAAACAAGACGTGCCGCTAAAGTGAATAACAAAAAAATCGTTCTTGCCAGCAAAACCATCTGCTCACCAAGTGTCCTTGTCGCCAATGGAAGATGTGCGGTTATGCAGCGGAAAGCTATCAGGTCAGCAACGTCGTGAGCGCTTCAACTAGCATCTGCGAGGATATCTCACCTTGTTAGGTTTGCTTATTCAGTTATTCGATGCTTAACTGTTATTTGAACTCAAGACAAGCGCAAAGCAGCATCACAACTGAGTGAGCAGCAGTCTAAGCAATCATCTCAAGGACTTCTGTTTTGCTGGTGGGAAGGATGGTCGGCAAGTGATCGATAAGTATAGAGAAGGTTTGTAATAAAGTTGTCATTACTATGAAGATAACCAGTCTTTTAGCTGTGGAATAGGACGACTGCAGCTCTCGCTCTTCAAGATGATTGTGTCGCCATTACCGGAGGCAAGATTCAGATGATTCTCACGGCTGCTGATGTCACTGTCGAGCCGTTTTGGCCTGGTCTATGTGCAAAAACTCTCAATGGAGTTGATGTCAAGGTGGCTCTCCGATATCTTTGCAGTTAAATTATGTTCCAAATTTTCAGGATTTGGTCTCTAACATTGGATATGGTGTTGCAACTGCGCCTAGTGCTGCTTTCGCCGGTGATGGTTCCAAGCGTGAAGTCGCTGCCGCTCCTGCCAAGGAAGAGAAGAAGAAACAAGCGCCCAAGGAAACAAGTGAGGAAGAGGACATCGATTCATCTTATTTGACTAAATTCTGCCTTTAAAGTGCTCCTCTTCTTCTGTTGTTACATGTTACGAATAAATTTGCTTTTTTCTTAACGCTCTTATTTTCCACAAAAATGTAAACGGATATTATAAGTCACAACGTTGGATGGTGAATAGAGATTAACGAAGGTTTCATCATTAGGAAATAGACAGAATATCTTACAGAAAATTATTGGAAAATTTTGTGTAAGAAATGTTGTTTTGATTTTGATGTAGAAATTGATGTTAATGTCTATAAAACATTAGCTAAAATTGGTTCTAATTTTGAAAAGAAGTCAAGAAAACATATCCATGTCTTCAAAAAACACGTAAAAAAGGCTATAGCGACAAAAACTCTTTTGAATTTCTTGGCGTTTTGTTTATTTTAAGTAATTATGATTTTGAATTTTGGGGGGGTGTGGTACTCTCTGGAGTAATGTCGAACGACTCAAAAGAGTACAGTGAGAGACGAAAGAGAAGTGCCCCCGCCAATTCAAATTTTTCACATGCCACTGCGCGCAAAAACCATGGTCCTTTAAGGACGATTCCTGGTGGTGACATAACTAGAGGATAGACTGTAGTAACTTACCCGTCCACTAATATATTTTGTTGATTAGGACAGATAAGAAGAAATCGCTTGGGTTCCGTAACTTGAAGACAAGGAATTGACCCTATCCACTTTTTTCTGGTTGAGATGTGTAAAACATTTTGCCATAAGTTTTCTAAAATGATTCGATTTATGGATGTGTAATCAACTTTTGTTTCAAAGTTCATTCATTCATTCTGCTTTCCTGCTGCTGGTTGGTTGCTCGTGCTACGCTCATTTTCTGCTCTCTCATTTCGTTCATTGATCTCACAATGCCTTCTAAATGTGCCATGGTCTTTCCTTTTTCTCGTCATACATCAGTGCGTTCTCTGCTTTTCCGTAATGAAGGAAACAAGAGTCTCGCCATAAAGGTAGCATTTTGTTCTGTCTAGGTCTATGCTCATTTATTCTTCTTTCAGATTGTATCTTCGTCTCCCGAAGTTCTCTGTGTCAATATGAGGAATCGAATCCTTGTGTGCGACAGTGGTGATGTGGTCAATGTGGACGTCAAACTCAATGCCGAAAAGCTTGGAGGGGAAATAAGCAATGTGAGAATCTTTTATTTGTACTCTACCTTACATATATTTTGAATTCTTTTAGTCGGAGCTCAAACAGCATTTCCTGTCTATTTACTGTGTCAGCACTGCCAATCGGTCCCATGAAGATCTGGCCAAATGGATGAAGAGTGAAGTGCATGAGGAAGCCGAACTAGTTCACAAGCTGAAGATTGTACGTTCTAAGGAATTCGCTGCTTTAGAAGTATGTTATTTTTCTATTAATGACGAATTTTGATCCTAGTATAGATAGCCCCCCAATTTTTCCTTCTAAAACTTAAAGAACCATGGTTTTTGCGAGCAGCGACATGACGAAAATTTGAATTGGCGGGGGACACATCTCTTTTGTCTCTCAGTGTACTCTCTGGAGTAATGTCGAACGACTCAAAAGAGTACAGTGAGAGACGAAAGAGAAGTGTCCCCCACCAATTCAAATTTTGCACATGCCACTGCGCGCAAAAACCATGGTCCTTTAAGTAAAGACTATCCAAATTCATGTCCCAGACCCCGGAAAATATGCGCAAACTCTTTATTAGTCACAACTTCCGTACGCTGGCCTACCCCCAGCCTAGGGGCTAAGTCTAAACTTGTTGTTTGCAAGGGTAAATACAGCAATTTTAAAAGGTCGTATTTCGGGGGGGGTATTTTATACTAGCGCCCGAATTTTCTATAAGCGGTTGTTTTTTAGACGGTGATTGATCTGCATGGGAAGCAGGGTCCTCATAAGCCTGTGCTTGTGCCTTCGTTTGGTGTGGATGACTCTGACTGCAAGACCGCTCATAATGTCGACAGTGGTACGTGCTTTCGTATGCTTTTTTCCTAACGATGTTCTTACATTGTTCTGATTCAGATACCGAAACCGCAATGCCTCTCTCGGATAATGAGTTCTTGGATCTGCTGCCGCCAAATTCTGCTGTCCATACTGCTCAGGATGGTACTAAGTGCTGGTTGGCTCAACTTCTTGGCAACATCTTCCCGATTGCCAATGCTCCTGCCAGTGTTGAGAACAAGCAAAGCAAAGATTCTGCCGTAGAGCCTGGATGTGCTGGTGTTTAAGAATGCTCTATTCTCTATCAATCAAGAGTCTACTGACGGATTGTATCGCTGTAATGTGCTCATGTCAATAAAACTAGCAATGAAGGTGTTTAGATAATAGAGGAGGAGATTTATTAATTTTTTACTTGACAGAGTAATATTATTTTTTCATATTAACGAGTTCATTGGTGTAGTGAGTTATTGGATCATCTACTTTTCTAATTCTTTCTTCGATATTTTTATCTCTGTTGCTTTTCCGGCTTTGCCTGGTGTCTAAGTCATAATTTTCGTATTTCCATGGCAATGCTACAACGAGTAAGATAGGCAAAAACACTGTTCCGTGTAACTGACTGAATGTGATCATCAAGAATACTGTTTTGAAAAATATTAGAACAATTGTGGCATCCACCAAGGTCAGCACTATTATTCCTACAACTCTGGAGAATGCGCCTGTAATGTAAACATAATTTTTATTATTCTGCTTAAAACAAATTTATCGTACCAAAAACACAGGCCAGCCATGTGTTTCAAGAGCTGCAATTGCTGTTGCATGGTTTGTTCCCTCTGATTCACATATGCATAGGTTATGTGAGCAGACAAATCCACGGAAAACCCAATACTCATTATGATGGTGATCATACTAACGCTTTCGAGATTAACTCCCCACAGCGCCATGTAACCAAGGACTCCTACATTTTTATGAAATTTGCAATAATCAAAATCTTTATATAGTATTTGGCATGAGTATGTGGGTTGGATTTTGGTGGATTTTTCGGCGTAGGGGCGTTTGGCCCCTTTTTTCCATTTGTGGAAAAAGGGCCAAACAACTTACGTAAGTCGTTTGGCCCCTTTTTTCCACTTTTTTAAATACGCGCCTTTTTTAGTTTTATTGGTTTTTTGCAGTTTGTTGTTCTTTATTATTATTTTCTTGAATAATCGTCATAAACTAATTTTTATAAGACTTTTAAGCCTCAGGGTGGATAGGGAATTACCTGGTACCTCCTCTAAATGGGTATCCATCTCTAAAATCCAAAATTTTGGATTTAGCTGAAACTAACTAAAAGTCATTCTACCCTATTCATAATCGTGTTCCAAACACGGTTTGATAATGCTAAACAGCAATTTGACTTGCAGGAGCCCCAGTTCTGCGTTAATCACGTATCTCGAAGGGTAACCAGGTGGTGCTCAGGTTGTTCTACCTAGGTAACGGTATTCTGGTGGAAATTCCTCGGTAGTAGTAGCCAGGCAGTGTTACCCAATGCTCAAATGGTTTAGGTGGATGAAGATACCTGGAGACGAATGGATACCTCTGGTAAGTGGATACCTAGGCAGATAGGTCGAAATGAGGAATTTAACTGGTTGGTCTACTCAGTCCGGCTCCATATCCGGGTACAAGTGGTGGATTTGGATGTCCACCTGGGTCAATTTTTTCTCTCTCTTATTTTTCGGCTTCGAAAAGCTATTACCTTCACTTATTCCGATAATCTTAATATACCTTGTAAATTCCAAACTGTCATTTTAGAAAACTCGGAATTACCTTAGAAAATGGCATTTTACTATTGTCAAACCTTCTTTAGAATGCTCGAGTTACTGCAAAAAACAGATTTCGGAAACCCAAACACATAAAGAAAATATTTTCACCAAATGGACGACCATTTGATTGGGTTGGTGCATAAATCATCGAATAAAACGGATGCTGGATTATAGAAAAACATTTTAAGTGATAAGATTTGTCACAAGAAAAAAAGATTAATTGAAAATCTTTGCAGAGGGATTTAGCGGCCAGAGGGTGAATTCACAGTAGGGAAATTTACCAGAAGGAGTATACACCTCGGAAAAATTTACCTGGAGCCAAGACTATGAAAGCACAAAAACAATAAAAATAAATAAAAGGCGCGAATTTGAAAAAGTGGAAAAAAAGGGCCAAACGACTTAAGTAAGTCGTTTGGCCCTTTTTTTCCACAAATGGAAAAAAAGGGCCTAAAGGCTACGACCCGATTTTTCGGGTTCGAGCCAGGTTTACTGCCAAATTTAGCAAACCTATGTGAGATATTTCACCAAAACCCTCGAGTTAAAAACTTTAGCTTTGTTTTAAGCACAAAAACCTAGAACTTAAATTACTTCTAAATTTTTTTCCTTGACCTCTAAATTGGAGAGGGTCGATTTTTGTGTTCAAGCTCACTTTTCTGTCCATTTTGCAAATTTATGCTAGACATCTGTCCTGAACCCTCAAGTACAACTTTGGAGCTTCCATTTGAGCACAAATGCGTGATATTGAAGTTGCTTCTAAATTTTTTTATTGCCCTACTAACTGAAGATGGTTTAAGTAAAAAAGCTTCTAATAAAAGTTTCATCTGATGAAGAAAAATTTTGGCCTGGTTGAGTTTGAAGCTCAGAAATTTTTTTGTGGATAGCCGGCTAAGGGTCAAGAAATTGCGGAAGTAAAGAAAACGCAAAAAAAACAGCCTCACAAAATATTTATAAAAGCAGCTTCGTAAAATATATCGATTTACAACTATTAATACAGTTGCGGAAAAAAGTTACCGCCCGATCAGAATTTCCACATTTTTTTGAGAAAAACTGTTTGAATTTAATTATTTTTCAAACGGAAAGGAAAACGAAATATACAGTCTTGTAGAGAATTTCACGCTCTACAAAACTGGTATTTTTGTTCAAAAGATTCATTTAAAATTTATGCAAAAAAATCGCAAAGTTTGAAACAATGCAAAAATAAGGTCACGAAAAAAGTTACCGCCCGATAACATTTTATTCCAAACAACGCACCAACTGTATTTCCGCAACTGTATTTTGAAACGGATATCATCTCACTTCTGGTTCGACTGTGTCTCGGCTACACTTTGGTAGGTCAAACTTATTTTTTTGATCATTCTAAGAAAAGTTATGACCATCAACATGAAAACGTCGATTCCTAGTCAAAATAAAGGAAACCTAAAGAAAATGACTGTTTAGTCACATAAATAATAGCTTTTCTCAAAAATTTTGATGTAAAAATAACATTTAATGCATCATTCGAAAGCTCTTTGATTTCTCTACAAAATGACATGTCGATTGTTTTTTTAGAAAAACACAGGGCTGAGAAACGGACGGTTGAACTTCGACAAGACAAAACAGGCTAAAAATAAGGCAAAAAGAGGGCTTTTACTTTCTTAACTTCAACCGTCCGTTTCTCAGCCCTGTATTTTTATAAAACAACAGTCAACATGTCATTATGTAGAGAAATCAAAGATCTTTTGAATCATGCAATGAATTTTATTTTTCATCGACATTTTTGAGAAAAGCTATTATTTATAAGACTAAACAGTCATTTTCTTTAGATTTTCCTTTATTTTGACTAGGAATCGACGTTTTCATGTTGATGGTCATAACGTTTCTTAGAATGATCAAAAAAATAAGTTTGACCTACCAAATTGTAGCCGAGACACAGTCAAACCAGAACTAAGATGATATCTGCTTCAAAATAAATGAAACATCGAGCGGCGCATTACAAACCGAACTGCGTCTATACTTATGATACGTCTGATTTCAATGTTTACAACTACAAATAATTTTCTTGCGCTTTCTAACTTGGTTTTTGTGCCAGAACATGTTTTTTCGCCTAAATGTATCTCGTTATATTAAAACATTTCTCACTTTGGTCAAAAATTGCTAAAATATGACAAAATATGGGTGCGTCTATACTCATGATACGGAGTGTAATATAATACCAACTTTGTCACTGTGGAAGGGTTCGGAAGGAAAAAAATGTTGATAGAAATATTCCTAAAAATATATATGGAAACTGGGCTTATACTGCGCTGTTTCATCTGTGCTTATTAATAATTTAGTTAATAAATAAAAAATATAAACTAATTATGAATTATTGAATTAAAACCGCAAATTAACCGCAATAAACAGAAACCGCAATAATCTCAAAAAATTCATTTATTTCACACTATTATTTCGTAGCCCTGTTTCTTAGCTACAATTTGGTGGGTCAAACTTCTATTTTTGATAATTATGGAAAAAGTTATGACCATCAACATGAAAGTGTCAATTTCTAGTCAAAATAAAGAAAAATCTAAGGAAAATGACTGTTTAGCCACATAAATAATAGCTTTTCTCAAAGAATATGACAAAAGAATGTGAAAATATGACATCCATTGCACCATTCGAAAGCTCTTTGATTTCTCTACAAAATAACACGTCGACTGTTTTTTTAGAAAAATACGAAACGGACAGTTGAAGTTACAAAAAGTGAAAAACCCCTCTTTTTGCCTTATTTTTAGCGTTTTGTCTTGTCTAAATTCAACTGTCATGTTTCTCAGCCCTGTGTTTTTCTAAAAAAAAACAATCGACATGTCATTTTGTAGAGAAATCAAAGAGCTTTCGAATGATGCATTAAATGTTATTTTACATCAAAATTTAGAATATAATTTATGTGACTAAACATTTAGTTTATCTTTTCCTTTAGATTTAAGGTCACTTTGTTGATGAACTACTAGTCGAGATATGTTGCACCCTAGCTGATTTATATTTTTCTTAGTATAAATGTTAAGTGAAACATTTATATTGAAAAAGGTTGCAAAAAATTTGGAACGCTTCACGAATTTGCGTGTCATCCTTGCGCAGGGCCATGCTAATCTTCTCTGTATTGTTCCAATTTTAGTATATGTCCATTTGGAATGAACAAATAATAGAAGAGCAATTAGTATATATAGCCACATTTTGGTTGGGCTCAACAAATTGCTGGGTTTGCCAACAGGCCAGACAGTTAGAGAAAAATAAAAATTTATCAAAAAAAAAAAAAATTATTTTAAATCTTCAAAATTTATTTTAAATTATTTTTTATATTTTTACTGCCGTTTTTAATCGATTCGATTATTGAAGAAACCTAAGTTTGATGAAAAACATTATACAGGGTGTCCCGAGAATTTCGAAACACTTTGAACGGTCATAACTTTTTTCATACATCGATTTTTGAAATTCTGTGAACGCTGATCGACTCAGCTCGCTCTAGAAAGTTTTTGGTATATAATGTGTAAACATGATTTTGGTTTGTTACCTCCTGTGATTTTGGTCCTGGTCTGGGGATGGCTTCTGGACGGGCAAGACCCAAACACAGGGTGAACCAAGCAAAAATCATGTCTTTGACATTGTACATCAAAATATTGTTAGAGTAAGCTGAGTTGATCTGCGTTCACAGAATTTCGAAATCGACGTATGAAAAAAGTTACGACCGTTAAAGTGTTTCAAAATTCTTTAAGCGCCCTGTATATGCAACAATTTTTGTCACGGTGCGGCAGAGCCTAAAGCCCGTTTCCAATGACTAAGAGTAAACATCGTGTTTTTTAACGCGGTAAAGGCTGTAAACTTTTTTTGATAAAAAAATTCTGTAGGTGTCATTTTGTAACTAAGATTCAGGACTACACTAGGGTATTTTTTTCAGCCACAAATCTCTGAAAAAACTTTGATAAAAATGTGTTTACTCTCACTCTGCCTTTCAGTCATGAATGGATGAGTGTTTTTTTTTCAGAGATTTGTGGCTGGAAATTTTTTTACTGAGTAGCCTGGATGTTAGCTACAAATGTGATCAAAAGAACAAAAAGGTAAATGACGAAAAAAACTTACAGCCCTTCCCGTGTTGAAGGGTTGTCCACCGCCAATTAAAATATTCTTCTTTATCGTTGGATTCACGTACGAATTTTTTAACTTAGTTTCTAACAAAACTATAACTCAAATTAAATTCTAGGCCTTGTTTTGTTGAAAATTATGCTGAAAAATCCGTACAGAAGTCGAATGACTAGGCAAAAAAAAATCGAATTGGCCGGGGACGATTCAAGACAGGTGGAAATGGCCCTTTAAAAACTTGAGATTTACTCTCTCTCTCGCCAAAGTTTATCCGACATGAAGTCATAGGTGAATCTGCCGACCATGTGGAACTTGTCTAGTGGGATGTTTGAGATTCCTAGCTCATTTTCAAGTTTTCTAGCAGCTGCTCTCTTGACACCCATAGCTTGGTTCTCGTCCGTTTCAGCTTGGTTGTAAAGAGGGTGACTGCAGCAGGTATTGGAGCAGACTCCCGGAAAGTGATCTTTTCTTTGGCTCTCTTCTGCAGCAGCAATCTTTTTTGGGTGTCGAAGATAAACACACTGAAGGCTCGATGCAGCACAGCTATAAAACAAGCTGTCAATTTTTTTGTAATTTACTCAAAAAAGGGTTTTTTTAAGATATACTGACAAGATATACTGACAAGGCTAACTGGGATTTTCGAAGTGGTTTAAGCAGGGTACCCAATTGTAACTTTTCAAAAGAGTTGGCCAAATGAACTTTATTTTAAAAAATTTTACTAGTACCCTGGGGTAGACACATTTAAAAATGACTAGGGGATTTTAAAGGGGATTTTTCCCGTCAAAGGCCTCGAAAATCCCAGCAAATTACAGGGTGTCCCAAGAAATATGGACACTTATAAACTGACACAGCTTTTCTTATACGTCAATTTTTGAAATTCTGTAAACGCAGTTCAACTCAGCTTGCTCCAGCAATTTTTGTGTACAATGTCAAACACACGATTTTTGCTTGGTCCCTGTTGTAGTTTGGGTCCTTTTTTCCTTGACCTCTAAATTGGAGAGGGTCGATTTTTGTGTTCAAGCTCACTTTTCTGTCCATTTTGCAAATTTATGCTAGACATCTATCCTGAACCCTCAAGTACAACTTTGGAGCTTCCATTTGAGCACAAATGCGTGATATTGAAGTTGCTTCTAATTTTTTTTGTTGCCCTACTAACTGAAGATGGTTTAAGTAAAAAAGCTTCTAATAAAAGTTTCATCTGATGAAGAAAAATTTTGGCCTGGTTGAGTTTGAAGCTCAGAAATTTTTTTGTGGATAGCCGGCTAAGGGTCAAGAAATTGCGGAAGTGAAGAAAACGCAAAAAAAACAGCCTTACAAAATATTATAAAAGCAGCTTCGTAAAATATATCGATTTACAACTATTAATAAGTACAAAAGAGATGGAGGCGCCGATAGGCGCGTGTTGCACCTAGTTGATTTATATTTTTCCTCTACTTGGGATACTGTCATATTTTTCTTAGTATAAATGTTAAAGGTGAAACATTAATATTGAAAAAGGATTGCAAAAAATTTGGAACGCTTCACGAATTTGCGTGTCATCCTTAGCCAGGGTATACCTACCTCAGATTTTGGGTTAGGCTGAGTGAAATCGCAATTTTGGTCCTAAGAAACTCAATTATTCACACAATTTTGGGTTAGGAAAAATTAATTTTTTTTTTATTTTTCAGCTCATCCAGTAGATGACCTGAATTTAGATAGTGGTTTAATGCGGTTACTTGAGGGTTTTTACGGCTCGAAAAGCGTAAAGCGAACAGGGAAAGTCCCAAATTAATTGTTCTCACTTTGTTTTTTCCAAAAAAAATTATTTCTAAAAAGATTTGAATGTTAAAACAATATTTGCAAAACAATTCGTGCCAGAACAAATTTGTTCTCATTTGAATTTGTTTCCTAATCAATTGTTTCCATAATAATTTGTATCCTATTCGAGGTAAGCCGAAAAAGTTACTAAGAAAATAACACTGGCGAAAATTCCGTACACTTATTTGATAGCTCTGACACTCGCTGACAATGTCTAAAAGCTTTGAATGCGACTGAAAAATATCCTTGGAATACATAAAATTATAATCACAGAATAGGAAAAGCCAAAGTGAGAATTCGAGGTGAAAGTGAGAAAATTCTCACTTTCATGGCAATGATAATGAGAATTCTCATTGAGAATTCTCATTTCTAAAGTAAAGTGAGAATTCTCATGATGATAATTCGCATTTGAATTTTATATGAGAATTCGGTACTTTCCTGTTATCTCGAATCATTTTGGATGTATTAGTTAACATTTTCAAGTATTTGACCCTGAAATACGAACTTATTTTTCCCTATCCCTTGCAATGTGGAGTGTGCTGGTCTTGGCCGCGAAGCGGCCAACCCTTGGTCGTGTACAACATCCGAAATTTTATTAATTTTTATTAAAATTAAGAACAGCATTACAATGCCCTACAATAATGTTATTATATTCTGAAAGTATGAAGCGGG
Source organism: Ditylenchus dipsaci (assembly GCA_004194705.1). Lineage (NCBI taxonomy): Eukaryota > Metazoa > Nematoda > Chromadorea > Rhabditida > Anguinidae > Ditylenchus > Ditylenchus dipsaci. Next base: position 641,756 of record SADC01001168.1, on the reverse strand, counting down.
ATATCATATTGTGGTATGGGTACAGATTGTTGTATACGACCAAGGGTTGGCCGCTTCGCGGCCAAGAACAGCACACTCCACATTGCAAGGGATAGGGAAAAATAAGTTCGTATTTCAGGGTGAAATACTTGAGAATGTTAACTAATACATCCAAAAATGATTCGAGATAACAGGAAAGTACCGAGAATTCTCACTTATGAGAATTCTCATTTTAACTTGAAAGTGAGAATTTGAAAGTGAGAATTTTTAAAGTGAAAATTCTCACTCAGTGAGAATTCTCAAAGTGAGAATTTTATTTGAATGAGAATTCTCAGTGAGTGAGCATTTTCATTCTAAAATTTTCACTGAGAATTCTCATTTTCAAATAAAAATGAGAATTCTCAGTGAGAATTTTCTCACCTTTTTCCAATAACTGGCTAATGAGATACATAAAATTCAGATTTACTTTTAAATTTATAAACAAATTTGAACTGAGAACTATCCTTTCAGGACCTCTAAAATATGAAGCTGCACGTGGATAAGCTAAATTATGAGTAAGGCTGGCCCATTGGCCGCCAATTGGACAAATGTGGACCAAGTACTGTGCCTTGGTACCCATTGTGGTCCTTTGGGTTATTCGGATTACTTCAAAAACAGCCCAAAACCATGTTGTTGATTTTTTAGAACTTTTAACATGTTGGAAATTTTAAGTATGATAAGATAATTTTTATAAAAAATGAATATTTTTTGGATATCCACCTAACCAGTGGTACCCTACATAGATTTAGGGTCCGCGTAGGTAAATCGCAGCTTTGGTTTTAACAACCCGAATTAACCGAACGATATTAAATCAGAATAGGTGGTTTCTTTTTTTTATTTTAACTAACTTATCTTTTCCCAGGCCATCCAGGTGGATATCCATCTGACCATGAATTACACACCCCAGGTTTTAATATTCAGGTATGTAAAAACGAAATTTTTACTTAAAAATTTACTCATGATAAGATGATGTGTTTATAAAATATAAAAAAAGTTTATTTTTTGAGTCATCCACGTGGATATCCACTTGACCCACTTACACCCACCGTAAAGTTTGGGGTTGGAGTGGGAAAATCGCAACTTTGATTCTAACAAAACGGACACCTTACACGATTTTTATTGGAAAATAATGGTTTGTTTTTGTTTTTTCTTAATTTTTATTTTGTAGGCCATCCAGCTGGATCACCTACGAAATTGAAATTTTCGAAAAATTAACCATTTTTTCTCAACAAAATCTTGTTTGGAATTGAGTTTGTGTAAAATTGTAATTTTACCTACCCGAACTCATCCGCCTGGATAGCTGTTGTCGGGATTTAATTTTGGTCTGACTCACTATTGGAGCAGCCTCGCTAAAAGAAACGATTCTAGCCTAGACAATTGGCAGAATAGCGAAATGGCTCAGAGCTAATTGGTGCCAACAGGAAAATGGCGGCAAATCGTTTGGCGCAAACAACAGAATGACGCCAATTAAATTGGCGCCTAATTGAATTTGGTGCAGAAATTGACGCAGCGTCACATTGGTGCCGGCACGCGGTGCGTAGACGTTTCGTCCATAAATTCCCAAACGGGAATTTATGGACGAAACGTCTTAACAGAACGCCAAGTTTGTACACGTTCAATTTCATTCTTACTTTTTCCGCAGTCGGCTGTTTACTCGTTCCATTGATTTTTCTCCCGAAGTCTTTTTTAAGTTCCTTGACAGATTTTAGCCTTTTCATTTAGCTTTCATTTTGGAAAGAGGGTCTAAAGGCGCGTCCCCAATGAGTTCAATGTAGAGTGCGATGTAAATTGCAAAAAACGGCTATAATTTTTTTTCTCGGCCGAACTTTTTTTCTGTTGGTAACATTTTGTAGCTGAGATGCAGGGCTACGCAATAAAAAAAAATTTCAGCCACATATCGCTGAAAATTTTTCGATAAAAATGCGTTTATATGCACTCTACATCGCACTCTACATTGCACTCATTTAGTGAGATGTACAGTGTGATGTAGAGTGCAAATAAAAACATTTTGATCAAGACTTTTTCAGCGATATGTGGCTGGAAAAAAATTTATTTTGTAGCCCTGAATCTCAGCTACAAATGGTACCAACAGAAAAGAAAGTTCGGCCGAGAAAAAATCTTAGGCCGTTCCCGCCTAAACAAGTCAAAAAAATCGCTCACTCATTGGGGACTTAGCTTTAGAGGACAAGGTTTTAGGAGATGAAGAAACCCTTATGACCTTTGGTGGAGTGCTGGCGGTATAGTGTAATCGAGTTCTTCGAGTTATGCTGTAGTTAAACTTACTTTGTGATGCACTTTTACTTCTTCTGGTTTACTTTGACTGTTTTCAAGAATGAAGTATTTTAATATATTTTAACTAGGGTCTGCAGGCGCCTATCGGCGCCTATGTTGTCGGGAACATAATTGTTCATTAAATTAGTAGTTCGGGTATATTTATCTTTCGAGTGCGTTAATGGTTAGGGTAGATCATCCACCCTACTGTTGACTAAGCTACTCTACCTCGCCTACCTCGTCCATCTCGCCTACCCTCGCCCATCCTCCCCATTCTCACCTCTCCTGCCCATTCTGCCTTCCTCGACTAAATTTTGTAAAACCCAGATATGGTTAAATTTTTTTTTATACTAGCACTATTCAGTTAATTATATTGAAAACGCTTTTAAATATAGGGAAAAAATAAACTCTGTGTTACTTCTTGATTTGTTGAAAACTTTTTCAAACGTAACTATTAATAAAAACAACTACAAATAGGAGAAAAAAACAAGGATCCCTGTAAGGCAAATTGCCTTTCTTGGGCAAATTGCCTAAAAAAAGCAAACACTTTTTGGGGCAAATTGCCTTTTTTGGCAAATTGCTTGAAAAAGGCAAATTCCTTTTAGGGCAAATTGCCATTTTCAGGCAATTTGCCCTAAAAAGGCAATTTGCCTAAAGGGCAACTAATTGCCTTTTTGGGCAAAAATAAGGGCAATTTTTTTGCCCTTCTTTGCCCTTTTTAATCAAGAAAAAGGCAAAATGCTCATCCCTGCTTGGATTTCTTCGATTTTCGATTTTTTCTAAAAAGAGTTTTTTCACACTTTATTTAATTTAAGAAAGGCCTTGTTACGAAATAAATAAGTGCTTTTAGTATATTATTTACAGTTGCGGAAAAAAGTTACCGCCCGATCAGAATTTCCACATTTTTTGAGAAAAACTGTTTGAATTTAATTATTTTTCAAACGGAAAGGAAAAACGAAATAGACAGTCTTGTAGAGAATTTCACGCTCTACAAAACTGGTATTTTTGTTCAAAAGATTCATTTAAAATTTATGCAAAAAAATCGCAAAGTTTTAATTCATCCAATTCGTCTATTTTTATTTTGCAACATCAACTACCTTAGGTGTCCAAAACTAAAATGTGAAAAATGCATGGAAAAGTACCGTGTTATCTCTATTAACTAGTTTAATACTACTATTTAAAAAACCGCGTAAACGTCCCTGTACCGTAAGGCGGTATGACGGTTGGCAAAAAACCACTTCGCAAAAAAAATCTGTCAAAATAGCCATTTCGCAAACTGCTGTTTCACAAATCACCATTTGGCAAAAGTGCCATTTCATGGTAATTTGTGGTAATTTGCGAAATAGCACTTTTGCGAAATGGACCTTTCGCCAAATGGTAATTTGCGAAATCGCAGTTTGCGGTATGGAACCTTTGACAGAATTAATTTCTGCGAAAAGATTTTTTCGCGACGTTGTTTTTCGCCAAGCGTCATAATGCTTACTGTAAATTTTTATTCGCGCTTTTCTCAAGTTGCTATGAGACGCAAGCTCGAAACTTTCGGGAAACAGAAATCGAAACAAAAAAACAGCGGGAAGATTAACAGAAATCGGAATTTCCATCCCGTCCCTGTTGCATATATTACAGCTACCGTATTTAGGCGCTACCACGGTTGATAAAAAATTAGTTTATTTAAAAGGGAATTCATAAAAAACGGGTTTGACCAAAAATAGAATTGATCAAAAACCGGATTTCAAAAAAAAAAGTTTTTTTTAAACTGTTTGGCAATATGAAAGTTTGCGATATTTTGGTTTCATCAATAATTAGTTTAATAATTGTTCATCGCTATTCTGGATATTGGGGTTTTTCTTAAAGTTTCGAGTTACATATACTGTCATTGACTTCAAGCGATTGCTGATCGAGATTTTATTGTAATTGTAACTTTTTGCAGTGCTCTAAATAAATCTCGAAGACCAATACAGTAGCCCTGATGAAGCAAGCAGCTGCGATGTAAGTGAGCAAAAATGGTCTGAGGAAGAGGAAGTGGGATCAAATCAAATTCAGGAGTCAATCAGAAGCAAACAAGTCGGTCGGAAGCAGAAGCGTGAACCTCAAATCCTTCCGGGTCTCGCAATCGAGTGGATTAAAAGCAAAAAGGGAAAGCGGATGGCAATTCTGGATGGTAGAATTTTTCCTAAAATTTGGATAGCATGTACTGGTTTGTTCGTAGTTGATTTGTGTAAGCTGTGTCTTAACTTGGGTTAGGTCATGGCCAAATGTCGGAATATGGACAGTCATTTGACCAAATTGTTTGGGTGCTAATTGTGGCATATTTTCCAGCTCGGAATTCGTAATACTTAACTCTAGAAATTTATGGTAAAGAAACTGTGAAAATGGCCATAATTTGACAATATTTCGGTCGTTTGGCCGAACTCATAAAACCGGCTAGTTGCTCATTTTTCAAGATTTCACTATCTCTGAGATACTATTCAATTCTAAAATAAACTGTGTAAATTAGTCGAGAAATCTGGATGAACGTATTTATTGACGAATTAAATATTTATAAAACTATTTTTTGGTAAAAACTTCATATTGCCAAACAGTTTAAAAAAAAGTATTTTTTTTGAAATCCGGTTTTTGATCAATCCTATTTTTGGTCAAATTCGTTTTTTATGAATTCCCTTTTAAATAAACTAATTTTTTTATCAACCGTGGTAGCGCCCGTATTTACGGCAACCGGACAAAAAGACAAAAAGTCTTTTTTGTCGCGAAAGACCGCGTAAATGTCTCTGTACCGTAAATTTGTAGTCGCGCTTTTCTCAAGTTGCTATAGGACGCAAGCTCGAAAGTTTTGGGAAACAAAAATCTGAAATAAAAAACGATCGAAAGGTTAACGGAAAACCTGAATTTCTGTCCCAATGTTTTCACGTTTTCAAGCAATTTCTAGACTTAATGTTACTTTTGCAGATAATTCGCTTCTAAGACGTCAACGATCCTACTGCTATGGATAACCAGTTGTTACAGGTTTGTTTGTCACGATTTATTCTACTCACAGATGGTTTTAGATGGTGCAGGGGCTCATTGCCGAAAAGACCAAACTACATGAAGAGAAGGACCAGCTGTGGAAGGAGCTCATTGCCGAAAAGACCAAAGTTGGTGAAGAGAAGGACCAGCTGTGGAGAAAATTAGATGCAGACAAGTCAGAACTTTGGAGCCGACTAAAGGATGAGAGCAATAAACGTATTAAGCTGGAGAATGAACTGGTTAGTATCCAATTACATTTTTGTTCTCTTGTGACTCTTATGACCCTTCTTTAATTTGAGAAGTCAACTACTTTGGAATGGATGAAAAGCAGAGGTAGACTGGAACCCAGGACAGCTATTGACCATTGTGAATCCGTGAAAATCAAACCGTTGGAATAATAGTAATATTTTCTTGGTGTCATTTCAGTAGGGCCCAATTTTATGATTTCTAGGTTGATAGCAACAACAGATTCAAGCATTGGGAAGCTCTGTGGCACAAAGATGAGTTCGCGGAGTTCAGGAAGTTTGCTTTAGAAGGCTCGACTCTCCCTTCGTCGTACAATAAGGGTGGAAGATTTGGCGAGATAGTGGAATCCGTGTACAAGAACCAGAACGCGACCGCCCATTTGTTGACTACGAATTCGGTCGTTGTGCCCAGGGACTTCTCACCCGACCAGAAATTGTTGTGAAGGCCATTTGTATGTTCATCCCAGTAGACTGTGAAGAGGAAGCTCCTTTGTTGTAGGCATTTGTTGAAATTATTTCTGTTTGTTGAGTTTAAATAAAAGTGACGTACATTTTGTTTTTTACGTACAGTAGCGGAAAAAAGTGATGACTCAAGCATAAGTTTTGCGTATTTTGCTTCATATCTCTCGACTACATGCATTCTTTGATTTAACATATATAAGCAAGAATGATCGCCGAAATCTCAGCTACATTTTGAGTACAAATACGTATATGTATGATAAGGAATCAGAAACTTTTTAATTCTTTTTCAAAATGCACTCAAATTTTGAGGCGGAAAAAAGTGATGACTCAAATCCTTTTCTATTGATGTTTCATCGTCATTTTATGTATATGGCCAATTTTAAATGTTTATTCGTAAGCCCTGTTTCTCAGCTACAATTTGGAATGTCAAACTTACTTTTATAATTATTCTAGGAAAAGTTATGACCATCAAAATAAAAGCGTCGATTTCTAGTCAAAATAAAGGAAAATCCAAGGAAAATGACTGTTTAGACACATAAATAATAGCTTTTCTCAAAAAAATGTTGATGAAAAGATAACATTCAATGCAGCATTCGAAAGCTCTTTCATTTCTCTACACAATGACATGTTGACTGCTTTTTTAGAAAAATACAGGGCTGAGAAACAGACGGTTGAATTTAGACAAGACAAAAAACCCCTGTTTTTGCCTTATTTTAGCCTTTTTTGTCTTGTCGAAGTTCAACCGTCCGTTTCTCAGCGCTGTATTTTTCTAAAAAAGCAGTCAACATGTCATTGTGTAGAGAAATCAAAGAGCTTTCGAATGGTGCATTGAATGTTGTTTTTCATCAAAATTTTTTGAGAAAAGCTATTATTTATGTGTCTAAACAGTCATTTTCCTTGGATTTTCCTTTATTTTGACTAGAAATCGACGCTTTTATCTTGATGGTCATAACTTTTCCTAGAATAATTATAAAAGTAAGTTTGACATTCCAAATTGTAGCTGAGAAACAGGGCTTACGAATAAACATTTAAAATTGGCCATATACATAAAATGACGATGAAACATCAATAGAAAAGGATTTGAGTCATCACTTTTTTCCGCCTCAAAATTTGAGTGCATTTTGAAAAAGAATTAAAAGTTTCTGATTCCTTATCATACATATACGTATTTGTACTCAAAATGTAGCTGAGATTTCGGCGATCATTCTTGCTTATATTGTTAAATCAAAGAATGCATGTAGTCGAGAGATATGAAGCAAAATACGCAAAACTTATGCTTGAGTCATCACTTTTTTCCGCTACTGTACAACTGGTTTTTTTCCACTTCCAATCTTTTCTATGCGACTTTGAGCTTTGCTGAATAATCAGTCTGTTATTGAAGTTACAGCATCTATGCTAGGAAGAGCTCCTGTTGTTCCATTACGTTTTACCGCTGCAGCCTTCGGACACGGACATAATTTCGCCGGACCGAAATTTCGCCGCGGCCATAATTTCGCCAGGCCAAAATTTTGCCGCGGACAAAATTTCGCCGCGCCCATAATTTCGCCGGGCCACAATTTCGCCGTGGACAAAATTTCGCCGCGGCTAAAATTTTGCCGCATATAGTTAATTGCCCATTACACTTATTTTGAACTGTTAACTATTTTTCTTGCATTATTCGACCCCATTCTTAGAGCTCACCATTTATTGATTCTTCTGTGCCCAATTTTGATTTTGATCAGCTTATTCATTGTTTTATGCATTAGAGAGGAGGCGTTATTAAAAAGGGGGCGTTATTAGAGATAATACGGTATCCCAATTATATGAATTCTGGACCAAAAAATATTTACCTTTTTGATTTAAGCTGCATGTGTTTATGACATTTGCAGTTTTTGTATTCATCCGCACGGTGTATCCACGGTTAATTGCAAAATTTCATATTTTCAGAAGAAAGCAAGATGCCAGGACAAATAAAGACACCGACCAATCAGAAACTTCTCACGGTATATTAGAGGTTTGACTTTGTGAAAAAGATACCCAATAATTTATTTTAGAATGTGGCAGTGGTGCGAATGAAGAAAAACGGAAAAAGGTAGCCATATTACAGTTCATTATCACACTTCAAAATATTTACCACATTTTTTAAATTTGAGATTGCATGTTACAAGGTGAGAAATGCTGATCTAGTCTGCTGACTCTTTTTTACCTCTTTGGTTCTTCAGAACAAAGTGGTCAATTGGCGCGCTTAGACGTAAGAATTCTACATTAATTCTCACCTTTTTATCTGATTTTAGCGAGAAGGATATAAATGAGGTGCTTCAGACACAAAACATCTTCATCAACGTGTCCAAGGGTCAACTGGCTAAGAAGGAAGATTTGATGGCTGCATTCGAGACTGATGGCACTTGGTAATCTGCAAGATGGTACTTTACTGCATTTTGTAAGGTTCGACATCGATTTCAACCTTTTTTCTAGATCCTGGAGAAAGGCGATTTGCAAGTTTCGGACAAGGAGCGTCAAGTGACGGCAGAGACTTCAATTAAGGTAGCTCTCCCATATGTTTCATGGGTTTCGGCTTGGTTAGCATTGAATTTGCAGGAGATCGCAACTATCGTGGCAAATATGTGCGTGGATCCGGAAACTAATCGACCTTATTCATCTGCTGTCATCGAGAAGGCTCTTCGTGATCAGCATTTCAATCTGAAGGCCAACTGAAATGCCAAGCAGCAGGTTAAACCTTTCTAGCTATTTAAATCTTTTATAGATTTTGTTTTAGGCTCTTGAAACTATTCCGAAACTGTGCGAAGTAATGAGCATCGATAGGTTAGCTTTTTAGTCAACTGGTTATTGAACAACTGTGTTTTTTTCAGAGCCAAGATGAGAATCCGAATATCCGTTCCAGCAAAAGACGCAAGAATCTTCATGAACATGTGAAGTCCCTGTTCTAAGCAGGTAAAGAGCCTGGCAAGAAGCTGGAGATTATTGAAGTTTTTTTGTACCACAAAATGAGGACTAAAACTAAATTTTCCAGTCTATTAGGGCTTCTTTACCCCCAAGTTCTCCTAAAGTCCTAATTTTCGTAGCTGTCCGCTAAAATATCTCCGATACTTCTGAAATAATGTGTTTGAATTTCAGGAAATTACAAAGCTTTGGCCGAAATAGTGCAAGGTGACAAAAAATGCAAGGGCATGCTGGAACTCCTATCGCTGAAGGTTATCAATGACATCGAAGTGGAAATCTTTTAAAACGGCTGTATACCCTGATTGTCTCTGATGTTCCCAGTTATACATTCATTTGTGTGCGGTTTTATCCGCTTGATTAATTTGCTGAATAAAGATTATTATGCCGACTTTCATTTCTCTTTTGATTATTTTATATTACTGTGAAATTTCTAATAATATACCCGGGTCTATTATTATTCAACATCAAACCCCCCCCCATTAAAAAGTTTCAGAGCCAGTGGGTAACGAGCACGGGTGTCGGTTTATTGAAATTCGACTGTGTTGTCCAATTTTGAGAAATTTTACAGTTCTATTCGGACCAGCACGATATTATGAGACCAAGATTAATTTGACTAGTGAAAAACTAACTGACTGTGAACAGGGTGGCCAGATGTCCTGCTTTAGCAGGAATTTCCTGTTTTTTGATTTTGAAATCTGCTTTTTGACAGTGAAAAAGCAGGAATTTTCGCACATTTTGGCATGTGTTATTTAGTCAACCAGTCAATGTGAATTTCTTTGAATAATTGTATTCCCTTGTATTCCAAATTAGTTTTTATATGCACACACTGTTATATGCACACATTTTTCTAGCCGTTTTCTAATTCTGCTTTTTCAGAATCTTCCCTATATTCAGTACGGTTAAGCGAAGTAAGAAGTTCAGTGATGAAGTTCAGCGAATAAATATATTCATCTGCTTTTTGCAGATTTTTTGTTTCAAAATCCTGCTTATCGACATCAAAATCCTGCTTTGAATATTTTGCATCTGGCCACCCTGGCTGTGAGTAAAATCGGTGACACTTTTTTTGCACTAAATTTACTCTTTTTGCACCAAATTTTCTTTTTATTTTTTTCTTTTAAATTTTCACGCTTTTCGCACAAATTGATCAGACCATCATGTAGCCCTACGATCCTAGTTTTTAAGGAACTATGACTTCTTGCAAGATACTCTCAAAATTTTTGACAAAAAACCAAAAATTATGGACTAACTTAATTTTTTTTGACTTGTTCCATACTTTCGATTTTCCGTGGAGAATTTTAAAAATATCTTGCAAAAGTTATACTTCGTAAGAAACTACAGGGTGGCGCAAAAAACCGCAGCTACTTGAAAAAATTTGCGTAGGTAGCTCCTTGCCACATCGATTTCCCCAGGAAAATCGATAGCAGTGGTTAAGCTACCTAGGAGCGTTGTGGTGTTTCTCTTTATCATAGCAGTCATTGTTGAGGAGGTTTCCGAGCGTTTGCCACCCAAAAATCGGAAACCGACCGGGCAAGTGGTTACGTACTTCAATTCTTTTAAGGTGGCCGAATTTTTTCGCGTCACCCTGTAGAATCAAAGGGCTACTTAAAAGTTTAATCACTCTGTGAAAAACGTCGAAAAAATAAAGAAGAAAAAGCAAAACAAAAAAATTTGGTGCAAAAAAAGTGTTGACCTTGAAAATCAAGACCAAACCAGTGGAATTTTCGAGCATATGATGTTTGTAGTTCGGGTTGGTAACCAGCGAGTTGAGGATTGAGCCGAAAGAGAACACATCTCCGCCGAAGAATTTTCGAAGAGTAGGTGACAGCTCAAAATATTCTGTGGAATTTCACTTAGACCGCCAGTAGAGAAGTACTCGGGGTCACCGGTGGTGCTGGCTAGAAACATATAGTTGGTAAAAGTTTTATAAGAGGTGATCATAAACAGTTACGTTTCAAGAAAATGAGCCGATCGGTAGTCTTTATCCAGGTGAGCTCTGATTTAGGGGTTCTCTTGCTGATCACTATTGATCCGTTGTAGTTTCGCTCAACAAATTAGGGTGTCTCATTGCTTTTCCAGTTAGTGAACCGAATGGTTGTCTGAAAATTGGATTGATTAATAATCAATGATTACCCACAATGTTAAATTTTTAAAAAGCGTGGCTCTAACGGAGATGCGAGATTGAAGAAAACCTTTAAAAAGAGGGGTCACTAAGAAGGGGGTTTGGAGAAGCAACATCGGATAAGTGTTTGTGGTTTATGGTCAAAATCATACGTAGGTTCGATCCCACCTGGTGGGACGCTAATCTTTTTTCGGACACGGACGATTCATCACCAGGCCGATTCATCACCTCGGGACGATTCATCACCTCCCATAAAAAGCGGACGATTCATCACCTTCCACAAAAGGGGACGATTCATCACCTTTCACAAATTATGAGTGGTCTTGACACAAAAAATGTAAAAATTTAACAGCAATATTTGATAGCTGGTTCAACAAATTAATTTACTCTCTTCTCATTGGAACTCTTCTCATTCTCGCTGGAAGGGATGCGCCAAAGAAGCGATAGATCTATTTATACACGGATGCAAGAATTCTTGGAAAGGTGCTCCAATATCAAGCGGGACTCGTGGTGGCGGAGCAGGTGAGTGCTCAGGGCGGGCAGCAGGGCAAAAATCAAGCGGGACCAAATCTGATGGAACATCTCCGCGGCTTGGCGTACAATATCTTAATGGATCGATAGTTTCACATGTTGGAAGTTTTTGTTTGATTTAACTTTACCTCACACATGTTATGAAAATTTGTTGATTTTGTTGTTATGTTTACTGAATAAATTTAAAATTTGTAGATTGGTGATGAATTTTCCCTTTTTGTGGTAGGTGATGAATCGTCCTCTTTTTGGGGAAGGTGATGAATCGTCCCCTTTTTGGGGAAGGTGATGAATCGTCCCCTTTTTGCGGAAGGTGATGAATCGTCCCGAGGTGATGAATCGTCACGTACCGGTCTTTTTTAGCTTGTTTGACCAATTTACTAAAGCCTAAATTCTTGCTTCTTTTTAATTATTTCTAGCACCTTTTTCAAATTCAAAATAAAATAACTAGGGTTGTCGACCGGCCGAACCGAAAAGTCGAACTAAAGCCAAAAATTTCGACCGCCGAACCGGAAACTGAAAAAATTTTGGATTTGCGGCGGAAAATTGGTTCGTAGATTTTTATCAATTTTTTTCCATTCACGACTTTTTTGAATTTTTGTTCATGTTGCAGTTTGTGAGACATTTTTCAGTTCTGTCTAACAAAAAGCATTGCCTAACCGCAGATTTACTAAATAGCTAAAGAATATCTTAATGGATCGATAGTTTCACATGTTGGAAGTTTATTCCAAATATTCCAAAACCTTTTCCAGCAAAGGCACCAACACCTGCTTGTTTCTTCCAATGCCTGGTCCAAACACCACCGCATCCAGACGACCCAAAGTGGCTTCAATTTGCTGGAAGTCTAGGGTTGGGTTGACCATTAGCTCTGGACCATAGCCTTTGATGACTGGAGAGGCGTCTGGGTGGCAAAACAAGTAGCTGAGGTCAGCCCCTGCAATCTAGCCCTTTGAATAGAAGGCTGTAGAGATCATCAATAAGATTACAATTTTAATTGGAGTACATGCTGCAAAATAAGGGGCTCCAGTGTACTCGGCTGACCCACCAATAACCCCCACTTTGCCACAATCCCCCTTCTTTAGCTCGTTGGTGAGTTTAGGAAACAGCTGGGCTGAATTTTTGAGATCATCCGCTGTAATGTTTTGCAAGCTATTTTTAACCGCCTTACGCCTGATTGAAAAAAACTACCCGAAAATTTAATGGCGGTAGAAAACTGGTGTTGATTGAGTGATGAATGAGTCATGTATGGGTGGTTTGTCTTGACAATGACGCGAGAAAAGCTGGCTAAAAATGTTAATGGTTGATATTAATGGTTGATTTTTATGTGTAATATACCCTCACTAGAAAAGCTAGTACCGTATAACCTCTATTAAACGGGCACCCCTACAGTTAACGTTTTTCAAATTTGCTTTGCTTTTTCAACCCCAATATTGTTTATTTTTTGAAACGGAGGACCACTCATTTTGTAGAGCTTCACAAACTCTACAAAATGAGTAGTCGTCCGTTTCGAAAAATAAACAATATTGGGGTTAAAAAAGCAAAGCAAATTTGAAAAACGTTTACTGTATAATAACAATATTTTTCCCAATAATTAATTGCAGAGGCTGTGAGGCAACGAAATTTGTCTAGGAGAGGTCTGCATACCGGTAAGTTGTTTTATGAATTTTTTCAAAATATCTATTAAAACGGCGAAAATTTTAAAATCCTATTTTTCTGATCTAAATTTCCAAAAATTCTTACTTCTAAATCTTCAACAAAAAATTTAGCTAAACCCATTCGTCCTGGTTAACACTATGGTAGCAATGCCCAAGTTCCAGTCATCCGTCCAGAAAACGGTTAGTCAATTTCACAAAAATCCGCGTTCTCAAAAGCATAAGCAAATAATTATTGTCAAAAAGTGCTAAAAACTTCTTATTTTAACAGCGGATTTTAAACAATGGAATAGCTTTTTTTGTGGGGTGGTTACAATGGAATAGTACCGAAAATTGCTTGAGAGTTTGATCTTGAGCAAAGTCGAAATTGTTGTTTATTGCTCTGTGTATCATTTTGTAATTGTATGCAGTTTATTTGTATGTTTGTCATATAGGTGGATCGGTGGATGTGGCGCAGATTCACCATGGTTTATGTTATAAATTTTTTGACCATGCTGAGTACTTGGTGCTTAAATATTTCGGCTTTGTTTTCGTCCTGCAGGTTTATGTCTTCAAGTCAAAGCGTCCAGTCAATCGATGTAACGATTCAAAACCAAGATCACAATTGCAGTAAGTTGGCGCAATTCGAATGCCTAAAGGTTAGTCGTTATTTTGATGGTGAGCGTGAAATCATCTTATGATATCTTAGGAATCTGTCGATGAAGTGGCTGTGCAGGATCATCAACACGAAGGTGGTTCAAAGCTTATGCGAGTGCTCAACTGTGAGCGGTTTTTTTACAGTTAGCGTAGTACATTCTGTGAATTTCTTAGGAATCCCTACGACGGTGTGGCCAGCAGGGTGATCAAGACGGAAGTCTGACTGCAATGCTATCAAAGCAGAATCAGTGTTAATTCATTGCGTCAAGACAATAGATCTGGAACGGCTTGAGACGCAGATTCGCCCGTTGGATATTATGCTACTATATGAAGGTGGGCTCAGCGGCAGATTGTAAGGAATTATTGGCTCAGAGTTTTCCCTTCGGTGGATATGTTGTCTCATTTAGGTGCAAATGTTAAAAGGTAAGTCGTCTTTTCGATAGTGGTCGTCAAACAATTTCTTAATTATTATAGAATCGCGATGATTGTGCAGCTGTGAGAGAAGTTCATGCAAGATTATCAAAATGATGGTGCGGCCACGAAGACAATCGAGATGAAGGCAGTGCCAAGTCAATGAGTCAAGCTAATAAATCTTGAATTCCTCGAGGCGCAGATTCGCCCGGAAAAAATTTTGGTGCGGTAAAGAAGAACTGGAAGTGGCAAAATAGGACAAGAATAAGTGCCAATAAATTTTTGAAAGCACTAAAATTCCATGATTGTCTTTTTAGTGTGTTCATTAATTGTGGTGAATTAAATGTGTATTGGCGCAGAATCGCCGGTTTTCATTCCGGACAAAAGTGGTCTAAACTGTGTTTGTTCTTAATGCTTCACTGAATGAAATTATCGCGTTAGAGATTCATTTTTAAAACATATGGAAAAGGCGCCAGAGGCGCCAGTAAATCTAGTATAAAGGTATTTCACCCCGTTTTGGTCACTGGAACTTGGCAAAAAGAGTCTCTTTATGCATTTTACAATCAAGAGTCTTGCTCGGAATCATGTCTAAGGTAAGTGAGTTTGCGCATCTCAACTCCAAGCCCCTTCGGGGCGCAGGGGGCTTGGGGGCTTGAGTAGCTTGGGCGTACAGCGGACACTGGACTCCAGAGGGGATGATCTAGAAAACGGACTTTAAGTACGAGGGACTCTCGATATAGCAGACCTTATAGCCGGTATCCAGGCAGGGATGGGAAAAGTATCCTATTTAGAGATTTTAAATATCCTGAAATATCCAAGTAAGCTAATTAGGATATACATATATACCTTAATTTGGATATTTTAGGATACCGGAATATCCTTGAATTGTTATACTTTTGTAATTAATAAGATACTCTTCTCATCCCTGTCTCCAGGCGCTCCGTTGTATCGAGAGGTTACTATAGTTGGTTTCTCTTATAAAGCCAAAAATCACACTAGTTAGCATAAAAAATTAGCAAGATTCCCTGGTAAGTAATGCATTTTTAACTTAATATACTGGTTTGAATGATTGCAGACATGCTCGATATTGTCATCTGCCAAAAATAATAGTAAATGAGTGAACAAAGACGAAATATAAAATTTATAACAAGATCATGGTCCACAGATTAGGTACAAGAAGGAGTAAATTTGGTTAAAAAAATAAAATTTGGTATAGAATTGTACCGACTCGTTGTACCGAGTCGTAGGTTGTATCGACTCGTTGTACCCAGTCGTACGTTGTACCGAGTTGTTGTACCGAGTCATACGTCAGTCATTATTAACACCTTCCTGGTCACGTGTAGTAATTGCTGACGTAGGCTGAGAAGTTCTTGCTGATTCTTTCCAGATTTTTTACTGGAGCTTTTTGAAAAAAAGTTTAAAAATTTAATTGTTCTAGCGTAAAAGGAGTATTGGTGGTAATAAAACTTATTTTTATGACACCGCGTTCTTGTTCAGCATGGTAGATTTGCTTGTTCAACACTCCGAGCCTCATGCGTGACTTTTGCCATTTCTGAAGTAGAATTTCATGGAGAACACGATGGCTTTTTCAGATTTTCTTTTCAAATCTAAAAAATGATTCAAATCGACCTTTGAAACATGTGACCCATATGCCGGGCTCTACAAACTTAGATCAGGCTATAACTTTTTTTACAGATATGATTTTAATGTGTTTCAAAAACTATAAATGCTTCTTATTAGCTCTTCTATCTTTCTGTAAATTAATAATTATCACTTAGACCAAAAATAAAAATTAAACTCATCAAAGATCCCTAAAATGTGAGTTTTGAAAATCGCAGTTATTTCACAAAAATGCCTATAGCTTTCAATGTATCGATTTTTTTGAAGCATACTTTACCTGATTATGGATTCAGATTATACATGAGAAACTAGTGCATCAAAAGTTTATTGAACTAGGAGAACCAATACCTTATTCGACGCGCCACATTTCGAGGATTTGTCCGGTGCATCATGAGTATTTAGATTTAAACTTTTTGGTATAATAGTTAAATTATATAGTGAAACACTTGGGATGAGATTCAGAATTTCTGGCTGGCTAAAAATGTTAATGGTTGATATTAATGGTTGATTTTTATGTGTAATATACCCTCACTAGAAAAGCTAGTACCGTATAACCTCTATTAAACGGGCACCCCTACAGTTAACGTTTTTCAAATTTGCTTTGCTTTTTCAACCCCAATATTTATTTTTTGAAACGGAGGACCACTCATTTTGTAGAGCTTCACAAACTCTACAAAATGAGTAGTCGTCCGTTTCGAAAATAAACAATATTGGGGTTAAAAAAGCAAAGCAAATTTGAAAAACGTTTACTGTATAATAACAATATTTTTTCCCAATAATTAATTGCAGAGGCTGTGAGGCAACGAAATTTGTCTAGGAGAGGTCTGCATACCGGTAAGTTGTTTTATGAATTTTTTCAAAATATCTATTAAAACGGCGAAAATTTTAAAATCCTATTTTTCTGATCTAAATTTCCAAAATTCTTACTTCTAAATCTTCAACAAAAAATTTAGCTAAACCCATTCGTCCTGGTTAACACTATGGTAGCAATGCCCAAGTTCCAGTCATCCGTCCAGAAAACGGTTAGTCAATTCACAAAAATCCGCGTTCTCAAAAGCATAAGCAAATAATTATTGTCAAAAAGTGCTAAAAACTTCTTATTTTAACAGCGGATTTTAAACAATGGAATAGCTTTTTTTGTGGGTGGTTACAATGGAATAGTACCGAAAATTGCTTGAGAGTTTGATCTTGAGCAAAGTCGAAATTGTTGTTTATTGCTCTGTGTATCATTTTGTAATTGTATGCAGTTTATTTGTATGTTTGTCATATAGGTGGATCGGTGGATGTGGCGCAGATTCACCATGGTTTATGTTATAAATTTTTGACCATGCTGAGTACTTGGTGCTTAAATATTTCGGCTTTGTTTTCGTCCTGCAGGTTTATGTCTTCAAGACCTTTGAAACATGTGACCCATATGCCGGCTCTACAAACTTAGATCAGGCTATAACTTTTTTTACAGATATGATTTTAATGTGTTTCAAAAACTATAAATGCTTCTTATTAGCTCTTCTATCTTTCTGTAAATTAATAATTATCACTTAGACCAAAAATAAAAATTAAACTCATCAAAGATCCCTAAAATGTGAGTTTTGAAAATCGCAGTTATTTCACAAAAATGCCTATAGCTTTCAATGTATCGATTTTTTTGAAGCATACTTTACCTGATTATGGATTCAGATTATACATGAGAAACTAGTGCATCAAAAGTTTATTGAACTAGGAGAACCCAATACCTTATTCGACGCGCCACATTTCGAGGATTTGTCCGGTGCATCATGAGTATTTAGATTTAAACTTTTTGGTATAATAGTTAAATTATATAGTGAAACACTTGGGATGAGATTCAGAATTTCTTGTAGTGGCGATTGTGAATCGTCATTAGGTGCAATGCAGTTTTACTTAACCTGAATACCTATAATGCACCGGACGAATCCTCGAAATGTGGCGCGTCGAATAAGGTATTGTTTTCTCCTAGTTCAATAAACTTTTGATGCACTAGTTTCTCATGTAGAATCTGAATCCATAATCAGGTCTTTGAGAGTGTGGAAAAAGTGGACTAATTGGGTTGGTGTTCAGAAATTCATTCATACCATTATACTCATTTGAAAATTATTCATAAGAAAGCATAGATTACATCAGACCAGAGCAACCTTAGAACCAGTTTCTCATGTAGAATCTGAATCCATAATCAGGTCTTTGAAAAAATCACAGAAAAACAAATAATTATAGAATTTTATCCCAAAAATGTATATTTCAAAAAATGTAAAGTAGTTTTGAAATGCTTTTTTGGTCTCGAATTCAAAATGTATGAAAAAAACTGATATTCATAAAAAAGATTGTTCGTTCAAAATAAACTATAGAATATGATTTCGTCATGAACCAACTCGAAGATATGAACAAAAATACAAAATATCACTGAAATTTTTGACCAA
Source organism: Ditylenchus dipsaci (assembly GCA_004194705.1). Lineage (NCBI taxonomy): Eukaryota > Metazoa > Nematoda > Chromadorea > Rhabditida > Anguinidae > Ditylenchus > Ditylenchus dipsaci. The sequence goes on along the minus strand of SADC01001168.1, from coordinate 623,419 downwards.
AAATTTAAATGCGCGCCTTTTGAAATTTTTTTTCGCACAAATAGGACAAAAAATAATGCAAAACTATTCTTAATACTTTTAAAAACACGGAATGTTTTATTGTCTTTACAGGATGTGCAGTGCTTACGAATATTGCTATCTAAAACATAATCCTTAAAATCCTTATATTCCTCAGACGGACTTATAGCACTGTATTGTGAGTCGGGCTGGGAGGCACGTATAATAACGTAACACGTCATTTTGTAGCGCAGAATGTGTTTTTTCAGATGCCGTAAAGTATGCTTCAAAAAAATCGATACATTGAAAGCTATAGGCATTTTTGTGAATAACTGCGATTTTCAAAACTCACATTTTAGGGATCTTTGATGAGTTTAATTTTTATTTTTGGTCTAAGTGATAATTATTAATTTACAGAAAGATAGAAGAGCTAATGAGAAGCATTTATAGTTTTTGAAACACATTAAAATCATATCTGTAAAAAAACTTATAGCCTGATCTAAGTTTGTAGAGCCCGGCATGTGGGTCACATGTTTCAAAGGTCGATTTGAATCATTTTTTAGATTTGAAAAGAAAATCTGAAAAAGCCATCGTGTTCTCCATGAAATTCTGCTTCAGAAATGGCAAAAGTCACGCATGAGGCTCGGAGTGTTAACTACTCTTAAATTCAAAACCCCCTGGCAAATTTTAATTCCACTCGAGACAATAAATTTTTAGGTCTTGAATTTTTCGAGAATTCGAAAATTATTGTCTCGAGTGGAATTCAGAATTTGAATTTGAAGATTAGTCATAAAAGCAAACCGACCACGCTGAACATGAATCTGGTGTCAGAATGCAAAGTTTCTTTAGCAGAAAAAACTTACGGAGGTTTGTGTTACAACTTATATATTCATTTTGAACACTTTGTCACAACTTCTAGTAAGGTACTGCTGTGTTCACTATCAAAGTAACCGTCAGATTTTGGTCGTGCTTTCTTTTTTCAGCATTTAGCTATATATTATCTTGTTAGAAAGTCGGGTAAGACAATTCGAAAATTTCTATCCCAACAAACAAGTGGTGATTTATCTAAACTTTTCAAATCAAATTAGTCTATGCTTACTATTATTAGATAGCTGAACTCTTTGCGGTCATTTTGGTGTATTATCAGCGTGGGCGCAGTCAGACAACCATGGCGCACTACTTGAGAACCTGTGGACATCCACCTGTATTTTGAACATAAATAATTTGTTATCTCTAGGACCTCTTTTAAGCAACTTGATCAAGAGTTGAAGCCATAACACCGGTACCATCGTGTTTAGCACATTCTGCTCTACTGTACAGTAAGATGAGTGGGCCAGGGCTGGACATGTTAAATAAAATTTCGAGTTAAGCTCGTCCAAATAGCAATGTGCTTGGTGATGTACCAGGTTTGACGGCTTTACCAAAAAACCATGAATTTTCAATGCTTATTTTACGCAAGCGTTTGTACAAAACATTTTTACGCATAGTGAAAAGTAAGTTGTTGATTCAAACCAACTAAATAGCGTGAATATCATGAGAAAACTAAAACGGTATCCCAGCCTAAAATAGGTATACGGCCTAAAATAGACCGTGTACTAAAATAGTAAAACGGTCTAAAATGGGTATACGGCCTGAATAGGCCGTATCCTTAAATAGGGCTATGCGGCCTGAAATAGGCCGTTTAAAAGTCTTAAAAACGGCCTATTTTTATACTGATAGGCCGTATATGAACATCCCTGGTACTACCCAGGTATGCAGGTGGTGGTATCCAGGTATTCAAAGCAATACACTTGATTTTTTTCGTTATTCGTACTGAGATTCTGCTAACGAGGGTAATAGTACTCAGTTAGTGGTACTTATTAATCCAGCGAGTACTACCAAGCTCCCTAATGAACGATGCCTATGTGTATCGGTGGTCGCCTTTAATGAAAAAATTATCCAGGTTTTCACGTGGTGCTACCTATGAATATTTGGTCGTTGCTAATGACTGCAGGCTTTCGACGGCATTCAAAAAACTATCTACCGTGTTTTCTCTATCAAACGAGCTCTCTCTATTAAACGGGCCCTCTCTAATAAACGGGCCCACAAATCCAATTTTTTGCACTATATGAGACATTTTCGGCATAATTTCTAGAGTTAGCCTTGTATTAGAAAGTTAGTTATTTAAATTGAATATTTTGAGATATCTTTTGTCATATTTGTTATTTGGTACGACAATTTTTACTGAACTGCCACAATGTTCCACCTTCAAGATTTATTCCACAGAATCTGGTACTGCCGTACTTCTCTAATGTACCACCATGGTGGCTTATTTTTCAATTGCATTCAAGGGGGCATGGCCAATTAGAGGCTGGTGTGCAATTAGAGAAAATACGATTTGATTTCCATTCTTAGCTGCAAAGGTCCGAAAAATACTTTTTGCATTAGCACCATGTCTGATATACGATAGCCAATCTTGAACATTATAAAAACCTATTATGTCTCCTTTTTTCGACAGAAGAAAACTGCTTTTCAATATAGAGACTGAGGTCCGAGATATTTCTTTTTAGCCCCTAAAAAGCCCCTTATTTTTAGCCCCTTCTATTCGCGGATAAACTGTTGCTACCATACTTGCACGAGTGGCGCCGCTCGCGGCGGCTAAAATCCATACTTTTGAGAGGCGCCGCTGCCGCGAGCGGCGCCGTTGCCGCGGAATTTTCAAAATGGTCGCCGCTGCCGCCGCCGCTGCCAGGGACTTTTATAGGGTGGCCGCCGCTGGCGCTGCCGCTTAGCTTTATTCGGCTCCTATCTGGATTTGTCCATTTTCAGTGACCTTTCCAAAATACACATTTCCAAAATTTACTCTACGAAACATGTGAAGTTCAAAATTTGCAGCCCTTGACACAATTTTCGAAAAATGGTGCAGTTTTTTGTGTCATTTTGCATACATGGACTGTTTATTTTTAGTCAAAATTTATATGATGACCTTTTTGTAAAAAATATGGGTCTAGAAGTAAGATTTTTGTATTTTGAAAAAATGATCTGCAAAGTTTGAATCTTTCACGGCCAGACTCTCAAAACAGATTTATAAAGGATTCAAAAGTCACAATTAAAAGTTTTAGACATAGTTGAGGGTCAAAATTTTTCGAGAGGGAATTATATCAAATTTTTAATGTAAATAAGGAGCAAATAAAGTTGGCATACCGTATTTCCTCTAATTTAGCCCCCCCCCCCTCTAATTCAGCCCCCCCCCCTCTTTTTGACTAGAACTTTAGAGTTAGGGCCATTTTTGATTTACAATTTCAAGATTTTTGGGCATCCAAAAATTTAGCCCCCGGGGCTAAATTACAGGAAATACGGTAATTTTATTTGATTTGCTAAAAAGATAAAAAGATTATTCCTGCAACTAAAAAACGGGTCGCCACAAAACTGTGAAAATGTAGCATGAAAAGATGCCCTTCCATGACATGTTTCACCTTTTCAGCGAATTAAATTAATATTGAATTTTCGTGAATCATTCGTACATGAAGTAACAATTTTTCCTATTTATTCTATTAAAAAAATATTTTTAAAATGATGTAAGAAAATGATGTAAAAAAGGAAAGAAAATGTATGATACAGTCAACCCCCGCTATAGTGACACCCCCAAGTTCGTTCCCACCTAGGGTCCGACACTTTTTTAGCTCAATTTTTGAAAAGTTTAGACTGGTGAATCATATTTGATAAAACTTTTCAAAAATTGAGCTAAAAAAAGTGTCGGACCCTAGGTGGGAACGAACTTTTGGGGTGTCACTATAGCGGGGGTTGACTGTATCGACAAAAAATAAATGCTCAAATAAATCTGATATTTTTTGTACAAACCAAAAGTGAAAAACTATTGCTGGAATCGCATTGCATCAGGGAACATTAAGTAAAAAAGTTGCTTGTTAGCACCACTTCTGATCTTGGTATAGTCATTGCTCGTTGAATAGTTTTGGCCACCTGTGACCATTGCTGCAAGCCGGTATAACAGTCCGCTTCGATCAGCAAATAGCTAACTCCAATCTCAATCTCCAGGATATGACTCATTGCTTCTCTAGCTTCTCGGAGGACTTCTACGGCTTTTTCCAACTGGTGTGTCCCTCTATAGACCATAGAAAGTTGGGACAAAGGAATGATGATTTGAAGTCTTAACTCTTTTCGATTGCCATAGCTTTTTCTCATCTAAAGAAAAAAAACAACTCTGTTAAATTTAAAATTAGTTTAATAACTAAAACTTACCTCTTTTACAAGAGGCTCCAATTCACGCAAAGACTGGCGGCGTTGTTGATGCTAAGATGTTTCAGAGCATAGCATCTCTCTGCCAGACGATTACGCTGTTCATAAAGAGGGTCTGAGCGATCAAGCTGACACAATCGGCAAGAGCAGGTGAAGTTGTAGTGTTTAAAAGCTTTCAACCTTTCCATGTAAGATTTGAAAGGGGAAACATATGGAAAGGTGATCTCCTCGCCTTTCTTTAAATCTTTTACAGCATACACAGTCATTATGTCACCATAGAATGTGCGAGAAGCGCTGCCTTAAAGGTACAAGGTGTCGAAATCAGAAATTAAAGTTGTTTTAGTCTCGCATTTTTTTAATTTATATTAAAACATTTTATATTACAATAGGGCAAATGAATGATTATTTGAAAGAGAAAGGTGGGAGACGTATTTATCAGCATTTCGATCTACCCATAAACACAGTATTTTGAAAACTAACCCTTGCTCTCAAAATTTGAATTTTTTAAAGTGATTGATGATTTCATTTTTATTTTCATCACTTTATGTGGTCAAAAGTTAGCACTTCAATTTGCGTTTCAACAACATCTTTGCAGTATGATATGGCGCAGCTGCACAGCTACAAAACCTATTTTACAGAATACATCTTGAAAATCTGAGTGTTGAGGATATGGTTTTTTGAAAAAGACGATTTCTTTGTAAAATGATCAAAATCTAAAAAATTCGAAAAAACTCGGAATATGGTTTTTCGATTTTTTTAAAACGCCATTTCTGAATACTCAGATTTTCAAAAATGATTCTATTAAATAGGTTTATAGCCATTTTGAGCCTAAAACAACTTTAATTTCTCATGGTGACACGCTGTAGTTTTTTTATGAGAACTGTAAAACTAGGGGTATTTCATGTGCATTCTTCATCATTCACTAAGATTCGCGTACTGACGTTTGAAGGCTATGATACTTCTATATCTATATCTATATTAGATTTTGATTGGAAATAATTCTCAATAAAATCTTTTCTCACTTACTTCACTGCCAAATCTAAAATTTCCGGTCAAAACAACAGTATTGAATTTTAAATTTGGCAGTGAGTTATAAGGTTTAAGGCAGTTATATAAGCAAATTGATCATGCTGAACTTGAATTCAGTGTCATGAGTTCAGGTTTTTCTCGCAAAAAAGGTTTACGTCAAAATAAACAAAAAATGAGAAATTTTCTTGAGAGCCTTGCAAAACACTCCAAAAGTGTGTATTTACTTTAACACTTAACAGCCTGTTTGTGCTAATAGGAGCGTTTTGTTCATAATTTCGTGCTGATAAGTAGGCTTGGCAGTTAGGGTCCGGGCGGGAAACAGGAATGGGAATTCCAAATTTCGGGTATCCCGACGGGAAACGGGAATTTGTAAAACAATAGAGAAAATCCAAAATTCTGTGATTTTTTCTTCAAACAATTCAAAACAAACAAATCAATAAAGGCCTACTCAGACTTCCCGAAGTCACGCTTGACTCCGGAGTCAAATGGTCTGACTCTGGAGTCAAAATCGGTGATTCCGTAGTCAAATCGATGGCTTTGGAGTCATGAGTTCCGAAGTCAACCCAGTTTTGTCATGCAAAACTACTGTAATCATTTGTTTTGCATCTTTTCACGTTGTTTTCGATCGGGATCCTATTTTTCGCTGCAAGACGATGAAAAAATATACTGTGACAGATGTCAGTATGAAAAGTTATAGTATGTAGAGAGTGATCTTTAATTTTAAAAATCTTCACAGGAACAAACAAGTGGTACGGTCTTGGTTTCAGAAATGAAAAAAGCTTCTTCTCACAGTAAGTAGATTCCTAAATTATCAGCCGTTATTCTGTTGAAAAAGATGTTTTACCAGAAATGACAAAAGAACTGACAATCAAAATTGCTTAGTAGCAAACTTCTTTTGTTTTGACATCAAATAAATTTGAATTTGGATTTCGGGAAAATTTCGGGATTTTCGAAAAGTGAACAGGCGGAAACGGGATTTTGAACTTTGAGCCGGCGAGAAACGGGAACGGGAAAGTGATTATTTTCGGGATTCCCGAACCGGGATTCCCGTGGGATTCCGTCCCGCTGCCAAGCCTACTGATAAGCTGATAAATAACAGATAAGCGCAAGAAACTTTCGAAAAAATTCTCTTTGTTTTCTCTTTTGCTATTTATTTGACGTATTTATAATTAGAACTGTGCCATTTTGAGTTGTTTGATTATTTTATTGTGACTTTTTACCTGAAAACAAACTCTAAATTGCTCACATGGTGCAAAATTAGACAATCTTTCAAATAAATACAAACTTAGTCGGGTAAGTTGCCGCATAACATAGAAAATATTAGAATTTTTCAAAAATTCTACCTAATTCAGAATTTAGTTTCTTCGTATAACACTAAAAAAATTATTGGTATCATTATTTAAAATGTCATTTTTGAAAAATGTCCCCTAGCCATTATTTATAGGTTTATCATTTTTTCTGTGGCAAACTTACTTTTTTTGTGGCAAATTTATTTTTTTCTGTAGCAAATTTACTCTTTTTTGTAGCAAATCCGATTTTCGTCTGTAGCACATATACTTTAGTTAGTGTGCTTATTTATTTCTAAAAATTTCAGAAACATATATATATCCGTTCATACGCTTGATCCGCATACCGTTTTCAGTCTTTTTAGACTGAAACCGATTTTCGAGAAAAGTGAACTGGGAATTTCGGTTTGGTCCAGCACCCGAAATTGCAAATTCCTGAAAGATCATAGGCAGTTGGCAGAAGATCCCACTTGTACCCGGCTATTTCGGCCAACACTCTTTTCTTCACAAGAAAAAGCCGTTAAGATCCAAAAGCGTACAGACTGAAGTGTTGCTCTTCTCAAAATGGTGGAGCAAAATGTGGCTAAGGTTGAAAGAATTATCATCATGCATTTTATTGATGGTAAATCTGGTAAGCTTGAATTTTAGCATTTCATAACTGATCCATCAGAGATGTATCAGAGAGTGTGCCAGGTGTGTGTTCTAGAATAGATTTAAAGCCCAGCAGCTTTACCAGCAATTAATCCACTTGTCTTTCATGAAGTCCAAGTTTTTCATAGACTGGGAATACCAATTTCGAGAATTTTGGATGAATAAATAAGCACACTACCTCAAGTATATGTGCTACGGACTAAAATCGGATTTGCTACAAAAAAGAGTAAATTTGCTACAGAAAAAAAATAAATTTGCTACAAAAAAAGTAAATTTGCCACAAAAAAAGTAAATTTGCCATAAAAAAGTAAATTTGCTACAAAATAAATTTGCCACAAAAAAAACATTTTTGCCACAAAAAAAAGTAAATTTGCCACTGAAAAAATGATTAACCTTATTTATATTTCAGTATATATACAGCAGCTGAAAACAAAGATTTCTAATTTATGCTTGTTTGGAAGCCTTGAGTGTGTTGTTAAAAATGTACTTTTCGATATTCGAAAATTGCTTTATTTTGGCTGTGAAACACCTGATTGAAAAATTGGTAAATTTTGACAAGTTTACAAGCATTTTGATTTTACTTTTAATTCTTTGTTAATCAATAACTAAAATTTAGAAATGTGGTAAAGTAAACTAAAAGCTACAAAACTCATTTTTCAGAATAATTTTAAAATGTAAGAGCGCTAAGATATAGCTTTCTCAAAAATGTCTCCATCGTGGAAAAATTAAGAAAACTTAAAAGATTCAATTTCGTTTTCTCGGCATTCTGTTTTTACTTGATACTCGATTAGATAGTAAATGCGCTAGAAAACTCTAACTCAAAATTTGATACAGTCGAACCTGGATAAGCCGACACCCTTCTCAGGTTCAACAGATCTCGACTTTGATGGATAGATCTCGACTTGGATGTTTCAGAGAGATACCATACCAACTTTTTTAAAACCATTTTTTCACCCTCCTATTCAGCGTAAAATTCTGTGCCAGGACCATATTTCTTACGCACGGGAGCCAGTGTGTTAAATCATATAAGTCTGTTATTTTATTTTGAAGGTTCGCCCAAAAACCTCGAGATCCTAATTTTTGAAAATTAAAAAATATGAAAAATACGGTTTTTAAGAAGCAGCAACACTTAAATTGCTGTATACTCAACTTTCTTAAATTAAATATTAAACTGACCAATGCAAGAGTGATTGATGAATGAGGGCAAAATCCAAAGCCCAGTAGGTTTTGAATGCTCATCCATTTCTTTGCTTTCAGAGGATGAGTCATAATCATTTTGATTGCTGAAGCAGTTGAAAGAACATAAGTTTTCGATTCTCCCAGCATCAATAACTCTTAAAATATACAAAGTAAGCTGATTTTTTTTATCTTTTTTTTAGCGAGAAAAGCTGTCACATTCCAAAATTTGAATTTGGTTACAGATGCGCGCACTCACCTACCTTAGACATGATTCCGAGCAAGACTCATCATAAAAATGCATACATAGGATTTTTCCGCCTAGCTAGTGACCAAAACAGACTAACAACCACCAAATAAGGTATCTGAGTACCCATTTAAGTTGGTTTGCCTTGTCCCTCAAGACAAAAAGTGAATTTTTAGTCAAAAATTTTTTTTATTAATTTTTTTTTATTATTTTATTTATTTTTTATTATTTTTATTAAAGAAAGATTTCGGGATTCCCAAAAAGAGAATCCCGTGGGATTCCTGCGCTGAGCTCAAGCGTACAAAAAGAGTAAATTTGGTACAAAAATAGTATTGCCTTTAAAAAATAGACCTTATAGATGTATTAGTGTGCTGGACTAATTCCGGTCACAAACGTTGTTCTTGGACATCAGGCGTATTTTTTTAAAATATTACATGTATTAAAATCAGGTTTAGAAGTGGCTGAAAAATATTGTATTGAGGTATTGAGTTTAGGCAAACGCACATCATTTCCGCAAACCATGTTTCCAAATTTTCATGTTTTGGCTTTTTGAAAGTTGATACAGTCGAATCTCGTCTTAACTTTTCGTTATAAGTTCGCTCCCGCCTAGGTTTCAACACTTTTTTAGTCCGATTTTAAAATTTCTTTGCCTGTTTTGTTTCGACAGTTAAGTCCCAAATATTGCAAGGATTTTGCTTTTCTAACCCATAATTTGTTCTCGTTTTAAAAAACGATCGGCAAAATCGGAACCCTCGCGATATTTTGGACCCAACTGTCAAAACAAAAAATACAGACAAGGATATGCTACTTCTTAGATTTGTCCACCATCAGTTGACAAATAGTTTCAACTTTAGCGGATCGGAAAATTTTGAATTCGATCTCGAGATTTTTAGGTGTTTAACCAAAATTTAAAACTGGAATAGGTAAAGTTCTTGGGAGTTAAGAAAATGCAATAAACAGCTTTGGCACTGGCCGGCCAGAGACCGTAGCGAGCCTTACGGCGGGCCGGGCCTAAAAACTCCGGCCGGTTAGGCCCGGGTTGGCTTACACAAAATTGAAAGTTTCACTACAGTCAAAGCTCTATACAGTCAAAGCTCTATACAGTCAAACCTCGATAATCCGCCACCCCGCTAAACCGCCACCCTCGATAAACCGCCACCCTCGGTAAGCCGATTTGGTTGGCCGTCAGAGAAACTCAACAAAGTTTACCCCCGCTAAACCGCCACCTCGATAATCCGCCACCCTCGGATCGGTCCCATGGGTGGCGGATTATCGAGGTTTGACTGTATAACGTTCACCCTGGGGTCCGGCCTCAGGTGACCGTTATCTAGAGCTGAACGTTATGAGGAGTAGTGATTATAGATAGTTTGTTATGCACGACACCAAGCTTAAGTGAACGTTATAAATACAGGGCTCCGAATAGTCCTTTTTAAAAACATTTGTCCTTTTTTGGCACCCTAAATCTTTTTTTATTTTTGAAAATTTAGTCAAAATCTTTTTTTTTTCGCTTCAAAATGGCAACAAGCACTGGATAAAATGACCCTTTTACTTCAAAAACTGTCAAAATGTCCTTTTTTTACACAAGTGTCCTTTTTTTTTGAAATTTTTCATTCGGAGCCCTGTATAAATAGCTGAACGTTATGACGGTGATCGTTATATAGAGCTTTGACTGTATTTTAAAGGAATTCAAAAAAGAAGAGCTAACTAATAACAGTTAAAAATAAACTATAAGCAGTCAATTATTTGGGCCTGACCCCTGTCCGGCCGGGTTTTTGAAAACAAGGTCCGGGCCGGGCCGGCAAAATTAAGGCCCGAGCCCAGCCCTGCCCAGCCCTGCTCTGCCCTAAGATACAAACCCTCAAAGTCAAGGAGAAATAAAAAGGTCTCACTATGTGTTTTACAAAATCACACCATGGGATGGTGCCTAGTCAATTTCAAACTGCAATTGACCCAATGACCTTTTTATAATTTAAAAAAACTTATCAGCTGGAATTCTATGGTTCCTAGGGAGGTTTCCTGCAAAAAGAGCATAGAGGTCTGCAGCCATTGCAGGATTACACTTCAAGGTTTGAATGGTTCTGATAATGTTGAGTGTTTGAGAGGGTCTATCTGCTTTATTAGTCAGCAAATTAACGCAAAACAATTCTGCGTTTGGAAGCTCATCTTTGTAAGCAATTGAAAAAGCCTTAGAGACTAGCAGAAGAGTGCCTCTGGGTACATCTCTCGAGGCTACTAGACCTTTGCCTTTTCCCTGCACGTCAGCAATACATACCGGTCCAGTGTAGTCCGCAACATCAAGTCGGCGCACCTGCTGATTGGCAGACAGGTTGTAGAGCTTGACTAGGTCATACTGACCTGTTTCAGATTCATGCAATCTAGCCAGTGTATTTTTCAACTCTACCTTTGCTTCATTGTTAGATGGGTAATCTTGAATGAGTTGTTTGAAGTGGTTACAAGCTGATTCCCAATTGCGCAAGCCATAAGCTCCTCTAGCAAGTCTAAAAACTTTTTTTATTGTTTCAGTGCGTCGAAAAAAAATTTTTTTAAGCTTCTTTCCCAGAAAAAAAAATTACAGGCTTTGTGAGCGTTTGTGTTTTTTGGCTTCAAATTAGTGTGTAGGTTCGATCCCACATGATGGCATGCGTAAAAGCCCAAGTACAGATACCTAACCCACTGTCGAAGGTAAGTTTGCCTTATAGAAAAGTAGCACCTAATGAATAAACCATGAATATCAGAGTCTTTATACGCAAAGGTTCCATGGATAAAGTGGTGACACGACACTTGCGGCCCGGAAACTTGCGGCCGACACTTGTGGCCGTCACTTGAGGCCCAACATTTGCAGCCCGATACTTGGTGATGAAATTTTCGATTCGATTAGTTGGCTTTTCGCCTGAGCCAAGCACTTTTTGAGTGCTAGGCTGAATTAATGGATGGCTGGGTCTTTGGCCCGTCTTGTAACAGGAGGAAAAATGCTTTTCGGGCAAAAAACAAAGATGTTGAACATGGTTTTGAATACTGTGGCCTACCGCATAAATAAACTCTGGTATGCATGCTTTTTCATGCATCCAGAGTCACTTTCGAGTGATTTGTGTCTAAGGTATGTGGGTGTGCGCATCTCAACTCCGAACCCCTAACCCCCTGCGCCCCTTCGGGGCGCAGGGGGCTTGAGAGTTAGAGATGCGCGCACTCACTTACCTTAGACATGATTCCGAGAAGTACTCTTGATTTTAAAATGCATATAGAGACTCTTTTTGCCAAGTCCTATGTTGAAAAACATCGCAAAGCAGCCAAATAAGTTACTTAATACCTAGCCCCTGTATTATGGCTTTCCCCTCCCAGTACAACCCCTCAACCATTATTAAATAGCTTTTCTTTGAGTATCGGGCCGCAAGTGTCGGCCGCAAGTTTCCGGGCCGCAAGTGTCGTATAACCGATAAAGTATAGCTTTATAGATAAAGTATAAAAACGATAAAAAAAGTCAATCACTATTTAGCGAGGCTACAATTCAGTCGAAAAATACGTCAAAAGGGATTTTTTTTATCATTTTTGGTTAAATTGACAACATGGCGCCTTTTGTCGGAAATCTGGCGCCTGATTTTCGAGATTAAATGAACAAACCTGAGCCGAAAACTTACTTTCTTGTAATACGTAAATCTTTGTATTTTTGAAATTATACACCCAGGTGTCACAGCTTATCAAAAAGCTGAGATATAAAGCTACACGTTGGTGTGAAATTTCAAACTAAATCATGTTAAAAAAGGGCTGTACCCCGAAATTTAAGCGGCGATTTGCTAAGTGGTCGATTTGCTAAGCGGTCGTTTTGCTAAGAAAAAAATTTAAGCGCGAATTTGCTAAGAATTCACAATTTAAGCGCCAATTTGCTAAATGGTAGTTTTGCTAAGAATTTTTTTGCTAAGTAGTTGTTTTGATAAAGATCTTGTTTGTTAAGCTACCTACGTCTTCAGTTCGGTTCAATTTCGGCGTACAGACCTTAAAACCCAAACGATTCAATCCAAAATCATGTTCTAAAAATGGTTTAATTTTAATCGGGGTCTCCTACTCTGGACTGATTGCACCCAGAGGGATTCGAACCAGTAACCTTGGTGATGAGTATATGGACCTCTTCGCCAAGTAAACTCTCAAATTATGATAAAAAAGGTATGCACCCAGGTGGATGCGAACCAGCATCCTAGGCGCTGGCTATCCAAGTGGACGACCACTTGGACTTCACAGACTTTATGCACACTTTATTTTTTACGGTAATTTCAGGCATAAAAAACTAACGTTTGACCTTTCAGGTCATTTGGGTGAATATACCCCTACTCTTGAGTTGCTCGGATATCAACCTGTCCAGGTGGTACCCAACCCTATATTTGGATCGGGTAGGTAAAATCGCACTTTTGGTCTCAACAAGTCCAATTATTCACAAACTTTTTTGGTTGGAAAAATAGATTTTTTATTTAAATGAACTTTTTTATTTTTAGGCCATCCAGGTGGACATCCACCTGGCCAGGTGATACCCACACCAGTTATTGAAATTGGGGTGTGTAAAATCGCAACTTTATGCTTAACAAACCCAATTCCCCACACAATTTTAAGTTTAAAAAAAAGGCTTATTTTTTATTTTTAAGAAATTTTAATTTTTCAGGTTTGGGTTTGGTTTGGGTATTTAGGGTGGTTTTAGGGTACTTGAGGTGGTTTAGAATGGTTTGTGGTAGTTTGGACACAATCTGAAAATATCAATTTACCTAGATCCCACATTGAAATCAGTAAAAAACAAAAAAAATCGGCGGAAAAATGACCGTCGGAAAAATCCCCTACCAGAACATTGAGAAAAGGGAAAGTACAAAAAGGCAGAAAAGTTCTTAGCAAATCGGGATTTAAGAAAAGAATGCTTTAGCAAATACATTCTTAGCAAATGGGCCCCAAAAAAATTCTTAGCAATTTGTCGTTTAGCAAAAAAATCTTGGCAAAACGGCCGCTTAGCAAATCGACCACTTATCAAAATTCCGCTTAAATTACGAGGTACAGCCAAAAAGGTATAGAATTCAAAAATAAAAATTAGGCGCCATTTTTAGGATAAAAAGACGCCATATTTCCGACTGAAGGCGCCAAAACTTCTCCATAGTTATTTACCGAGAAAGGTATAACTTCTGACAAAAAAATGATAGTTGAAAATATCGGCGGAAAAATGTCCGATTTTCCTTATAGCTCTGATACTGATATATTTGTATATTATATTCATCACCCCACCCATATCCCAAAAATTAAAAAAAAAATACCTAATCAAAGCTTTCTCCCTGTCTGCACCTTTCTCTAAAGCCAACTTAGCTGACTCAAAAGCTGCATGATAATTGTCAGTAGCAAGATAAGCAGCAGCCATGTTCAAGTGTAGCACACCCGAATCAGGTTCAATAAGCAGGCCTTTTTTGTAATACTTCAAGGCCCATTCGTAATTCTTTTCCACGTAGTGTTGATTGCCTCTGGCACGGAGTTGGTCTACAGAGAGCTTTTGAGGCTTATACCATTTCAATGCATTAGCCCATTGGAGTTTTTGCTGGTCACTTTCATCGACGAAAAACCACATCACTGGGGGAATCTGCTCGAATGAACACATTTTTGCCAAGTGAGCCGAATTTCAAGTAGGGCTCTTTAATAAACATAATGGTTCCAGGTGGCAACCAAGAACAGGAGTTCCCAATATTAAGTTGGAAGTTGTAGAGGGATAGGTCTTCCACTTCGCCATTGAGATCCTCAATAAGAAAAGCAGTAGCCACTAATATGTATGCTTCACTAATAATTCTGCAGGCCAAGTATTTTCCTGTGTGAACCATAGGTACCTTCATATCACGCAAAGTGATTGGCTGTAACTCTTTCAAGGGTGTCACAGAGCTGTGACTTTGTCCTGCAATGCTTTTATAAATTTTTGATAACAAATTTGTATGATCATATAAGGATTCTGTTATTGCCTGTAGCTGCCAGTAAAGTCTTTCTTCTTAATCAGGAATCTCAGATGTTTTTTTTTCAGTTAAAAATTTGAATTTTTTTTAAATTGTTCATTTAGACTTTTTCAAAAAGAGGTCATCTTATTTAGTGTTTCTTGCTATTTAGTTGCCCAAAAATATGTAAAAAAAGATTTGGTCATCCGAAAAAAATACATTTTTTGAAAAGTACACCTAGGAGCCTTGTTTTTAATCTATGTGTAAAAGTGAAATACCGGTGACTATGCTCTTTTTGAGCCGGATAGATCCTGCAGATGCCAACTGTATTTGGACAACCTTTCTTGTAGCAACTTAGCTTCCATTTCTGCAATACTTCGTTGGCGATCCCGCCTTGGGCGAGCAGTTGGAGTACACTGGTTGCGTTGAACAGCATCCTTAGCATTCCTCAGTTCAAGAACTATCCGCCGAGTAATTTCCTCTAGGCTAGATTCCATTATGAATGTCTGGAAATTCGTACATTATATTGAATCTACCCTTTGTGAAAAAAATTAGTACAAAATAATTAGTTCAGATGTGTTATTTTCATTTAAGCAAATTTAAAGAAATTTAAAATTTAGATAAAAATCCTAAAAAAAATTCTATTTTGAAGCCATTATGCTGTTTTCTGGTTGAAGATTATTATAAAAAACCTGCAGTCAGTTCCAGAAAAATATTAAGCATAACAGTTTTTACAATTTCGTACAAAAAAGAATTTGAAATTTTACTATCTGGATTTTAGATTACAACTTTAAATTAAAATTACAATCTCTTAAATTTTTAAATTATAGGTGAAAGTTGATAAGAAACACTGAAAGTAAAAAAAAATAAAATTTCAAAAGAGTCTTTTCATTTTCAGATGTTAACATTAAAATTAAAAAAGATTGATCAAATGTTTTCAATTTTTCATTTATTAATTTAGAGATTTTGTCATTACATTAAAACTGCCATTGAAACGTACTAATTTAACTTTATGAAAATACAGTGTTTGTATATAATATTTGTATTGCATAAAGGTTTTTCTTTCTAGTTATCATCCATAAAACATGTGTGGAAACTTTTCATCATTATTCCAAAGAAAAATTTACGAAGATCGGCATGATTTTTGCATTAAAATTTATTTAAATGTTTGTAGTAAGCTTTGTATTTAAAAAAGCTTTAGCGAAAAAAGGCAGTGTTTTTATTTTAAATAATTAAAAAGACAAATTTGCAGCATGAAAAGCAATTGATGAAGGATGTCTATTATAACCGAATAGAAATGTGTATACTAAAATTAGATCCTTAAGACAACACCTAAATAGCTAACTTTTTTTTAGTAAAGCTCACGGCTTGCGGAGTAGGCTCCAAAATTTGAAAATAGCCCAAAAAGGATAAAAATATAATTTCAACATCATTATGTTGACAGAAAACAGTTATAAATTTTTCACTACATTAAATAACATAACAGAGCAGGGCTCAAAGGTAAGCTATGAATAATGTGGATATACTGTATTTACTCTAATTTAAGCCCCCCCCCCCTATTTTCTGACTAAGATTTAGAAGTAAGATTTCAGCGGGAGAAGAACATTTATCTAAAACACATTGATCGAATCTCGTACTTGTTGGTTTTATTCAATTGCTGCTTTAAAAAATAATAGTAAGAATATCCCGAAAGTAAAACACCCCAAAAAGGCTATATTAAGTGGTAAAAGATCAACCCACGAAGGTTTTTTAAAATGGCGAGCAATCTGGGAACAGAAGCAGGAGTGATGTGACCGAAGAGATTGGTAACATGTTGGTGGCATGAAACCGCACCTCATCGGGGTAATTTATTACCCTAGATTTGGTGGAGTGCGAATACGTGCCCCATCCCATAGTAACTCAGACCTATCGCCCATAGATGGGACAGTTCATATGGGAATCCTCGTAGGAGTTTTTTTTTGTAAAAGGCGAAAAAAAGAACAAAAAAGCGAATGGAGCTAAGGAAGAATGGATCGATGAAAAACCACACAATCTTGACTTCTGCGAGCCTCCCGATTCTTCATCAGAACAAAAAGGGGTGGTACCTAGAGCGGAACCTGGGGCGGCGCTATCACACGTTCACTGTTCCACAGAGAATATCGTTTAAAATAAACACGGTCAGGGCTGACCATGACCAGCGTCGCTTTTTACCTAGAATTCATGCTGAGTAATTCTGTGCCGATATTTTTGCCGTTGACCAAAAACCACATTTTCAACACCAGATTTGTGTTCAGCGTGGTCGATTTGCTTACAAAAATGCTTTTAAGTTTCATAGCTACTACCCGGTCAGTGTCAGCGGGTAGGATACCAGAGCTTTAGGGATCTTCACGCTTTATTCTTGTCAGAAGTAAACATGCATGTACAGTCCAACCGGGATGAATGGACACCCCTCGGGACCGACGAAAGGTGTCCATTTATTTGGGTGTCTGTTTATCCCAGTTTGACTATAAATATGTATCACAATGCTGTCTATTACAATCAATTAGAAAATTTTTGTTGTAAGTATTTATAGTAATCCAGGAGAAGCAGAAAACACGAGAAGAAAACAAGAAAAACTACAAAAAAAAATTAAACCTTTATTTTTTCGTGAGATGCGCATAAAAACTTTGCTTTTACCTTAGTATTAGTATAATTTGAAATATTTTTTAAATTTTTCATTGCTACAACAGCTTGTATTACAGTGCCATAAGTAATATTCACATTCCCCCTATTTGGATTTGTCCATTTTCAGTAATTTTGCCAAAATACACATTTCCAAAGACTGCTCTATGGAATATGTAAAGTTCAAAGTTTGGGGCTTCTGGAGATACTTTTTGATGGCTTTTAATTTCAAATCCATGTTCCGCTTTGGTGTTCTTGTTCCTAATCATTTGTTGACTGCAAAACACATAGTTTCCATTGCTATCCTGTCTATTTCTTCCGCTGATCTACTTTTTACGTAATCCTTCCCTAATGCAAGCACTTGTGCCTTTATTTTCTCGAAGCTTTCATTTAGTTTGTCTATTAAAACATCTATTTCAGCGATATTCCCATCTTTGTATTGCTTAGCCAAATTTAATGCTCTTTCTATCCCGATTCTTCCAGTGCTCATTCCACTACCGGAGTAGTAATGTGGACTAGCAGCTGAGTCACCCACAGCTATTAAAATGGCTGAATTGCCTAGTAAAGAGTATTCTACAGCAGCTTTGTCCAGCGCAAACTGTGTCAAATCAAAGGTAGATGAGTTGATAGCATGCTGGTCGAAATTAAGCATTCCTGTTTAGCTTGCTGGTCCATATCGACGATGTTCTTATATGGGTGTCTATTAGAATTGATGTATTGGTTGGCTATAGCGGCAAACCACTTTCTTGCATGTGAAACTTGAAATCGTTATACTTGGTGACATCCTTGTGATCTTTTGTCAATTTATTTTTCTCGCTTTCAACGATTTTCAAAACTTGAGCCAGAACAGGGTCTGTCACAGCTGAAATGCATAGGCTGAATCTGCTCTCAAGCAAGCGAGGATTAATTGAATGTCTGCACATTTGATGGGTAATATCACTATATTTAGTTCTTATTTCTTCTGGTAGAAAAGTGCTACTTTTTACATAATCGTCAAGGTTTTGATCTATAAGAAAGCTGTTAAGCTCATCTAAAGGTCTTTCGTCCACATCTCCCAAAAAATTTGTGTGACTATAAGCTTCTTCTTGATCAATACTGCCACCCCGTAGTTTTCAGGAACGGTATATTCTTTAGGTATACCCACATAAGTGTTGCGCAAATTATCTTTAACACCTGCAGCACACACAAGTATATTGAAAGAAACCAAAGTTGTGTGGTTGGAGTGATTTAAAACAGCTTTAAAGCCAGTATTAGATTCTGTCGGGAATTGTATCCTCTCTACAGTTACTCCAAATAACAAATCTAGTTTGATGGAACCTTCACTTTGTTGACTTGAATAAGATGCTAAAGCTTCTAGTCTTGTTTCATAGCAATCTCAAGTAATTTTATGTTTATTAAGCCCCCATCCGCAAAAGTTTCATTTACAAAGCCGGGAGATTCCTCTTCGAGAAACAATTCATCAAATTTAGTGCCCAGCCAAATACTTAGGTGAATCATCCAATTGCCGTCCAAATTCACCAATTGGTTTCTAATATACTCTTCTCGGTCATTCACAAGGGTGACATTTATCCCAAGTAAAAACAATTTGAAGGCAGAGTAGAGCCCATTAGGACCTGCCCCGACAATTATAGCACTTTGCAAAGATTCAGCTTTGTTCCTAAGATGTTGATTATGCATATTTTCTAGCATAGCTTTGTCCAAATATTCACTTTGGATCAAGCCTATTTGGAATATAGCATGAAGTTGGACATATTTATCGCTTTCTATAAAAGAATTAATATTGAGCCAAGATGCTTCGCCGCCATCTGAAAATACTTCAGCCAAAAATATTTTGCAGGCTATTATCATTTCATGATAAATGACTGGAGATTTTCCACATTTCTAATGAGATTTCCTGATTCTTCTGAGTCTGAATTTGTATTTAATGCAGGATGGTCGATTACAATTTTATCGACTTTGTATTTTAGACTGCTGTAGGCTTCTCCAAACGGTTTTAATTGTGGATATGCTAGAAATTGTTGTAACATAACAAATTCATTGTAATGCAAAGTTTTGGAACACTCTAGACTTCCTCCAAAGTTAAACATTTCTCTAACTTTTTTAACAAGGAGAGAATTTATAGAACCTGTAAGCAAAAAAGTGTTAACCAAGTCACACAATCAAAATATTGACCTTGTTCGGTGAGGACAACAAATGTTCCAAAAATAAGCGCTACATGTATTGCAAATAGCATCTTGCAAAATTAGAATAAATAAAAATGAATATGTTGCTTTGTGTTTATCGCGTGTTGCAGACGATTTATGATTAACCTGAAATTTGTATACGATTCAATCAAAAATGGTAGAATTGGCAAAATTTTAATAAAGTGAGAATCTCCTGCTCACCAGCTGTTTTTTTAGTTCTCACTCTGTGAGGTCAAACGCCAATCTCACTCACTTTCACTTACTGGCCGAAAAATCATCCCGTTAAAATAGCGTGCTCTCCCATATAAGCCTTTAACACTTAATAGGGCCTTTTTCAGGGTCACCCAACGCATGTTAAAAGAAGCATGCTCGTGCCTTTTAAAAAGTTAAGGTGACCACCAGCAAAATTATTTGAGTCATGCTATTGAGTCATGCCACTTTTCACTCGTTTTTCATCAAATCTAATATTGATCAACTTATACTACTTTTAAATCCAGGCAGAAACTTTGTAAAGATCGACTAGAACACATATGGCTCGTTTATGGACTTCGACTTAGACTGAGACTATTTTAGTTACATAAACACCTTTTAGTCTCAGTCTAAGGTGTTCACAGAGTGATACTTAGGCTGAGACTTAGACATTTTTTGTTTTGGTGTTAGTGTCTTTAACGGTAAAAAACATTGAAATTTAAAAAAAACTTTGCACACAAAATATTTATAAACTTCGCACGTTTTGTTTCTCGACCGACCACCCCTCATATTCATCTAACGTTTTATGCATGTCTTTCTTGAATTTTAACAGAGCTCTATGCACACCCTTTACTTTCACTCTAAGTCTTAGTCTCAGTCTAAGTCGCAGTCCGTGAACGAGCCAATAGGAAAAAAATTGCGAGAGAAAAAAATAATGCTGTTGTTTCTTTAGGCTTAACCCAAATTATTATTTTTCTTCGTATTTGCAGAAACGGGTTTGAAACTATTCTAACATAAACTGGCAAGGCCTTGCCTAAAAATTACAAAAGAACTACAGGGGGAGATAAAGGAAAATCCCTCCTCCCTTTGTTCACCCGCTCTCTAATATACCGTATTTCCTCTAATAGGATCACCCGCTCTAATAAGCGCACCCCCTCAACTTTGAGCGTCTGTATCTCGGTGCAGAGAAATATTTTGCAAAGCTGTTTATTGCGTTTTCTTAACTCTCACGAGCTCTACCGATTCCACTTTTTAAATTTTTTATTTTTACCCAAAAATCTCGAGATCGACCTCGAAATTTTCCAATTTTCGGGAGATTGAAAAATAAGCGCACCGGTGCGCCTATTAAAGGAAATACGGTATCCCTCCGTTCTAATAGAAGCCCATCCTAGGAACCTGTATATCATCCCAGGATCAATATTCTGCAAATCTGTTTTCTACGGTTTCTTAACTATCAAATGCTCTGCCGATTCCGCTTTTAAAATTTTGAAAAATCTCAAAATTGACCTAAACTTTTTTTCCTAATTTTAAAAGGGTTGAAAAAATAGAGCCCCAAAAAATGGAGCTATTAAAGCGTGTAAGGTATGTGTGGGTTGTTGCTGACTCAAGAGGTATAGCTTATCCAAATCACAACTTTTTTGGATTTCCTACTCAACCATTTTCAGTAGGAAACTTTTCTGAATATAGTTACTTATTGCATAGGGAAAAAAGAAAACACTAGAAACGAAATTTTGCTGCTGTCTCTATATCGACATTAAATTTCTGTGAATTTCATAAAAAATATACACTGGACATTTATGAGCGCTACTCGGTTCTAGGTAGGTCGCAATTCAATCTTTTCTCTGATATAACTTGCCCAAAAATACTTTTATGACTTTTTTTTATAAAAATCTAGTGTAAAATTAAGCACTGAAACAGGCGTCAAAAATCGCATTTAATCCCGTAGCACTGTACCGGGACTGCACTGCATTAGAAAGTTCGAATTACTGGTGGCTTTAAAAATAAACTTCTTGGTCAAAAGTTTCTCAAACCTAGGTACCTCTTTAATTTACAAAGATTTACAGTTTGGCCTGGACAAGTCAGCTAAATTTGTGAAAAATTTATGAAAAAATATGGATAAAGCTGTTGGAAAACATAAAAATAATCACATGGCTATCTTTTGAAAAAAGAGGTTCCAACACATTTTTTGAAATCGATTGGTATATATTTTCTCAGTAGCACAAGAACTTCTTCACTAACAGTTCCTATGAAAAAATTGCACGTGACTTAAAGGAGATTTTTTTGCATATGCTCACAAACAAACAAAATGGCAAAAATATTGTCTTTCGTTTTTTTGAAAACTATGATCTGTGAGTTTTAAAAAGATTCTCATGAGTTTAATGAACAAAAAGCAATTATCTTTGGTAAGAATTTTTTTTAATCAGGAAATTTCGACGCTTAAATGAACTAAAAAACACGTGTGAAATTTTTCCGAAATATTAATCAAGCAGCAAAAATTGTGACTGCATTGTGATTAAAATAAGTTAGCTAAAAATTCTAATTTTTATCAGTTTTTAATTCGTAATTTTAAAACAAGTTTGTTTGTTTTCTAAGACTTGAAGGTCAAAGTGGTATAGTACAAATTAATAAATCCTCCAAATTGCAAGGATTTTTTTTACAACTGGATCTTATAAAAAAATTTCGCAAATATTTTAGGCAAGACAAGCAGTAGTTCCACTCGATTTGTCTCTATTATTCAAAAATATAGCGAAATTTCGGGCAGTATTGCTCTTAAAAAAAAGCTGCTTGTAGATTCGAACTGTCCGTTAAATTGTTCACTAAAATGTGCCGGTCTTACAGTCAGGGCTTGTTTTGTTGTGTGCACGGAAAGCCGTGTTATTAAAAAATAATAGTTTTATGGTGTTTTTAACTAAGAATTTTTTTCGAAAAACCTGACGGGGGGCTATAGTCCCCTCAGCCCCGGTTACGCAAATGGTGACATGTGAGCCTTAACATTTAAGGACGCGTCAGCTGGGGGATTAATTTTGAGGATGTAAGGTTCGAGAGCCGACATAAATGGACGGTAAATCAATAATGAACTTTAAAGGCCCGATATTTAGAAAGCGAAACGTAAGTCCCGAAATTCAGATCTCGTTATATATGGATCGATATTTGCACATCGACATTTGCGGATGCAACATATAAATTCTGAAAACTAAGACCCGATATTTTTGGACAGAACACTGTTGGCCCAATATTTGTGGCGCGATATTTCAAGTCCGACGAATATAGACGAAGTATCCGCTGCTCGAAATTAAAGTCTCTACATTTAAGACCCGAAATTTGAGGCCCGACATTTAAGGACCCGACATTTGCGGCCTGACATTAAGGGACGCGAAATTGTAAGCCCGACATGTAAAGACGCGACATTTAGGCCCCATATTTAGGAACGCAACATTTAAGGCTCGACATTTAAGGACGCGAAATTTAAGGATGCGACCAGGGAATAACAAACGACCGTTTTTTCCCGGAATTTTTTAAAGGACCATAGCCGTCGCCGACAACGAGAATATCAAATGTCCTTGAATGTCGCGTCCCTAAATGTCGGTCTTCCTAAAATAACGGGCTAGAAATGTCAATTAACAAAAAATAGGCCGGTTATATTACGTCCACAAAAGTCGGTCTTCAAAATTCAGTATTGAAAATGTTGAGTTTAAAATGTCACGTCCTCAAAATTTGAACCACAATAGTCGGGTTGCAAATATAACATCCTCATATTTCAATCTTTAAATCTCGGTATTCATGTGTAATACTGCAAATATAGGTCTGCAAAAGACCATTTTCATTTGTCTCTCCTTCAATGTTGCATCCTTAATAGTCCGTCTTTATATATCGGGCCACAAATATCAGTCTTCAATTCTCGGCTTTTGAAAAAGTCAATCCTTAATAATTATTCCTTAAATTTTAAGGCTCACATGACACCACGCCGATTGTTTCAATACATATACCCGATTATCTCTTTAAAACGAGCCCGTTTAAATAAACGGCCCCTCGACTTTGAGGATCCATATCTCAGCCAAGAGTAAATATCTTCCAAAGCTGTTTAGCACTTTTTCTTAACTCCCACAAGCTATACCGATCCCATTTTTTATATTTTGGTTGAGCACGCAAAAATCTTGAGATATACTTCAGAATTTTCCGATTTTCGAGGGATTGAAAAATAAACAAGCCGGCTCGTTCAATAGAGAAAATACGGTACGCAATTGAAATTAACTGACCTAGGAAAGTTGAATTTTTTTATTTTCGGATACTTTTCATGCTAGATCGACTTTTCCTGTAACATGTGTTGCATTAAAAAAATTTACTAAAAAAATATCTACTACAAAATATTAATATTTTTGTCATTCAATATTTTGATCGATGTGTCTGACCACATCTGGTATTTGAGCTATAATATCGGCTGCATTCATGGACCTGCCAATTCTGTCAAATGTTAGACGAGAGGTGAATCTAATAAAGTCACTAGCAGCCAAAGCGCCTTGTAGGATATGTTCTGTACTGTACTCTTCGCAACCGGCCTTTAATTTAGACCAGTAGGCAAACAAAGCAGTGGCTCCACTCAATATGTCTCCTTGACCTCCACATCGACGCAATGTGCCTGGTTGGCTGCCTATCAACACTAAAACTGTATTTATATTCATAGCTACCTCATTTTATTAAAAAAGGCTTCCTAAATTTTTCAGTTTTTATATTGAAAACTATTGCTTGAATTGGAAAATTACAACGAAAATGACAAAACAGTAGTAATAATTCGCGTACATACTCATTTGGGCACAACTCATCTGGGCGCCCTCATTTGTTGCTTTTCAATTTTATACTAATTTTGTATAGAAAAAAGACTAAAAATAACCTCAGAAACTCAAAAAAGGCATTATTTTTGAGTTCTGGTCAATAAAAAATTGAGTTTTGGGTCCACCTAAAAGTACCCTTTTTTACCATTTTTAAAGGGATTTAGGACTGTATCGGGGTGGGACGAGACCGAAAATGGGCCAATTTAGTGCAAAAAGGAAGATGTTGAACATAGTTTTGTTCACTGGGCCTACCGCATAAATAAACTCTGGTATGCATCCAGAGTCTCTTTCGAGGGAATTATGTCTAAGGTATGTGGGTGTGCGCATCTCAACCCCAAGCAACCAAGCCGCCTGCGCCCCCGAAGGGGGCAGGCGGCTTGGTTGGTTAGAGATGCGCGCACTCACTTACCTAAGACATAATTCCGAGCAAGACTCTTGATCAAGAATGCACTGCTCTTTTTGCCAAGCTCCAAGTTCAAAAGCATGGTATAACAGTCAAATGGTAGAAAATTCAAAGTGGCCAAAACTCAACTTTTTATAGACCAGAACCTAAAAATAATGCTTTTTAGAGTTTCTGAAGATGATTTTTCATGGTATTGTGCAAAAAAATAGCTAAAGACGCTATTTTGAATAGAAAATTGAAAAGCGCCCAAATGAGTACGAACCATAATTCGGAGGGGACGCTATATGGTGTCATTTTATGTTCCGGTTTTGAAGGGGCATGCCAGCGTGTTACACGGCAAATTAAGGCGGCGACCCGCAATTTTTCGAAAATCGTCCATATTTTCACTCGTTTCAACTCAAATCTGGTATTTTGACCATATCCTACTTTTAAGGAGTAAGCAGAAAACTTTCGTCGGATCTGGTAGAACGCTTGCACAAAATAGTCAAGAGAAAAAAATTGCTGGTCTCCGCCTCAATTGCAGTGTAACGCGCTAGTATGCCCCTTTAAGTGATGAAAGTACATTAGAATACTACAAAAGGAAGGAGGATACTATAGCACTACCTTGTTGTCCATCTGTAATGATATCGGAGTCTCCTTTTCTAAGAATGCAAATGCCAAGGTGAGAAGCCAGCTTCTTGACTTGGTCGGCTATGTTTTGCTGGTTGGTGTTGTTAATTATTTCATTTCTGCCGAACACTTGTTGGTAAAGCCTTTCAAATTCTCTGTGGTTAGGTGTTACAATGGCATTCTTGCATTTCTTTATGGAACTTAAACAATCCCCAAGCAAAAAGATACCATCCTAAAGTGATAGTTAATGCTTTTTGGTTCTTATTGGCTGTCAAACGACAATTTTTTGGGACAGACAATTAGGTCTGAAAGAGTGAAAAAGGAAACTCGACAAAAAAGGTTTTTGAGACATTTACTGAAAGTGGGGTTCTTTGTGGCCATTTTTGGTATTTTTTTAATGGTTTATTTTTTTTGTAGCAAAAATACTTTTCTGTGGCTAATTTACTCTTCTTGTGGCTAATTTTCAACTTGTCTGGGTTTATTAATTTTTTTATCTTTTTTTAGAAGTTATAACACCATTAGATAGCCCTACGACTCTAGTTTCTTGTGAAATATTATTTATTCCAGCATCTTTGCAAAATGTAGGACAAAAATTAAAAGTATTAAGCAAACTATTATTTATTTGGTAAATACTTTTAATTTTCTGTACCACATTTTGCAAAGATGCTGAAATAAATAATACAGTCAAACTTCGATTTAAGGACCATCACCTCAAGTTAGTTCCCACCTAGGGTCCGACACTTTTTTAACTCCATTTTCAAAATATTTCATTGATTCTTTTTCGACAGTCTGGTCGCAAATATCGTAAGGATTCCGATTTAGCCGATCGTTTTTCAGAAATCTAGAGTTTTCGCTATTAAAAAATCGAAACCTCGTTTTAACGACCTTTTTGTTTTTTGAAAAACGATCGGCAAAATCGGAATCCTTACGATATTTGGGACCAGACTGTCATAACAGAATCGATGAACTATTTCAAAAATGGGGTTAAAAAAAGTGTCGGACCCTAGGTGGGAACGAACTTGAGGTGGGGGTCGTTAAATCGAGGTTTGACTGTACTTCAAAAAAAGAGTCCTAGGGCCACATGATAGTTTTATCACTTTTGAAAAAAGATAAGAAAATTTAATAAAACCAGGCTAATTGAAAATTAGCCAAAAAAAGAGTAAATTTTCCACAAAAACAGTATTTTCGCTACAAAAAAATGAATAACCTTTTTTAATATCAACCTTAGCAGGTTAGAAGGTTAGATCATATCATATGCACAGACAAGTCATAAATTGAATTAAAAAAAGGTTGGAAATAAAAAATTTATATAAAAAGATAATTTTAGTGGGTATCATTAAGATTTTCACCCAGCTAATTTAGTAATTTTAACACTATAGCAATATTACTGTATGCACTGACCGCATCAATAACCAAGCAAATATTAGGTGTCTCGTGTACATATTCCAAAACCTTTTCCAGCAAAGGTACCAACATCTGTTTGTTTCTTCCAATGCCTGGTCCAAACACCACCACATCCAGACGACCCAAAGTAGTTTCAATTTGCTGGAAGTCCAGGGTTGGGTTGACCATTAGCTCTGGACTATAGCCTTTTATGACTGGAGAGGCGTCGGGATGGCAAAACAAGTAGCTGAGGTCAGCCCCCTGCAATCTAGCCCTTTGAATAGAAGGCTGTAGAGATCATCAAGAAGATTACAATTTTGATTGGAGTACATGCTGCAAAATAAGGGGCTCCAGTGTACTCGGCTGACCCACCAATAACCCCACTTTGCCACAATCCCCCTTCTTTAGCTCGTTGGTGAGTTTAGGAAACAGCTCGGCTGATTTTTTGAGATCATCCACTGTAATGTCTTGTAAGCTATTTTCAACCGCCGTACGCCTGATAAAAAAAATTACCCGAAAATTGAATGGCGGTGGAAACCTGGTGTTGATTGAGTGATGAAGTCATGTATGGGTAGTTGATCTTGATAATGGCGTGAGAAAAGCTGGCTAAAAATATTCAAATTGATGGTTGATTTTTATGTGTGTCCACCCCTGCCCCCCCCCTACCCTCTCCCAATAATTTTTGGAGGTTACCTAAAACCACCATTTTGAAAAAAGTTGTATAAAAAATGTATAATGTAATGGCTAGGCCCTGAGCTCAAATTTAAGCCTACGGGCCTAAGCAGAAGCCTAAATCTAAATTATTGGGTGTGGTATATTACACTAGCACCAAATCGCCTTATTTATTTCGCCGAGGCTCTCAAATGTGTTGCTTTCTCAAACAAACCCCCTCTAATAAACGGGCTCTCTTTTGAGTAGGTTTTCAGAGTTAAGGCCATTTGTGATTAACAATTTTAGAATTTTTCGGTGGTTGAACAATAAACGCCCAGGGGCGTTTAATAGAGAAAATACGGTAGACTGATATTTTTTCATTGAGTAGCCTTTCGAAAATTAAAATAATCATTACATTTCTGGATCGTGTTACAGTCGAATCCCGCTATAATGCAACCCCTCAGGTTCGTTCCCGCCTAGGGTCCGACCATTTTTTACCTCAATTTTTGTAAATTGTAAATAAAGTTGACGCTTACTTGACAATTTAGAAATCTTCAAGGAGCATCTGCAACCAATGTTCATGTAAGCGATTAAACATGACCAGTCAATAAACAAAACAATTTACTAGACACAAAAATATTTTTCAAATTTCCGCCTTTTAATCTTCCCAAAATACATCAGAAAAGAGGCAGACGACAACAGACAGATTTCTAATTTAAAAAGACTACTCTGTCCCATCCAAACCAAAGGAAAAGGCAAAAAGGCAGAGAAAAGGGCGCGAAAATGGAGCAACACAGCTTGTCTAACCTTTGCTCTTTTCTCAGACGACTGGACATTGTGCTCTCTCTCACACATTCCAACCCATCAATCTATTTTGCAGTGCTTGTGCGTCTATCTCCTCCTTTCCTCCTTCTTTCATCCCGCCCAATCAATACAGCTGAAGTGAAAGAAGAGGGGGAAGAAGGAAAGTGGCCGGAACACGCACACGGCCCAGCCTCCACAACCAGTTAGAGATGGTCTGTTTTCCCCTCCTCTTTGTTTCCTTTCACTCTTCTAGTTGTTGGGATGAGAAGTAAGAGGAAGGTCGTTGGTGTTGTTGTTCGTGCTCCTGCTGGTGGTGGGGTGCTGACTACGCTTCCCTCCTCCCGAACTTTTTGCTGCTGCTGCTGCCCAGCTTGCCAATGAATAAATAAATGCGGGCAGCAGCAGTGGGGGTATAGATGCAGAGGGGTGCGGGACCATATTTCACAATTTTCCTTCTCCTTTCTTTTTTTAGTTTTGCAAAAGGGGGGGGGAATAGTTTTGGCGGTAGTGTTCTTGTCGGGATAATAGTTGTCTGGGGGCGAAGATTGTTTTCTTACTTCTTTTTTATTTTTTTAATTATTATATTTTAGTAGAAGTCGGCGTGTTAAAATCTCGTGTTTTAGTGGGAATTAAATAGTTTTGAGACACTCTTTTAAGTCATGTAAATGATGGAAAAACTATTTGTTGAAACTTTATTAGAATCGCTGACAAAAGCGGCTGTAGCTTACAATCCATGTGTTTTCAAGCATGGATTGTAAGCCGTGGTCTTACGACTAAATCGTCCATTTTTAAAAAATTACAATTTCATTGAAAGTAATTTACCGTAAAAGAGAGTAAGTTAAGACATAACTAGGGGGCAGACCATTTTTATATATATTTTAGTGTAAAGTCGAAAAAATGGGATCTAAAAATAGATTGTTACGCTTTTCTATAACAAATTTGTCGGTAATTAAATTTTTAAAATCAGTAGATGAGGGTTTCACCGTCTTAAAATGTAATTTTTTGGCAGTTGAATACTTGTCAGCAAAAAGTGAGATAGCCAATAAATCAGTGCATTTTTTTCTGAACTAAATTAAAAAGTATGTCTTTTTATGGAGGATTAATCTGCTAATGGGTTTTAGTAAAAAAAAATCTTTGTTTGTTGCAAGTACTTAGAAAGACCAAAGATCTGTGCAAGCAGTCAAGTAATGGGCTTGTCAATCAAAATTTTGATCTTATTCCACTAATTTTTTTGTTTCAAATAGTCATTTACTAAATCGATAATATGCAGGGCTCCGAATCGTCCTTTTTAAAAATATTTGTCCTTTTTTTGGCACCCCAAATCTTTTTTTATTTTTTAAAATTCAGTCGAAACCTTTTTTTTCGCTTCAAAATGGCAACAAGCATTGGATAAAATGACCCTTTTATTTCAAAAATAGTCAAAATGTCCTTTTTTTAACCAAGTGTCCTTTTTGAAACTTTTGATTCGGAGCCCTGATAATATGGTTTATATGCGTTTTATGAAACTTTTATTAATTTTAATGAACTCCTGCCAGACACACCAGCAAACACATTAATGTTCGTAAAAATTTTGCAGTTTTCAAAAATAAAAAATATCAATTCAAATTTGACTAAATTTAAAAGTCCAACATTTTCCCTTATCTTTTTAAATTGAAAGTCAAACCTTGATAAACCGGCACTCTGAAAAGGCCTGATTTGCTCGACCAGCAAAGAACTTAAAAAAATGACTTCCGGATAAGCCGGCATCCTAAGGCCGGTCTTTAGGGATGCCGGTTTCTCGAGGTTTGACTTATAACTAAAAAATTAAATTTTTGAATTGAATTTAGAAAAATCGGCAAAAATCCCAAAACATGTTTTTTCGACTAATTACGACCTGAAAAGCACGAATAAGTGGTCAAAATCAACTTTTGGTAGGATGTGGTATAACGAAGTTTAGCCAAATCGGTCTTGTGAAAAGGCTTAAACTACCATAAAAATACTTCTACAATTGAAGTTTAATTTTTTTTGTAATTTTTTGCTTTGAAAATAGTTCGAACTGTATCATAGGGAACAATCTTTCAATAAAAACAGAAAATCGGTAAAAAAATACAAATAAATAATAATTGAGATTTATTTTTATCTCAACTTAATACTATTAAGTTAATAGCATAAAAAATGTGCGGAGCTTTGTTTTATAAAATTGGGCTTCATACTTTTTTGCCATATTAAAACAGCACAAATATATATCATGTCCAATAACTGTAAATCCCTTGTGACCTTTCTGCTCATAAGCTCTCTTATTGATTTTTCCATCTATTAATATTTTTTCCCAGTTGCGAAATAAAATGCTCCAGCCTACGTTTTTTTTCAGTGACGCGAAAAAAAATTAATATATTTTTATATGAAATCTTATCAAATGATATTAATCAATAACCGCTACATTTGTTTGTTCTTTTCACCTCTTAATTGTTAAACCATTTAATTCAACTGATGCTTTTTCTACACCTGTTTTTTCGCCGAAAGGGTTAGTCTTGACATGCCAAACCCATGTGCTGAGAGACGGTGATTTTTTTCCCGGAATTTTTTTAACAATAATTTTTTGGTTTCCACCGAGACATTTTATCTGGGGTAAATTTTTCTGGTATATTTTAGGTAGTATAATTAAATATAAAAAATTTAACGAGAAAATCAAATTAAAGGACTCAAATAGGTGCAATTAACTTTTAATAAAAATCATAGCTAGAGAGATTCATATGACAACACCCCTCAAGTTCGCTCCAGCCCAAGGTCCGACACATTTCAAACTTTCTTTTGAAAACTTCTACCATTTTTTGGACGTCTTGTTGAAAATATTGCAAGGGTTATATTGTTTTCAAAAACCTAGGATTCCGCTCTAAAAAGGCAAAAGATCTATAGTGTGTCTTAACCTTCTTCAAAAAAATTGTTATATGAGGTTTTTATTTTTTAGAGAAAAAAAACTTTAGGTTATTGAAAAATATTCGTCAAAATGGAATCCTTTTAATTTTGAGAACCCTTCTACTAAAAACTTAGATAGAATTTTCAGTTTAAAGAACTGTTTATAATTGTTTGAAAAATGTTTCACACAAAGTGTTCCGCGGTAATTCAAATGTGTAGAACTTGAATAAACGTCTTACTATTCAGAGCTTTATCCCCCCTTCTGCTAGCAATGATCGCAACAGCAGCACATCAGCAGCAGGAGTCCAGTTTGGGGGAGCAGTGCCAATACAGACGTTACCGATGTTTCTCCAGCCCTATAGTCAGTGTGAGCAGCTCTTCCTACTGTGCAAATCACCTAGACAAAGTAGAGCCTCCATTCCAGCAGTGTGAATATATCAGCAACAGGTTACGTATCAGGTGTTCCAATGTGCGCAGGGAGGAGCAGTTGAGGCCTAATGGATTCTGCGAAAAGGTTCAACTTTTACTGTTGTTTATAATTCGTTTGATAATTTTATCATACTATTTTAGCACTATGGTTATATTGAGAGGATAAAGGCGGACAGTTTAAAGTCTCGAAGTTTACTGGACCCAGGCTTTCCCAAGAAGGATACCTTAAATGGAGAAAAACCGTCTGACGTATACAGGTTGGTCTTTTTCTTTCAATTTTTGGCGGATGATCTAAAAGCTTAAGTGAATTTGTATTTTATTTGGTTTTCAGTGAGAATGTGGATGAGACACTGGATGTGATCGGTGGAGAGGACTGGCCCTACGTGCACGAGAGCTTATACTGCGATGCAAGGATAGACGACCCTGACAATCCACTGAGGTCAGTATTCTTTTTGAAAACAGTTAAGTCTCAGTATGCTTTCATGAAAAACATGCAGAAAAAATATTTTCGTCATAAAAAATATCCCCGAAAATGGGGCTATGACCACTTAGTTACTTAGTGATAGGGCTGTAATTTTATTCTTAAGTATAGAGTTTTAAACACTTTATCCCACAATTTACAATAGACTGTAAACAGTGACTCGGATGTACCAGCTCGATGACCTCTGAGATAATTTAAGTCGAACCTTGATATGACGAACTCTTATTGTTTTCAAATTACACATTCGTGGAATTTTCCAATTTCTGATTATTTTGTCAGCAAGTCTTTATTTGTGAGCATACTTGGCGATTACTTGACTATTTGCAATCTTCTTAACTTATCAAGACTAAAGCGATGTGCAAAATAGCAACCGTAAAAATTTTAGAAATGCTGGCGTCTTTACCAAAAAGGAGGTTATCCGGGAATACCTGACTGCAATGGAGCGCCAGAAAGAAGCAATACAACAGCTGAGGGTAATCTATGCTGAAAAGTACAAACGACTGTTAGCCAACTACCCTAAATTAGCCAAGGATAGCAAAAGTAATTTCATTTTCAAGGTTAAAATCATATCAAACATAAATTGTTTAGAAAATGCCTCATCCCTGACTCCAAAAAGCAAGAAAGCACTAGCTGAGCACAAATCCAACAAAAAATATGGAGGCTACGCCAAGTGGAGGAAGACCTCCTATTTTATGGAGAAGAACTCAGAGAAGGCTAAGAAGATTTTAGCAGTTCACTCTACTAGCAGACCGGGCAATGCTGGGGCTCCACTTAATGAAGTGTCCAACACAAGTGCCGACAGCAAGACAAATGATATCCCTTTCCTAATAGCCAACGGCTGCCAACATGCTGAAAAGGTCAACATAGGCAAACCCAAACCACCAGTTTATCAACCAGAGGTAAGCAGATATATATATATACAGTCCACTCTCGATATAAGCACACTTTTTTTAAAAATTAAGTGTGCTTATATCGAGAGCCGCGGGTCTTTTCGGCAAACTTGTGGCTATCTCGAGAACTGATTGGTGGAATCAGAATCTGTACGATTTTTCTGATCAGACTGACGAATCAGGTTTGGCAGAAGACTTCGAAAATCGGGTTAAAAAAGTGTCGGACCCCACGCGGGAACGAACTTGAGGGGTGTGCTTATATCGAGAGTGGACTGTACAATTATGGCTGTAACTGGAATGCGCGCTCAAAAGTCTTATTTTAATCGGAAAATTCCTGAATTCCACCATATGTTGCCACTTCTTCGGCTGTTGTTGTAACTTGCAACTTTGGCACTATTCTGCATGTACCACAGGATCTTAATTTTCTAATGAGCTATCGAATTCAAAAGACATTACAAAAAAGGTCAATTATAAAACCTAAACGTGAATTTTCATATTATTCAAATTATTTTGTAGGATTCGAGTTTGCTAAGATCCATGGCTACATGCCAGTGCAAAAATTAAAAACAAATTACAACAAAAATTGAAAGAAAAATTCTAAATCGTAGACAGGGGTAAATCTAACTTTGCTTATTTTTTTACCTTATTCTGCTATCCATATACCGATCTTCTTCAATTTTCAGGCTGACTCTGACATCCACCTTTCCCCAGAACAAATCGTGCAATCAGTTCTGTGTGGTGTAGTCAACCATATAGACAAACTAGACACTTATGCAAAACAAACAGACCAATTCCAGACAAGGATGTGTGCCAAGAAGAGACTTCCCTTGAGCGATTTTTGCCCAGCCCGTTAGTTTCAAACAGTTGGAAATAAATTATAAAAAACCCACAATTTCAGATATTCTAACCGATACCCAGAAACTGTTTGCAAAGTGTGTGGATTGTGACCAGCCAGCACTGATTCTGAATGGGCTAAGTAGGTGCAAACTGCATAGTGGTAAGTTTTTATTATACACGTCACAAGCACCGTTTTCGAAAATTCCTGAAATTATAAATAATGACCTTAAACATAGCATTTTTAGGAGATCACTCCTTAAGCAATCTACCCTTTAATCACAATGTGCCCAAACACCACCAACGCCACCCTGCTGGTCGACCACCTGGCTATATATGTTCACCCACCTCACCGATGGACTACAAACACTTCACCAACCACCAAACTAAGTACAAGCACATTGACCATTATGAGTACTCTGCGGTGGCTGGCCAACAAACAGCTTTGAAAGCTGATGGCAGCCAGTTTTTCATCTCCAACCATCAGTTAGGAGGAGGAATTAACAGCCGCTATAACAACAGTCAACCAGCCTTGATACTCAATGACAGACCACTGCTTGATGGTGCAGTTAAGCAGAAGAAGGCTTTGAAGAGCAGAAAGCCGGAGGCTTCAAGACCACTCCCCAATGGATTTGTGCCTGTACCCAACGAAGAGCTTTTTGCTAACTCATCAGATGAGGACAACGAAGCTGGTAAGTGAAAAAAATTTCGGTAGCAATGTCGCCGAGTTAGCATTCGATAACAAGTATATTAGTGAAAAATTATGGCATAGTTATCAAATTTGATTAAAGGGAGCGGTCAACTTATGGGACTAGAAACTTTTTCGGTGCATGATGACTTAATATTTAAACTGAATACTTAAAATGGTGCGCAGGTTCGACCCCACCAGGTGGCACGCTAATTATTCCGGCTTATTTGAGCAATGTTTAGGTAATTTGGGTCACTGCTTTTAGATCTGGCGCAAAAAGGTCGAACTACTTTTAAGAATTGGTCAAGCAAGCCGAAATAACCAACGCGCCACCGGGGGATCGAACCTGCTCACCATTTTAATGGACAGACTAACGCTTATCCAATGCACCATGCCTCAAATAAATTTTTAGTCACAAATTTTGCCCCCTGTCTTTAATTCCCCTTTAAAATTTTGGGATAGTAAGACTCGGGAAGCAATGTTTTTGTAGATTTTTTGAAGCAGCAAAAGAAATAACAACCAGGAAAATATCATTCCTGATATATATTTTTGTTTCAGAACTGAATGGTCAGATGCAAGCCGGCTCAAGTAACAACACGAATGGATTTTCCAAGTCGAGAGATAGGAAAGAGTCGGCTAGAAATATTTGCATTGAAGACGACATCGACTCAACAGCTTATGTGCAACAATGTGTGGACCAAGTAAAGGCCCAGAAGCAGCTCCAACAGCAAATACAGCAAATGAATGGGGTCAAGAATCGAATGCAACTACACGCACGACACTCAACACCAATTTCTTGCTGCATTCCACGAAGAATTCTGCTCCTGAGGGACAATTTGTCTCCATTCCAATGAGTGCTGGCACAAATGTCGGGCAACGTAGACTTGTTGAGTGAGTATTTTTATATTCACATTAGTATCAATAAAAAGTAAACTACACCCCAGAACTTTTTTTCTTAAATTTGGATCTAGGAGGCTCAAAGAATGCAAAATTTTGTACCGAGGGAGATCAGAACAAAACAGAGACATCGAAATTTTCTTAAGCTCTGCTAGTATAGTCTACTCCTGATTTATTGTAACCATTTCATGTTCGTTACCGCCTAGAGTCCGACACTTTTTTCAAAAATAAGGGTATAATAAATTGAGTAGTGCTAGTATTTTCAACAAAATCGCTGGCATTTATTAGAAACCTTGCGACTTTTCTGATTGTACTGAGGAATCAGGTTTCAAAAATAGAGGCGAAAGTGTTGGACCATCGGCGAGAACGAACTTGAGTAGGTGATGGTCGATCAAGAGTGGTCTGTATAAAATTCCTCTCCTTTTTTTTTAAAAATGCAATAATGGAAAACAGTATCAAATAATTTTCCTTTTTATGGATGGACGAGAATTTCGGATACTGAAATTAAATTACATCATTTTCAGTCCTTCTCGTCAGCGGCACTCTTTGGATTCACAGTCAACTTTTCGAGAAGTGGTGGTTGGGCCAGATCCGTCCAAGCTTCCTCTCACTCCTCTCTCCAGCAAACAACCACTCGACAAAGCTTCTCCCAATGGTCGCAATGGTTTCTCCACGAACACGAATGGCCAGTCTCCTTCTCCCAAGCTCTTAGAGGCAGAGAGTTGTGCTCGCACCCGTCCATTCGTTGGCAAAGGCAACCAACCTTCCAAGCCGGTTTCTAATGGGTCAGGAGGCACTAAGAGGATAGCGACTATGATGGCACCCCCTAACCAGATGCCTAGATACAGACAAGAAACTCTGCAGTCCAGCTTCCACAAAATGCAACAACCAAGGGGGATGGGCGCACCAATGCCGAAGATGGCCAGATTAGTGGGTAGAAATGGTGGTTTTCCACCACCCAGCCAACCTATCGCCATTTCCCCGAGGAGTGGCCAACCAATACCTATGAGCAAGATTATTCAAGGCAGCGGTTCAAGACAAATGCCTATGAACATGACTAGTCCAGGTGGACAACCCCGATACTATATGGGTGGATCAGGCAATTCACACCTGCAGCCGGTCTATCATGTCTCTCAAGGTGGTGGAGGGCTGGATATTACCAACCGATTGGCAATGGTCAACTATCGTCACATACGGTTAGTTAAACAGTTGCACTTATATCAAAAATCACCTACAAGTTTGCAAAGTCGCAATTTTGCCGCAAATAGTCGCAACTTTTTGTTTTGTTCTTAATAAAAAAGTGTTTTTTTCTAAATTTGTGGCAAGACTCCGACTATTTTCGGCAAAGTTCCTAATATTTGCGGCGTAATTCCGATATGTCCTAAACAAAGAAAATAAAATATTTGTGGTTATATATTTAAAAAAAAGTACAGATCGTATCACTGTTTAAACATATATTTTCCTAATGTCGTAAACAACTTTATACTTATTTCTTTTACAGATTCGGATGCAGCCCATTGGACAACCAGCCACGCTGATGTCCATGCCCGGACCAATGCCAAGAGGAGGTGCTGGTCCACTCAGAACTCTGAAGAATCAGCCGACCATCAAACGGCAACAATTTCGGCCAATGCCGATGTCCAATAATGTTAACCAGCAGAAGCAGCAGCAACAGTCTATTCCTGCCAACAATAACAACAATAGCCAACCAGCTGGTCAGTCTTGTTCGCCTCCTCAGTTAGTCCAGGAGTCAATCCAAAAAGAGGTGAACTCCAAGGAGATGGCCAAGGAAATAGTAGAGATGGCTCCCACTCCTCAACAGCAAGTGCTAGAATAAGAGGTGTATATATAGTTGTTGTGCTTTTATTCATACTTGTTGTTATTTGTTATAAGTTGTATGTATGTATTTGTCATGAATGTTGTTTGTATGTGTGTGCATTTTTTATTTTCTTTCCAAATACTTCAATAAAACAGGTATTTTACTAAAAAAAGGTTTAACTTTATCAGTTACTACAAAAAGGTGAATGAACAGTATACAGTCGACGCTCGATATAGCATTCGGTTTGGTCGGTCAATAATGATTGTCCTTATACAGTCAAACCTCGATAATCCGCCACCCCGCTAAACCGCCACCCTCGATAAACCGCCACCCTCGTTAAGCCCGATTTGGTTGGCCGTCAGAGAAACTCAATAAACTTTACCCCCGCTAAACCGCCACCTCGATAATCCGCCACCCTCGGATCGGTCCCATGGGGTGGCGGATTATCGAGGTTTGACTGTAACAAACTCTCTTATTGCGCCCACTCAATCGCGTCCAGCTTATATCGCGTCCGGCTAGGGCCGGTCCCGAGAGCAATGCACTAACTTTTCCCTTTCACCAGCAATTTTCTTCTACACGATAGGCATAAAAAATTATTAGTCAGAA
This sequence comes from Ditylenchus dipsaci, assembly GCA_004194705.1. Classification (NCBI taxonomy): domain Eukaryota; kingdom Metazoa; phylum Nematoda; class Chromadorea; order Rhabditida; family Anguinidae; genus Ditylenchus; species Ditylenchus dipsaci. The sequence continues at coordinate 585,847 of SADC01001168.1, read as the reverse complement.
ACCGCGGTAAATTTTTTACCTGGTCCAAAATTACTCAACTCTGTATCCATTCGATAGTTTAATGTCTCTTCTTCCACATTTCTTTCACTTCACTATTCTACATAGTCCTTTTTCTTTGAAAAATATAAATCAGATGCAAAGTAATAAATAAATGTGAACCCCTCTAGTATTTCAAAAATATAAAGTTTTGTACAGTGCCGCTTGCACTTTTTAACATTTTCTTAAAAAATTTCTCAAAATCCGCTTTTTCAAAGTCAGCTGAAACATATTTTTGAAATCATTTACAGTCTACGCTCTCCATTGCGTCTAGGCTGAGACCAGCCCCACCCGGACGCAATGTAGAGCTGGACGCAATGAAGACCGACGCAATAAAAAGAGTCATAGTATCGAGCTATACTCAGCCGGACGCTATGGATAGCAGACACAACTTAGAGAGTCATTTTTAGAACTATTTACAGCCGGACATAATAAAGAGATTTGCTGAAACAATAATGAGATATGTTCAAACAATGGTAACATGCAAATAAACAATCAAGGGTTAACAGAAAAAATCATGAATTTCCTTTGCTTCAAATTCTTCAAGTGTTCTTAAGCCATCGACTGATCCTTCTTATTGCAGAGCTGGATTGGAGTAGTAACAGCTGCTGCGGTTTTTAAAGCTTCCCTGGCATCTCGAGTAGGCTCTTCTTGTTCGATCTCCATCACTTCAGATCCAGCGTCCCCTCCAATAAGCGCCCCTCTGGAGTAGGGTTAAAAAATAAGCGGCCCAGGGCAGTTATTAGAGAAAATCCGGTACATTGCGTGCTACAAATTTATTTTTACTTGTACTTGAGAGTAGACTGTCATAGCGAAATTGCGAAACTCATAGCGAAAGACTCGAGTCTCAAATTGAGACCCAACTGAACTGAATCTTGTTAGAAACCTAAGAGTGTTAGGATCATTTTGACAGGCCCCCTCATAGTCCCGCGCAGCACGAGTCGCGCTACAAAATTTCATAGGGTTGTACAGGAACAATTTTTATTCCGGTCGAGACATCTTATACTCAAAATGACTGATAGAATCTAGCAAACATTTTGGTAATAAAAAGTTTTCAATCTGATATAAAAATATTTTAGGAATAATCACAAGTATATGGCAAATTGGCGTGCTGCGTCACTTTCTTGCGAAAATCGGCGTGTTGCGCAAGAAATTGACGTTTTGAATAAAACATTTTGAATAAAAGATGTCTGCGACCGAAAAAAAAATTGTTCCTGTAGAACCCTATAAAATTTTGTTGCGCGACTCGTGTTGCGCGGGAGTATGAGGAGAGCCACACAAAACTCGTAGCCGAAGAAATGTATAAAACAAGGTTCTACCCAGTGGTAACGAACCTGTGGCCTCGTGCATTCGAATAAAAAGTTTTCTCCCTTGTCAACAAGTCATTGATCCATTTTGTCTAGTTTTTGTCTTGCATGTCGGTGTCTCCCGATCTCGTGTCATAAATTGTCGCTCATCTCTGTACCGGAACTTTTTTTTACCATTTTGTACTTTTGAATCATTTTAGCGAAATGTCGAAGAAGTTTACAACGATTTTCAAGAGCGACTTCGAGCGTTTGGGAAAAAATCAAGTCAGAAGGATCAAAAGCAGAGCCTTTAGGGTGCTAGCAAGAAAAAGTGAGATTATTCATAATGCACATAATCATTAAGGTGTTTTGTGACTCTTTTTTTTTTAGGAAATGTGCGGTTGACTCTGAAGTATTGGATAAATATAAGACGTCCCTTCACGGTGCAGACGGAAAAAGGTAAGTTGTTCCGTGGCTAGATTGAGGTTATTTCCTTCTTTAAGGAAGATCCAGAAGTTGTGCAGGCTAAGGCCAGTCTGAGCGGTGAAAAAAAGGCCGATAAGTTGCCCCTGAAGTTTCGCAGCAGTCTAAAAATTCCCTTGAAGGTGCGAGCCAGGAAATGTAAGGTGTTTTCATTGAATTGTGAATTTTTTTTTAGTCAAGCTGAAGTTCTTACAGGAGTTGAGCAAGAGTCTATGGCTAAGCTTACCGCTGAAAAAGCGCTGATGAAATTCTCCCTGAAGTTGCGCAGCAGCCTGGAAATCTCCTTCAAGGTGCAGAGGAGAAAAAGTATGGTGATGAATTTCAAAACTTCGGGCTTTAAATCTGTGATGTGAGTGCATTTTTATGCGTGTTTAAACAATAAAGTAAATTCCAGTGTTGTTCAGTCTGTGTGTGTCGTTGACAAAATAAAATTTTGTTTTGAAATGGTTTTTTTCCTCCGATCCTAGGAATTTGACCTTCCCGGATGGCCCTTGAGAGCTTTTGAGTAGTTATGTATTTGGGTCCTCCACAAGTTGCTGGGTTTGACGTGCTTCAAACGTATATATTATGTGGTGGACCCCAAGTTGCTGGTTTGAGAGTGCCTTAAACCTTATTTATTAGTGACCCTGTTTTGTCCCTTCTCCTCCCAAAACCGCCCTTGAACCCTAATTAAATGGCTGTTCTGGCCTTTTTATGGCGAAATTATCACATAAAATGGTTTTTGAGTGCATATAAAAGTTGGTTTTGGGGGGGGGTGTACAATGGAATAGGTCCTTTTGGGGGGGGGGGTGGGTCACACTGGAATAGCTTTTTAAGGGGGGAGTACAATGGAATAGTACCGAAATGGCGAAAAAAAACAGCTTTGCAAAATATTTATTCTGTTCTGAGATACAGAGTCTCGAGATACAGACCCTTTACTTTGAGAGTCTGTATCACAGACTCTCAAAATAAGCGATGCCAGTTTATTAGAGACATCAGTTTAATTAGAGAAAATACGGTAGTTTTTATAGGACCACTAGACTTCAGGGTGGGTACGGAAACCGCTTGGTACCTGCCCTAAACGGTATCTAGCTCCAGAATGCAAAATTTTGGAGTTAGCTGAATTGGAAATCATTGTACCTTGTCCATAATTGTGTCCTGTACACGGTTCGGTAAGTCAAAAAACAAAGTTTTTCTTGCAATAACCACAGTTCTCGAGTATTTAGTACCCATGACCCGTAGTGAATACGACATTTAATCACTAATTTTTAGTCACTAATAAAAGTGGCTAATCGGTAGTAAATAAAAAATTTAGCCGTCTAATTAGTTAGTGACTAAATATTTAGTCGACTAAATATTTAGACATACAGTCGGAACAAAGTCTAATTATTTAGTCGCAGTTAATATAGAATTAGTGTCTAAATAATTAGTCACTAAATATTTGCAGGCTATAAAATTAGCAGCTAAATATTTAGCCGTAGTAAATAATTTATTTCCATAAATATGTCTTGACACCTATATTCACTTTCACAACAATAGACACCACATTTTCAGCCAAAATATTGTCTCACAATTCTGTTTCTATCTTGAATCCCAGTCATTTGACGTCCTTGGTCGAGCTCTTCATCCGGTTGCTCATCTTCGAATTCCTCTTAATCCTCAGGCTCAGGCATCCGGAGCTCAATGGCAAGATTGTGTAGAACAGCGGTTGAGAGCACTACATCGACCACATTCTCCAATTTGAGCCTAACTTTGCTATGCAGCACCATGTCTAAATAAACACTATTCCCTTAATCCATATAGCCAATTCAAAAATTCCTACTTCTTCTTGTTTGCATTCACCTCCTTCGCTTTTCCCTTGAGATACTTCCAGTGTTTTTTCGACTTGGTCCGAGCTGAAGCAGGTTCCCTGGTCGACGAACGCAGTGTTGAGTTTTTTGGTCACATCATCCCATGCTTTGTTCGACTTGGACTGAGCATCGGCTGTACGAGAAGACAGAAAGAGTGCAGAAAATGAGTCTGTGACGAGCGCGGACAACTTCGCAGAGATGTCGGCATTGAATCGGCTTTTCTCCATTATTGAGCTTCCAGATCTAAACGATTGTAAGCTAAGCGTGAAGGAAAGGCTATTCAGTGTCATATAATGCTCAAAAGTGACACAAACGGTATGTTTCGAAAACGTCCATTTTCTCGACATTTTCCAAGCAAAATGAAAAAACGATAATGACAGATAGAAAGAGCGATAAAAGTTGGTATAGGAGCGTCAAGATCAAAAAATAGATCGACTCTGACAAAGTATGATAAAAACGGGCTGGAAGTTAGGACTAAATAAATTTAGCCTGCCCTAGGGCAGTCCACTTTTTTAGTGGGAAAAATTAGTCACTAAACTAAATATTTAGACTTTAACCTCAACTTTAGTCTCTATATTTACTACGGAAATTAGTCACTAAATAATTTAGTCGACTAAATAATTTGCCTTAACCTATTTACTACCAAAAAACCAAATATTTAGTTACCAATAAAAAAGTAGACTTTACCCGTCGATATTTACTACGACCACTTTTTCGTTGATTTAGACTTTAGACTTTAGCCTAGAAGTCTAAATATTTAGTCACTAACTTTCGTATTTACTACGGGTCCATATGACATACATGTATTACTTAGGTATAGGGTTGTCGACTCGACGCGTCGAATTCGACTTTTCACGTCGAAAAGTCGAAAATTTTCGACTTTCGACGTTCGACTCGACTCGACGCGTCGAAAATTTCGACTTTCGACGTTCGACCCGACGCGTCAATTCGAAGATTTTGACACGTTGCCTTTCGTCTTGACACGTAAAATTTCTAACTTTCCAAAACAAGGTTTTTTCTCCGCCGCAGTCGAATAATGATGACTACTAGCTCGGGACCACCTTCGGTGGACCACCCTCGCCTTGGTCAAGCTGCTAATTAAATTTAATTATCAAGCTGCTAAATTTTCTTCACCTATCTACTCTCCTGGCTGACCTACCCACTTTCGAAACTCCCCTCTTACTCTCCTGCCTGAGTACACCTCTCACTTACCTGGCACCCCTAGTCACTCTCATGGCCGATCTACCTATTCTCAGGGCATCACTACCTGCGCTTCTGGCACTTGCTGACTATTCTGGTACACCTACATACACTTCTTGCCCACCTAGCCACTTTTCTGGCTCACCTATTCGCTGTCCTGGCTCACCTATTCATGCTCGTTGCTCACGTTCCCTTACTGAATGTCGCACTTGCGTTCTCGGCACACCTACTCACTCGTCTGGCAAACCTACTCATTCTCTAGGCTCTCATACCTACTCTCTCGGATCACCTGTCCACTTTCCAGGTGCAACTACTCACTCACCTCTACCCTCTCACCTGGTACTCCTACTGACTCTCCTGGTATACCTACTGAGTGAGTAGTACTCACTCTCCTGGCACCCCACCTACTCTCCAGTAACCTCTACTCACTCACCTGGTACCTCTACCAAATCACCTGGTACCCCTACTGACTCTTCTGGCATACCAAGCAATTTTTAATGAAAAATCAAAGTGGGATCAAGGCATATTTGGCACCGGACTCAGAACTAGCTCCACGCGCCACTGACCGGTAGAATACCTGAATACTACCATTTCGGTACAGTTAAGTAAGCTTGTCAACGAGAAAGTTGTTGTAATTTGTTGTAGTTGTAAGAATTTATAGTTAGGGTAGTGGTTGGAGTATATACCTGCCAGTTCGGAAAAATTTTGAACTTCAATTTTACGTGTAGAAAAAATTTTCGACTTTTGTCTCGACGCGTCGAAAAATTTCGACTTTCGACGTTGGACTCGACTTGACGCATCGAAAATTCGACGCGTCGACAACCCTACTTAGGTACCTGCATTTCAAAAATGACAATTCCCTGAGTAAAGGGACTCAGGTGGTAGTACATGTAACAGTACTTAGGAAGAAGTGCTTAGGTAATAATACATAGGTAGTGTTACCCAGTTCGTGGTACCAGAGGCATAATATACATAACTCAACTCGCACGAAGCCCGACTCGCATAACCAAACGCACATAAGTCCCAACCTGCAGTAGTATTAAAATTTCACCGCAAAAATTCAAATTATGGAGAATACCTAGGTACAAACCTGAGCACCACTTGGATACCCTACGGTACACTACCAGTGTTGTAAAAATGGAAATTTTGGCACCGGCACCGGTGCCGCACTGGGTCTCAAATGCGGCACCGGCACCGGTGCCGGCACCTAGCTGAACATTTGCACCGGCACCGGTGGCTATCACATTCACTACATTATTTTAAGGAAACCGTATTTTTAACGCAAATGCGTTTTTTTTTGTTTTAAGAAAGCTTAGCTTTCACAGAAGTATGAATTTTATTGAAATTAAGGACGGCCATCAACTGACCACCATTTTTTCGGAATATTTGAAACTTTTGATTCAAAATCAACAATTTTGACAGTAAAAGTTTTCGGAAAGACACTCCTAATACCAAAATCTCTTCCTAAATCCGAACACTTTGAGATCAGATCCAAAAAATTTCAGGGAGCTGAGATATTGGTATTTTGAGTAGACCACACAGAAAAATTGGAGCACACGACGCTTTACGATCAGTAATTTAGAACGTCCTTTATGCCTTATTGTATTTAATGTGACACGTGAGAAAAATGAGATGGGATGGCATAAGATCTCTATTTCATTTTAATTTTCTTTTCAATAGTTGAAAGAATTGCCTTTAATTAGCTCGTTTCAAAACTGTTTAAATGTATTGGTTCATTTCTTCACACAATCTGCCTGAAACCGGCTTTGGGCCTTACTTTTCGGCCATCGACTATTGGACGGCTGACGAAACCTGCTAATTTGACTCTCAAGCCATTGAGAATAGCACCGTGAGTGTTCTCAGTTGAAGTTAACCGTGCTTAGTGAAAGGGATATCTTCGTAAGATTATTATCAAAATTATTAATGAGGCAAAAGTCTGTGCTGATGATAGTGTGTAGTTTTCAAAAAAGTTGATAACTATTAATTGATTTTTGGTGAATTAAAACCTTGAGCTATGACATTCATTGGTTGCAGTTCAGAATCCCCCCCACGGGGACTGATCAGATGGAGGAGATAACTTCATATTCGTGTTTCTCGACCCCGATTTCATGAGAAAGCCGGCTGTTTTTTTGGTTCTGAGAAAAAAAATTTTTTCGAACCACAGGGGGGTATCATGGTTTTTTAGTCAAAATTTGAAAAATTTAAATTGGCGCCTTTTGAATTTAAAGGGAATAAGGGCTGTATTGGGAGGGGAAGGTAATAAAAGGGGCCACTTTTATGGCAGAACATTATAAATTTGAATATCTATATTCTTCGACTGCCTCACCATGTTTTTCAACTGGGCCGTGGCAAAAAAAGACTCTATATGCATTTATGGTCAAGAGTACTTCTCGGAATCATGTCTAAGGTAAGTGTGTGCGCGCATCTCTAACTCTCAATCCCCTGCGCCCCCGAAGGACTTGGAGTTGAGATGCGCACACCTAAATACCTTAGACACAAATTACTCGAAAGTGACTCTGGATGCATGAAAAAGCATGCATACCAGAGTTTATTTATGCGGTAGGCCCAGTATTCAAAACTAGGTTCAACATCTTCTTGTAAGTGGGCCCTGTGTGATCAGTGCCCCCTTTTATTCCTTCCCCTCCCAATACAGCCCTTATTCCCTTTTAAATTCAAAAGGCGCCAATTTAAATTTTTCAAATTTTGACTAAAAAACCATGATACCCCCCTGTGGTTCGAAAATTTTTTTTTTCTCAGAACCAAAAAAACAGCCGGCTTTCTCATGAAATCGGGTCGAGAAACACGAATATGAAGTTATCTCCTCCATCTGATCAGTCCCCGTGGGGGGGGGGGTGGGGGGTGGGATTCTGAACTCAAGCCCATTCATTAATGAAAGCATCCAAATACAGTCTACTCTCGATAAACTGGCACCCCTGGGGACCAGCCTGGGTGCCAGTTTATCGGGGTGCCAGTTTAGTGGGATGTTATTTTGCCTAATTTCTCTGTCGGCCAGCCAAATAGGGTTTTTTCAAAGTGCCAGTTTATCGAGGGTGCCAGTTATTGGAGTGCCAGTTTAACGAGAGTAGACTGTATCTAACTTATTACTTAATACTCATTCGCTTTAATCGATTGTTTAATTTGTTAAAAAAATTGGTTTCACTGAGCTTATATACATAATATGTCAAACTAAATATTAATCAAAAAAGTGACATCAGCATTTCGTATTTTACTAAAATCAAAAAAATTAATTTTAGTTTAGAATCGGCAGCGCTGCCAGCAAAAAAATCGCCACCGGCACCGGTGCAGCACCGGTGCTTTTTCGTTAAAATTTGGCACCAGCACCGGCACCGGTGCCTGCACCGGTGCTTTTACATCACTGTACACTACTCCACAATTATAATTCCTGCAAGTCAAATCGTGTTAAAAACACGGTTATGGATAGGATAAAATGATTTTTCATTACTTTTGACTAAATACAAAATTATGGATTTTAGAGGCGGATCAACCCATGGAAGGTCCCATTAAAAAATAATGTCTGCTACCACCAGGATTCGAACCTGTAACCTCAAAACTTGTGCGAGTTGGGTCTTATGCGAGTTGTGTTATACGGGTCAGTTCTTATGTGAGTCTGGTGTCATTTACCTTAGTCTGCTGTTTCCGCAAAAGAAAATTCTGAGCTGCATTCTGACCAAAAATTTTTCTCAGCTGCAGATACAATTTTTATTAGAAGCAACTTAAATTATTCCTTTTTGTGCTAAACAAACCAAACACTAACCACTTGGAGGGCCGAACGTAGTCAGGGTAAAGTTTTGTTCAGAATTTTATGCAGATTACAAATCTGCAAAGAAAAATAAAAAAATGCCCCCCCCCTTGATAGGGCCATTTTATCAAGCTACAGTCCACTCTCGCTATAGTGCACCTTGTTGGGTGATTTGATTGGTTGACTTTAAATATGAAGGAACCGAGCGCAATTACTAGTTATAAATCTCATACAGTCAACCCTCTATGTTGCAACCCTCTATGTCGCATCCGCTTTTTTCGTTGTGGTTTGGTTGGCCAAATATAAAATCACTTATAATCGACCCTCTATGTTGCATCCGGAAAGGGCCGGTCCCTTGTGGGATGCAACATAGAAGTTTGACTGTATCATTTATCCTGAAGGCCAATCAATAGCTCATTTTCTGAACTCTTAGTTTGTTTTTTCTCGCTTTTGCTTGCAATCGTTAACTTTGAAATACTCTTACGTATGTAGATATTTTCTATTTACCTTTATAAAAACTCATTTATCTTGCATTGTAATTTTTTGCCATACTGTTAAACCTGTATTTGCATAATATTTTCTGAGTTAGCACAAACTAATAAAAAAAACTTTTTCTCGTGTCACCACCTTGCACTTCACCAGCTTCAAATACAACAAGCCATAAAACTGACCATAAAATCATTTCCAATATTTGTCCAGACAGGAGAGTTGCCATAATTTGTGATAACACTTATCTGCTGCAACCCTCGAATTCCACACTCCTTGCAACCACAAAAAGTTGCTTCTCCGCTGTGTACTATTCTTTGATTGAACTACCACTGATTAATTAAGTTGTTTACGACTACTGCAAAAATATTTCTGTCTCATAATAAATTCTTGGCTGCCAAGCTGCAAGCAGTCGTTGAGCAAAAACACCTTTCTAAAAACGTTCAAAACAATTTTTAGGGTGCAGCCAAGCCAATTGCAGCCTCAGCAGGCGGCTGGCCAAGAGCGAAGTGTCTGGTCGGTGTGTTATGCACCCTAACCACTTGTTGGAGTAGTTTTTTGATAAATAATCCAACCAGTCTTAAAGTTGGGCGTTCTTCCCTCTCCAAGCAGAAAAAATGGAATTGAGCAGCAAAAAAGTTGGATGGAGAGGCTGTCTGGGGTGGTGGTGTCCCTTCTCCCACTTGGCTGTTCGCCTCAAAAAAAAGAAAAGACGGCTGAATGGAGGCACAAAAAACGCCAAGGAAGAAAGAGAGCAAAGTTCGTTAGGAATGGGGAATTGGAAGGGGTGGAGGCTGCCCCTGCCTTTCTGTTGCCCGCTTTATTTGTATTTATTTATTTTTGTCCACGCAGACAATACATTGTTGCCATTTGTTGGCTGCTGCTGCTGCTCCACCTAGAATAAGTGGATGTTCGTCTGGCTGGCTGGGTAAAAGCATTGGAGAAATGAATACGGAATGGGAATTAAGGCTGGAGCAATGCCCAGCTGAATGTTTAGTAGTTTAGTGGGGTAACTGTTTTTTTTGGCTAGTGGTTGCACTGATAAAAGGGCATCTATAGTTCTTTGATTAGAAGGGGATGGAATTTGCAGTTGTACAAGTGCACTATTAGTAGCTAGTTTTTATTTCTGTTTTTGAAATAAATAGCATGATAGATGATTATTGGTGAAGGGTGCTGCTCTTTTCACAAGCCAACTTTGAAGTCTTTCAAATTTTATATTTTATTTATTTGTTGATAGCTTCGAGACTTCCAAAGTTTAAATAAGAGTGTCCCCAAAAAACCATACACTCCACGAGGTTCACTAGACTATTTTTATATTACACTTTTTTTTTAAACTTTATGTCATTTTGTAGCCCTGCAAATTCTCTATCGAATGGTATAAAACTTTTTATTGCTGAACAAAAAAACTATGGATAAATTAAACTGTGGATAAAACTATGGATAAATTGACAAAACGACAAAACATTGTTTAAGCGCCGGCGCCACCTTAGCCGGGTAGCCGGCGCTTAAACAATCCTGACTGCAAGGTTGATCTCGCAAACTGAGGCAATGCTGAGGCGAGAACTATCTTATCACAGCAAGAGCAGATAGCTAAGCAAAATAAGGGGCCCTATCCCTCAATGGGGGGGGGGGGGGCGATTTGCCTTGGTCCCCCTGTTGTTGTTTTTTCTGATTTTTCAGGCTTTAGGCTCAGGCAAGGGTTGATAAGCGTATGTTAGGACGGACTCAAACGTATTTTAGACTCATGATTAAGTTCGTCCTAACATACGCTGGCCTACTTTTGCCTGAGCCTTAGCCTAAAAACTCACAAAACAGGGTGGACAGGGGACCAAGGCAAAACCCCCCCCCCCATTGAGGGATAGGGCCAAATAATTGATGCCAATGGTTTTAGTTTGCACTTCTAATAGTAGAATTTTTTTGACGATACAGGGAGTCCAGCCTAATCGATAAACTTTTTAGGACTACGGGCGAACTCCCTTAAACTATCCGGCTAAACTTTAATCAGTTGTAAAATCAGTTTATCTTGCTGTTTTATCTTTTTTGTTAGGACCAACTTCACTTGAATATTGTACATTAGATACTGCCCACTTCTTATGATTCGAATAAATTAACAGAATTTTTTTTTCATAGCAACAAACTAATAGAAATTGAAGGGATAGACAATTTTAGAAAATCACACAAAATGCAAAAAGCGTACAAATTTTTGTACGGATTGTGTACATTTCGCGATTTGAACATGCCACGCTGTTATTTCACAGATTCACTCTTTTCGTACTATTTTCTGACCAAAGTCCAGTATTAGTCTTAATATATGTCCACGCTATTTGGTAAAACTGAAATTAATAAAAAAAGTAATCCAGTCCCTCTCGATAGACCGACATCCGCGGGGACCAGCTTGGGGTGCCGGTTTATGGGGAGTAAGCTTTGTCTAATTTCCTTGTCGGCCAGCCAAATTAGGCTTTTATAGTGCCGGTTTATTTTTAAAAGCTTCTTTTTGTAAATGATAATATTATTATTTGATCGAGTATATAATTTATCTCTCTATGATTGCTGAATAATGTTCATCACAGATCTGCACAAATATCGTACTATATCTGGACAAATACCCGCAAACTTCAATTAAACAGAAGTTTTTTTTTGAATCTTCACTGGCAGCCACCACAAAAATTTCTCTTCAAACACATTTAATCCTTTTATTTTGTATGTTCCTAGTTTTCCTATTTCACCAACTTTTGGCTGATGCACTACTAGTTAAGGCGATTAGTCGTAGGTTGTCCCAGGGTGGAAAACACTTTGCGGTATATGAATAATGCAAAGCACTTCTCGAATTTAGGCTCAAAAAACATGACAATACTTTTCTGAATACAAATCTTCCAATAGATGGCCATAATCTTTTATGGAGACATTAGTGAGTGGCCGAAGAGTGTTTTCAATACTGGCGATGATGATTGGGATTACCTGAAAAATGTTTGACTGCATTTTCAGGGACAAACCCGTATTCCTGATTTTGCATGAACATAAAGTCGGACTTACCGTACTTCTTCTAATAGGCCACTATTGTGGCTAATTTTCCGATCTAGCAACAATCAAAAAAAATTCGATGTCGATCTCGAGATTTTTGCGTTCTCAACCAAAATCGACAAAAAGCAGAATTGCTAGACATCGTGGGAGTTAGGAAATGCAATACACAGCTCTGCAAAAATTTTTGCTCCGAGATAATGGCTCACAAAGTTAGGGCTACTGGTTTATTAGATGAATTACGGAAATTCCGGCTTCTAAATCGTCAAATTGACATAGTGACGGTGAATGTTAAAGTTTTAAATGGCTATTGAGAATCTGTAGCGGAAACTCTAGTTTAAGATAAATTGCTTCATAATTTATCTGGAATGTTCTAGGAAGTCATTCAGTGCTTGATAATCCTGTACGATATCTGGCTCCAACCAGATTTCAATATAGTGGACTATGAGGTCATAATCGACACTTTTAAATACATATAGCTTAATTCCGAGTTATTATCAAAGATTTGTCTCGATTCTCTTTCATAGCCTTTTTTTAAATATATTATAGCCATTATTTTCATTTCGGTGAGCTGAAAATATACCCTAAAAATATTCCATAGACTATTTAGAACAAATACCTCCGTCTCTACTATTTTTTTACCATCCATTGTCTGAAAACCATAACTCTGGCAATATTTTACTTTTTACAATCTTTCAGTGACATATCCACACACATAATGTTGCCATAAATTGATGTTAAAATTCATAATTTTTCTTTTTGTCTCCATTTATTTCTTGTTTAATCATAAAACATCTTACCCTCCCCTTGCCTTGTAGATGTCCTTTGTAGCCGTCCCTGGAGACACAGTCCAAACAAAAGATTTGCCCTGAAAACAGGATCATATCGCTGTCAGATGGGCCCCCTAAACCATAATACATTTTCTATTAGTGCCATTTCAGGGGTCTAATAAAACAAGAAGAAATCTGGCAGCCTCTTTTGAAGGGTGTATAATTTCAGCTGCTGCTGTTAAAATATCTATAAAATGTCCCCTCTTGTTTCCACTTTTAACCTATCTTCTTCCCGTCCTGTTTGTTTCCGGCTTTCATCAATAAAAAACTTTTTTGTCCATTCAATGAGTGATTGCTAATGCTACCGGTGGGCAAATGACTAGAAAAACTAGGAGAAAAAACTTTCGCTCTTTTAGAATCTCGACTCTGTTTTTTACTTTTTGTTCAAGGACTTTTTCTCCTTCTTTACTCCCAATTTATTACCACTTGATGATTAGATAGAACTGCTTTTTGGTTTTTACTCCTTCTTCACATATAGATCTTTTTGAATGATTCGAATTGATTAAACTTTTTTGTGGAGGCGTTTTTGCTTGAAATATAGCGGAATGTAAAAAGCAATAAATTTATTACGCAAGTATAGACACATCAATCAGTGGTTGCATATGCAATATGTCAAAAATCAGCTTTTTGTGTATTTTCATTTGATCAAATATAGCTGTTTTTTACACCCAATTACTAATTAAGCTAAGTAATTTATCCCAAATAGTCTTTTGCCACATTGAAATTGGCGATTTGTGTTATTTTCGGTGGCTTTTAGTTCCAGTTAACGCCTAAATTGCGTGAAAATTATTGTTTTTAGCTCATAAAATATATTTAACATACTGATGTCACCACAAAACAAAAGTAAACTAAAAGTCATCACAAATTACACAAAAAATAAATCTTTTTTCTGCCACGTTTTGGCTTTTTATGCTATTATTTGGCTTTTTTCTGCCATATTTTTTAAGTTTATTTCAAAAAAACTTTTTTCTGCCACGTTTTTGCTTTTTCTGCCCCGTTTTGCCATTATGTAACAGTATATCATAACTTAATTTATCGGTGAGAAAATTTATCACATATCAATGGTCAACAATCATCCACTCTTTGTACGCCTATACTCTTCTTCATGAAATGTTTTTTGAGTAAACTGTGGCGTAAAAACTCAAATCGTGGCATAAAAAAGCAAAACGTGGCAGAAAAAAGCCAAATCCTGGCAGAAAAAAGATTTTTAAAAAAACTTTTTTTCTGCCACGTTTTTGCATCCATTGCACAATTCACATTTTTGCTAGAGATAATAGCCATAGTTGCACGGGTGCCGGCTCTGTTAGTCAAAACGGGTGCCGGCGCCGACCTGACAAATTTTGAGCTGACCTGACAATTTTCGGGTGCCAGCTTTGCCGATAAATTTTTTACGAGACTGCTAATGACTTACTTATAGATCGAAAAGACTTATTGGTTATACTTGCTATTACCGCGGATGCTAGGAGTATTTTTATATAAAAAAGGAAAAAAAAGCGGCGCCGGCGCCCTTGCAACTATGAGAATAGCTAGTCAATTTACTATTAGTAAACTGTCTAAAATGCGGATTTATCGGGGAAATTTTATTTGGTGTGTGAAAGCAATTTGAGCCTATCAAAAATATCTTTAAAATCTCCCTTCAAATAAAAATTTGATTTTCTCAGTAATTTTGAAGTCAATATGAATAAACTCTTAAATCAATTTTTTAGCTTTACCTTGTACAGCGAAAATCTGTAGTTTGATTCACTAAAGGCTGACAAAGGCTATAAGCTAAATTTTTAAAAAATCTTTAAAAAATTACTGCGAAAACCAAAGATTATTTTTACTGGTACTTTTAGCGTTTACAATTCCGCAAAGCTCGATTATTTATTCTATAGTTGTGTGTAACTCAAAAATCACCTATTTCAAATGACTTTTTGTTGCAAATCCGTTTTTCGCTATGTTGGTGTGAACTTTGTGCACGCTGAATGTTCTTATGGATTCCTTTATTTTATAAGTATGGCATCCCTTCAATCTTATCGAAAAATTTCCCGGATGGCATACTTTTATAAATATGCTTACAAAATGAATTTGCTACAATATTGTTAGTAGTGTGTGACCACCGGTTTATATTGTTAGGAATCGATGGTGTTGCATCAACAAAATTTTATCAAATTTTTGCTAGATTGTAAAAGTTGAAAATACATAAGCTCTCTGACACAATTTTAGTCGTTTAAAGATTTTATTTGTCTGCAAAATCATCACTTTAATGATAAGAAGAACTAATCAACAGTCAGCTTCCAATATTACTGTTGTTTTGCCCTTATATTGCTGGAGTGTAAACACTCCGTGTAAAGACTCTGACAAAATATTTGCTTTCTTGAGCTTTACATTTTAGCATTATTCATTCCCTGTGACTAGTTTAAAGACCGCCCGCTCTCCTAATTCAAAAATCGTATACAGATAAAACTTAGTTATTCGGCACCGGCTCTGTTCAACAAAGGCGTGCAGCTTTGCCTTGGTCCCTTCTGTTAGTTTTCTGTGATTTTTAAGCAGGGTTCTCATTTGAAATTTTTAAATAAACTACATTTTCCTTAATTTGGTCATTTTTCGGCAAAATGTGCCATTTTATGCAGTGCCTGTTAAGTTTCGAACGCCGAAAAAAAGATTTTGACTTGAAATTATAAAAATTTTTAAGATTTGTAGTCCTAAATAAATTACAAATCTTCAAATAAAGTATGGATGAGAACCCTGTATTTAAATCATATGCAAGGGTTGACCAGCATATGTCAGGATGGACTCAAACATTAGTCTAAGATATGCTTGATTCCGTCCTAGCATACCATGCCAGCCTTTGCCTAAGTGTTAAAATCACAATAAAACCACAGTAGGAGGAGCAAGACCAAATCTCCACACCCTCGCCTTTGTTGTACAGAGCTCTGATACCCTTGCGGACCGAGCTTAAGTGCCGGCATCAAAGATGCGGATAACTAAGAGATGATCGTGTTTTGTGTGTATGCTGTAACATAACTTCAACTTGCTCATCTAAAACAAATAAAAAATGAGTAAAAATGGGCAAAATCTGCAGGGAGGAACCAAAGCAAAAAATGGTACCCTGTTCTGTATGTGGCATCATATTTTCGACACATTTTTAAATATGATTTGAGCTAAAAATTAAGTGGTAACTTGCCTGAAAGCTGCTTTGGAAAATATGGGAAAATTATAATCAGGAAGCTAACATATCTTTTATTTAAGACTTTAAATCTTGAAAATGATTACGATTTTGTTCTTTGCTGTGGAAAAATAACTTTCTCTCATTTTTTTATTTTTGAAAGTCGTTAATTTTGAAGGTCCCTTTTTCTAACAAAAAAGTTGTATCAGTAGTAGCCAAAATGTAATTTGACCGAAACAGACTTCTTGTTCTTATCTTCACGGAGACAAAGAAGCAACAAAACACTAGCCATCGTTCTTTAGTTTCAGTGGCAACAAATTATGTTTCCATTTGTAGTAGTGGTAAACCCCCTGCTAAGACCCTCACTTGATTGCCGACTAGAACAGCTTTATTAGCAGCAAAAAAGTAGGAGGTGATAAGGGCTGGTGTACACGAGGGAGTCTCTGGCGCCGGCTGGTCGCCCGGTGAATAGATAACAGCACCATTTAATGGCATTAATATATTGTTTGTTATTAACTTCAGCGCCTCCAATTTTTTTGTTTTCTGAGCTGTAAAAGATAAGAGTGAGACAAAGTATTTTGTTCGAAAAAACCCCTAATAATTTTTTTGAAAAAGTATGTTTTGTAAAAGAAGAATTGTGGAATGATTTCTTGATTTACAAGAAGGCAAGGCAGAAATTACTTTTTCTTTTGAAAAATTTTTATAAGCGTTCTACTTGATCTGATGAAAGTTTTCTGCCTAGCTTTTTAAAGTAGTATAAAGTCATTTATATCATACTTAACACGAAGCGAGTGAAAACACAGATGGTTCTACAAAATTCACGCCTTAATTTGCATTTTATGTCTTTTTAAAGAGGCATACCGGTGCTTTAAACTGGCAATTTCGAATTGGAACCAGTATAATGTAAAAGACAAGAAGAATTTAGATAAGAAAAGGGCAATACTTTTTTTGACCCAGATTCACTTTTTTTTGACCCAGATTCACTTTTTCTGTCCCAGATTTCCTCATTTCTGTCCCAGATTTAGCTTAAACCACAGGGGGGACCAAGCACTTACAAAATTGGTCAAAACAATTTTCTCTCATAACAGCCTGAAAGTTTTCTATAACGTTTCTATCATGTTTTGAGCATTTTCGCCAAAAATTATTTTTTCCGCAAAAATTTTTGCCTTGGAGACCAAGGTCACATTTCAGGCTCCTGAAAACTTTGGGCTACCTTGGTCCCCCAAGGCAAAAATTTTTGCGGAAAAAATAATTTTTGGCGAAACATCTCCATCTGACCATTCCCGTGGGGGGGGGCGTGTGGTGTTGTAAACTCAATCCTTTTTCCCTAGGCCTTTTTTGAATCTGTTTTGACAGATCGACTCAGCTCGTTATAGCAATTTTTTTATGTGAAAAACACGATTTTCGCTCGTTCCCCCTGTGGTTTTCGTCTTGGTCTGTGGTGGCCTCTTGATAGGCAAGGCCCAAACCACAGGGGGAGTGAGTAAAAATTGTGTTTTGACATTATATACCAAACTAATGTTCATAGCGAGATCAGTCGATCTGTCAAAACAGATTTTGAAAAAAAACGCCCCAGAGAAAAAGTTATCAGTGTTTAAAAATGTTTAAAAAAATTGTTACACCCTGTACAGCAATTCGTCGACTTTTTTGTGTTTTTAATCGCTCAAATTTAGCTTGTAGCTTCACATAAACAACTAATGTTCGGGAATGCAAACTTTTGAAATAAGACTTTTTAGCTTGGATATGTCCCTTCGAGGGCTGGAAGACTGCCCCACGTCCCTGACTCATGAAATATTGATTGGGTGTAGATAAGTTACAGATAATATTTGTAAAGAATTATATTTAGGATACAATTTGTGCGAGTAAGGGATGTTCAAAATGCCTCTTACTTTAGCATCGTGAACAATTGAGTCAGAAAGATTTTTTTTGAATTTTTTTGAAGTGTTTAGTTTCTAAAAGCATTTCATCTAAAAAAGATAGTTGTTGTACAATGTTTAAGCAATCTTTTTCTTCCAAACTCAACAATGTAAAACCCCCTTATTCAAGTAAACCTGGACTCTCAAATACATATTAAAATAAGTTAAAGAGAGCGGAAGACAAGTTGTTGGTGGTCCAGCCAAACGTCGGCTCTTTTTGTCTACTACTTTTACCTGCAGGTTTTCTCTCCCCTCTTTTTCATCCGCTCCAAGGTCATTTCTTTCTTTATTTTTGAGAAGAAGAAAAAAAAGAAAAGCAAAAAGTCTGGGGAGAGGTAGGACTGCTTGAAGCCCTCTACTTTCCCTTTCACCCCCACCAAGTTTTGATGGGCGAATGATTTGTTAGTCGTCGATTAATGTTCGATTAAATATTGCCATCCAGTTTCGGGTGCATAAAAAGAAGGTTTTCGTTGAAAGTTTGTTTTGGAACGTCAAATTGCCTTTGTCTGGTCTGGGTGGGTGGTTGGCCACACTCTAATTAAATAAATATCAAAACTTCGAATAGTAAAGCATCTCTATAGCTAAGTTATTCAAGCAAAGGTAGTGTGTTAAAAAGGGGTAGAGACAGTTTACAAACGTTTTCATATACAGTCGAACTTCGATAACCCGGCATTTCTGGGTCGTTTAGAGGTGCCGGGTTATCGAGGGTGCCGGATTAATCAGCGGTACTGAATTTTCGAATGAAAGCTTGAGATAGACATTTTTAACAAATAACAATACCTTCGCTGCACTATATTCAAACTTTGAACAAATTAGTGCACTAAAATAATAGTAATAACTGCGGGAAATTCCTGCAGTCTGAATTGACTGCGGTATTTTACTATTTTACTGCACACTTACACTTATAGCCAATAGAAAAAAATGCTAAAATTAACAGTGTTGGCTTATCGGGGGTCATTTTAACAGATATGTCTGAGCCTAAGGTGCCGGCTTATTGGGAGTGAACTTTGTCAATTTTCTCGAATGAGCGACCGAATTTTCAAAAAGTGCCGGCTTATTGGGTTACCGGGTTATTGGAGTGCCGGTTATCGAAGTTTGACTGTATACTTTCTCTCATCATACTTTATATTTTTCAAAATAAAAATATAAAATTCATAAAAACAGCAAAAACCAAAAAAGCAAAGTGATGAAAAACCCTAAAAAACAGTTGTGGAAAAATATACAGGAGAGCCAGGCCTTTTAAATCAAAATAAATATCTTGACCGACATATTTTTCGGACTTTAACAGACCCTTAGGCTCATGGTAGGCGAGACTTTTTTCCACGCTCAAACTTTATGTTTTTGTCATTATTTAATAGGTAGAGGTTTGCGATCTCAGAACTATAAAAAAACATTTTTACGAAAAACTCATTTTGACTGACTTTGGAGGAAAAAGGTCATCTTATTCAGTTTTCATTGCTATTTTGAAGCAAAAAAAAGATCAAAACTAAAAAATATTTGGGGTCCTATGAAAAATCAAATCTTTTTTCAAAGTACAGATTGTAGTCCAGGTTCAAACGGGTGACTGAACGCAAGTGAATCCGATCACAGTGCAGTTACCACAGTTATTTCAGTTATTCCTTTTTTCAGTCATTTTCATTGCGACATCCGGTTCGTAAAAAATGTTGTGCATACGTC
Organism: Ditylenchus dipsaci; assembly: GCA_004194705.1. Classification (NCBI taxonomy): domain Eukaryota; kingdom Metazoa; phylum Nematoda; class Chromadorea; order Rhabditida; family Anguinidae; genus Ditylenchus; species Ditylenchus dipsaci. The sequence continues at coordinate 566,178 of SADC01001168.1, read as the reverse complement.
TGTTGAAACTTTACCAAAACATTTCTCTTGGTTCATTTTGTCAAATATTCTTTGTCTGACAATGCTTCTTCATTTTCTTTATTCTCTTCATCTCATTTAGCAAATTTTGGAAGTGGAAGAGAAAATAAAGAAAAGTTTTGTAAGAAGGAAAGTTGAGGAGCAACTGATTTTGTTAGTAGTCCTTTTGTCCGTATCCACCTTTTGTGGATGAGTAAGGAAATGGATGAGGCCATCCCCATTTTGGTGCATATCGCTTTCCTTAGCTTGTCCATTGCAGCCAACTGTGTGTGTCTGTCTGCTACCACTACTCTTTTCAATTAAAATGGGAGGAGGGGCGATAGGCAAAGAAGAGTCATCCTGAAATCTTACTCACCTCTCTTTCTTCTCCTTATTTTATTGCTTTTGCTGTTGTTCTTTTTAGGTGTCTGCGTTTTTCTGTTTTTCATTACTTTAAGCCTTTTTATTTATTTTTTAAATTTCACTTATTACAGTCCACTCTTGGTTTAAGGACAGAAGTTCGTTCCCGCCTAGGGTCCGACACCTTTTTTACCTTAAATTTGGAAAATTTTCGCCAGTTCTGTTTTACTCTGGTTCAGTCTGTTCCGAAAAACTGTGAGGGTTCCGATTTCACCGATCGTTTGTCAGAAATTAAAATTTTTTCTCTAAAAAACAAAAACGCTGTTTAAGGACAGTTCTTTTTGAAAAATCGCTGTTTTTCAATCGATTTTTTGCTTTTTAGAGGAAAAAATTTTAGATTTCTAACAATTGATCGGCGAAATTAGAATCCTTGCGATGTTTGGAAGCAGACTGTCAAAACAGATCTAGCAAATTTTTTTAAAATGGAGGTAAGAAAGTGACCTGGTGGCTTGGCTGGTCCCTTGAGGGTCTTCAGACCGAGAATGGAGTGTAATTTTAGTTATCGAACCTTAAATAGAGGTAAATTATTTTACCCGCTTTTTTTCATTCTTTATATTTTTTAAACAATTTTTCATGTTTTCGACCACAAATTTAGGACATTTTCGTAATTATCAGCTAAAAGTTCAATTTACAACAACAACATCCGCCTTTTAAATAGTCTGTTTTTATGTTCTCAACAAATTCTGGCAGTTGTTTTCATTATTGTGTATTATGCTTGAGACTTCATTTTTCTTGAACCCTCTTGGATGAAATAAAAAACTGGAAAAATTTGTCTGGAATTTTGTTCATATTATCGGTGACCGTCAGGGAGAGTAGGGTACTAGTACTTCCGCTTAATTTCAAGATTCGGTACAGAGCGAAACTTAGTTGTCCAATTTTATTTAGAATATCGACTAGCAACTAGCAAGTATTGTATCTAGCAAGTAACTAGCAACTTTTTAACTAGCAAGTATGCTTCACGTCATGTGTTTATGCTAACCGACTTGTTTTTCTTCCACTTCCTTTTTTGTAGTTTGGCACGCGCATTCCTATTCTTTATAAAAGTGCAAAAACATTTGTACAGCAAATGCTGAGCTTATGATTACAGTAAACTATTTGAAATTACGAGACTATGACTATAGCTATAGTTTACATGTCTACACCCCCCCCCCCCATCAACAACATGTTTGAGCATTGTGTAAAGACAAAGAATGTGTGGTGGTTGTTGTACATCATCTCTATAACTAATACATCTGTAAAATTTCAGAATTTGTTTAGCTGCGGAAAGGAGACCGAATCCTAATATTTCGTGATTGTAAACAGTGTTTGTGGACAAGTCTGGATAGACAAAGCAGACCGCAAGTTAATATAGTTTAGTGAGCACAATTTGCTACACCATTTCCTTTTATTTTGTTCATTTGCAAAGTTGGTACACAAGTATCCTAACATGGTCTCTAATTCTTGTTTTGGCTTCAAAATATTCGTAAGTAACTTTACATAAATTAAAAAAGGATTTTAGTCTTGTTTGCCACCAAATTGTTATCGATACTTTTTAAGAGTGGTCCTATGTTTTTTTTCCACTATTTCTTGCTCGCTATGAATCAGCTGTTTTTGATAACGAATGGTGGCTGGAAAATAGAATAAATGTAATTGAGACGTTTTTCTGGATGAGAACCAAAATGTAAGGAAATGTTTTGTACAGAGCGTTAAAATTAAGGCGTCCCTCGACTTTGAGGACCTACATATCGTCCCAGAATAATTATGTTTCAAAGCCGTTTTTTGCGTTTTCTTAACTTCCACGAGTTCTACTGATGCCGCTTTTTGGATTTTAGATTTTCATCCAAAAATCTTGAGATCGAGCTCAAATTTTTCCAATTTTTGGGCATCCAAAAAATAAGGCGACCGGCCGCCTTATTAAAGGAAATACAGTAATTTTTAAATCGCCCAGTTTAGTTTTAGTCTGGTTACTAGACGCTGTAAGCAGATGATATTTATTTATGACGGATTATTTATGATCGAGCACTTATTTACCAGGCGTTTCGAGCTCGTAGTCTTCTGGTAGACCGCCCGCCTCATTGATCTGCATATAATTTTTTTGTGTATGTGACCAACACCTTTTTTGTCTTGTGTCAAACTTATCGGATTCCTTCTTATATAAGCCCCTTCTCTAACAAAAGACCCCCTCAACTTTGAGGGTCTGTGTCTCAGGGCAGAGTAAATATTTCACAAATACACTCCGATACACTCCAAATATACTCCCAAATATCGATTGCACTTTTTAAATTTTTGCTAAGCAGCCAAAAATTAGGGATCGACCGGCGTAGAGGCGTTAGGCCCTTTTTCCACTTTTCGGCGTTCTGCCCTATGTTATATTTTAGCCACTTAGGCCTTATTTTTTAACTTAGGCTTAGGCTCAGGGTAGGCCAGCGCACGTTAGCCGGGACTAAAAATGTCTTAAGAAACACAAAATGGCTTTAAAATAAAGCCTAGGTGGCTAAAATATAACATAGGGCAGAACGCCAAAAAGTGGAAAAAAAGGGCCTAAAGGCTACGACCCGGATTGACCCTGAATATTTTTCCAAATATAGAGACTCCGTGGCTTCTATTAGAAAAGCAAGCTAATTTCTATTAATTCTGATTTTTTTTGAATACCGGCGTAAAATCACTACTCCTTCTTTACCTCAATAACACTTCTGAAACTTTTCAAGAGCGAGTCCGGCTTAGCTGTTATCTGCTCCGCATAAAATTGTAAAATTAGTAGAAGATCTTGTTTTTCTCACACTATTGTTCCAGTTGATTGTTGTTTCACATAAACATGTTATCCGAAAACTTCATTTGCATTATTTCCTGTTGGAAGTAGCATGATAGTGGTAGTACACTTGAGCTTCCGTACGATTTAATCCACCACCTACTTAGCAGCAGTATTATTAGGGTTGAACTGCTGCTCATCAACATACCTGCATGAATTGTCTATGTTGTTGGATAGGCGGATCATAATTTGAATATGAATGGGGCGAACAACCCCTCCCCCTCCAGCAGCCGAATTAATGACAGTGGGCCGAGGAGGAGCGCATGGAATGATTGAGCACATTTTTGTTTAGGGGTGTGTGAGATAGGTGGGAGATAAAGAACGCAGTTTAATGCAGGAATGCAGTAGCGGTAGTGGAGGGGGAGGAGGTGTTGAAGTGTGCACTATCATGGGAGGAGGGGGCACATCGAGACAAACGGTCCGCCCTTTTGCCCTTGCTAAGTAGCCTACCACTATTTTTGTACGCCTAAAGTTTTTGCTGCTAGTTTTACCCTTCTAAATTGGAAGTTCCAATGTATTTTTTGGCTGCTTTTGGACTATTTAAGAAATATTTCTGGCCGGTAGGTTGTTTAGCTCAATAAATATTCATGAAAAAATCACTCGACAGTATTCATAAAAAGAGTAGACTGGCCGCGAAATTTTCGGCGCTCCGAACCGAGCTGAAACCCGAAAACCGAAATTTTCCGGTTTATCGGCACGTCGAGCCGTCAACCCTATTCATAAATTTGAAAAATAATTTTATTTCGTTTTTATTCATTTGTCCATTGCAACAGATATGGTTTTGTCGCTTTAAATGAATTTTTATTTGGTGCAAAAGGCTTTTTTTGTTGCACATCGGCTATTTTTTTTACGTATGCCGGGGCAAAAATATCCTGCTTACTCATCACTGGTCTGGCATGCGCTGCCAAACCTTGCTTATTCCTGAAAATCGCAGAAAACGTTAGGAGGTCCAAAAGCTTACACTTATAGGAGAGAGCCCGTCGATTCATCAACTTAGTTTTCTTAATAAGAGTATTTCCAGTATTTTACATTGTTCAACGAGCTGTTTAATGCATTGAACCATTGGTTTTAGCGTTTCCCCCTCACTGAATTAGGTGTTCACCTTTGGTCAGACAACTTAAAATAAATGAATGAAGGCATCTTAACTAATATCCAAAAGCTTTTTTACATCGTAATTATTCGCCACTTGCTATTATTAGCTGCCAACTTTTTCCCACCACCACAATTTAACTTCCATTTTCTGACTTTCGCCAATCTCCATCTTTTTTGCTGCTGCTTTCAGCCATTGCCAAGTTTTTTTCATCGCCCAACCAAGGGAAGATCAAATGAATAAATATATTTTTTGTTGTTTTGGTTGCTGCCCCTATGTTTTGTCTGTGACTATTGCTCTCTTGTGATTGCCAATATGATTCCTTCTCTTATATAATTTCTACTGCTTTTATTTTAGTCTGGTCGAGGATTGGATGGTGAGATTGCCGTTCCCAAAGCGAATAAAAAGGAGAAATGGAATATGTTGTTTTCCAAGGACAGCCAGATCGCGTTTTTTAGCTGCTACATCCTCACTTTCTCATCTTTATTTTTGTCTGGTGTCTCGTTTTTTTGATTCCAGTTTTCTTTAAATAGAATGTTCAGATAATATTATACAGAAACGTATTGGAGATGCTTAGGGTGCTCATCATCAGCGTACGGCAAAAAATATTTTGCTACCCAAGCTTTCCATTACAGGGCAATAATTGAAAGTAACTCAAAAAGACGACGCGGTAATCACTGGCACTGTTTTAAAAGCACCGGTGTCATTTTTTCGGTGGCACCGCTGCTCATTTTGAACTAAAATTTGAAATAAAAAACCGGCGCGGTTCTGGTGCCAAATTTAGCACCGGTGCCGGTGCGGTGCCGACCTCTATTCCTGGTGCTGTTTCCGGTGCCGACTTTTAGGTATTAAAACACTGAACAGGATCTTGTGAAAAAGAGAGTCCTTCTAAATTTCCGAAAAATAAATATTCTTATATCATTTTAATGTATTTGATATATTAAAAAACGTCTTGAGTGAAAAATTTGGGGTTTTAATGCTTTCGGTGCAGGACCGGTTCGCACCGCACTAGTACCGGTCAGCACCGGTGCTAGGGCGGCGCCCGTGCCTAATTGATTATCGGTGCCCGTGCGGGGCCGATTACTATCCTTGGTGGCGGTGCCAACTTTTAGATATTTAAAACACTGATTACTAGACATTTCTACGTATAGAATCGACTGTCTCAAACAATTCTGGCTCAAAACCGTGTTTAACAGTTTTTTAAACTGTTTAAAGCAATCGAAAGTAGAAAAAAGCATTTTAAAAGGTGGGAAAACTTTTTGTCACAAATTTCCAAAAAATGAATCACAAAGGTACTCTCTGTTAATATTTTTAAAGCAAATTTTTTATTTATTCTAAACCCGTTTCAAAACAATTTTTAGGCCCAAATGAGCTGGATTGTACGAATGTGTGAGCGCTTTATCCTAAAAACAATATTTGACCAAGTTTTTCCATCCCAGACTGTGCGAAAAAGCCTAATTGTCGGCTAATAGTGGTCTACAAATTGATCTCGGATGCATCTCGTATAAGCTGCCCTCTACTCCAAGCAGATAAAATACTATTTGGAGCTAGGGACGTTTGAGACAATTTTGTTCTCATTGTGGGTGATACTCATTTCTAGAGTCCACTCTCCATAAACCGGCACCCCTGGGGACCAGCTTGGGGTGCCGGTTTTTTTGTGGAGTAATTTTTGTCTCATTTCCTTGTCGACCAGCCAAATCAGGCTTTTTTACAGTGCCGGTCTACCAAGAGTGCCGGTTGATCGAGAGTGGACTGTAGTATTAGAATAATGTTCCACATTTGCTTTTGAAAAATTGTAAAAACACCCGCAATGAACACTACTATGGCAATTCGATAGCCGAAATTTGGATTTATTTCCTAGACAACTCAAAATTCTTTTTTGTATTCTAATTTAAGTAAATCCCGATTGACTAATTCTCTGTGCACTTATACAAAACAATCGTACAGTTAGTCCCAAAATATGAATTAAGTCCAGAGTATCGCAAAAAATAACCCTGCTCCGTCTGTATACGACTGGAATAAAGTGTTTGTGAGTATATAAATATTCATTGGTCTAGTGGCAGCCCTAAGCTCCTCACCTGCTTTTGTTGCCTAAAATTAGTGCTGTCTGGTTTAATTTTCGGCGTTTTTGTATGCTCCTGATGGTTTTTTGCCGCCACTTTATTATGTGCTGCTGTCATTAAAAACAGAGTGCGTATTTTTTGTCTTGCTGCTTCTGTAATCTAGCCCAAAAAAAATGTGGGGTGCAAATGAGCAGTGGCTCGTCTGAATCTGTTGGCGAACTTTTTTATGACCACATTACTGGACTATTCGGGGCCGAACAGAACATATTGGAGCAAGGAATAATTGGGAGAAGGCAGGATTTGTTTGCAGACAAATAATAATGTAAGAATGTGTGTGTGTGGCTGTTTTCTTGGATGATGATCAGAGACATTTGCTATTGGAGTGCTGAGAGCAAAGGTTGTTGTACTACAAAAGAGTATTGAGGGGGCACTTAAGTGTTTTAATGACCAACTTTCTTGTTCTCCTCCCACAAGTCCTGCCAAGAGCTGCTAATTTGCACTGGATGTTAAAAAGGTGTGTTGCCAACTCAAAAGGAATGGTCAATGGGTGAACTTGTGACACAAGAAAATTGATTTTTCATTTTTACCACTGCCTCAATTTAGTTGACTACCTTATTCTCAATATAGTAAGTTGATACTTTTTTTTACTCAAATCCTATCCTTTTCTGAAAAAAGCAGAGTTGTATATAAAGATGATTAGTGTCGAAAAATATTTTTTATAAATAAAACGCCTCCAAATAAATTTTTTATTTATGGAGTGAGGGGTGACGCGCGTTTTTGCCTCGTTCACTATATTTGAGTCAGAATGACCACCTACTAATTCCGGTTCAAAATATGAACCCATGAGATAACTGTAGAATTTATCATGTACACTACACGCGAAATTATACAGTTATCTCATGGACAACATTTTGAGCCATAATGAGTGGGTGGTAATTCGGTTCAAATATAGTCAACGGCACAAAAGCATTCCTAACCCTAAAAGTCAGAAATAGTTAGTCTGTCACCTCGCTTAAAAAATTCACTTGGGAATTTCGTTTTCCATTTTTGAATTTTTTCGCTTTCATGCTTGCTGCTGTGCTATGATGCAAGTCACAGGCATTTTTCTGACCAACTTCATGAACCTCGAATGCATCAGTTGTTCGTTGCAGTAATTATAATCCTTAGTCGAAAAAATTGGCATTTGCTTTTAGAAATTAGTTAAAGCTTAGTAAATTGGTCAGTCTCCTCCAAGAATTTGCCAATCGGCAGCCAAACGCTAGTCGCAAAAAAGAGAATTCTATTAAGGCAAAATAACAATACTGAAGCATTCCTTTGTTTGTTTAATTGAGACAAAATATAGCTGGGAGTGTGTGTCTGTGTGTCTTTCTCTAATATTTTTAATTCAAAAGCTGTTTGTATAGTGCTAAATAAGGATGGGGGAGGGGAAAGTTGATAATAATTATTTGTAAAGCTAGCTCCTTTTCAACATATTTATCTAATTAATTAAAATGGCAGGCTTCCTTGGTCAGCAGCAGCGAATTACCGGCTAAGCTGCTTTCAAATATTTCTTGCTAGTGCTGCTTCTGCAAAGCACATACACACCTACAATTAATTATCACTTCTGCAGCAAAGGTGAAGGGGCTGTAGTAGTTCATTGGAATATTTATTAGGTCAATAACCCAATTCTGCTCTTTCTAATTGGACCGGAGCGTTTGCAAAGTGAGTGCAAATTTGCATTTACTATTCTCGAAACCCCTTTTAGTTATTCAAGTATTATAAATTCTCACCAAGAAAGCCACAAAAAAGTAGACCAAATGCTCTGAATCAAACCAAATCCACATCGGATAAAGAATAATGCCAACTAAAAATTTTCAAGTACAGTGGAATTTCGATATGGTGGCACCCTTTAAGTTCGACCCCCAGTTGGGTCCAACACATTTTTAACTCAATTTTCAAATCTTTTTTTCAGATGCTTTCGGTTAGTCCAGTCGCAAAAATTGCAAGGATTCTGATTTTGTCGATCGTTTTTGCAAATAACCACATTTCGCCGTTAAAGGGGCATGCCAGTGCGTTTCAAAAAGTTAAGGCGGGGACCAGCATTTTTCGAATCGTTCTATTTTCACTCGTTTTGCGTCAAATATAATATCAATGACCCTATACTACTTTTAAAAACAGGCAGAAAACTTAAAAATCTGAATGCGTATGCATGTAAAACTTGACCGAGAAAGAAAAAAAGTGCTGGTCCCGCCTTTTCTCCGTGTCGGGCACGGGCATGCCCTTTTAAAAAGGGTGCCATTATACTCGGAACCGCGGTTCTTAATGGCGAAGATGCGGTCATTCGAAGAAACGATCTGCAAAATTGGAATCTTCAATATTTTCAGGAATGGACTGACCGAACTTATCTAGGAAAAGAATTCAAAAATCAAAGGAAAAAAGTGTTGGACCCAGCTTGGGTCGATCTTCAGGGCGCGTTACTATATCCGATGTTCAGCTATATTTGATTTTAATTTTTGTATAAATGTTAAGATTGAAAGAATCCGACAAAGATAGATTTTTAATAATTAAATCATTCAGCTTCTATTTGATAACTATATCATCGAAATTTTGTAAAACTCCTCTAAAAGAGGCCCCCATTTATTTTTGTAAAGAAAAAGGGAGCGAGCAGCAATATTAGCAAAGGAGCCATCCACACATAAATAATTGGCCTTTCCGGTGCTAGCAGACGTGTGTATGATGACTCCCTCCTTCCACAATTTTATACAAATCAATCCCTCCAAAAGCCAGACAAATGGAGTGCTCACACACCAGACGGCTGCTCCCACTGTTTTTGAAATTTTTGTTCGTCTTTTCCGCAAGGAGAAGAAAAATAAGAAAGAAAGGAATTTATACTTAGGAACGAGCCCAATTCACAGAGACAAAGAGAACTGGGTCTAGATAAATTAGCTGGGAGAGCTGGGGGAAATATTTTGCCGGTGGTTTGCAAAGGTGAGATCTCTTTCTTATGCCTTAGCCTTGTGTTTTGGTTGGTAGTAACAGCTGATGGTGCTGGTGAGCTGTCTGGCTGTTGCAAATCAAAGAGGGTCACTAATCCATGAAGGTGTCAGAAGGAAAAGGAGAAGGACAACATGTAAGATCTTCTTCTTTTAGTGGTTCTAAGTGTACTTTGCTCAAGCAAATCAGCTTACCAATTTTCCGTCATAATTTAGCTAAATTCTTTTTACTCCATTGCTCTGTATAGGCTGGAAGTTTGATATTAACTTTTTGCGATCGATCTTTTCTGATTTTGTGACAATTTCGATAGAATAGTCAGTGGCCATAGTAGCTCGCAACTGCCAGATTGAAAAGGAAGTATTTAGGGTGCAGTTGATTCTCGATAAACCGGCACTCCTGGGAACCAGTCTGGGCTGCCGGTTATCGGGGTAAGTTTTTTAATATTAATTTTCGGCAAGCCAAATCTGATCTACAGGATGTGCCGGTTTATCGGGGTGCCAGTTAGCATAAAGAGTTGGCTGTAATGACAATTTTGCTGAACTTGGAAAAAAGCCCCGTCTTCTCAGTGAAATATTTGGCGCTACACGGTTATTACAAATTTAAAAACTGTCAAAACTTCAAGCTTATCTGAGTTCAACTGCTAAACTTTTTGTAAGCCCAAAAATCTTTATGATCGCCACTTTTTTCAAGTTTAAGATCCGAACTCCAAAAAGCAAAGATCTTCTAGTATGATTAGGGCGACCACTTTTCTGATTGTAGGAGGGACAAACTTGCCTTCTATTATTAGTCAATCTACACAAATAAAAGTTTTGACAGCTGATTGCCTCAGTCAATCCATCATTGTTATTCATCTGCCTTGAGGGACTCCACATTTTGCCCCCTACTTTTAGGAGCCATTCGGTGAACTCTTTTTTCTCATCTTCTTCAATTAATTGCACACAAATTAATGAAAAAAGTTTAATCGATTTTTTTCAATATTAACCAAAGAGCTGGTGTAGTTTTCGCAAAGCCTCCAAAAATAGTCTTGCTGTCTTTTAATGCTTGATTTCCCACCAGGAAAGTGGTTTGATTGGCATATTTTGGTGATTGAGCCTGGCCTTAGGCTCATTAATATATTGAGGTAGTTGTGTGTTTCTCTTTTGTGAGTATTTCCTAATTTACTGGTGGGAATGAGTCAAGTGTTGTGGTTTTCGTTAAAGTTAAGTTTTTTGTGCAAAAAAGACTTGCATGTCCGTTCCTTCAACTTGCAGTCTCTCAGCTTAAAAAGCTTTGTTAGGGATTATTAATGTAGGACGTGAGTTTGTAAATTTGGCTGCAAATCCTTGTTTTTTAAATTATTTGTGTGACGTTTCTGGAACAAATTTAAATAAGTTTGCTTTCTGAAAACTGGCTGCGTTATTATTTCTCTGCAACTCAATTGAGTTTACTCAGATTTTAGTTGAATTTCAGATTTTGAGCTTATATTCGAATGAAATTTTTATTTAATTGAGTATAATTTACCGATTCAGTGGGAAATCAGCAAATTTTGCCATAGCCACTGGTACCTAGATTACAAGGGCAGTAATAAAATGTCAAGGCTAAAAACTAAATTTCCCTGCCAATGCTATAATTTTATCAGCTCATTCCAAATTTTAATTTCTCTGCATAATATCAATTGACTTGATCTGAACTTTTTTTTTAAATTTTTTCAAAGTCTAACAAAATGTGGCCGATCGGCACAAAATTTATCATTTGTGGTCGTTTTATGGAGCCAGTCGGCCACATTTCGCCAATCCTTGCCAACCCCGAATACAATTCTGTATATCAGCTTTCCAACCAGTAAATTGTTGGCGAATTGTAGTTTTTATCATTGAAAACCACAGTTTTCAAATTCGGGTGTCTGGATAAGAAACAATTACCTTCGCCCTTATTTCCTTCTGTTGACAATTAGCGAAAATAGAGTTTATAGTAGAAAGTATTCTATTTTTATATCTATCAGGTTTGTAGATTGGTGAAATAAAAGGCTGAAATCATCTATTTATCTTGATGTTCAAAGTGCAAGAAGACAATATATTTATGCTGGACAACAGCAGGGAATACCACCATCACCACCTTCTCTAGTTACTCACAAGACAGAGATTAGCTAATTGTATATAATTTTTCACCACTTCTCCCTCTTGCACTTGCTGCTCGTCTCATTGACACTCTTTGGGACAAGCCGAGAAAGAGAAGAAAGAGATGAGGAGGGAGCAATATCATTATCCTACCTGAGCTGCTGCTGCAGAAGCTTTTACTGCCAAGCTTTAAGCAGACCTTTTGGTTAACTGGCAGGAGTAGCAGCCAGTCAAGCATGCATCCACCTATTTGCAGCTACTGCACCAGTAATCATTAGTATGTGAATACCCATCATCGTCATCTTTGCTAACTAATGTTTCTTTGCCTGTGTAAACACATAGTCTCTCTTCACTTGTCTTTAACACACTTTTTGCGACCTTTTGCTTCTTTTCAAGTTACGGCTAATTAGTTCACACGCAAGAGGTAAGCTCTCGATTAAACGCAACTTGTGTGTCATGAATTTTCTTTAGTGCATGGCGCAGCTGATAATGGTTAATGTTTGCTAGCCCAAAATGATTCGCAGGTTCGAGCCCACCCGGTGGCACCCTTGTTTTTGTTGTTGTTTTATTACTAATAATTCGATTTTTCATCACCCCTAGACATTGGTCAAAGAAATCAAAATAACTAGCGTGCTACCAAGTGGGATCGAACCTGCAACCAATTTTCGGTAAACTGCGACTAACATTTTTCCACTGCACCATGCATAAAAGAACTTTTTTAGTAGGGTAGACTAACGACGATTGTCCGCGTTTGCAATTGTCTGACAATTGCCTAACCCTACTTTTTACTAAAAAGAAGTGCCTATTTTTTAAGTATGAATTTTTATGAAGTTTTGTAAATTAAATCTATAAAAATGTGCGGCTTGAACTACAAGTAACCTTCCTGATCTACAATTTTTTTGTATAGAATTCCTTGGGCTCTGTCTTTCATTCTTTAAAAATCGGAAAATATTGGACTGATCTCGGTATTTTTTTTTAAAGAAAAGCAATAAACAGCATTGCAAAATATTAAGGCAGCACATTTTGGTGGCATGTGAACTAATTATGTGAACTAATTAGCCCTAACTTTAAAAGATGCTTTGGTGGCATTAGTTTTGTATCTGTTTTTGCTAAAATATTTAGCCGTATCTAGTGTCCATCTAAACTTTAAAAAATAACAGATGATGTGTGATGCATCAAGTTAGCACACGGTTCTGATATCAACTAGAATAGTTCTAAATTTAGTCTTTTTGCATAGTTTTTTGCCTGCGTATTGGTGCATTTTACTTCCAGTTCTGGCTTTGCTTGCAATGATCATTATATGTGCACAGAAGAGATTATTGTAACCGAATTTTAATCCACTCTCTAGTGTTTAATGAGAGCAGGTGTAATTACAAAGAGTGAGCGGAGAATGGGGCTGCACTCTTTATTTTCCACCAAAGGCAAGGCTGTTTGACTAAACGAAATAGACAAGTACTGCCAAATAGGAAAGAAAGAGTGGCTAGATCCTCACACACGAAACCCACCGCTTCTCTTCCGCCTTTCTCGAATCCAAACAATTTTGGTTGCTATCCTCAGCTAGCTCAGTGCTGGCCACAGCCAATTGCTGGATGATGATGGATTGGTGGGGTGGGGGTGATTGAGAAGCAGGTGAACAAGTCATTCTTACAGCCCATCTATGGAGAGATGAGCAGGTTGATTGAGCTAACAGATCTTTATGGCTTTTCCACCCACTCCCGCCCTCTCCTCAACCTTGCTTCAAATAAATACATTGGCTTGAAATACTATTTTGGTGAAACATACGAGGAAGTGCCAGCAATGTGTTTTAGTGTCATTCCCCCCTCCTCCCCCCGTAGTACGGTGAAAAATTGTAAATTAGTTGTGATACAAGCTCTATCGGGTATTACACGTGTTATTGGTCTAGCTCTAGTCGGCCCAGTCTAAAATCTACGGGCAATTTTTTCAGGTTACATCAGTTTCTAATTAATTGAATCTGGGTTTTTTTTTGCTGACCAACGAATTTTGGCGCTACTATAGAATTCCCATTTTACAATCCTAAATTTTTCCCCAGAAAGGTGAAAACACATTTGTCCATCACCCACCCAAGTTTTTAAAAAAAGAAAGCATGCAAAGAAACAAAATGATTGATTCATTAGTTAATTTGCAAAAGATTTTTCCCGCTTTGCCAACCTTCCCTCTTGTCCACGTGAATTTTCTGCAATAAAAGTTATGAAGAAAATTGCAATTTTCTTCGCAATCTAATCTGCTTTAAAAACATCTTTTTTTAGATTATTGAAGCAAAATACTATTGCTAATCCTACAAAAATATTTGCTTCTAGTCTCAAGAAGCAAATAACTTCTCAGTCATCCACAGTTCGCCATCCAAATATTTTCCAAATATGCCGAAGCCCAGACCTCAAGTACCTCCACTACCACTATTGAACGGATATGCAGCTGCAGTGACCAGTAACAATCAGTTGAACCAGCGCCGCCAGCAGTTAGCCACCAGCAGAAGCAGTGGAGCTATTCCTTGCACTAACATGGCTGTGCCTTTGGCCCAGATTAATACTTCGATGAGGAGATACAGTGCTGCGGCTGCCGCTAGTACTCCTGAATACTTCATGGATCCAAAGGTTAGATTTTAAAAAGGGGTGATAATCCAGGGTACGTAACTCTACTTCACAAAATATTTGTATTTGTTTCCGGATACCAAACATTTTTACATCGAAAAAATTTTTGTTACTCGAAAATTAATAAGCACTGGATGAAATCTTTTGACGAAAAATGACTGAATTGTTCTTTTTTGCCAATATGTACTTTTTTCAAAGCTTTGAGTTACTTACCTTGTGGTAATTTTAAGTTTTTATGGATTTGCAAATCGATTGCATATCAAATTTGATAATACGTTATAGCTTTTGTTACTTACTTCTAGTTTTATAAAACAGAAATTTTTTAGAACGTGAATTTGCCTAATGGAGCTGTTTTTAATCGAGCTCCTTACCCACTGCCCTCCACTATGCTTCAACTGCCTTACAACGCAGACTTGAACAAAGATAGTGAATCTTCCAAATTAAACATGAGAGAATATTCTTCGTCTGTCGCAGCCCAATTTAACAATTCTCAAGCAAACAACATGTCGGATGCCTGCTCTTCAGCTAGCTTCCAAGTTGGAATGAAAGGTTAGTGAATTCAGAATTTAAAAACTGTATAGATCAAATTATTGAATAGCCGGATAGTTCACCAATTTACCAGAACATAGACAGGGTCCTAACTCTTTTGCATGACCTGACCTCCTTTCCTCCTTTAAAATATTACATAGGATCATAAAAATGCCAGAAGGCTAAGTTAGCAAACCAAACAAGTAGTATTTAATTTCTGTTGCCTTAGAAAACACTTAAAGAGAACCACTTAAGTGATTTTACATCGTGTCCCGGGCTCCTATTAAATCTGTTCCATTAAGTTTATTGGCTTTTATTTGTCTTTTATTCTTGATCTTGATGACTCGGTTTATTGTTGTTGGCGATCCAACTACCTTAAGTTATTTGCCCACAATCTTCTGTTTCTATTGTTCTTTATAGCATTACTACAAGTAACCAGCAGGCTTTTGGGATATAAAAAGGGTCCTTAACCATCGCCAATTTAGAGCCCAAATATTTATCCATCCCCATAAAAATGCACTTTTACTTTTCAAATGCCTCCAAGAAAATTTCTGCAAAAAAACACTTTGATTGATGTTTGTAAAGAAGCAGAGGAATAGAAAAAATCGCGAATTCCAAATTATTTTTGCACTAGATGACATTGAGTCTAGTCTTCTGTTTTTTGTAAAAACTCGAAAATTTGTCTTTTTTCCTTCTTCATCTTCGCAAACTACAAGGTCGTTTGGATCGTTCGCTTCTCTGTTTTCTTGGCATATTTTATATGCTGCTGCTACAGCAATATATATATTATTGCTGGGATAGCGAGAAGTTATGAATAATGATCGGTAATAATAAAAATAGTTTTGATGTCGTAAATTATTCCTGTGGTGCAAGTTTTTGGGGAAAAATAATGTTTGTCATGCAATTTTAGTTTAGACTTTTTTGCATACGGATTACATACTACTTACTAGTCCTGTGGCTCTGAGTGCTTTACGTTTTCGAAAAACATTCTTTGTCAGTTTGTATATCAAGAGAATTTTCCGATCTGTCAACTTTAGTTTAATTTTTACATAAGTGCCAGATCCATACAAAAATCAGTTTAGACTCCAAGTTTATTTATACATGGTTATAATAGGCGTACCCAGGATTTTCTGACGGAAGAGGCGGGGGCTAATTAGGCTGAAAAAGCTAGCTAAAGCTAAAAAGCTGAAAAGGATAAAATATCCTGGTGAGGGGGTGGGAGCTATAGCCCCTCTAGCACTCCCCCCCTGGGTACGCCTATAATGGTTATCATGATCACCAATATTTCAAAGCTCTTAGAGCATTTAAATCCCGAATCGGTATGCTCTACAAGAATCAGATTTTGTATAGTCCGATTTTACAGTTTGAAAAAGTTACATTGTCAGTGTCTTTTGCCATCCCATTTCCAATGTTAGCGGTAAGAAAGGCATTGGAGATGATCGAAAACCAAAAAGTCTTACAAAAAACCGTTACATGTTGTAAGCGTCAAGCAAGCTTTTAGATATGACAAAGTGTGGACAAAATTTACGAACAAAGTTCGATCTCTATTGAAAATATATTAATCATATGTCTTCATTTACCCCATCTCTTAGCTTATTGTCTGGAATGACCTTTATTATGCCTTAGTTCCTTTTCCCACCCTTTGCTTTGGCTCTCTTTTAC
The DNA here is from genome assembly GCA_004194705.1 of Ditylenchus dipsaci. Classification (NCBI taxonomy): domain Eukaryota; kingdom Metazoa; phylum Nematoda; class Chromadorea; order Rhabditida; family Anguinidae; genus Ditylenchus; species Ditylenchus dipsaci. The sequence goes on along the minus strand of SADC01001168.1, from coordinate 549,955 downwards.
CTATTTAAAGGACAGGAAGAGGAAACAATTTGTGCACAAAGGAGAATAAAAAATGAAAAATGGGAAAACTTCCGAAAGGGCACACACAACTCCAAAAAGAGCAACGGAATAGTAGCAACAACTGTTCTTTTCAGTTTGTTTTGATCATTGACAATAGACAAAGAAGTTTGGCGCCAAATTTTGGCGGAAACAGTCTCATTTTCACTTTTATTGTTTTAAGGGAGAAATTAGAAAACAGACAAAAAGTAAATAATTTTACTAAATACATCAACAAAATTTTACTTTTGAGAGAATTTATGAAAATGAGGTGATTTCCACTCACATCAATTTAGCTTAACGTGAACAACAAATTATATAATTTCTTTCAGAAGTGCCAAGCTGGCTGAAGGGGCTGCGATTGCATAAGTACACCCAGCTGTTCCAACAAATGAGCTACGTCGAAATGATGGGTATGGACGATCAACAGTTGGAGCACAGACAAGTCACCAAAGGAGCTCGAAAGAAGATTCTCCAGAGCATCCAAAAGCTGCGTGAGCGAGTGTCTCTGCTGAAGCAGCTGGAGGCGGTAAGTAATTTTCAAAATTTTAGCTACAAATATTGGCCCACAATACACGTGTCTACAAACTACCAATTTTAATATTTTGTCATTTTAGTGTATCGATGAGAATGGAGACACCCGTTGTCTGATTTTTGAACTAAGAGCCATGATGAGCACACCTATCTGGTCGACAAGCAATGAAAACCAAGAGGTTAACTGTGCATTCGATTGTCAACAATCTGCTAACCAACTAAATTTACAGAGCCTGCCCCATCACATTTGTCGAATCTTGCAGCGTTTGCACAACCACTTGTTTGATGTGAATGGCAGTGGTTTGCCTCCTCCTTATCCACCTACAAACTCTTCTGTGCCTCACTCCCCACTCCTCCAAAATGTTTCTTCAGAATTGAGTGGACTTGAGGATGAATATGTGGTCAAGCTGATTCAGACCTACGACAAAGTTGTCAACCATGAGGTAAGTCAGATGATTCATAATATCAGAAGTTAAAACTATGGGTGTTGATAGGCTCGTTCATGGGGTTTGGGGATAAATGATCTGAAAAGACATCTAAAGTGACGGGCTCCTTCCATGTTATTACAACTCTATCTTTTCGCATTATAAAAATTTGCAAAATTACCGAATTAATTACCCGATTTCACAGATTTAGCACCAGTCACAGCTGATTTCCTGGGCTTGAAGGGACTAAAAAATTCAGCCAGATAACTGAAGCAGAACATAGAAATGGGATTTCGTTAATTGGATTTCATATAATGTCGGATTCTAATTTCAGGCTTTCACCCCTTCCCAAAAGCAAGTAATCAACCAGCAAAGCGAGTTCTACGCATGTATGCTCAGCAGCAATACATTCAGTATTCAAACCCTCAGTTCCGCCACTTCTCCTCTATCCCCAACCATTCAACTGCCAACATCAACAACAAGTCTGCCAGTAACATTGTTAGAGCTGCGGACTGGATGGTCCAACCTCCCTACAAATCCCTGGCATGCACTCCTCGATGAATGAGCACCATCAGCACAGACACTCTCTCATGCACATCCCCAACCAAGAAAGCTCTCCTGCCACACCTCTATTCGCAACAGTAGGAATGGCTGGTATCAAAAACAACAGAGGATTTAGCACTAGTCATAGCAGATTTGCTGGGCTTGAAGGCACTGAAAAAATCAGCCAGATGACTGAAACAGAACATAGAAATGGGGTTTACGCTGAAAAAGGGCAACTAACTCAACAACTACCAACTCAGCAGCACAGCCATTCTGGCCGACGGAACACCCCCAAAGACCACCACCACAAGTTTCAGCCATGGCTAAACCCCCACCACAAGCTTGTTTCAGTCAACCAATTCCAGCTAAGAACTGGCCTGAGAAGACAGAAACAAATGTATTTGTGGCTGAAAAAGCATCTCCTGCTGGTTGTTGGACTGATCTGGGAGACAAGAAGAGGGTGGAAGAGCAGAGAGGCTGGAGTGATGTTGGTAGAAAAATGGAACAAGCATCTAGTCAGTTGAGTTACCCACAACTGTTGCTGAGCATGTTGAGCTCTATGCCCGAATTTAGAGACCTGCTGGAGAAAAGTGTAAGTTTTTGGACACAGTATTTCAAGCAAGTTTAAACTGGAAGGTTTTCCAGATCTATTCAAAGAACAATAGCAAGAAGGCATCTATGCAAACAGCAGCCACTCAGACTGGACATGAGCCTAGATTTCAAGAGACTGCTCTCAACAACCCAACAGTTGCTGATAGACCATTGACAGCGGAGGAAAAGTTGCAATTTGTTAATGAGTGAGCTTTTTGAACAAAAAATTACAGTCAACGCTCGATTTAACGGCACCTTAGGATCGGTCCCCAGGGGTGCCGTTAAATCGAGGGTTGACTGTATTCGAAAATATTTTGATAATTTGCTTGAAAATATGATAGAATATTATAGCATAATTTATTTTTATTATATGACTTTTAGATTTTTCATTCAAAACAGCCCGGAAAAAGAGATGCAAATAAATGGCTCAACATGCTGGCAACAATCTTACAGCGAAATACTAGCTAAGCAAGTGGCGAATCTTCAACTAGCCAACCAGCAACAAGAAGCCAAATCAAAGCCTGTTCTAGCTGATACCTATGGATCTGCATTTGGTATGTTTAATACCATTACTGTTGATGAAAATAACTGACATTCAAATATGTGGGAGACAGAACTCTTTTTATACTCTTTTGGGTCGATTCAAGAAAATTTAAAAAAAACTTCGAACGACTCAAAAAAGTAGTGCTAGAAAGAGTGCTATCCTCCTCCAAATCAAATTTCAGTAATTTCATTGTTGTCAACCATTAATCAAAGACAGCCTAAATTAAAATTTAGATGCCTGGATACCTTTGACTGCCAGTACAGGTCCAGTGGAACCAATACATGAGCCAATCCTACCCGTCAAAACGTCTTTTCAAAGGTAAAAGACTTGTTTCGATTGCATTAATTGTTTATTAGGACTAGGAAAACTAACTAAAAAATACCAAATTCCGTTGATTATGACTATACCTTAGAATACATTATTATTCATTTCAGCTCTTTGGCCTTGTCTCAACCAAGCCTCAGTTTGTCCAACATCTCTTCCGGTTATTCCTCCTCCACTTGCTCTGAAACCGAAAGAGCCTCTTCGCCTGGCTTGATGGTCTATAACTTCAATGATTGCTCTAAATGCAGCTCTAAATTGTTTGATCCTGAGCTTCCTTCTATATGTCCTTCTTTTGAAAAGTGCGCCCAAGTGGCCAAGGAGGACACACTTTCTGCTCTTGCTAACCTGCCCGAAAGCCTCGACTTAACAGACAGTGCTATAAGATGGTATGAGCAACTATCGCCCTCAGGCAGCTTCAACCAAAACAGAAAGACTGAGCCTCAACAGCCACCATTCGCATACACCTCTCCACCTCCAACCCTATTCTTCTCGCAGGTCGGTCAAAACCCATATCCAAATATGGTAAAGGAGTCCACAGACTGGAGGCAGCAGCTGCACACCAACAACAATCCCATTTACGACCAGCAGCAGACCATGTGGTTTGGAGAGCCCACCCACAGGTTAACAAAACATTCTCCTTCACCTCTGCGCCAAAACAGTAATGCCACCACCCAACAGCAACATTCTACTCATTTGTGGTCTGCAGCACCCGAAATGCGGGCTGTGCACTAATTTTCACTATTTGTTGTTATTTTTATGCTATTTGTGGGATTTTGTTGAAATTTTTTCTATGACATGATTAATAATTCATTTTATAAGGGTCACTTTGGGTCTTAATTTTTATTATTATGACACAAATTTTGATTTTTTTAATTAATACGGAAAAATTTTCTCTAATCTTTTGATCCAAGTCAAGATGCTGTAAATTCTGAAGATCTAATTAGGTCAATGAATGGGTATCGCTAAGTCTTTGACGGTCAGAGATATTCCTTGGCCATTTGTTGTTACAGTGAACCGAAGATAAAACGATGAGATCTCCCACTGGGTTCTGTTAGACTAATTCTGGTATGAAGTTTGTGAGCATCCATGCCTTATTAGCAGTTATGCCTTAAAAAAGTCTATATACAGTGACTTCTTTACAAATACCGTATTTATTTCATAAAAGCGCACCCCTCGTTCAAAATCGTATTCTTTTAGCGTACTTTATATAGACTACTATCAAACAAGCTACCCCCGTTATGTAGCCAATAAAATGAGCTACAAATTTAGAGTTAACTTGATTAAAAACAGTCTCTGAAAATTGGGTCGAAAGCGCAATGTCAAAACACTATTTTGAATTGAAACCAGATTTTTAGACGGAAGTTACTAAATAAAAAAACAAAAAATAAATAAAATTGAGTTAAAAAATTAGTCAAAGTCGTTATATCAAGGGACTACTGTACTTTTTCAGTTGTTTTACTGTTTGGTATCAAAACCTTTTTTGGATGCAAAATTCATTTTTTCACTTGGCAATTATTTTCGTGAAATTTCTGTTTTTATTGTCTCCATTGTTGTGCGTTGAACGCATCTTTACACTATTTTTAAAAGCAACTTCGTTTTTTTCTTCAAATTGGTTTGTTGTGTTTTTCGTTGTTATGTGTAGGATTATCAACCAAGTCTTTCTCGCATGTTTGCCTATATATTTTTTTGGTTCAAATATATCCAATATTAATCAATCTGCTCCATTATCACATACATATATTCAAGCCTGATATTTTGAGGTGGCAAATATTTTTTAGTAGTTCGAAGAAATTCTATCAAGTACCCTAGAGAGCTTGAAGGCTTTCACAACCTCAATATAATTAAATCAAAAGCTGAAAAATGGTCAAAAAAACAAAAAATAAAAAAGTTAAGTACAAATAAGCAACTTTTGGTTATTTCGACATCTATGTTCAGACAATTTTATTAAGTGTATTCATCGCGCAACAAATATTGCGCCGAAATACTAAGTAGATTTTTGAGTTACCAGGTACAATCGACTCTCGATAACTCGCCAACCTTCAAGTTCGTTCCGCCTAAGGTCCGACACTTTATTAGATCAATTTTTGAAATCTTTTGCGGAATATGATTCGTCAGTCTAGTGCGAAGTATGGCAACGATTCTGATTTTGCCGATCATATCTAAAATTGTTAAAACTGTTGTCATTAAACACGCGCATCTAGATAACTAGCCTCCCTACTTTCAAAATAGGGTTGCGGAATATCGAGAGGCGCGGAATAAAATTGAGTCTTAATGGCAACAGTCTTAAAAATTTTAAAAATGATCAAGGAAATCAGAACCCTCGTGATATTTCGCATAAGACTGACGAATCATATTTGGGAAAAGACTTCAAAAATTGAGGTAAAAAAGTATTGTACCCTAGGGGGAACGAACTTGAGTGGGTTGGCGGGTTATGTATTCTGTGACTGTAATTTTGTGAATTAGAATAGTTCTTTACGCCTTTTACTGACCAGAATTTTTGTGGTTTTTTCCAAATTGATAACTATATTTTCGGCAAGAAAAATATTTGCCACTTTTTATTTTCAAATTTGTTCCTTTTTTACTTGTATCAATGTTCTTTCTTGTTACCCCCACAAAAGTCTCTTCTGTGTGCTTGTGCCTTGTGTTTTTTGTTGAACGCTTTCCCCAATTTGCTTGCCTTTGTTGTTGTTATCTGAGCAAGTATATATCCAATTGTTTGTTTTTTATTTGTTACTTGTCGGAACAAAAACCTACACACCGAGAATTTGCTCGAATTTGTATTATAAAAATGCCTCATTGGTTTCGTTTATTTGTTTTTTTTTCGAGTTACTACTTTTGTGTAACGCAATTGTGTTTTCAGGAACTACATGCTCTCTCTGTCGCCTTGTCTGTCTATTTTAAAAATCTTTTATTGTTACTTTAACACTAATTAATTGTTAACTTTTCTTCTTCTACAAACAAATGACTGGTATTTTTTTTCCATGTAAATTCTGAAGTCTTCTTTTACACACAGAATAGTCAATAGAAGTGATTGCCGGAATATATATTTTCTCCTCCTTTTTGCTTTACTTTGATTAATAAACAAGACTGTTGATTGGCACTTTTTATTTACAAAAAAAATATTTTTCAAATTAATTTTAAAATAAACACTCACAATAGCATCACATAAAAACATTTAAATTAAGTTGAAAAAACGCTTATAGCTAGAAAATATCAAACACTTAAAGTTGTATTTTTTGGACAATTATTAAATCTCTCCGCTTTTACCTAAAAAGTCTTCGATTTTTGCTGAAAAGTCTCCGCTTTTCCGAATCTCGTCTTGAAGAGCTGAAATGCCTGTGCTTTTGTTTTTCAAAAAGTTACTTTATTCACTGAAATATCTTCTTGTATCCGAATTCGTTAAGATCTGATAAAAATAATCTGTGTGAGCTAAGATATAGCCATTTTGAGTGTATCAGACACAAATGTTCACCACTTACCTACTTTAATGAATATCTCAGCTCATACAAATTATTTTGATCAGATGTTAATGGATTCGGATACAGGAAGAAATTTCAGTAATAAAGTAGTTTTCCAAAAAGCAAAAGCATAGACATTTCAGCTTTTTAAGACGAAATTTGGTAAAGCAGAGATATTTCACCCAAAAGCGGAGAAGCGGAGAGATTTCAGATTTATCCATTTTTTTTAATAATTATGCGAGGAGTTTTTTAAAAAGAAAAAGTATAGGGGTGCGGTTAATGGAGAAAACAGAGTTGTTTTCGCAGATCTCAGCGTCGAAGGCACTCCAAAAATTGCGATTCATTACTAAGCAACTATAGTTTGTGAAAATATGTACTTTTTGATATATAATCTTAGAATAACGATTTTTGCCTGGTCTGATCTGTGGTTCGGGTCCTGATCTGTGGATGGCCTCTGGACAAGGAAAGTCCCAAACCACAGAGGGATTAAGCAAAAAATCAGATTTTTAACATTTTATATCAAAAAATTTTGTATATTTTTTTTTGAATCGATTTTAGCTTATAAATTTTTTGAATGTGACATAGAAAAAATCATAACTATCAAAGTCATTCAAATTTATTGGAAGAAACTGTATTTTGGGTACTGCCTATCTAGAAAAATTATCTGCCAACAAGGTGCTTTTGCATGAATTGGAATGATGATGCTTCAGATAATTGATAAAAACAAAAGCAAAGAACAGGAGAAGACGAAAACACACTGGCACTTTTTATACTCCGACAAACCGTTTGGGCAAACTGTTTGCCGGAGCCTTTAAACGGTTTGCAGCAAACTCTTTAAACCGTTTGACCAAACCAAGAGTTTGCAGCAAACTGTCCAAATCGTTTGCTACAAACCATTTTTCTCGAGAAAAAGGTTTTCCACTTTCATAAAACGAACCTTTTTGTTGCAACTTTTTTCTATCACAAATTGGATTCTCGACACGAAATCAGCAATTTTTCAATAAAATTTGGTCAGTTCTGACTGAAATTCCTGATTTTGGGTTCAAGTGGCTAAACTCGAAGTTTGGTCTTATCAAACACGATTCACCGCACGATTTTGCATATGATAGGATGGTTTGTTTTTGAATTTTCTGATTTTTCATGCTATCCACGTGGATGGTACCTAACCCAGGTTTTGCGGTTTTCGTGGGTGTAATCGCAGTTTTGGTCTCATCAAGTACGATTCACCACACGATTTTACGTATAATAGCATGGTTTGTTTTTGAGTTTTTTTAATTTTGATTTTATTGATCATCCAGGGGGATATCCACCTGGATGACCAGAAAAATCAAAATTTTTTAAAAATTCAAAAACAAACCATGCTATCATTCGTAAATTTGTGCGGTGAATCGTATTTGATAAGACAAAAACTTCGAGCTTCACCACCGGAACCCCAAAACCAACCAGAACCACCCGAAACCATCCAATAATACTCCAAATAAAAATTTTGCGGCAATTCAAATTTTTTAGTCTGAACCAACCAAACCAAGTGGTCGACCACTTGGGGCAAATTTTTTTTTACTTTTTCGGGTTTCAAAACTTCTTTTCTGGACTAATTCAAGCATGGTGAAAATGGTTTGACAATGGTAAAATGCCGTATTCTCGGGTATTTTTATAGTTCTGTGGAATAATTGATTTTACCAAAATGGGTACGCCTAACTGGGTACCTCTTACCTGAGTAACACCACCTAGGTACCACCACCTCGGTACTCCTATCTAGGTACTCACGCCTGGGTTTCAACACCTAGATACCCACGCCTAAGTACCTAAGATACCATAAGCTTGGAGCATAACGTCTAATAAACTATGGCAATACATCAGTACAGAGAGCGAAATAACTATCCAAAAGTGAGTTGAAAAGAATAGGTAGAAAAAAAATCAACAAAAAACTGCCTTGTCCCTTTGATCAAACGGTTCGAAGCAAACGGTTCGTCGGAGTATAAAAAGGGCCACTGGATTCAAATCGACGACCATTCTAAAATTTCTTTAAATGGTCTCTGAATAAACTAAACTGAATTTCGGCTGAGGTAACTAAGAGCTAAAGATTAGACGAGATTTTGATCGATCCCCATTCCCCGTAAGCAGTTACTTAGTGAGATACAGCTGGAGAAACATCCTCTTCGTAGATAAAATGGGAGTGCAACCAAACCAAAAAATCGAAACCATACGGAGATAATTCCGCCAATGTCAAGGTGGAGCTTCAAAAGAGGCCAGCATTTTCGCAGCGGCCTTCAGCTGTATAAGACTGGAACAAATAAGAGTTTATTAAACGTCGAATTAGATTGGAGATAATCGACTGATTGTCAGAAAAGCCTAACTAGCTTTTTTGAAAGACCGGACTTTTGAAGCACTCGGTAATTAACCATAATATATGATACCTATTGATTTTTGCCTCTTGTTATTTTTAGCTAAAGTCTTTGGTTTCATCAAGACTTAGCCGATTTTTCAAACTGCTATCCTGTAACAAATGTTTTTATAGAAGATAGCAAGCAGTGTAAAGATTATTTTTACTTCTGAGTCGCTTAATCTATTAGTTTGCTAAAAAAAAGTGTTTAACTCACAAGAAAGTTATTTGTTTATCGCATATTTTTTAGCTTAAAAAAGTAATAGGCTAAAAGTTCATTTATCATTTGATTCGGAATAATTTTATGCTCGATTCTTTTAAAATTAAAGTTTTCACACTGAATTGAAAAGCAAACTTTTTGTCTAGAACATAATGTCATCGTCTCAATCAATTGAAAATCATAGCAGAAGGATGGGTGATGCTGAATTTTTAAAGCAGGTATATAATTATGCTAATATGCGTTTTTTTTTAAATTGCTTTATTAAAAACCTTATATATTTTTGTTTCGAGACAGTTGACAATCGATAGATCATACCAAGCTGTATCGAGCGTAACTTATAGTTACCGTATTTACTCTAATTGTCCCTCGCCCTCGACTTTGAGCTATTGTATCTCGGTCCAGATTTTTTTGTTCGAACAGGTTTTTTTTCACATTTTCGTAGTTCCCGCGCTCGGCTAATTCCGCATTTTAGATTTTGGGCCTTTCCCAAAAAATTCAAAATAACTCTAAAAAGTGCCCATCCCCTAGAGGTCGATCGAAAAATAAGCGCCTCGGGCCGGCAATTAGAAGAAATGCGGTACTTTATTAGAAGTCTTACGAAAAAATAAGCCTGAAAAAGAGTACCTCATATCGAAATCATGTTACATCAGGTGTGTGTCATATGAATTGTATTATATAACAAAGAAGTAAATGGTTAAGTTGATCAAAAATACATGGTGGTCCAAAAAAATTCAGCTTCTTTGGGCCACTCTGTACGTTCGTTTTGCAAGCGCTGATTCAAAAAATGGTAAACAGAGTAAATTTTATTCATGGAAATTAAAATAACTTCTCACCAAAATAACCTGTTTCGAATTCTACAACCTTCTTCTAGCAGGCGAGAAAATTCCGTCGACAAAAATCCTGTTTTTTAGAAACAGTCAACATCTTGCGAAATTTTTCAGTTCACGATTTTTAATTTTTGGCTCTTGTTCAGCTAGTGCTTGAATATGTTCATCGTCCAATAAGCTTTTTATGATACAACTTATATTAACCCATTTTTGCCCAAATTAATTTTTGAAAAATCGAAAACTTTTTAAGCTGGAATGGTCTTATGTAGAAGTAAAATAGTCGGTTTTATTAAAAATGCGTTCAAAAAGTGGTCATGATTGCTAAAATCTCGAGATTTCGACAATTTTTGAATATTGATTATTTTGGTCCTTGGTTGAATATTTTTGGAGATTTGACCTTCTTTTTGTGCATAATGTCTGACCAAGTCACCACTCAAATGTAGCATTTGTCTCAACTATCTTTTGAGTAAAACTTTCTCGATGGTTCTAAGAAAAAGATAATTAAAAAGAGTGTCGAGAATAATAATTTGAATCTTTTATGTTTTTTCTGAATTTTTTATACAATAAAAACATTTTTTAATTAAAAAAGGTATATCTCAGCACTCATAAAGGTTGGAAAATCGGCGAGAACCTAACCATCAAAATTTACGTCGATTTGAAATACACGCGGGCAGATATGGGTGAAGCTTAAATGTCTTTGTAACGATTTTTGTCTCATGGATTAAAAATTTTTTTTGACTGATATGGTATGAAATAAACATGTTTTTTAATTCATTATAAATATAAAAAAACAAACAAAGACTTGTTTGAACTTAAACCAACTTATTAAATTTTTTAGATAGTTGTTGTTACGGGTGGTTCTGCCCTCGACATTGAGGCCAGCTTAAAAATGGGGCAGAACTGTATGATAGCGCTCAAGGAACTTGGCTATACCAATGTAAAATGCATAGATGCCGGGCAGGACTCCAGGAAGCTAGCTTCAGAACTGTGTTCCATGTCTTCTGATTTAATAGTATTTAATGCTATGCAAGGAGGTTACAGCGAATACGGCGCATTGAGTGGTTTGCTAGACTGTCTGCGCATTCCTTACACTCATAGCGGTGTGATGACCACGGCTTTGCAAGCCGATAAAGAAGTCAGCAAAAAAGTTGCTTCTGCAGCTGGACTGAAAGGTAAGACATTGATTATTACTCATACCCACACTTTTTCTTTGATTTTATGCTTTCTCTTTAAGACTAAGAATAATGAAATTTCGAAAAAATTGTTTAAATTCAGCGATCTCAACCTAACATTTTAAAATAAAGGATACTTTTTTTTATTAACTAAAGAACATTTCGTCATTTTTTGTGAAAGGTGGTCATTTGGAGAAAGAATAAGAGAGTAAAATTTTAGTGAAATCTAGTAAAATCTTTATCCTAGCTAGGGTTGGGATTTCGCTCGAGCAAAATCTTTTGGAGAAAATTCTCCAAAACTGAGCTAAATCGAGCAAAATATTTTTTTGTAAGTCAGTATAGTTATTACTTGAAAGTTCAACTTTCTCGAACAAAGTCTAGATTTCGCTCGAGAAAAAACCGAGAAATTTTTCAAGCAAATTATCAAGAAATTTCTCATTGGTCAACCCTAATCTCAGCTTGAAAATGACTTTTTAGCGGATTACTACCTATATCCCTATTTAAATTTTCATAGGCTCTTCGATAACGCTTAAATAAATTCGATAAATTTTAAAGGATCATGCCCGTCGCCGGCAATGAAGATTTTGACGCGTGTGGGACAATATTATAATTTTTTACCGATACAGTCGACTCTCTATATATAACATAACTCTACATAACATAAATTTAAGGTCAGAAGTTCGTTCCCACCTAGGGTCCGACACTTTTTAACCTGATTTTTAAAGTATTTTGCCAGTTCTGTTTTCACAGTCTGGTTCCAAATATCGTGAAGATTCCGATTTTGCCGATCGTTTTTCATAAAACTAAATTTTTATTGTCTAAAAAGGCAAAAACCCTATATAACATAACTCGATTTAATAAAAATCCTGTTTTTTAATCGAGTTTTTTCGGCTACCAGACAATTTCCAATATTTTTGGAAATGTCGCCCGACATTTTCCAATATTTTTTCGGTAAATTCGGGCGAAACGACCGAATCGACCGAAAAAATATTGGAAAATGTCGTGCGACATTTTCCAAAAATATTGGAAATTGTCTGGTAGCCGTTTTTTCCTTTTTAGAAGAGAAAATTTTGTATTTCCAAAAAATGATCTGCAAAATGTGAATCCTTGCAATATTTAGGACCAGATTGTCAAAACAGAACTGGTGAAAGCTTGAAAAAATGGATGTCAATAAGGTGTCGAACGTGGTAACTCACCCGGTCCCTTGAGTTACGTTATATAGAAGGTCAACTGTAGTTTTTCCGATAATTAATAATTTTTAGTTGCCGAATCTGTGGAGTTTAACTGTTTGCTGGATGACATAGAGCAATTTCGACATCACCCGATTGTTACTGAGGGAGCATATGTCTTGAAGCCAATTTCTAATGGGACCAGTTATGGTGTGCATCTCTTCCAAAAGGGCATCCTACCTCCAGCAGAGCTCTTTTCCGCCTCTAATTGGCATTATGGAGATCGTCTAATGCTCGAGCGGTTTATTGTCGGGCGAGAATTCACTTGTGCAGTTCTTCTCGATAAGATGATTGGTCTTTGTGAAGTGTAAGCTTATGCGAATTTTTAAAAACCTCATTTTACATTCTACAGTCAAAACCCCCATTAAAGGGGCATGCCCGTGCCCGACACGGTGAAATTTGAATTACCAAAAGGCGGGGACAACTTTAATGCGTGAGACCAAAAAAATTCGAATTTAAATACTCATTCATGTTGTACTTGCCGTGGTATACCGTATACTAGACGTATGCTGCGCTATTCTCATGCTTATTCTATTATCCTGCTTTGTCACAGACATAAAAAACTATACTATCCGTCTTTTGATCACTTCAAATATCTTTAGTTGCTTCTATCTAGCGACCACCTGATAATGCTTGAGCCGACCTGACAATTTTTTGTTGCCAGCGTAGCCGATAACTTTTTTTCGAGACTGCCAATGACTTTTTTTAGATTGAAAAAAACTCATTCGTCATACTTGCTATTACCGCAGCTGCTAAGAGTATTTTTATAAAAAAACAAAAAAGCCGGCGCCCGTGCAACTATGGTAACAACAAAATTCCAAGTTCTGAAATTTTCATTTAAATAAATCGCCGGCGACTGCCGGCGTCTTAGGGCTAGTACGCAGAGATGAGCGCTCACAGACAAGCATGGTTTTTATTTTATAACAAATTGGTCCAAAAAGACAGGTTTAAAAAGAATTCAGAAAATACAAAATCGGAGGCAAGCGAAAAGAAGAAAATTTTATCAAGAGGTTTGACAACAAATAATTTGGTTCCTCCATTACAACAACAATATCAAAATGTGATTCTATCCACCTGCAGAGATACGACTTTCGGCTTTTTGCTCCTTTTCTGCAAAAATCACCGCCATCTTTTCTTCTGGAGAGATGGTTTCATCAATGACACGCCTAAGTTGTTTTTTGCCTAAGTTAGCATACGGCCCACCCTCCCATTTCTTCGAAGGGCCAGCATTCACTTGAGCATCATAATACGACTGAGTTTCGATTTTGGCAGACAATGATGAGGACTGAATCGAGCCAGGAACTGCAACAGCCTTTCCACCAATCAAGCTTGGGTTCCGCTTCACCAAATATTGCTGAGTCAGAAGAGAATTATGCTTGTCGAAAGATGTGCCCTAAACTGATAATGTGAGAACATGAAGCTGACAAAGAAGATAACGACATACAGCTCTTTCAACCAGAAGGTCATTTGCATACATGATTTTTTCCATGTCTCCCAAGCCTGTTGACATAATCTTAGCCCTGCACCCAGCACTGAGAGAAAGCTTGCGGATCCTAAATCAAATTAACAGAAATTCTTTGTGAAAGTCTTGAGCAGCTTACGCGACGATCATTCTCAGCTTCAAGTGTTTCATCAGATCGAGATATTCCGGAAAAGATTCAAACAACTCAAACCCTGATTTTTACTCGGCAAATCATTAGAAGCACGGATCATTGCGATAGTTAGTTTTAGAAATTCCTGGCAAAAAGACTTAATTCAGATTTAATTCGGACTTCATTAATAAACCTCATTCTTGTTCTTATTTCGCGTAGCGATGTCCACATTCTTCGCATCTTTGATTGCTTGACCGGACGTTTTTCTGACATTTTTCGCTTACCTAAAATCACTTTGGCTGCTATCGGTTTGAAATCTTATATACCGTATTTCTCCTAATGTAACCTCTCCCTCTAATCAGGGTTGTGAGCATACTTGCACGCTCGCCAAAAATAAAAAAATCGCCGGCGCCAGCGCCGGCGATTTTTCATTTACCCCGCCGGCGCCGGCTGGAGCGCCGGGCCATTAAAATTTTTGCGGCCGGCGCCAGCGCTTATCAGATGTCTTTTTTTGCCGGCGGCGCGCCGGCGCTGGTACACCGCCGGCGCCGGCTTATGTATAGTAAAGGCACGTTCACAATGAGTGTCGACCTGAGTGTGAGATTTGGGGTGTTTTTAACGCGGGAAGAGCTGTACTTTTTTTTCTTGACCAAAACTTTTTTTATGTTGGTATCATTTTGTAGCTAAGATTCAGGGCTTCAAAATGAGGTATTGACAAGCCCCATCTGACATGAAAAATTGGGGTAAAAATGCTTAGGTCCGCACTCAGGTCGACACTCAGGCCCACACTCTGTGAGTGTCGACCCGAGTGTCGACCTGAGTGCGGACCTAAGCATTTTTACCCCAATTTTTCATTTCAGATGTGGCTTGTCAATACCTCATTTTGAAGCCCTGAATCTTAGCTACAAAATGATACCAACAGAAAAAAGTTTTGTTCAAGAAAAAAAAGTACAGCTCTTCCCGCGTTAAAAGAACGCTTGGGTCGACACTTTTATGTGAACGTACCTTAAGGGTAAAATTTGAATTGTGTTTTTAAACATGATAATAAAATCCATATTAAAACGAAGTTTTTTCACAACTGATATCATTTGCATACTACTAGAATAGATCTACTGCCTTCTGTTAACTTCTAAAACTATATAATTTTTCCATTTTTCGAAGCGCCGGCGCCTCAAAAAAAATTCGCCGCCGGCGCCGACACGCTTCATTTTTTTCGCCGCCAGCGCTCCAACTTGCCCTATTTTACCCGGCGGCGCACCGGCGCTCGTGCAGCGCCGGCGCGCCGCCGGTGCTACGTGCAGGTATGGTTGTGAAACCCGATATGTTGGACCAGTATCAATATTTTTCGAAAGTTTATTTGTTCTCCAAAACATTAAAAATTTTGAAAATTTGAATTTTGGTCTCACACATTAAAGTGGTCCCCACGCCTTTTGGATATTTGAATTTCATCGTGTCGGGCACGGGCATGCCCCTTTAACGTAACTCCCAAAAGTTCGTTCGCGCCTAGGGTCCGATACTTTTTTACATCGATTTTTTTTAAATTTCCTTTCCCTGTTATGACAGTCTGGCTGCAAATATCGTCATGATTGTGATTTTGCCAATTGTTTTAGCGATAGAAAATTTTTTTGATCTTTAAGGCTTGTTTCCAATGAGCGGATTTTCCTTTCACTCTCACTCCCACTCTGCCTTTCACTCTCACTTTCACTCTCAGTGTGTACCCAATGTGAGAGTGAGAGTGAAAGACAGACTGAGAGTGAGAGTGAATGGCAACTTTTATAAGACTTGAAACTGAAAAAGACTGAGAGTGAGAGTGAGAGGCAGACTGAGAGTGAATTTTTTCAATTTTTTTATTTATTTATATTTCTCTCTTTGTATCTCCTGGTATGTTTCTTCACATAAACCTACCTAGGCAAGTCAAGCCTCATTCTATTTTTAGTCTGAAGCAACCAAACCAAGTGGTCGACCACTTGGATCAAAATTTTTTTTTACTTTTTTCGCGTTCCGAAACCTGTTTTCTGGATCGATTCGGGGACGCTGAAGATGGTTTGACAGTGGTAAAAGGCCGTTTTCTCAGGTATTTTTGAGTTTTAGGCAATAATTGATTTTGGTAAAATCAATTATTAGCTAAAACTCAAAAAATACCCGAGAAAATGTTATTTTGCTACTGTCAAACCATCTTCAGCATGCCTGAGTTAGTCCAAAAAACAGGTTTTGGAACATGGAAAACGTGAAAAAAATTTTTGTGTTGTGCGCAACTGTGAAGTGATCGCTTGACCCAAAGTGCTGGTCATGGACGATTTTGAATTGGGAGCCTTCTGGGAAATAATTACGTTATTTTGATAGCTAAAATTAGTCAAAATCGTGACACAAAATACATAGGCACAATTTGAAATTGGCACAAACAGAAGAGGCACAAATTGAATTGGCACAATTTGAAAAGGCACAAACTGCAGGGGCACAAACTGCAGGGCACAAACCAAAAAGGCATAATTTGATTCGACACAATCTCAAATGGCACATCTCTCTCCTTCCCGAAAATTTGTGAGTGAGACTGAAAAAAGTCTTTGGATACACTGAAAGTGAGAGTGAGAGTCAAAAAAACTCATTGGGTACACTGAAAGTGAGAGTGAGAGTGCAAGTGAGAGTGAAAGTAAGACTGAAAGGCAATTTTTCCTGTTGGGTACACACTGAGAGTGAGAGTGCGAGGCAGACTGAGAGTGAGAGTGAAAGGAAAATCCGCTCATTGGAAACAGGGCTTTAAAGGGCCATTTAAATTGTCCCCCGCCAATTCAAATTCTTTTGCCTAATCATTGAACTTCTGTACGAATTTTTCAGCTTGGTTTCTAACATAACAAGGCCTAGAATTTAATTTTAGGTATAGTTGTGTTAGAAACCAAGTTGAATAATCCGTAAAGAAGTTCAATGATTCAGAAAAAAATTTGAATTGGCGGGGACAACCGTTGTCGGAGACGGCAATGGCCCTTTAAAACGCAAAAGATCCCATTAACGTAATGCTTTTTGATGGAGTTTTTGCTTTTTATAAGACCAAAAAAAATTCTTTTGCTAAAACGATTGGTAAAATCGGAATCCTGACAATATTTGCAGCCAGACTGTCAAAACAGAAAAAGGAAAATTTTTAACAATTCTCAGTCACATTCTCAGTTTCAGTGACAAATTAGAGGAGAATTTTCACCAAGAGAGCAGAATTAACGAAAAAAGCAAAGTAGCTTTTTTTTTTTTAAATTGCCTAATGTTTATTTTATGTTGCCTCGATGCGGAATAAGGTGATAAACTAAATCGATGGCGCACGTAGAAATTTCTGACGGGCGACATCAGAATTTTTCAGGCCATTTTACCTACACCATTTTTCAAAAATTTTAGGCGATTTACCTACACCTTTTTTTTAATTGCCTCCCCCACACTTCACCAAAACATCGATGTTTCGGCGAAACAAAATTCTGTTTCGGCAGAACATGTCTACCAGAAAAGTTTTTTGTTCCGGCGGAACATACCAATCGGAACATCGATCTGACAGGTAGATGGAAGGAAGGGGGGGAGAACGCAAGTGTCCCACCTACTTCTCTGCACACGCCACTGAATAAACTGCAGAAATTATACTCCCGATAAGCCTGCAGCCGAGGCTGGCCCCAAGAGGGGATTGTTTATCTAGAGTAGACTGTAAAGCTATATTTTAAAGCATTTTTAGTTTACAGTAGCGGCCAAAAAAAATGCACCAAGGGTGTAATTTTTAAAAATTGTATGTCTTGCAGTGATTTTTTTCACATTATCGAAAAACGAGTAGAGCCGTTTAGTAGCATTTTTAATGCTCTTTCAAATGCGCTAGAGATTCCTGCGCAAATATAATTCGATAAACTCTAAAAAGTCGTTTTATGCCATGACTTCGATTTTCAGCGGCCAAAAAAAATGCACCAAATGACATTATATCTGTTTTCTTCCTTGTTTTTCTTTACTACGTTTTAATTTTTGTGGAAATATTATATTTATTGGTTAAATTATAGATATGGCAAAGAAACAGTTATCTCTTGATGCGAAGAAAGCGATTATACAAGCGAAGAAGCGAGGAGACAGTGATCGTATGGTTGCTTCACAATTTGGCGTTGATCATGGAACAATTTCGCGAATCTATGGTAAAAGCAAAGCAGGCAAGGGCGTGAAAAGAATCTCTGGCAGTGGTAGACCTCGAAAAACATCTGAAAGACAAAACCGGGCTATGGTAAAGAAGGCAAAGAAGGATCCGAAGAAGACTGCTGTGGATGTTATGAGGGAGGTCAATGAAGAAATTGGGTTAGATATCAGCAAAAGAACTGCTCGTCGTCGATTGAATGAAGCTGGCTTGTTCGGAAGACGTCCATCAAGGAAGCCGCTCATCTCTGAAGCTAATCGGAAGGCCAGGGCGGCGTTTGCAAAGGATCATCTACACTGGACAAAGGAAGAATGGGCAAAGGTTCTCTGGAGTGATGAAAGTAAATTCAATCTCTTCTCTTCTGATGGCGTGAAATATGTTCGAAGACCAGTTGGCAAGCGTTATGACGTCCGTTACCAAGTTCCGACAGTCAAACATGGAGGTGGTTCATTAATGGTTTGGGGTAAATCGGTATTTTCATGCAGCCCAAAAATTTCAAATATTCAGGTTGTTTTTCTCGTGATTGCATCGGTCCGGTAATTCGTGTGGAAGGCATAATGAAAGCAGTCGATTACAGAGCAATCTTCGAAGAACACATGTTGCCTCATGCAAAGAAGAAAATGGCGCCAGGATGGATCTTTCAGCAAGATAATGATCCGAAACATGCTTCAGTGCTGCTTATGGGAAATGAAATGAGGAAGGCCAGGGCGGTGAAAAAGGGAAAGAAAGTGAAGCAGGCCAGGGCGCCGCAGCAAATAGTGGCTGGATGGTTCAAGGATAATGATGTTACCGTTTTGCAATGGCCGTCTCAGTCTCCGGATCTCAACCCGATCGAACATCTATGGGAGGAATTGGACCGTCGGTTGCGCAAAAAGACTTAAAAGAAATTAGACAAGCTGATGGAAGCAGTCAAGGAAGAATGGCAGAAAATCCCTTTGGAAAGAATTATAAAACTTGTTGATTCTATGCCTAAACGTTGTCAAGCTGTTATTGATGCAAAAGGTTACAGTACAAAGTACTAGTTATTTAATAAAATATATGGTGCATTTTTTTTGGCCGCTGAAAATCGAAGTCATGGCATAAAAACGACTTTTTAGAGTTTATCGAATTATATTTGCGCAGGAATCTCTAGCGCATTTGAAAGAGCATTAAAAATGCTACTAAATGGCTCTACTCGTTTTTCGATAATGTGAAAAAAATCACTGCAAGACATACAATTTTTAAAAATTACACCCTTGGTGCATTTTTTTTGGCCGCTACTGTATATAAAAGTGCGCAGTTTGCGTTTTGAAGTGTTTTAGTTTCTAAAAGCATTCCATCTAAAAAAGATAATAGATTTTTCAAATATCAAGTGAGACTTCACATTTTATATTTCAGCATCCTACCGGAATCTGCAATTTATGACAAAGAGAGTAAACACGGTTGGGAAACTGTACTGAAATTCCATGACATTTCTCCTGACATAACTTCTAAAATCGAACACTTTTCTCTAATGGCGCACAAAGCTTTGAGATGCCGCACAGTAAGCAGAAGCGATTTCCGTGTAACTAACAGTGGAGAGGTTTACTTTTTGGAAACAAATGCACAGGTTTCATTTTAAATTATTTACTTTTCTTATGCTTTCAAACCGAAAACAGGGTTTCGCAAAATCATCAAAACCAAATGCCAGCTATAGTAAAATTTTCGGTTAATTTACGACAAAAAACAAATTAAAAATAGGTTGACCGACCGTGAAGAAACTGATAACCTGTAACCGTAATCGGGTTTGAAAAAAAGTGTTTTTATCAGCCTAAGAAAATTCACCGAATCTTTTTCTATGAAATACCATAAAAACAGTTTAAAAAACTTAAAGAGTTTAAACATAGCTTATATTACGGTTTATTAAACGTTTTGCCCGACCCTGCATCAAACTTGAAAATACATATACTTATAAGAACAAAAGTAGGATTCCGTGTAACTGAATTTATAGAACTAATTACTCATTTAGCCAGGACTGGTCCGTGATTGGTCATTACTGCCACTTATTGCCAAAGCTAATGGAATTGAATACAAGCACATAATTCAAACCATACTCAGAGATGCTAATTATGAATGCTGCATAAACCCCTAAATTTTAATAAGTAAACATATTTCAACACATTAAGCCCTGGTACACTAGTCATACTGTAGAGCAGAACAGAATGCTCTAAGCACTGCTCTAAGCAAAGTTATGGCTTACAGGAAGATCAGGGTAGAACATTTTAAAAATTTTCACCCTAACATACAATCGGTGATTTGTCTTGAGTTAACAAATAAAAAAGCCTACGCTTATTATCATTGGAAAGCTACGTTCCTGGCGCTCATTTTAGTATATTATGAGCCCGGGTATAGTATCACAATTATGACGCACCACTTGAGAACCTGTAGACATCCAGCTGGATTTCGACCATAAATAATTTGTTCCCACCCGGATCTCTTTTCACCGACTTTGTCAATCTTTGAATTAAAAATGCTGTTGTACCCGTATAGTACGATGAGAGCACCAGGGCTAGACGTGTTAATGACTAATTTCACAGTAATAAAAAAAAAGATTGTCTCTCCATTCTGAAATTATTTAGAGATAGATTAGCCCCGGCCAAATTGATTTCAATATTGAAATTTAAAAAAATTCAATTACCGTATTTCCTCTAATAACTCACCCGGGTGAGTTATTTTTTGGATCGCTCAAAATTGGAAAATTTGAGGTCGATCTCGAGATTTTTGGGTAAAAATATTAAATTTAAAAACTGGAATCGGTAGAGCTCGTGGGAATTAAGAAAAGGCAATAAACAGCTTTGAAAAATATTTGTTCGGAGCTGAGATATAGGCCCTCAAAGTTGAGGGGGGTGAGTTATTAGAGCAGGGTGAGTTATTAGAGGAAATACGGTAGCCATAATTGGCCTAATCAATGTATTTTATGAAAAGTTTTAACAAAATTACAGAAAATTTACGATGCCAATAATCTTAGACGATATGTGACAAATTTTGTGCAAACTCGAATTTCCCCAATTTAAATTTGGGTCAATTTTTTGGACCATAACTTAACCACTAGCGTGCAACAATTTTGGATAATGGAGGAGTGTGTTCGCTAATTTTTATTTGTTTTACGAAAGAACCAAAATTTTTCCCCAACATTTTTTAACTTATTCTGAGCAGCTTTGTAGATCCTGCGTAATATTAATGCGGTCATTAATGATTTAATTTGATGGTTAATGTGTTCATACCTTTTCCATTGTCATAAAAATGATTACCGAAAAGTGACAGTCTCTAGAATATGTAGTGCAAAATGTGGAATTAAAAATCACAGCTAAATTTCACAGCCATATATTACAATAAAGTAGTCTCAACTTTCGAATCCCACTATTCTTCACAATCTTTGACAAGATCTTCGGCTTGTGACTATTTGTCGAGGTACTTCTTGATTACCTTGACGACATATTAAACTACCTTGGGGCCTGATTTTGAAGTATTTTTGGAAATTTTAGAAAATGGTGGTTTCGATGTTTTTATATCTAAATTTAAAACTTATCTTGCTTCAAAAATTAAATAAATTTGTCTAAACTAGTGTGTTAAAAAAATTTATCTCAGTTTTGCACCTTAAAGGGGCATACCCACGCTACTAAGAGGTGGTGCCCGGAAATTCAACATTTTTTCCTAATCATTGAACTTGTGTACGGATTTTTTAACTTGGTTTCTAACAAAACTATACCTAAAATTATATTCTAGGCCTTGTTTTGTTAGAAACCAGGTTGAAAAATCCGTACAGAAGTTCAATGCTCACGAGAAAAATTTATGCTTACGAGAAATTTTTTCCCGGCACCACCTTTTATTAGCGTGGGCATGCTCCTTTAAGGTTAATCAACTATCGGGTGTGTGATAATTAATTAGTTACTTAAAAAGAGCAGCCTTTTTTCTAAAACATATATAAACCTCCTTACTTGTTATGGAAAATATACTTTTTTCGAAAAAAATGCAGACCGAAAAAATCTGCAGCGGGCCAGCTGAAAATTTGCGCAAGGCGCCGGCGCTCAATCGCTGAAATTTATTTACAAAATACATTTCTTCCGGTAAATAATCTCCTGTTTCAAAATCTAAACAAGAACAAAGATTCAAAAAATTAATTTGTGTTGTAGGCTAATCCTTTTCTGTAAGTCGCTGTTTCTTAGTAAATTATACAAAAATTTCGTATGAAAAAATCTCAACTTTAATAGCTAATTTGTTGCTATCTTTTAAATAAGCTAGCAATGACAAGTAGCGCTCCTATACCTATCTACTACCACTAATACCATCAAGAAAAGCAAGAAGAGAAAATGTGAGGGCAGGTAGTCGCAGTTATTGATGTGTGTCCTTGCCGCCCTTTGTATTGATGGCAATCACACATTGCGAGATTAACTACCACTGCTATCTCTGTAAAGTTAGAGAATAAAGCAATAGTAGTCTGTTTTCGCTAGTTTTCTGTATTGCTGGACCTTGTCGACGCACTACTATAGGTAAGCATACGGCGAAGAAGAAGAAGAAGAATTGATCATCTATTTTTGTTGTTAGACAAATGAGTTCTGTTGCTACTGCTGATGCGTGTGTATGTGTGCAAGAGCGCACAAGGGTGTGATGATCCAATTGTCATAGTAGTAGTATAAGGCAGTAACAGATAGTATTTTACCTAGAAATTTGTCAATCGATTTTTGATCGTCTGGGCTTATTTATTTTGTATGTTTTTGTGTTAAATGTACTTCAAACTACGTGTCAAAATTTTCCACATATAATTCACGACTAACACATTTGGTCATTTTTGCCAGGACTCGAGCCTAAGTCTAAGGGGGGTAAGCCTAAAAAATTATTTAGGGATGGAGTGTATATTTCACTAAGGTTAGCCTAACACTAAGCTAAGCCAAAAATTTTCATTTAGTAGGCCACAAAGAGATTTAGTGTAAGAGATGCCCCGCCATGGTTTCCTTCCCTATATAGTTGGCAGCTTGATCAAGTTTTAGGGATGGTCACTTCTGCGCTTTAGAGGAGAATAGGATGGTCGCAGAATGACTTTATTCCATCTGTTGTTTTTTCATTAAAAATGGCTGATGCCCTTTTTTCATTCATATTTTCTATATTGTACAAAGAGGTTCTTTTCCCACAATGAACATCCAAAGAAATCGACAGGGAAACCAAGTCATTTTGGGAGCATCCTATTCTTCACTATAACCTTGTAAATGGATTAGACCATTTCACGGGAGCATTTAAAAATTGCAGAATGAATATTAAGCTATTTTTTTAAATTTAGGTCTTCTAGATTTTATGAGAAGTATAGAAGTTAAACCAACAAAACCAACTGAAAGGTTGAAAATTTTGACTCAGAGTGGGATTTTTCAGTAATTACTTAATTTTCTTACATATTTATAATGATTAGCAAATTTGTTCGAAAATTATTTTGAATTCCGAATATGCATAAAACAGGAAAATAAATTAATTTGTTGATTGATTCTTGTAATTTATGCATGCCATATCTTGTAAATTGCTAGCCAGAAAAGTCTCTGGGTGTCTTCCCTGCCCTTAATTGGTGTAAATTAAGGGCAGAAAGCAAGTAAGCAAGGAGTAGTTTTTTGGGGTGGACAACAAATGAGTGCTCCACTGCTACCCCTATAACAACACATATTTCTCTAAAAAAAGAGAAGGGGAGCGATAAGCAGTCATTCTTTGCTTCCCATTCCCCAAATTTTAGCATGATGGTCTGAAATAACACTAACTTATTGAAATTTTACTTATTCTGCAAAATTTGAGTCATTATTATGCAATATTCCAGCTGAAACAATGGTCTAGAAATCACATTGCCTACTATAATCCTAATACCTGTGGAAAAGGTGTCTGTGCGTATCAAGAGGACAATTAAACTTATCAGCCAGTCGGTTGATGTTTCTGCCCAAAAGTCTGCCTACTGCCCTTTTGCAACTAAGCAAAAAGACTGAAATCGTGAACAAGCCGCCAGAAATCAATAACAACAGCCAAATTGGTATATTTATTTTAACTTATGTACGCAGCTTGGATGCAAATTACTGTATTTTTTCTATTAACTTTCAATGGGAATTATTTTTCAACCTCTGAAAAATCTCGAAATTGTTAACCAAAAAGGGCCATAACTCTGAAATCCTAGTCAAAAAAACGAGAGCGGGGAGTTAATAGAGGAAATACGGTAGCTTGGGTACGGGAGATTTCCGCTCGCCGATGTAGGCGAAAAAACTTGTAAATAAAATTTCACTGATTCTTATTCCTAATTAAATTTGTAGCTTATCACTTGTTGATTTTCTGCTTTATATATGCTTAAAATATCTCTGGTTGTTATTATAAGCCTAAAAATACGTTTTTGAAAAAAATTCAAATTTAAAAACTTTGGTACACTCAAAAATTTATAAGTCGAACGTCTTTGACCTAACACCTCTATGACCCGACACCCAGTCGACACATGATTAGGCCAGGTACTCGATACTTTAAGAAAAAAGATACCCTGATAAACCGACACCCTGAGACGGATTCTCTGGGATGTCTTGTTAAAGAGGTTCGACTATAAAACGCTACCCAAAAAATCATTCCCACCTAGGGTCCGACACTTTTTTTAACACGTTTTTGAGGTCTTTTGCCAGTTCTGTTTTTACAGTCTGGTCCCAAATATCGAAAAAATTTTATTTCAGAGACCTGAAATATTTTTCTCTAAATAAGCAAAAACACTATACAGTCGACTCTCGTTAAACTGGCACTCCAATAAACTGGCACCCTCGATAAACTGGCACATTGAAAAAGCCCTATTTGGCTGGCCGACAAAGAAATTAGGCAAAGTAACATCCCAATAAACTGGCACCCCCGATAAACTGGCACCCCAGACTGGTCCCCAGGGGTGCCAGTTTATCGAGAGTAGACTGTATAACGTACATTTTTTAAATATGTGAACGACATATAGATTTTTTGCTTATTAGAGAAAAATATTTCAAGTTTTTCAAAAAACGATCGTCAAAATCAAAATGCTCGCAATATTTGGGATCAAACTGTAAAAAAAACGGGCAAAAGACTAAAAGTCAGGTTAAAAAAGTGTAGCATCCTAGGCGGAGCGATCTTTTTGGGTTAGCGTTATATGGAGTTTTGACTGTAAGTTGTGAAAGGGCTTTTATGTAACACAGTTCCAAAAAAGTTGTGCTTTAGCAATAAGAAAAAGTTTTTATTTTGTTGTTAATTTAGTTCATCTTTTAGTTACCCTCAACTTTCCAAAAATGGTATCTCTACGCAAAAAGCGCAACCAGACCGACAATAATAGTAAAGGTGCACCAACCGTTGTAGTGGCAACGACCACTTCGAACGCCACTATTCCAAACCGATCTTTGCTGACGAGAGGATGGGAGCGACTAAGTCGCAGAAAGAAGAGAGCCAAGCAGACTGCTTTGCCAGCTCAGCAGCAGCAGCCTGCCGTTAATAAACCGAGCACTAGTGGTGCTTTCCCAGATGCTTGGGAAGAAGCAACATTCTCAAACGGCGCTTCAACAAGTGGCGCTACACAGCAATGCAGCAATAGAAACACACCAGGTTTGCGCTAGTAATTGAACAGGCACAGAAGAATTTGATTGTTTTTAGAGGTGCGCAATGCAACAACAACCACCAGAGAAACAGTCTGCAGCATAGTGGCGTGGTGATCGTACCTGATATACATTATATTACAGAAGAAGACTCAACTAGAAAGTGGGTCTTTTAATTATAAAATACGTAGCATGTCATATGTTCTGACTTTCCGTCAAATTTCACAAGATGAAACTATACCGAAATACTATCACGCCAAATTTTTTTCGGGGACGAAATTTTTTGAGTTATGATCCTCTCACGTAAATTTTTCAAAAATATCAATAAAATCTGACGTTTGTAATTTATACCCTCTTTTATCTAATAAGACCTTTCTAATAAGACAATATACTAAGACCTTTGTCGTCCATGAAAAAATGCTGCTTCAAATACTGGTATGAAAAAAGGGGCGCTAGTAGCGATTATCACCCCCCCCCCAATCTGATGTTCTAAAAATCGCTGTAACTACCTTTAAAACAACAAGTTCAGGCTTGGCCCTTAGGCTCAGGGGTAGGCCAGCGTACGGAAGCTGTGACTAATAGGGCGCTCACAATGAGATGTCGGTGTCGAAGCCGGATGTCGAAGTAGGATGTGGAAGTCGGTAGTGAGGTCAGGGTGCTCACAATGGGATGTCGAAGTCGGATGTCGAAGTCGGTAGTGAAGTAAAGGTGCTCACAATGGGAAATTTTCTTCTCATCACCAATTTTATTTTCTTGAAGTGTAAAAGTACATCGGCGTTTTTATTTTTATTCCAGAAACTAAGTAGCATAATTATGCACCACCTTAAAATGACAACTTCAAAAATATGTCTATTTTGTCCAAACCTACGTTTCAATAAATTATGCAAAATACCACACTCTCGACACAAAAGTGACCGAAATAAGTAAATTAATGTAATAGGAAATACTTTAGGCAAAAGTGAAATTTTGAAAAAAAAAATGCCGTGGTCCCCCTGTTGTTTTGCTAACCGAAGTCGGAAGTCCGATGTATAGGTAGGAAGTAGGCAGTCAGAAGTCGGATGTCGAAGTACCATTGTGAGCACCCTGACTTCACTACTGACTTCGACATCCGACTTCAACATCCCATTGTGAGCACTACTACCTACTTCGACATCATACTTCCACATCGTCATCTCATTGTGAGCGAGCTATAATAAATAGTTCACGCACTTTTACTGGGGTCTTGGACATATACTCTTTAGGGTACTCTTTACTTAAGTTTTAAAGGGAAAAATTTGGAGGGGGCCATTTGCTACTAGGGTCAAAAATGTAATGAATTTAAGAAAAAACAACTAGACCAACAAGTTTTAAAAATGTAATGAAAAAAATACATATTTGACAGATGTTTTAAATTTTGGTCTTGAGATGTAGTTCATTTTTCAAATAACTACGCTAGTGAATAAAAAATGAGGATTCGAAAACCCGGCTCTCCCTCTAGTCCTAAGTGGAAGCCAGCTGAGTGCTTGCATCCAAAAAAGCACTATTAGTATCGTAAATTTCGCAGCTCTTTGTCTACTTTTATCCAGCCCTTCTTCCTAGCTAGAGGCTCCCATTTATTTGAAATCAAAGAAATCAAAACAAATATATTTATCTTCTTTCTTCCGGTCAAAAATACATTTTTTGCTTTGCTATACATTAGGCTGCAAAAAAGTTCTACGAAAACTCCTCAAGTTTTTGTAAAAGAGATTTTTGTAAATACTTGGCAAACTAACATGGCCCTTGTTTCATTTCATTGACTTGGTGTCAGAAATACGCTTGTTTATGTTTATTGATATTTATATTGATAAATTGAATTTTTGACGCTAGTAGCGAATAACCCTCCCCCCCCCAACGATTTTCACTTTCTTTACTTTAGTAAAAAGTACCCAAATTTATGTCCCAGACCCCGGAAAATGTGCGCAAAATCTTCATTAGTCACAACTTCTCTACGCTGGCCTACCCCAAGCCTAAGGGCTAAGCCTAAACTTGTTGTTTGCAAGGGTAGTTACAGCAATTTTTAAAGGTCGGATGCTTGGGGGGGGGGTATTCGCTACTAACGCCGAATTTTTTATTTTTTTGTGCTTTTCTATCTTTTTTAGTTTTTACATAGTGATATTCTATACGCTTATTAACAAATAGGCAAACCATTGAAGAGCAAAATAGTCTGAATAAATCAAAACGGCCGTGAAAAATAGGCACAGGTAGACAGGCACAGGAAGAAATTCTGGGTGTGGGGATGTCATCTGCGAAGTTTTTCGTATTTCGCTGTTCTGAAAAAAAAATTTAAAAGTTTTTGCAGCGTTTGCTTTACAACTTTATATTATACACATTTGCAGACACTTTTTGCACCGAGGAATGGATCGGATAAGGCGATCATTTCGACGAGGCACTTCTTCTGCTTCAAATAAAAAAGGGGCACAAGCATTGACAGGAGGCAGAGGAGACGGCCAACAGGATCAACCTAGTTCTTCAGGAGGAAGTAGTCTCAATGGTGGTGGTCTAAGCTCCAATGGCCATACTGGAAAGAATTACTGCCAGTCGGATGAAGCATCTGTGAGATCCGCGGCTTGTAGCTTCAATGTCAAGGTAAATTGTGAACAAAATAGGCCTACGGTAGTGGTGTAGAATTTACTTTCAAACTCTAAGATTACTGTATTCACTTTATTAACTCCCCAACCTCTAGTGA
The DNA here is from genome assembly GCA_004194705.1 of Ditylenchus dipsaci. NCBI lineage: Eukaryota > Metazoa > Nematoda > Chromadorea > Rhabditida > Anguinidae > Ditylenchus > Ditylenchus dipsaci. Next base: position 521,661 of record SADC01001168.1, on the reverse strand, counting down.
GTCCCCACCCTACGGACCCCATATCTCAGCCTGAAGCAAACATTTTGGAATCTGTTTATTACGTTATCTTAGTTATTACTAGATTACCTAATTCCAGTTTTCAAACTGTTGTTGAGCACCCTAAAATCTCAAAATCGACCACAAAATTTTTCGATTTTTCAGGGGTTGAAAAATAACTCCTCATGGGGAGTTAATAGAGTGAATACGGTATACATACTTTATACAGTTGGTTGCCAATAAGAAATAAAATATTATATTTTTTGTGCAATAAAAAATTAGTGAAAAATCGCTTAAGACTACTCTAAAATTTATTGGAGGAGTAGTTGGGCAGGAATCTTCATAGTACCTGCCCAGACTACTCCTTCAATAAATTCTGAATGAATTCTCTTATACAGAGGCGTAGCCAGAAATTTCTGAGAAGGGAGGGCACTAGTCTATTTTTGGCCATTTTTCTACATCGTTTTTCAAATTTTCAAGGCCATTAAACCTACTTTCAAGGCATTTAACCTATCTAACGGGGGCACCAATAAGAAAAAATATGACGAGACAGGGGGTGTGTTGATTTTTTCACACTTTATTTTTCGTTCGCACAAGAAAATATTGTAAAGACGGAAACATCAAAATATCGAAAATGTGGAAATGTTCTAATAACTTTTTCGTTTTCGCAACTCCTAAACTTTTTTAGTATCTTGGCTGTTGCGAAGTGTACGAGTCAAGAGGGATGCATGTGTGTGAAGGCGCTTTGCAACATCTTAGGGTAAATACTTGTTTATTATAACCTACAGATTTTAAACCATCCGTTTTAAGGCGAAGAAGAGAGCTACAAAATCTATTTTATATGTCTCAGGAGATGGTATCCGGGTGGTAGATCAAGACAAAAACAGAGGGGGTTTGATACTCGATCAAACCATCGAAAAAGTCAGCTTCTGTGCTCCTGATCGGCATAACGACAAAGGTTTTGCGTATATATGCAGGGATGGGGCAACCAGGAGATGGATGTGCCATGCGTTCCAGTCTACTAAGGAGTCGGTTAGTTGTTTTACATTATTTCAACCTCTATATTTACTCCAAAAAAGTTTTTTCATTATTAGTTCTCAGTTTGTAACTCACCTTTTTCTAAAGTTTCTAAGCCCAGTGTCTGGGTCACGTTTGGTAGCCCGGATATACAGTAGAATTAAGGCATACTCGGATAAACCAAATATAGACATGAATATAATGATTTAGATGAATTTTTGTCAAAAACTAAATTATAGGGAGAACGCCTGAGTCATGCCGTGGGTTGTGCGTTCAATGTATGTTTGGAAAAAAAGAAAAAAAGAGATGCGGAGACAGCTGCATACAAGAGTGCTCAAGCAATAGCTGCTGCTAACAATGGAGCAGACACTTCTGGCTTAAATGTCGACTGGGACAGGTACTTGACTTTTATAAATAAAATTCATTTAAAGACATAAGCTGTAAGACCGATTCGTGGCTTTTTGTGGCATTTTTTCTTTCATGTCAATCTTATGGCAGAATTGCTGGATGCTCCAAAATAATTGTTATCATTAAAAAAGCTTGGTTCTTATCCTCTATAGCGACTACCTTTAAAATTACTTTTTAGCATTTTTCTTTAAAATTACTTTTTTTACAGTCGAGTCTCGATTTAACGTACCCCCTGGGGACCGGCCCTAGGGGTACGTTAAATCGAGGGGTACGTTAAATCGGGGGTAAATTTGACGGAGTTTATTATTGGAGGGATCGGCCCTAGGGGTACGTTAAATCGAAGGGTACGTTAAATTGGGGGTACGTTAAATCGAGACTCGACTGTACTGTTCATTTTTGGTTCTGAAATCTTCTTTTCTGAAATTTTCTATTGTTGGTTTGAAATCAAATAAATGTTGTTGAATAATCAAATAATCAATCAAATAAATGTGACCAAATTTTAAAGATAGTCGCTATAAAGGATAAGAACCAAAAGCTTCAAGAACCAAGTATTTCAAGTTAGTCGGTTGCGGGATGCAACATTTTTTATCATTGCAATACCGGGTAGTCAATTAAAAATGGCTCGAAAAATAAATTTTATTGTCGAAACGTTTCTGCCTTCACTCTAATTATTGCCTTATCCGATTATCGAAAAATTTAAAATAAATTTAAGTTGCCTTCGGCGCCGCGGCTGAGTACCGCGTTTCCTCTAATAAAGCAGGCCCCCTTGACTTTGAGGACCTATATCTCAGCCCAGAGAAATTTTTTTCAAGACTGTTTATTTAATTTTCTTAACTCCCACTAGTTCCACCGATTCCGCTTTTTTGATTTTGGATCTTCACCCAAAAGTCTTGAGATGGGACTTTTTTTTTCGATTTTTGGGCATCCAAAAAGTAAGGTGACCGGCCGTCTTATTAAAGGAAATACGGTAATTATAGGATTCACCATACAATTATCGGTATATATTTAAGCGTGGAACCAGTGTGTAGTGCAGCTCGCAACAATGCAGCCTACAACTCCTTCCGTCGATCACTCTCGATTGCAGAGCGTAAAATTGATCCTCAGACAGCCATTATCCATAACCCTCCCCCTCCACCCAACACATCTGGCAATCAGCAGCCGATGGGCACCCATGCTTTGCCCTCGCAATCAACCAGAAACTCCCTCACACTCTCCACTCAGATTGGTCTCAACTCCTCCTTTTCCATGGATGAGTGTTCGTCCGTGGCTAAGCCAAGGCCAGTGGCCAATCCATCTTTGTTTGAACGCCAGGTAACATTTTTTGCCAAAAAAACAATCTAAGATAATCTATTAACCCTTAGATGCGAACACTATGCGGCCGTTTTTTCCAAAAACAAATTACATATCTGATTACAAGTCAAATACAAATATTCCAAAAAAAATTGACGTGAAAGTGCCGTATTTGGGTGTCCCATAAATTGGCCTTTTTGGCTTAATAAGCTTTCCGAAATTTTTAAATGATATGTTGGTTTTTCTGTAACTAACAAATTCAATCGCTTTTCTACAACTTGGTAAAAAATTTGAGAAATAAATCATTTTCAAAGGTAAAAGAGCATTTTAAAATTTGTCCCATATGTGGGACAGTACCCATTTAAGGGTTAAACAAAGCGGTTCTTTTATTTTACTACCTCCAAAAAATTCTAAACTTGTCAATTAAAATGGCTCCAACTCTGAAATTCTTGTCAATAAGGACCCGTTTATTAGAGATGGTATGTTTAAAAGAAATTATACGGTATATTGTTTCAGGGATCATTCAAGGCTCCAGTTCAAACTTCTTCACAGTCTTCTTCCTCCTTTAAGAGATTCAACTCACTGAGGAGCGGCTTTGACCTGTCTACAGAGTGCCAGGACATGTTCGGCTTGCCAGCTAGCACTTTAAAAACGGTTAGTTATTTACTTTGCGTTATGATGTTGTAATGTCTGTTTCTTTAGCTTAACGGTACGAAGACCCTGCACAATGAGCCGATCTATGAAGGAGATGATGATGAAGTGGACTGGCCAGCACACCAGCATAGTACCACTGTATATACTCAGATCAAGGCATCAACTCCTCCACCAATACAAAGCAATGGTACTGCTGGATCATCAATAAGCAATAGTGATGTGGCCCCTTGGAACACCATGCCTAACAGTCTTTCTTTACAAAACTTTGGCAATAATCCAGTCAATAATTCACAGCAGCAAATGTTTCGAAGTCCTCTTTGGTCCACTTCTGTTAGAACCACTTCCACCCCACAAAATACCAATGTACAAAAAGAAGAACAAGGAAATGGGACAGACAATAGGAGTGCCAGATCAATGCACACAAGCATTTCGTGAGTGTTCATCACAATTTATAGAAGTTTAAATTTACATAAAAAAGTAAAAATATGTTTTTTGGTGATAATGACGTAAACTTAAAATCTTAAGATCGAGTTTTTCCAACTTTTTTTGATGAATTTCAATGATGCAAAATTTTAGCCCATCCTAAAATTAGGAATAAGCCAGGGCATATTATAAATTAAAGGGGGAGGAAAGTTTATACACGCATCGCCCAGGGTCAACGGTTCAAATCCCTCTATGTGCACGCCCCATTTATTTTACTCTAATTTTCAGTAAGTTCACTGACTTCGAGGACCAAAGACTATCGAAGAATCGATTAAAATTATTTCCAGCACTGCTTTATTGTCGGCAAATGCCCTGATTTTGTGATTTCATGCAAATGACAGAATTGTGTAAGATAGCATGGAATTTATCATCGTTAAATGTTTTTTTTAAATTCCAGCTTTAACTAAATATCCCTTTTTTCTCTGTTTAATAGCTCAAATGAAAGCCTAGAATCTTGAGATACATTTTGTATATAAAACGTGTGGCTTGTAGAAAAAAGTCAGAAAATATCGATCAAACCAGTCAAAGAAAACCCCCAAACTGATCGATTTTCAGATTCAGCCTATTTTAGCCTATAAATCAGCTCTAGCATGTGTTAAACCTTGCGCTGATGATTTTGGAGTTGTTCTCCAGGAGTGTGAGGATCATTTCGACACCAAACTTGTAAATAAAAGAAGGTTAAAAAATAATGTTCGCATCCTGTGGTAGTCAAACCAGTGACTTAGGCGATGCGTATATAAAGTTTCCTCCCCCAAAGACTAAAATCTGTGCTCCTCTGCAGGAAACAAACAAGTAGTAGGACGTTATAGACAATACTCTTTAATAGTACCAAAAATTATCTTACTGATTCAAATTTTAGTCTGACTGGCTTTGACAATGGATTTGCTAATTGGGGAGACAACCAGAGCAGTACAGCTAGATCAACCAAAGCAGATGACTGGTTAGAGCAGGCTTTTAAGGCAACTATGACATTTCCGTCTCCCAGCCTAGTGCCTAATGGACAACAGCAACACAATCAGTCTAACTTTGCAGCTTCGCAGAGTAAACCATCTAGCAGTGATACTTTTTGTGGACCTCCACCCAGTCAGCCCCTCCACCACTCCCTCCCAACCAAGTGAGCATTAAAAACTGTGCATCGTCTGAAAAAGGTCAACCATCGGCTACTTCAAATGCTTCACAAAGACCCAACATAGCTTCATCTTCTAATCAAGGACATTCGAGAAAAGCTTCTGGAGGAGCTGTTAGGCTATCCATTGAATATCAATTGCTGGAAGAGACTGATGCACCACCACAGGTTATTTATTGGCTCTCTCCTGTTATATCCAAAACTGTTACATCTAAAAATGGTTCTAGTTTTATCTGGTTCTCGCCAAAAGTTCTAGCACGGTTCTAGCTTTTCATTTTAAATTTTGTTATTTTCCATATAGTATTAGAGGGAAAGCCTGAAGTATTGTATCATAAATAAATTGAACTTAAAAGGCTAAAACCTTGCTGGAACTTTTGGCGAGAACCTGATAAAACTAGAACCATTTTTAGATGTAACAGTTTTGGATATAACAGGAGAGAGCCTATTTATTTATGCTTAGCGTGTCCTTTATTTTCTGACCAACCTGTTTGCAGAGTCCCCCCACATCGTCTAAGAGCCTTTCCTTCCATGTACCCAGTCAACAGACAGAAGCATATAACCTGGAAAAGCTGAACACACCACAATCCTCCTATTCTACTCCTACAAAACCAAAAAGAAGCCTACAAGAGAGAACTATATATGGTGATGATGATCCCTTCGATGTGCATTGGTCCACCATTGTGCTGCAGAACTCCTCCTCTAGCAAAAACTGCTCTTCTCCGGCCTCTTCTATAGCACATTCCACGAGCAATTGGGATCACTCATTACCGTCCACCAGCCACGGAAACAAAGGGGAGCCTTTAACTTCCACAGCTACACCAAGTTTCCAAACTAACCCTTTTTCATCTGAGTCAACACCGGTTAATGTGTAGCAATGCAATCAACAAACAAAAATTTTAGTGAAATTGTGCGGCTAAAAATTTATTTTGCTTAAAAATATTGTTAATACTTTTTCTTGCCCTAAATAAAGCTGTACAAGTTTTACAAAATAAATACTATGAAAAATAAAAATTTAAAAGTAACTAACTATAAAAGACAGGCTAGAGTTAGGTATGACAGCTCAAATCGTGCACAATTATGATTATTCTAATGCAGATATGGTTCTCAAAAACATCAAATTTGATAATATCATCTAAATTCGGTGTTTTTCACTTCAAACACATTCTTTTCTTATCTCAGATGTTTTATACCGTCTTGTAGCTGAGATTTTTCTCTATTGATTGAGTGGTCAAACCCTCTAGTTAAATATGATTTTTCAGGAAATCACACCAAAAGTGAGGTAAAAACCATTAAAAAGACCGAGGTAAAAACATGGTTTTTACCTCACTTTTGGTGTGATTTCCTGAAAAATTATTTTTAACCAGGTTGTTTGACCACTCAAGCAATAGAGAAAAATCTCAGCTACAAGACGGTGTAAAAAAATCTGAGATAAGAAAACAAATATACGAAAAAGAGGTGTTTGAAGTGAAAAACACCGAATTTTGATAATATCATCAATTTGATGTTTTTGAGAACCATAAATACAAACAGGTCAAACAAATACAATAAAATTCATATCCAAACCAGACATGTACGAGTCTCTGTCGGACGGCACGGTGTCGGGCTAAAACTCGACAATCAAAGCCGGCCCGTTTCAGCGTGCAAAAATAAATTAATAAAACCACGTTTTTTTCGAGACCTAATTTGTAGTTTTTCACCGGAATGTCTCAGTTATAAAACTCATAACGACTTTTTGGTGATCTTTTTTTCATGACCAGAAAAAGAACCGGATATCGCACGGCAGCCCGGAGAGCGGTACCTTTTTCTAATACCAAATTTATTTTTTTCTGTTTTTGTCATTGGTGTTTCTTTGCTAAATTTTTCAGTATCCACTTGATTGACACGACACAGTTTGTGATAACAAAATGTTCAATTCCCATTCCATATCCGTCCAATTTGGCATATGATACGCCTAAAAATACTTTTTTTTTCAAATCAGGCTCAGGATGAGCACTTTTAATCCTGAGTCAAATTTTGCATCGTCGATAACTGTACGTTAATAAATGTAAAATTTCTTGTAACTTGTTATAATATACGAGAAATTCTACAGTTAACGATGGTGCAAAATCTAATTCAGGATGAACACGTGCTCTTACTGAGTCAGATTTCTCACCATAGAAATTTTTGACTAAAATTATTTTTAAAAGGCAAAAGTCAGAAATTAAAAAAAAGTTGATTTTGAAGCGTGTTATATTTACAATGAAGCCGACCTATTTATAAAAGAGTGGGGACCAAGGCAAAGGACGGAACTGATTTGACATTAGGGCCCATTTTCTATGCGTTTTTTTATTTTATCAGTTTTATTCACATTTGAATCTTATGTCCGTTTTGATTTTATGTCGCCCCGAACTTTTTTCTAAGCTGTTCAGTGCTCTTTGGCAACGTAAACTAAATGAAAAGCTGAGAAATTTTTGCTTAATTTATTTAAGGGGCATAGTCACCTGTTTCAAAATCTGTCCCCGCCAATTTCTGTACAGATTTTTTAAACTCGGTTTCTAACAAAACAAGGCCTAGAATTTAATTAATTTTAAAATTCTTACAGAAGTTCAATGATGCGGTAATTTTTTTTGTATTGGCGCGGACAAAATTTCTAACAGGTGATTTTGCCCCTACAAAAACCTTTCTTTTGAATGCTGTATGAATTTATATGCCAACACTTTCTTTCTTATAACTGTCTTCTTAGCTGTTGCAGATCTGAAAAACATATTTATCAACTAAAAATTTGCCAAAAACATATAATTTCCCCCGAGTGAAAAATTTTAGATGTATTTCTAAAACTAGGAAATCCATATGAAGATGTAGGATTATAGGAGATGTACTTTTCTGTCTAGCTACTACATTATTGGATTAAACTTGTAAAGCTAGCTTTGCAATGACGAAATTGCCTGCAGTACTCACAACATCTCCAAATTGGGTTGGTTGCCTTATTTATTCGAGGTGCTTTTTAGCTCAACTAAGAAAAAAGTGGTTTGGGGTTTTTATTTGCCACAAAATTGAGTCAAAACTTAAGTGAATTTTTACTTGCTTTCATTTTCAGTAGTAAAAATTAGCAGTCATATACCTTTCGAAATTATGAGAAAATTTAAATTTCGAGCAATTTTTTCAAAATGTTTTTGAATCTTCGGCAGACCTCTTCTAAACTAGGTTGGTTTCTGTATTATAATAATATACGGTCTTTTATAAAGCTCTGCCTTTTTTTCAAAAAGAGCTACACAGAGACTTTTACATTGAAAAAAATATATGAGTGACTCACAGTTTTAAAAACTCTCCTTCAAGGATCATGGTTATTGAACGCAGCGGCATTGTCGAAATTTGAATTAGCGGGAACACATTTTCATTCCGAAAATGTTCAACAATTATTTTTCGAATTATTGTCAGTTCGCATTAAAAATTTTATCAAAATTTTTAAGCAGCCACTAGTCGAGCCCAGAGTTGCTTCGATGTTCGACATTGCTAGGTCGGACGAGTTGGCCCACTTTCACTGCATTACAGCGGTTGGATATTAAATTAAGGTTTAACCTTTTCAATACACGAAATTTAGATTTTAATACGAAAAATAAAAAATTATTAAATATTTTTCGAGTAAAAATGTGTCCCCCGCCTTTTCAAATTTCGGAAATGACGTAAATAAGAACGTTACCGTATTTTCTCTAATTATAGACCCGTCTCTTATTATGGACCCGTCTCTCATTATGGACCCACTTCTAATTATAGACCCCTGAGCCGTTTTACCTAATTTCTTATATTTTACTCTGAAAATGTGATAAAAATACCTTTTTTTAAGAATTTTTTCTCTAATTATAGACATTCCTTGAGGAGGGTATTGAAAAATTATAGGCCCGGGTCTATATTAGAGAAAATACGGTATTTATGTTAAGTCATGCGAAAATTTTCGGTAAATGACAAAAAAAGTGTTTGTTTTTTCAAAAATTGGAGCAAAAAAGTAGCAGGGGATCAAGCACTTTTTTGCCGAAATAAACCCTTATACAGTAGTAGGGCCTTTCAACTTTTTTTGCTTTCTTTGGCACTTTTTCTTCCAAAAACTAGCTCGGTAAAAAAGGCTGAAAGAATTGAGAATGGGTTAGTTTTTATAAAAGGATGAAGCATGTTCAGCCGATAAACCTATTAACCCAACGTACCCATTTTGTTGTTGCCTCTTTTAGTCGATTTCTAGGAGGCGGGGGAGTAATCTAGCAACTCCTTGTCTGCCAACAACTCCCAACCAACTCACTGCCAGGAATAGCTACTTCCAAGTCCCAACAGCAGCAGACCATCAGCATCGATCGCACACCCCTACCGGTTTTGTTGTCTTAGGCAATACTAACAACAGTCCTAGGAACAGCAAAGACAGATCTGAGCAACAGACAAACATGTGTGGAATAGTGCCAAACGCTATATGCCGCTTCTCAGAGCTAGCACCTAGCCAGTTTGGTCTCACTAAACAATTGGTTGACTATTGCATATAGTTCATTGTTTAAAGTTGAATTGTTCAGGTGTTGAGAATAGCTCTTCCACACATCACTTTGCTCGTCGTTTCCGTGGGATATGCTATTTTAGGTTGCTGGATATTAACAGTGATCAACTATAGTGATGGAGATGTGACTGGAGGTGGAGGAGTAGCTGTCCAACTTATTATTGAGTGGGTTAAAGCTGGTACAGTCGACTCTGGTTATAACATCATCCCTAGGGTTGTCGAGCCGGGGATTCGATATCGAGCTTCTAGCCGAGCCCTCGAAAAATTTCGAGCCGAGCCCAGCCGAGGGCTGAAAAATTTCGAGGCCTAGACAACCCTAGTCATCCCCCTCAAGTTCGTTCTCGTCTAGAGTCCGAACCTTTTTTTAACTCTATTTCAAAGTATTTTTCCAAAGCTGATTCGGCAATATAGTCCGAAATATTGTAAGGGTTACGAATTTGCCGGTCGTTTTTCGTAACTGCTAAACTTTCGCCGCACAGACGCGCAGCCCTCTTTATACATCACCATATTAAAAAAATATTTTAAGGGCTAAACAACACCTAATTTCTCAAATGTGGTCACAAATGAAAAAGACTGGAAACACTTCAGATGACGACAAATGGAGTTTTTCTTCAGAAATGGTGGAAAAGAGAAAAATACTAAAAAGATTGATGACAGAACTTCAATTTATGGCGAAGCTTCTCCGTCAGTAAACGTGCCTAGACATGCTCACAGAAAACATCGTGCTTATAGACCCAATCAAAAAGATTTTTTGCTTCATGAAGGACTAGGACAAGAGAACAAAAATAGCAACCGAAAGTTTGTGTTGGAATTTGCAGAACAATTGCATCGCATCTACATGATTTATCCCAGAGCTCCTTCTTTAGTCCAGAATATCAAGGTGGGTTAAGTACCGGGTGACACAAATTACTACACCATTTTTTTAATTTTAATTTATTTAAAACTTCTGGGTGGTCGCACTTCATTTTTGTTGCTATGTTTAGTATAATTGGTTGTAGTTCTAATTTTCCTTTCATGTAGCTCTAAGTTAGCTTAATTACTGTCATCTATTTTCCTAGAAAGGCCTATGGGGCAACGACCTACCTATACAAACTTTCAAAAAACGGTGCAGTAATTTTGTTTGTTAAACTATTTTGTCAAAATATTGGTTAACACGTCATACCAAAACGTTAGCCGCCCGCAGACACAATAATCCCTAATAAATAGCTTATAAAGAATTCAATAACCTTTTATCGATGCCCTAACTCTTTCAACACTCCTAGTAAAATTAGCATATTCTCGTAGTCGAATATTTTTGTAGTTTTTTGTCGGTACTCCGTAGAATTTGAAAACAGACGACTACATACCTAAATGAAATTAACAAGAAAGGGACCCTGACTGTGATCTAAAAATTTAAACTTAAAATTTAAAGCAGATGGTCATTTTAGGGTATTTCATGTTTTTTTTCAGTTATTTATCACATTTAGGCTTAGGCAAGGGTAGGCCAGCGTATGTTAGGATGAACTCAGATATGTTTCTCGAGACTAAAAAAATATGAAAACAATGTAAAAGTATCATATTCTGGCCTACTCTTGCCTAAGCCTAATGCTAGATGTGATAAAGCCATAAAAATGCCCCTAAAAGGCCATCTACCTTTGAGGAGTCAAAGTCGAAATTAGTTGAGAAAATTTCACATTTTAGACCAGCAACTGTTTACACATATTTCCTTTATCATGTTAAAGGACCATGGTTTTACCAGAAAGAACCATGGTTTCAGCGGGATGTGCAAAATTTGAATTGGCGGGGACACTTCTCTTTCGTCTCAAACTCTACTCTTTGGAGTCATTTCGAACGACTGCAAAGAGTACATTTTGAGACGAAAGAGAAGTGTCCCGCGCCAATTCAAATATTGCACATGCCGCTGCGCGCAAAAACCATGGTGCTTTAAGTAGATAAAACTAGTTAACGACTCTCTTTTCGGTCACTTTTCAACGAAATATAAGGTTGGCCTAAACTGCACATGAGCCATGAAAAGTTTTTTTTCGCGTATTCTTGTAGAGCGTGCCCAAGGCATTTGTGAATCTAGATCCCTCATCTCTGAGAAATAACAAAAAGTGTAGCAATGATCCATGCATATGAGTCACTTATGAAAAACCATGATATTGTTGTTTGTTGTTATCCTAGCTTTTTGAGAACTTTGGAAGGCGATAGGCGGAATGACCACTTTTTGGCTCTTTCGCCGCGGCTAAAAAGCCGAAAAGTGGTTTTTCCGCCTACCGCTCTTTGGAGTGCCCGTCGTAATAATTTTTGTGACCTTCAAAGCTACTGCTAAATTTATTGGGCACTTTGGAGAACTCTATAAGAATAAGCGAAAAATAGTTCCATCGAAGCTGCCCCAGGTCACTATGCTTCACAGTCAGCGTTCTTTCGGTATAAGATGCGAGCCATCACTAAGAAAGAAAAACATTGTGGTTGGATTTGTGGTGTTAAAATGATTTTTAAATATGGTATTTTCATATTTCTAGGGCAAACAATACATTGTGAAGTATCCATCGCCTTCATTGAATGTCACATGGAACTTGTTTTTCACCACCACTTGTCTTACTTCAATTGGTAAGCTGTGTACAAAATTTCTTATAATCTTTTCCATTCATTAAAGGATACGGTGCAAATGCGCCAACTTCTTTTATCGGCAGATTATTTATCGTGCTTTTTATTTCTTTTGGAATTCCTCTCTACCTAGTAACGCTTGCAGATTTGGTATGGCACTCTTTAAAATTAAAAATAAGATCGATTATTTTTGCTGTCTAGGCTAAATTTTGCACAGAAGGCATGAACCGCACTTATACAGAGTTCATTCAGCTCAAATTTCAAGTTGGTAGATGGCTGAAGAGACGTTGGAAAGCAGGCTTTTTCCACCAATTCGACTCGTACACCCGAATGGGTAGTGAAATAAATCATGTGGAAGAAGTGATCATCGCAGGTTTTTTTACGATGCTTTATTATAATGACTACCATATTTATTCCAATTGAAGGCCAGTCTCTAATAAAAGACTGACCTACCCCCCCCCCCCCAGGGAAAAAACTAGGAGGGTAAACCACGTTTTATTCAGGGCTCTCAGATATTCTTATTTATAAGATTTGTACTTATTTTGGGTCTCCAAATCTTATTTATTTTTCAGTACAAAAAGAGCAATAAGCACTGGATGAAAATAGCATAGTTTTGTTAAAATACCCTAAATGTACTTCTTTTGAGCAATTGTACTTATTTTTGAAATTCCGAGTTGAGAGCCCTATTTTTATTGCACTTTTAAGGCAAAGCCGAAAAAAAATTCGAACTTGAAAAATAGAAGGCAATGGCTTTCTATTAGAATAAATACGGTATGCACTAACAATTTTCAACAAAACTTTAAATATGATCACTGTTTGTATGATAGCTAAAAAAACTTAAAAAGACACAGTTTCCTGCATCTGTTTTTGCATTTTTCATTTAAAGGACCATGTTTTTGCGCGCAGCAGCATGCGCAAAATTTGAGTTGGCGGGGGACACTTTTCTTTCGTCTCAAAATGTACTCTTTGCAGTCGTTCGAAATGACTCCAAAGAGTAGAGTTTGAGACGAAAGAGAAGTGTCCCCGCCAATTCAAATTTTTCACATGCCGCTGCGCGCAAAGAGCATGGTCTTTTAATGAATGTTACCATTCTATTAACAAATTTCAGTTTTTGGGTTTCAGATGTCTTTCTGGGGAAACTACAGCCATAACATCAAAAAGATCTTAAAATTCAAAAAATAGTGATTTCCTTTTTTATCATTTTTAAAAAATGTTTAATCTCAGGGGGAGAAGAGGAACTTGCCGAATTTCTATGGACTCACTTGGAGAAAACTAAATTTGTGGAAGTGCCTTTTGTGCTTGTCTACCTCATACTTCTTAGCTACATTGGATTTGCTTCTTATTTGATTGCATATTTGGAGAACTGGACTCTTAGTGATGGCTTCTACTTTGTTATGATGAGGTTTTTAAATTATTTATTTTTTTCTGGCAAAAATCTGATATTTTTGATGTATAGTCTACATCTGAGCCCAACTGAAAGTACAGTTCATTTTTTTCGGTGGGCAAAAAGGCAAAAACGTAACTTTTTCTCGAATATAACACCTGATTCTTTATAAAGTAACAAAGTTAGAGAACAAGAAAAAGTTCAATAAGTACTTAATTAATTTTTCAGTGTTTTAACAGTAGGTTTTGGAGATTTGATGCCATCCAATGATCAGTTTTTGCTGGTCACCCTGGCTATAATACTGGTTGGTCTAATAGTAACAACCACATGTATTGACATCGTTGGTGCCTACTACATAGACCAGCTTCACTTCTTCGGAAGGCGTCTGGATACTGAAGACCCACTGGAGTGGTTGAAAGCTGTTCAACTAAAGAGAATTGAGGCAATGAAGAGAGAGGCTATGAGAAGCTATTTGAAGTAACTATGAGCACTATCAAATAATATTAAATCAAATACATTCTTTAAGATGGTAACTGCCTTGCATCACATGCATTTTCGGGTAAGAAACTTAATAAAAAAAATATAAACAGTTGCCGCTCGATTTAACGACACCCCAAAAGTTCGTTCCCCCTAGGGTCCGACACTTTTTAGCTCGATTTTTGAATATTTTTGATCATTTTCTTTTGACAGTCGGATTTCAAATATCGCAAGGATTCTGATTTCGCCGATAATTTTTCAGAATCATGAAACATTTCTCTCCAAAAAATCCAAAACTCGATTTAACGACACGCTTTTATCAAAAATGGTGTCGTTAAATCGAGATTTGGATTTTTGGAGAGAAAAACTTCATGATTCTGAAAAACGGTCGAGAAAATCGGAATCCTTGTGATATTTGCGATCAGATTGTCAAAAAACAACGGTTAAAAGTTTTCGAAAATCGAGCTAAAAAGAGTGTCGGCCCTAGGCGGGAACGAACTTTTTGGGGTGTCGTTAAATCGAGCGGCAACTGTAATATAAAAATAACATCATTTGCAGCCATGAAAAGCTTGAATCCTTCAGCCTAACAAACTCTGTCCAAGAAATACAACTACCAGGTAACTTTTGCTAAAACTGCACTGTATTTGTAACAACAGTTAGAAGCTTGGCAAATTTCAAGATCGGGTTCTTGAGCTTTTAATAAATACCGTATTTCTTCTAATAACTCCCGGATCTTTAATAACTCCCGGGTCTCTTATAACTCCCGGTCCAGGGTCGGTCGAAAAATAACTCCCGGGTTTTTAATAACTCCCGGGTCCAGATGGCCATTTTACCTACACAGAGTTTTACCCAAACAAGTTCACTCCTAGTCACTCCTAGTGGTATCAACTATTCACCGTTACCCTTACATTTTACTGTTACCTTACCAGTATTAACAATTTACTCATAGCTAAAGGTAATGGTAAAAACCACACGGGTAAGGAAGTATCAAAACTTTTTTTACCCTGCTTCCGAGCAGGGTAACGAGGACGCCGAAAGTGCGCGCAAAAATAAGCTTGCACTATACAGCACCAAGTCTTAATTTACTATTTTTGACACTTATTGACTTTCACATGCAATCTGACATAAAAAGCCAAATTTTCAATCAAAAAGTTAGACGTACTGCAGTAGTGTCTTATAGCATGTGTTTGGACAATTTAGAGCCGCCAAAACCACCGAGAGGAATACTCGCGTTCCACGCTACAGCAGAATCTGTGTGCCTAAGATGGGACCCACCTGTGAAACTGGAAGAAGGCAAAAGATTTTGGTATACATTGAGTTACAAAACAAGGTGTTGCCTGATTAGCTATATGACAATAATAATTTACTTTTAGAACACCACAAAGAAGAAACCATTACACTGTGGTTGACTTTATCACCAAGACTCACTATGAAGTCGTAGGATTGAAATCTTTCACACTATACGAATTCAGTATAGTCACCACGACAAGATTCGGCACTTCCAAGCCATCTAGATGCCAAGAATATACAGGTTACTACTAAATTTCAAAAACACGAGTTTATACAAAGAAAATTATATTAGAGCCATGCACCGTTCCCCAGCTACTCAAACTCGAAGCAATAAGTAGTGAGACGGCAACTATATCATGGAGAGCACCTCGCAAAAACAATGGAACTGAGGCAAGAATCTCTCCACAAAATACTTGGCCATCTTGTAAAACCCAATTTTAGAACTACACACTCATGTTTGCTCAAGAGCCTGCCCCTCAATTCAGACATTGGCAGCGTTTTGACATTGGCAAGAGGAAAAGATTCACATTAACTGAGTTGAACAATGACACAAGATACATTTGCTGTGTGCTGGCTCAGCATAACTTTGGTTTTTCTTTCATTTACAAGGAAAATTTCTAAATGAAGCTATTGGTTTCCAGGTTTGGCAGCTATGTCAAAAAGTTTGCGCTTCAAAACTCGGTCATGGTGGTATGATGAAGATAGCGTGCAAGCAAACCAACCAGGGCAGTACTCCCGCAAGGGATCTACAGCTGTTTCTCTGGGTCGAAAGAAATCAACTCAATCTACGCTGAATAAGCAGCATTCCTATCACCTAGCACCGCCTAATTGGAGGTATTCTCTAAGAAAGGCAAGCAGTAGAGATCCAATGGTCGAAGAAGAACGTGACGAGGACGCCGAAAGTGCACACAAAAACAGCATCACCAGCAGTGAATACCAAATAACATGAAAATTATATAAAAATTAGTTAACTATATAAATAAAGTATTTTTGATTATTCAATTTTAGAACCAATAATTTTATTTGCAAAATAAAATAGAATAAGTTTTTCAGTTTTTTTCAGCCTTTGTTATGAGTATTTCCCCATCCCCTTCGATGATCATCCTTCCAGTCATCCTTTGCTATTTGCTTTTTCCGCTTCTGCTCATCATCATTGTCGTCATCCTCCTCTGAACTCTGATCATGCTCATCACCTCTGATTGTAAGAGTTTTGATGGTTCTGGTCCTTTGCCAAAGCCATTTCTTGCTGATAGCTGATCAAACCACTCATCCACTGTAACTGTAGGAACACTGGGATAGCCCAAACCAAAAACCTTCTTTTGTTCTTGTGACTTTACTATGGTGAAGGTTTTCATGCCTTAATTTTAAAATATTCTGGGTAAGTCACCAGTTTTCTGAAAAAAATATTTCATTATTATGATAGACTCCTTGCAGTATAGCGTCACCCATTTTTAACGTGTCTATACTTTAAATTTTTAAAAATACTTTAAGAAAAATATCTAAAACAATTTTAATTTTTTTGCTTAGGCTCAGATAATTCCAAAGATTCCAAGATTCTAGATAATTCCAAAGATTTTGACAAACAAAATCATGATGCTTACTGACTGCAAGAAGTCTTAATCAAACAGACCTGCGCCTAATGGGTTTTCATCTGGTTTTTGGTGGTCGTGATGACCCTCTGAAGCAGTTTGATTTTTGCGCTTTTCGAAAAATTCCAGAAGTTCAAGTTCTTCTAAAAGTACGGCAAATGAAAAATACTAGGCTTGCTATAAAAATACAGACCCTCAATTTTTTCCAATTGTGCAAAAGCACGAACAGACCACAATCGGAGCAATATCAGAATTGTCTCTCTCTTAAAATCATAAATATTTATTAAGTTTATGCGAAAAATATTGATACTTGTGTAGCTTCGTCGTCATTGCGTCTTTGTTCTATCCTTAGTTTAGCAAGCGCTTCTACCAAGTGTTTCAGCTGGTTTAGCCTGTTTATTTTTCTTTGGCGTTTTTGAGCAGCGTCCACAAGGTTGTCTGGTACGGATGACGTTGTAGAGACATCGGATTCACCAGAATCTTTTGGATGAAGCCAAGGCAATTTGAACGAGATAAGGTCATAGTTGAGGAGTGTTTCAAGAAATTGACGATAGTACATCTAAATTATTTTATCGTATGACTTTATAAGGCCATACAAGTTCAAAATTCGGTTAGAAAAAAAAAGCATTTCCGTCTAAGGCAGAGCGTTTCGTATGCTTGAATTGACAGAGGGCAGCTTTTTTACTCCAGAATGCATCAAATTATTTTTTGAACTTTAAAATGACTAAAAATAGTGATAATTTTTTTCGTGCGTTTCTGGAGTAAAACAGCTTTTCCCCTTAATTCAAACATACGAAACTCCTTGCCGCAGACGGAAATGGTCTTTTAACAAGTTCTTCCGAGTAGGTTACCTCCCGTATTAGCTACAAAATCGGAGGTGACTATCAAGGGGAGCTATCTGCAAAAGTTCGGTCGAAAATGTGACACAATTTTCAATCAGACGGGGGTCAATGGAGCTTATACCATGTTCTGTTTTAATGGAAAAAAGATACCTTGGCTGTCCTCAAATAGTGTGATCGCCGTTCCCTCTCCACATTTATTTCTTCAATTGTGTATGCTAAATAGGCGGGCACAAGCAAGAGGGATAAAGAATTTGTAGGTAGATCTTGGACTTGTTCATTAGTACTGAATATTGCTTGCTGGTGGATAAGCTTGCAAATTTGTTGTAACTTATCGATGCAGTCTTTTAGTCTGTCCTAAATTTTAATATAACGATGAAGTTATTATTGTAAAATATTTTAGACAAACTTACATTTCTAGAAGATGAAGCAGACGGTCCAAGTTTGTCTTGTAAACATTCTTCAATAGTGTTTTCGCAGACTTTTAAAACTGAGCTTATACTGTCGTCAGATACACTCATTTTTCTGAAATATTTAAACAATAAGTTTATATAAATACAAAAAGCAAATTGAAATAAAAAAGGCTCTGGTACAAGCATTTTGACAAAGTCGGCGCCTTTCCCAAAATCTTGGGCGCCGGCAGCAGCTGTAAAAAAACCCGAGGGCGCCGGGCTTGTGAAAAATCGGCGCCGGCGCCCGTGCAAGTATGACTGCTACACTGTGTGTTATCTCTTTTCTGCAGGACTTTTTGAAAGTCGCTGTTGTCAAGAGACGCAAAAAAAGATTTGTAAGGAATCAGACAGATTTTTTGAAAAATCTAAAGGGTAATATTTAATTCTGCCCCCTAATTGCTGAAAAATGCCCCCTAATTCGCTAAAAAATGCCCCCTAATTTTTTCTCTCTCATCGTTTTTAGTCAAAATTTCGCGGGAATTTAAATTTTTCAGTCGAAAAATAACTTGATTGGTCAGAATCCCACTCCAGAATGGCCAGAAGCCCCTGAAAGTTGGGTTTTTTTTGAGTTTACTTAAGGGGGAGTAAACTTTCTGCGAAAATTCGATTGAGCGGATCAGAATTCCAGTCCGATCGACTGAATCACTCAGAATTTCATCCGGAACTGCTCGAAACCACCGTAAACCTGGAATTCTGAGTGATTAGGGCAATCGGACCAGAATTGTGATGTGCTCAATCGAATTTTCGCAGAAATTTTACTCCCCTAAAGTAATCTCAAAAAAACCAACTTTCAGGGGCTTCTGGCCATTGTGGAGCGGGATTTCAACCAATCCAAGTTATTTTTTGACCAAAAAATTTAAATTCCCGCGAAATTTTGACTAAAAACGATGGGAGAGAAAAATTAGGGGGCATTTTTCAGCGAATTAGGGGCATTTTTCAGCAATTAGGGGCATTTTTCAGCAATTAGGAGGCATTTTTCTGTAATTAGGCGGCAAAATTAAATACCACCCAAATCTAAATGCAGAATTAAAAATACATCGGTATATTAAATAATTTCAAACCAGGACCTTCCAAATAAGATAACTTTACAAAAAATCCATCTACAAAAAGAATTAATTTTGTACATATTGTCAAATTCTTATTGAAAACTTGGTACTTGTTAGTTATCCCTACTAGCTTTCAAAATGTATTTTTCTAATCCATCAAGATTCGACAAATACTTCTTTTTATGAACAACAATGTTGGTTAAAGAATGTTTACGTTCATAAAGAATAATATTCATCAAATCTTGGTAAATGGAGAAAATAAATTTTGAAAGGTAATCATGATAAGCAACGAGTACTGGAAATTTTTTTACACGAAAAAATATTAAAATAGGAAATGTACGGAAAAACATATTTTAATCGTCATTGACAAAAAATTCAAAAATAACAAATAAATATTTTTGAAATATTTTTTGAAAACGCCAAATCTTATTGCATTTGAATTGAATTTTTTCAAAATCAATTCGACAAGCTTAAAAAATTAAAGCCTTTTTTCAGCTTACAAAGCCCACTTGTGCCAAAGTAATTGAGAAAACAAATCAAGAATCAGCAATTTTTAATGAAGCGCATTTTTAATTAGCTGCATGAGTATATTTATGACATTTGCTGTGATTTCACGTGTTTTTCGATAAACTATTTCTTCTTCTGATTGTATATACAGTCACACTTTGCTTTAACATAACCTAAGGGACCGGATAAAAATATCTTATAGCGAGTGTATGTTGTAGCGAATTCTGTTGTATCAAGGTTTATATAATTTGAATCTACCAGATTTACGTTCTGTCAAGTCTTTATCAGAAGACTCGGTAAAAATTTTAAATGATCAGAAACCTGCTTAATTTAATACTGCTTAATTATGAGGTGGCCTGGATAGCCCTGAATAAAAATGAAGTACCGTATTTTCTCTGATAAAAGCCCAAGGTCTTTATTTTTCATCACATAAAAAATCGGAAAATTCTAAGATAAATTTTAGAGATTTTGTTTGTCCATCACGAAATTTAGCGCATTTTGCGGCACTTATTCACTTAGGAGGAGAGGGGATGCGCATTTTATAATTGTTTTGAATCGTGCTTAAACATCTTCAAAGAGATTTTATACACTAAGAACAATAAAGAAGCTATTTTCTGACACTTTCCTGCTTGAAGAATCAACTTTTTGGAAAAAAATTGACCAATATTTGACTTTTTGCCTTGGGGACCAAGGTAAATCAAGGTTTTAGTCGAACTTTAGTCAAAAATGTTTTTTCGGATTGATTTTTGAAGTAGGAAAGTATTAGAAAATAACTTTTTTTAATCTTAGCGTGTAAAAATCCCTTTACGGGTCTTTGAACATGATTTCAAAATATCGTAAAATGCGCCTCCCTAAGGGAACAAGTGCCCATTTTACTACTGGTGACCTATTGTAGGAACCTAATCGCTGCAGACAATCGCGTCGTCATTTAACGGCAGCCTTAACAATTTCTTTTCTTGCACGAATAAAAAAACAGTAAGGTTCTTGACAGACCGCTTGACTGCCAATACCAAAAAACAAACGTAAAACTAGCACTGCAAACCAAAAGAGAGAACAAATGTGTGTAGTATGTGTGTGTATTTGTCTTTATGAAGAAAAAGCTATTCTTCTTTGGTTACTTTTTGGACAAATGTAGGGTGATGAAATATGTTTCATTTTTAACCCATCGATTAAAATTTTATTAAGTTTTATCAAAATACAAGGATTTTTCAATTGAGTCACAATACCGGCAAATTTTTGAACCTAAATACATTTTTAGTAGTTTAGTTTTTAATAATCTCCAAGAGTCCCAAATGATAAAACACTGGAAAAATGCCCGAAATGCATAGAAATTCAAATACAGTTTACTCTTCATTTTACGCCACCCTGCAACTTATTTTAATGGCTGGCTAACAAATAAAACAAAAGAAAGATAGCTTTACGCCATTAAAGTTCGGTCCCAAAGGGTGGCGTACAGTCGAGAATGGACCGTAAAATAAATAGAAAAAATTGTGTGATTTCGAGCCTTTTTAATTACCTTTTTCTGTTGCAAAACAATTGTTTTTAGTTCAGGTGGTATTTAATATTGCCTGCTATTCTGTGAAAAATGTCCTCTCATTATTTAAAAATACTAGCTAGTTTGTGAAAACTTCCGCTTGGAAAAATGCACGCTAATTCGAAAAATATTTTCGTATTAAAAACTGTCAACTCGAAAATCATGGTATTTTCAAAATTATTTCCGACTTGGAGCAAATTCATAATTGCCATTTTTGAACTTATCATTTTTTTAGTTTTTTTTCTGAATGATTTTTAAATGTGCTTTGACACCAATAATGTACACAAACTAGGGTTGAGCAATCGCCAGACAGTTGCAAACGCATACAATTGTCCGGACAATCGTCCGACAATTTTCCAAAATACAGACAATTGTGATTCGACTGGCTTTGACATTTTCACTGATTGATCTAAGAATTATCAGATAATTGAGAAATCTTAAAAATAGTTGATCAATTGTCCGAAAATAGCAATTTCGTCGGACAATTGTCATTGGTCAGCTCTAATAAAAGCCCATTAAAAAACGCAGTCAATTTTCCAGCTAAAATTCAGCAGTGAGATTCCGTTTTTAAAATTTTGAGTTCTAGGTCTTATATTTTGAAATCAAAAACGAAAATTTTGGTTGGTAGAATTTTGCCAAAAACATTTGTGTTTCTTACATTAGCAGAATTAGACCCTAGGGAAACTTTTACAAAGGAAAAATACATTATTAGTTAAGGCGCATATTAAAAAAACTTTAGACCAAGTTGTTAATCCCTTTTTGATTTGTGTTTTTTCTTTCATAATGAGTTCAGAACAAGAGATGGAAACGGGACGGGATCCCATACGGGCTCCCGTCCCACCCTGATTTCGGCCCAGCTCGTCCCGTTATCCCGCCCGCTCATGTCCGAAAATCCCGGTCCCGTTCCCATTTTTCATGAAAATTTTGTCCCAAAAGTAAGCAATTTCGAGAGAAAAATTTACGCAATTTTCTGATTTTCTGCAAAGAAAATTTCGAGCAGAAATTTTTACTCATTTCATTGTTTCACTCGGCTTTGCTAAAGCGCTTTTTCGGCAGGCACAGTCAGCTATCGAAAACAGTCCTATTCAGCCGATCAAGCGTTGACGGGAACGCAAGATAAAGTGCATCGACGCAGATGTTGATTCTTCATCATTCTGGAAGGTAACTTTTGTGTCTCTGTCTAATCAAAATTTTTGATGTAAATCGCGATTAACGAAGCAGCATTTTCGATATTAGACAAGCTCGTTTCTAAATGCCTTTCTGCTCCAGCTATAAGTCAGCCGACTGAACAAGTCTTCTCTGTTGCCAGAGATGTGTATAATCACAGAAGGAGAAATTCGAAATTGGATACGGCCGAAATGTTAATATTTTTGAACAAAGCGCCGCCCCAGTTGAATCATTATTAATGTTGAAATTATGTTGTGAGAAACGCAGAAGCCACTTTTACTGTCTAATTTACGATTTAATAAAAATTCCGTTTTTCGGGCGGATACTGCCGGGATCCCGTTTTTTCAAACTCAAAATTCCCGTCCCGTTATCCCGCCCGCCCCCATTTTCCGTCTCTATTCATAACCGAATGAAAGTTTTAAAAAAATCTATTGTTTAGGTGGAAAAATTAATCTCTCACAGATAAGGCATTACAGTAGCTTAGCCTGAAAGTAGTTTTATCTTATTTGGAAAACATGTTTTCTTATCATATATCTGATAAGAAATCGTCGAAATAGCTTGTGTAGCTTTTATTTAATTCATTATTCTGTTTCAATTCTAAGATACTCTGCTGCTACTACTGCTCACTTCGCATAAATATTACCATGTCTTCTTACTCTTCAAACATGAAAAGCTACCAAAAACCTGCAGCCTCACAGCAAAATACGCCATCCAAGTCGGAAGGGATTTGCACCATGTTTCTTATCAAGGTAGCCAATGGCAAGAAGGCTTTTCGCTATGACGTTGACATTATGCTTGTCCTTGGCAACGATATTCCTCCAAAGAAGCTATCCAAGGGAGCCGATGAGTGAGTCTCTTTTTATTTTGAATTTGCTCTTAAAATCCGAGTTAATTTAACAAATTATCCATTTAAAGTCCACCGGGGACTTATTGTTCAACCCAGAAAAATACGAAAATTTCAAGGTCGATTTCGATATTTTTTGGTGCTTAGCCAAAAACTGAAAAGTATGTTTGCCTTGCAAATCCAAATTTTTGGCACCAGATTCGTGTCCAGCATGGTCGCTTTGCTTACGTAAATAGCTTTTCGGTCTCAGATCTCACTCATATTTCGAATTCCACTCAAGCCAACAAAATTCAAACCTATTTTCGGGAAAAAATCGTCTTGTTTGAGTTTAAATGGTTGTTGTCTTGAGTGGAATTTAAAATATAAGTGAGATCTCTTCGGATCTAAGACTGAAGAGCATTTATATGAGCAAAGCAACCATCCTAGACACAAATCTGGTGCAGAAAATTCGGGTAGGGCAGCTTTTGTACACCTACCTGAAAAAATTTCTGGATACACATGGTCAAAACACCGAGTAAATAATGGCAAAAATTTGTATTGAAATATTGAATTTAAAAAAAAGAAAAGATTCAGATCTTTCACATTATAAACTGTCGAAATCTAAAATAAAGACTGGGAATATTCATATTGTAAACAAATAAACATGAGTTTATATTTTCAGTGGTCAGCGGGCTCTAAATCGTGCCCTTTGCTCTCGACTGCTCAAAGTTGCTCAGAAAAAAACGGATTGCTTTGGTCTTGGTCCACAGTGTCCTATTGTTTTTGACAACAAATGCATCCTATTCACTCCTGTCCAAATCAAGTCTGATCAGGTAAATTATTATTATTATTTTTTATTGTCATTCTAAAACTTTGATTTTCTTTTCAGCTTGATATATCGATTTCTTTGGATGAAGTGGATGAATTTGTGAAGACCTATTGCAGTGACAGGGTCAGCTTTACAGTCAACATTAGCCCAACCCGTCAGGGAAGTCATGTGCTGGATCTGAATGATATTGCTCAATATATCTCCCGTGCCTCCTTAGACCAGGAGGATCATTCCTTGAGAACTTTCTTAGAACTAGCAACTAGCCAGTATGCGCTAGACAAGTGAGTTTTTTTAATTGAGAACTTCCCAAAAAATTTCAAAAATATTTTTCCGACTGCAGGGTCAAACAAAAAACTTCGGTACTATTGCACTTTAGTGGTACAATAGAAGTTTAGTAGTCCAACATAACTTTAGGGACATTTAAGGGGGGGGGGGTCATTGGCATAAAAATAAAGATGTTAAAGATGGTTTTGAATACTGGGGCCTACCGCATAGATAAACTCTGGTATTCATGTTTTTTCATAATACCATTGGACCACTAAACTTTTTTGTGGACTACGAAACTTTCATTGGACTTCTAAAATTCCATTAGACCACTAAAGTGCAATTAGCCTGAAATTTTAACTTTTTGTCCTGACGCGATTTCAAAAATTTTTAAACCCAGATCCACTCAGCTTTTCGTGACAATTTTCAAAATTCGAGAATACGATTTTTTCTTGGCCCGACCCGTTGTTTTAGTTGCTATCTATAGACCAGGACTTAAACCACAGCGGGATCAAGCAAAACCGTATTTTCGGCTTTATATACCAAAAAAATTTCCATGAAAAGCTGAGTCTATCTGCGTTTAAAGATTTTCGAAATCGCGTCGACGCGATTTCGAACGCGTCAATTTAAGAAGTTGTGTCTATTTATAAGTGTCCAAAGTTTTCGTTAGACCCTGTAGTAGGAGCAGGGACGTATTAAAAGGGGGGGAGAGGCGAGAGAGCTAACCGGGCTAACGCCCCCTCCCATAAAACTTTTGTTTGGATACGTCTCTGAGTAGGATGAGTAGTATGATAATAACAATGTTTTCATCATTCAAAAATTTCTCCCTATTTAGTGATCTATACACTGCAATTGGTGCGGCCAAACTCTACCAAAACAACCAAGAAAAGAAAATCGGGCATGGCATAGTACTGCGCCCGGGTATAACACGTGGTACTCGTGTGGTGCAGAACTTTGATAAGCCAATGCCGGCTCTTGTGTTAGATGGTAAGTTGTTAACATAAATAACTTTTAAATTAGACAAACCAATCTTTTTTAGCCCAAGTCTCGCCTTTTTATGCTGCTCAGCCATTGATCACTACGGTCATGGAAATGAACGGTAATCGAGCTCCCCGAAACGAGGAGGAGTGGACTCGAACTTTTAACTTGCTCAAAGGTAGCATTGATAGTATTTAGAGTGAATTTGGGTTGAAAAGTCAATGTTTCAGATGTTCGTGTGTGTGTCACTTACAACCGTAAAAGGTCGTTTGGGATCGGCAAATTCACCCAGGAAGAAGTGGGACAAATCCCGTCAGTTTTGAAAGTTTTTTACACCATTTTATTAAAATAATGTTTAAGGGCTTTCAAAGAAGAAAATTCTGGACGAATGGTTTCTATTCCCGAGTATTACAATGAGATTAAATTCGAGCAATACAAAGTCAGGGTCAGGTAAGCATACCCCTTTGCATAATATATTTTGATTGCAACACAAGCCCATTTTTTCATTTGTAAAGTTTCTTTTTTAGTAATCTTAACCTTCGTGGAGTCATCCCGAACACTCCCCAAAGGGATCCAAGCAAGCCTGAAATCTTCCCGATAGAATGCCTTGAGGTCATGAGGCACCAGAAAGTGCCTATGGAGAAAACGAGATTCCACAACTCACTTTCTACAGACTTGATCAAGGTGCTTTCAAATATGACTTTTAAACATCTAGACTTAATTGATCCAAAATTAGGTCAACGTAGTTCTGCCAAATGAAAGAAACAAACAGATCTTGGAGCATGCTGCTCGCCTTGGCATCTTTGACACCAAAAACGCTGTTTTGGCTGCTTTCGGCATTACTATTGAGCTAAAGACTTTTAATGTAAGTAATCACTAGCTTTTTATATTTGAAATTTGTAGTCATGAGTTCTTGCTGTGAAAAACACTTTTCTGAGCATGGCACAGATTTCACAAAAAAACTGTAACAGGGATGAGATTTTCGCACTTTTATTTTTGTGACTTTTTGAAGAAAAACTTTATTTTTCGGCAATTTTACTTGAAAATAGTTTCAAAGTTTGGTCTCATTCGGTATCTGAAATTCTGGGCATTATTTTGATATTAAGCTTACTTTAGAGTGAGGTTGTAAAACACAATAAATTTACGATAGTCCCTCCGGAGTTATTGCGGGACCAAGAACTCTAAGTCCCACAATAGTGCCGGAGCGATTATTGTAAATTCAATGCGTTTTACAACTTCACTCTGAAGTAAAACTAATATTAAAAAGGTCCAGAATTTTAGCTACCAAATTAGACCGAACTTTAAAATTAACTTCAAGTAAAATTGCTGAAAAAATAAAGTTTTTCTTCAAAAAGTCGCAAAAGTAA
This sequence comes from Ditylenchus dipsaci, assembly GCA_004194705.1. Taxonomy (NCBI): domain Eukaryota; kingdom Metazoa; phylum Nematoda; class Chromadorea; order Rhabditida; family Anguinidae; genus Ditylenchus; species Ditylenchus dipsaci. The sequence continues at coordinate 495,038 of SADC01001168.1, read as the reverse complement.
AAGGGTAAAAATCTCATCCCTAAACTGTAACGGAATTTTTTTTGAATTCTTAAAAATATGAGTGTTGAAACATTTAAATAATTCCGTTAGATCAAAGCCTTTTAAATTCCTGAGGTTAAGGTGCCAATCGAGAAACAGCAATGCTCCAACTTGAAATATGGTGATGCAAAATTTGTTATGCCTAACGGAGAAAACGTTAGTAATTTTTTAAACCATGCACTATCATCCATCTTCATTAACCCATTTCCAGGCAACCTGGAATGCCAGAGCAAACAAGTACATAAGTCCGGCTAAAATTTCCTCATGGATTGTTGTTTACAATACTCAGCATAAAGATGTCGTTCTGTCAGTTAAATTTCATAACTATTTTCATGAAAAAGTTTTTAATTTTCCAGGCTATTTGTTAATAAGTTTGTTGAAGACTGCAAGAGCCGTGGGATACAGTTTCTAAATAATCCTCAGCCAGTCAAGTTTGATGGGCCTATCGATTTTGAAGACACTTTTAAAAAATGTGTTGAAAGAAAGGTTGAATTCGTTCTGCTCATCGATCCACTTACTTCTGATACACATGGTAGAAGCAACAAAAGTCAATTGAAAATAAATATATTTTTATTTCTTTCTAGGTGCTCTAAAGTATTATGAAGCTCTGTACAAAGTAGCTTCTCAGCACATCACAGTTGGAACAGCGGAAAAAATTGTTAAGCAGAATCAGGGCAGAACTATGGAGAACATAATCAACAAAACCAACTGCAAGCTCAATGGTCTAAACTATGTGCCACTGATCAACGACGTTTCGTGAGTTTTTTTGTACGACACAACAAGAAATAAATTAAGAATTTTAATGAAAAAAATTATAGGAACGCTTACTCTCTCGAGAAAGGTGATATTCTGGTGATTGGCTACGATGTTGCTCATCCTACGTCTGGCTCACCTTTCGACCCATCAGTTGTCGGGGTTGATTTTTACATTATTTTTTCCATTTCAATTCTCTTTTACATCGATTCCATTTAGATTTGCGCAAATATGGCTCCTAACAAGCACAACTTTGTTGGCGACTACTTTTACCAAGCCTCTTGTAAGGAGTCTGTTGACTCGGATCAACTCACCGAGAGAATTATTTGGATTTTGATGACTTTGAAGAAAAACCGGCCCACAAATCGACCCAAGACAGTTGTCATACTTAGAGATGGTTTGTCGGAAGGACAGTTTAAAATGGTATAAAATTGTTTGCTATCTGTTTCGATTAGCTTTCAGTTAACAATTTTAATATTAGGCTGTTGAAGAAGAACTATCCAGCATTCGTAAAGCATTCGCTACCTGTGGAATAAAAGAGGGGCAGATTCAGTTTGTGTTCGTTATTGCCACCAAACGCCATAACAAACGTTTCTTCTTGGGCCAGTTGGGTCAGACGTTGGAAAATGTGGCACCCGGTTCCATTATCCAAGAGAAGTTTGTGCGTGAGGATGTGCTTGAATGGTTCCAACTTCCTCATAAGGCTATCAAAGTAAGTTATTTTGATCATCATGACCTTTCAGAAATTTATATCTTTTGTGTTTAGGGAACAGCTCAAGCAGTTCAGTATGGTATACCAGTCAACGAGCCAAAAATTAGCAAAAAGGATCTGCAGGCGTTTTTGACTACGCTTTGTTTCAATCACCAGATTGTGAATTGCGCTGTGTCCCTTCCTGAGCCGGTCTATCAAGCGGATGAGCTTGCAAAGCGAGGTTTCAACAACTACGTCACTATGAAGTAAGTCATTCAACTATGATAATAAAAGTATGTAACTGAAAAGAATTGTAAATTTTTTTTATGTGAAATTATTTTGATTAAAACTCGCACAATAAGTTACCAAAACTCTTGTTCAACTTTTTTACATAGTCATAACTACTTTGAATATTACAGGAAGATCAACCAGAGAAGGTTCCAATGGATGCAGCCACCAACCAAGTGGACGCGAAGGCTCTGTCGAAGATCCTATCTTTCAAGGACTCAAAATTAGAATCGACTAGGGTGACTGCCTGAAACGTTGTTGATCTGACTTTTTGCTTCTAGTTTACTTACTTACTTATTGTGTGCCACATGGGTTTTTATTTCAAATTTATAAATTATTTGTGAAATCTCACTACAACTTAGCTTCTACATCATTTCTTATAGTATAGTCGAGCCTGAATATAAAATCACACGATATAGGATCTAATATAAGAGCACCTCGAGCTGGTCTCCAAGGCTCTTATATACAAAAATTAACCATTTTTCGAAAGCACTTGCGATCTTAGAGTATCTATTACTAGTCCCGACGCGTGCCTTTATATCCAGATTCGAATGTTAGACTCTAGTTAAAACACTTTTCTTTAATCAAATCAGATTTTGTATAAATATGTATTTAATCATTTCAATAAATAGTTTATTTTCCTGCTTATAAAACAAAAAGGTATGGTAAAATTTAAAAAGCGCGTGTAAAATCAATCTGCGAAACTATATTATACTTGTCTTAGAGCAGATAAATAATTTAAACAGCTAAATAGTCGTTTTAACACTTCCCTCTTTGACCTAAAATAGTATTCATGAACTAAGTCCTGCTAATGGACATTAAATAATCATTGGACACATCTCTATGACAACTCAAGATGTTCATAACATTTCATAAAACTCTTTAAATGATTAACGAAACAAAACTATGTCTTCTAGCAATTCTCAAGTATTTACAAAAGATGAGCTTAAGAAACATAACACGTCATCGGATTTGTGGATTTGCTATCGTGGAAAGGTTTCTTCAACTATAAAGCTACCGTAAAAACTCTAAGAAATCTCTCTTCATCCGTCCAAGTAAACATCCACCTTACCAACATCTCAGGAAAATTGGTTTTTCAATTTTTTTTAGTACAGTCGACTTTCGATGTAACGCCACTCGATATAACGTCACCAGAAATGGACCGATTTGGTCAGCTTTGACTGAAATTCAGTCAAGTGAAGGTGGCGTTATATTGAGAGTTGACTGTATGGTGTAAATTTCTTTGTAGGCAACTCTAAAATATTCCGACCCCTCTAAGAAGCTTGCAAAATAAAAATGTCGGCTGGATACTTACAGGTTTTACGGTAAAACAAAATTCTTTATGGCTCATTCACAAACGTTGTCGTCGTCGTTGCCCTTGCCGTTGGGAAAAATATTTTATAAAGGCGATTTACGCCAACGACAACGCCAACGACAATGATGACGCCAAGGACAACGGCATTTTTCATTCCAAATTAGACAAATTTTGCATTTTAAGTCAGATTTTTGAGGATTAACTTGAGGATTAATTCTCCACACGTATTTCCTCGAAATCTCGACTGAAAATGCGATATTCGTCCAATTTGGAATGAAAAATGCCGTTGTCCTTGGCGTCGTCGTTGTTGTCGTTGGCGTTGTCGTTCGTTTTTTTATAATAGGTTGTCATCGTCGTTGTGGTCATCGTTGGCGAAAAAACGGATTTATAAAAAAAATATTCCAGCGACAACGCCAACGACGACGACAACGACAACGTTTGTGAGAATGAGCCATTACAAAATTTAAAGCTAGTAAATTTAGATTTACAACATGACTAATTATTACCCCAGTCATCCCGGCGGTGATGTAATGCTTAGACATGCTGGCAAAGTAAGTTACCGTATATTCTCTATTAATCCCCCATGGGGATTATTTTTCAGCCCCTGAAAAATCGGAAAAATTTGAAGTCAATTTTAAGATTTTCGGGCATTAGACCAAGATCTGAAAAGTGGAATCAGGAGAGCTCGTGCTAATTAAGAAACCGCAAAAAACAGATTTGTGAAATGTTTGCTCTAGACTGAGATATGAGGTCCGTGGGGTGGGGGATTATTAGAGAGTGGGGGTTTGTTAGAGAGTGGGGTATTAATAGAGAATATACGGTATACCAACATATATTTTGAGTTTGAGTCATTTCTGAGTCAATACTCACGCTAAGCGCAAAATTTACATCGAAAAATTTTTGAGCTGTGTTTTTCAGGCTAAAAAAACTTTATGATAACCATGAAGCAAAGCTCTGAAAAAATATTTCAAGAACTCTGATTAGCTCATTCTTAATAGATTTGTAATGATTTGTAATTTTTCGGGTCCCAATTTTTTTTGCGCCAAAAATGGCAATAAGCACTGGAAAAATGACGTGCTTCCCAAAAAGAGTCGCGAGAGTAAAAATATGATGCTTTATCATATTAAATTGTTATTTCAAAATTTAGTTTTTTCAATTGTTTCTTGAAAACGAAAACCAACTAATAGGGCGCTCAATTAAAATCGGAAAAGTGGACTCGGCAAAAAGTAAACAGATAAAAATACGGTATTTCATTAAACCTGTCGATGTGCTGCTAAAACAAACACTTTGTATTCACCGCATTTTCTCTAATAAGCGCCCCCTCTCTGCTCTGAGGGTCTTTATCTCGCGGCAGAGTGGATAATTTGCAAAGCTGTTTTCTTTACTATGACGAGCTCTACCGATTCCGTTTTTTCGATTTTAGTTAAGCACCCAAAAAATTTAAGATCTACCCGAAATTTCCCCAATTTTCGGAGGGTTCAAAAATAAGCTACCCCGGCAATTATGAGAGAGATTACGGTAATATTAAGAATTCTCAATTGAGAAGGGGAAATTATGATACTCAATAAAAATAATAATTATTACTATCACAACCACTGATTCAAACAAATATGCTACAATGTTTGCAGGATGTCACACACATACTCAACAAAGTAGCAGCACACGGTTTCGCATGGTCTTTTATAGACAATAAGATGTTGGAGTGCTATATTGGCCAGTTACACCAATAAAATATTTTCTACTTTCAATCCCTGACACCAAGGTGCTGCTCCATTAAGTTACGATCAAGATTCTGTTCAAAATGCTCTAACGCAAACTCTTCTATTAACCAATAGCCAAGCTGAACGAAAAAAGAGCCGCTGTATTCCATTAAAAAGAGCATGTACAATATAGTAAAAAACATGCCCTATAAAAATTATTAAATTTTTAGTAAATAAAAATAAATTTCACTCAAAATTTTAGCAAAGAAATAATTTAAACTCCTGGAAGATGAGATTTTGGTTGTGAACTGCATGATTTTCTTCATCCTTTTCCTTTTCTCCAACAAGCAATATTAGAACGAATGGAGAAAAAACTTGTTTCTCTCAGAAAAAGATTTCGCTCTTTAATTAGATAAGGTAAAAATGTTTTAAAATGAGTTTATTGTGACTTAATCATTAATTAATTTGGTGATTGAAATGACCTCCACTTTTATCATCTGTTTCCAAAGCATTCCACAAATTCCATCTTGTCCACCCGTTAATCCTTGGGGGACAACAAATCGTCCAAGATTCAGCCAAAAAATATTGATGTTCGAATCGGTTCTCACACAAAAGACGCCAACGAAAAATGTAGAGCAGTGCTATTAAAAGTGTTTTAATTTTACATCAATCTGCTCGACTTTTGTTTTGATAGAAAATAACATGTGGTGATTTAGCATTGCTTTTTGAACCTTGAGGACATTCTTCCTATTTGAAAAGTTCTAAATTTTAGTCCACAATGAACCAAATGTGGAGAAGTATTCGTAGGAAAAAGAAAAACAGAAAGTCAGCCAAATATAAATTTTCTCTTGGCTTTAAGGAGCTTGTGATTGACTGTTCAGATGGCTTCAAGCCAGAAAAGGTGGTTATTGGCTGGATGCATGGGTAAGCTGGTATTTCGAGTAAAGTTTTTTTACTGTATTTTGTAGTCACCGCCGCTACTTCTGCAAACAGCGTAAGACAGACTCCAGCTTCACAGAATCAACCAGGAGTCTGGTGGTTTGGCCAGAGGCTGCTGCCGACTCCTTAGACATAGTCACTACTCTGTACAAAGATGCCGAAGACAAGTTTGATGATAAGGTGTGCTATTTTCACAGTTGAAAAAAACGAGAATAAAATTGTTCATTTTCATAACTCCAGTCAATATACAAAAATTAAAAAATAAATAAATTAGGAGTGGACACTGGTGGTGGAAGAAGTAAAGGACAAGGGAAGGCATTGCCCTCTAGCAGCCATCTCACTCAATCTCCGTCTGTTTGTGGGTGGTAGCTCTGAGGGGTGTGCCAAAATGGACACCAAGTTCAAGTTGCGACCTTTAAGAGACGAGGTCAAATTCTGCAGTGTTCAGTTGCAGCTCACCTCCATGCTGGTGTTGGATCAACCAGAAGAGTATGCACACCTTGGTTATACTTGTCAGTATACAAATAATTTGTTTTAGGAGTAGCAAAGATAACTGTAGCAGTGGTCTAGCAAGTCCATCGGTCCTGCCCACCTCCATACACCAACAAAAAAGTAGGTAAAGGTCGAAAAATACATTTTCAGCAAATTTTGTTTTAGTAAAATCACCCGCGATAGATAAACCAGTACCAGTCGAAGTTGACTCACCATTGTCGACGCCCTCTGTGGGCGTGCCAAGTGAAAAAAGTGTAATCAAAATAAGGCACACTATTCAATCCGACTCTGTTGCTCAACCAACGTCAAGCATTAAAGAAGGCAAGCAATAACGATTTTTCACTATATAAATGAACAATAATTATTTTAGTTCGACAAATCTCTGTCGTGCGGAAATCAACAAATGAGAATATTTGCATTTCACCGTAAGTTTTTTTAATGGAATTGTGGACATCTGTGGACATAGAATAGTAGCTTGCTGTAGTGATGGCTAAACTGACCAAATTTTTTTGTAAAATCAGGAGCCATAGCAAAAAAAACATAAAAAGCCAATTTTCAGAAGTGTATCTAGTCAAGTAGAGGACGACTTTGGAGCCCATCACTTCCTCAACAGACAACTCTCTGCATCCCAAAAAGTTCAAAGCCCTCCTGTTTCTGCTTCCACTGCACCTATCTACATAGCCGACGAAGGGCTGCTGGAATGGTGCCAAAGAATCACCAAAGATTATGAAGGAGTGAAAATCACTGATTTCAGGTGTGTCCACACGAACAAAAAATATAAGCATTTCTCCCAAACCTGAATTTCAGCAAAAGTTTCAAGTCAGGCCTTGCATTTTGTGCCCTAATCCATCGCTACACTCCCTCTCTGTTGGGCAATTACTCCAGACTGGATTTTTCACAGAGCAGTCAAGGGCACAAGGAAAACTGTAGGAGGGCGTTTGATGCAGCAGTTTTGCTTGGAGTAGACAGGTATTATGACCAGAGATTTTTATTGTAGCAAGTACATGAAAATATCTTTTTAGAAGCCTGGACGAGAGTGAGACCATAATACTGCCCAATCGTCAGGCCATACAACTATATGTGGAACGACTTAGGATAGCTTTGCAGGGAAATGCTGGTCAAAGTGCTGACCACACTGACAATATACCTCGAGATATTTCGGATCACCGCATTTCTGCCATTTTCGCCCTGTCTGAACCAGAAGAGAGTGTAAGCACATATAATAAGAATGGCGCTGTGTCACTAACACCATATGTTTAGGTAATGAATGAGCTATCCCGTCTGAGACAATATAGGCAAAAGGTTGGTATTTTGGAATTTCCGGCTAGTTTGACGGAAAAATATATTGTTCAGAATGCGCATGATGACCAGAAAGATACAAAAATGGAGATGGCTAATAGGAGTAAAGAAGAGTTTAAAAGTAATTCAGCAAGGCCAGTATACCAGGAAGACGACGATTTCAACCCTCAAAAGTAAAGTTTTTAATGAAATATTTGTAAATAGATCTTGCTTTCCAGAGATTTGTATCTTCCCTCTTTTGGGCAAAGATCTGGAAGGGAGGCTGAGAAAATTAGAGAAACCGCAAGTGCCTCTCACAGCGTAGTTGACTCCAGTAGTGTTGATGTAAGGATCTTAGTTTAAAGTATTGCTTTCTAAGGCTTAAAATTAAATTTTAGGCAAAAGAAGAAGAAAGGAAAAGACAGCTGCGAGAAGAGGCCCGCAGCTTGATGAAAAAAGCTCTGACTGATTCTGGTTCTAACATAACAAGTACAAGATCTCAAGGTAAAATACTAAGCAATGGATTATGCGTTTCAAATTTGTGTGAAAGAGTTCAATGCAATCTCCATCTATTTCTCGACTCTAACCGCCATATATAGCATAAAAAGTCCAAATTTAGAACGATCTGAAAAGTTCGAAAAAAAAATATATTTTCAAAGAAAAAGGGTCATTTTATAGGGCAAAACTTTTTTTTGTCACAAATTCACTTTTTTCTGTCACAGATTTCCTCATTTCTGTCACAGATTTTAGTTTTGCCTGTTTCTTCCGATTTTTTTTTATCTTTTTAGAAAGTTATCACACTATCAGATAGCACTACGATTATAGTTTCTGGCGAGGTATCATTTTTTCACCTTCCTTGAAAAATATAACACAACTAGGTGAAAGTATGAATAAAGTCAGAAAAATAATTTGACTCATATTTTTACCTTTTTATAATACATTTTTCAGAGATCCTGCAGCGAATAGTACCTCGCAAGAAAATAGAATCGCAGAGCTACCTAATGTTGTTAAAACTTTCATAAAAAGGTAAAAAAAACTAATAGAAAGAGCTGATAGAAAAGCAAAACTCAAATCTGTGACAGAAATGAGGAAATCTGTGACAGAAAAAAGTGAATTTGTGACAAAAAAAAGTATCGCTGCATTTTATAGAGTACCAATTTTTATTTTGAAACAAAAAATTGGATTTTAAATTTTTTTTTTAATTAAACATATTTAGGATATCCCAACATCCGTTTCAAGACTGTTTTGTGAAATGAATTTTTTTTTGGAACCTCAACAAAAATTCAAAATTTTATCCAAAATTAAAAATTAAATTACGGTAGAGTCGGATAAAAAGTTAGGCCTTCAAAAAGAAAAGTTATAAAACTATCCGTGATTAGTGCCTTTGGTGTGCGTGCAGTGTGCTTGTTTTCATTTACTTATACATGTTTTGTTGTGTAGTGAACCACCACCAGATGAGCCGCTCCTATATGAACGGGATTGATTGTGATGCAGCAGGCGAGTCAAGCAATGAGTCAAGCACCATCTCTAGCAACTTACGCAGATCTGCCTCCATCCGGTCTACAACCTCACTCGGCTCTCAGTCAGATTTAAGGACCCTTGGTTAGCATGCTTTTAACATTTTACAATTTCAATTTTTTAAAAGTAGAAACTACTTTTTTAAGTACTTGTTCACTTAGGGTGCGCATTTTATAATATTTTTGAAATCGTTTTTAAATATTTCCTAGGTGGTGTTTTTATACGATGAAAGTCAAGGAATAAAAAGAAAAAATAAAAGTCAAGGAATAATGTGATGCCCCGAGTAGGAATCGAACCTACGACAACTTTCACCGGCGTCCGCCACTCTACCGCTGAGCTATCGGGGCCATTAATCCTTCACTTGTTATTTCATTACTTATTCCTGGGAGGGCGCCCAACCAACCTCCTTACAATATGAACAATAAAAAGCTATTTTCTGACACGACATTGTTTAAGTAATCTACTTGTTGAAGGAAAAAATTGACCAACGTTTGACCTTTTGCCTTGGGGACCAAGGTAAATCAAAGGTTTGGTCAAATTTTAGTCAAAATTTTTTTTGCAAAAAATTGATGTTTTAAAGTAGGAAAGTCTCAGAAAGTAGCTTTTTTTGTTCTTAGCGCATAAAAATGGAAAAATCTTATATCTGCCTTGTTCTGGATGAAAAGTGCCTTGCTTTTGGCTGAAAAGTGCCTTGTTTTTTTCTTTTAGTCACAGCAGCATGTTTACTCGCCATTTTTTTAAAGTGATGACATCATCGCGTAGCCCTGCTTTTCTGGTTTCTAACGGCGTATTGTTTGTTGCGACATCTTTGCACAAACTAGCAGAGACGCCTTGAAATATGAAGCAATTCGGAAAAATGATTTGATTCAAACTTCCACCTTTTTGTGCTGTATTTTAAAAAGATGTTGCAACGAACAATACGACGTTAGAAACTAGATGAAGAGGGCTACGTGATGGTGTTATCACTTTGAAAAAATTGCTACTATACTTGCTGCTGTGACTAAAAGAAAAAAACAAGGCACTTTTCAGCCAAAACAAGGCACTTTTCATCCAGAACAAGGCACATTTAATTCTCGTCCCATAAAAATCACTTAGGGGGTGTTTAAACATGATTTCAAGGATATTGTAAAAAGCGTTCTTCTAAGTGAACAAGTGCCCTTTTTTACTATCTTCGCTTTTCAAAACTTTATTTCCGTTTTAAGTTTGTGTGAAGTGAATTGGTTTGCTTATTTGTAGGTGTTGTAACCCCACAAGTCAATTTCCACAAGTTCCGGAAGCACGAGCCATCTCCTGTTCTACAAAGAAAAAATTGTAAAGAATTTTACTTTATTTCTCTGCTGTTTCCTTTCCTTTAACATACCGTGTATGCCCTAATAGAACCGCATGGGTTTCTATTGACCCTTGAAAATCAGAAAATTTTTCAAGATTCTCGGGTACTCAACCAAAATCGAAAAAATGCAATTGGTAGACACGGTGGGAGTTAAGAAAAAACGGAAGGCAGATTTGCAAAATATTGATTCTAGGCTGAGATGAGGGCGCCTAGAGCGGGCTTCAATTAGAGCATATACGGCATCTACTAAATATGGAGCGAAAATGAATTTGAATGTACCACAAATTTTTATAACAATCTGTGTTTTGGATTCAGTTAACATACTAAAAACCGACTCTCAACAAAACGACACACTTTTTCTATAAAAAAAGTTATTCCGTAGCGAAAAAACACTTCTTGTTATCTCTATATAGTATTTGGTATGTCTGTGACCATTTTTGTGTTAAACCGCAATTTTCTGCCAGTCTTTGCAAACTTATGCCGGATATCTTTCCGGAAACCTAAAATTCAATATTTTAGCTTTCTTTTAATTTAATATTTTTTTTAATTAAGGTGCCCTCAAAAAAGTTTTTGAGGGGATTTTTGCTAAAAAGAAGAGGCTCGCTTGATGTTCGGGTGGATCTAGGTGAAGTCTTAAACTTAGGCTTAGGCATGGGTAGGCCAGCGTATGTTAGGACGGATTTTTATGTGTTTCCCTGACTACAAAAAAGTAATAAAAACATTTTCGAGTCAGTTCAGATAATCTGGCCTACGCTTGACTTGGCCGAAACCCAAGACTTTACCTAGGGGCCTTCCGAACTACATAAGTACCCGTCTGTTGACCCTTGTAATTAAATAGCATGCATGCAAAGGTTGTATTTTTAGTAAAAATAACATTATCAAAAAATTTCGAGATGCCAAAAGATCTTAGGAGAGTTCATATTTGTCAAAAGCGTCGTCCTATCAAAATTCTAGCATAAATTTATTTTTCATTTTACAGATGAATCTCCCCTCCTACCGGCATTTGGGAAGCCTACCCAAAAATTTGTGAATGGACTAGAGCCATCTCAATCAACATACCAGAACCAGCAGGTAATTTCGATTGCATTTCAAAAAGATGTTTTCTTACTATTGTACTTAGTAATTTTGATTCAAGAATTGTAGTGAACTGGTTGTAACGAACGTGTGTGCATTGTGCTTGTAATTGTCATTTTAGAACTTTGTCATTGGCTCACCTCTTCCATATGCTGCCTTTGATCGGATGAAGCGGTTTGGGAGCATGAGAAGCCAAGAGATAGCTGACTCTATTGTGCAATTCGTCTCTCCTCGTGTTCTTGTGGTGCTTTTTAGTTACTTTTGTTGTGTGCAATTTTTCCCATTGTTTTGTGAAAAATAAGGTTTGTAGTCCCAACTAGGCTTGGCAGTTAGGGGTCCGGGCGGGAAACGGGAATGGGAATTTGAAAAAAAATTGCTCCTGCGGGAAACGGGAATGGGAATTCCAAAATTTCGGGAATCCCGACGGGAAACGGGAATTTGTTAAATAAGAGAGAAAAGCCAAAATTCTGCGATTTTTTTCTTCAAACAAATCAAAACAAACAAATCAATAAAGTCTATTCAGACTTCCCGAAGTCACGCTTGACTCCGGAGTCAAATGGTCTGACTCCGGAGTAAAATCGATGACTCCGGAGTCAGCATGAGTTCGGAGTCAACCCATTTTGGTCATGCAAAACTACTGTAATCATTTGTTTTGCATTTTTTCATCTTGTTTTCGATCGGGATCCTATTTTTTGGATTGCAAGACGATTAAAAAATTTACTGTGACAGATGTCACAGGAGAAAAGTTATAGTATGTAGAGAGTGATCTTTAATTTTAAAAATCTTCACCGGAACAAACAAGTGGTACTTTCTTGGTTTTAGACATGAAAAAAGCTTGTGCTTACAGCAAGTAGATTCTTAAATTCTCAGCCGTTATGCTGTTGAAGAGGCTCTAGGTAAATTCGTCCCCAAAACCGCTAATTCAAAAATTTCGAACAGGTTCGAAATTTGAATCCAATCGGTAGGAAACACAATTTTTTCTTGTTAAAGAGCCATATAGTCTTAGTAAAGCCGAATGTGGGTAGGAAGAGCATCAGGTAGGCACGGGCGGCGGTAAATTCAGATGTGCTAAAGAGGGTTTGACAGTGGTAAAACACCGTTTTCTCGAGTATTTTTTTGAGTTTTGGTAAAATCGAGATTTGGTAAAATCAATTATTGCCCAATACTCAAGAAATACCATACAAAACCTTATTTTACTATTATCAAACCATCTTCAGCATGCCCGAATCAGTCCAAAAAACAGATTTTGGAACATGAAAAATGTAAAAATTTTTTTGCTCCAAGTGGACAACCACTTGGTTTTGTTGTACCCAGATTGGGGAACTTAGTTAGTGTAGTGGTACACAGGTAGCAACATTTCGGTCTGTGATCCAAGCTATGATTTTTATATGATTTCTACGATTCTTACGATCCAACGTCAGTTCTGCTGAATAATCCATGCACCAACAAAACTAAGTAGTCGTTCACTTGGAGTAAAAAATTTTCTACGTTTTCCATCTTACAAAACAATTTTCTGGACTAATTCAGGCATGCTGAAGATGGTTTGATAGTGATGAAATGCCGTTTCGTCGAGTATTTTTTGAGTATTGGACAATAATTGATTTTACCAAAACTGGTTTTTATCAAAGCTCAAGAAATACCCTACAAAACGGCATTTTAGCACTATCAAACCATCTTCAGCGTGTCCGAATTAGTCTATAAAATAGGTTTTAAGGCTAAAAAGTGAAAAAAAATTAAAATATGTATTGTCTGTTCACCTGACCATGAGGGACCTACTCAAGGTATTGCGGTTGGGGTGGGTAAAGTCGTAATTTTGGTCCTAAAAAACCTGATTTCCCACACAATTCTAAGTTAGAAAAATATTTGCTACTACCAGGATTCGAACCTGCTCGAAATTTTTGAATTGGCGGTTTTGGGACGAATTTACCTGGGGACGAATTTACCGGGACGAATTTACCGCTGCCCGTTGAAGAAGACGTTCCACCAGAAATGACGAAAGAAATGACAAGCAAAATTGCTTAGGATCAAACTTTTTTCGTTTTGACATTAAATAAATTTGAATTTGGATTTCGGGAAAATTTCGGAATTTTTGAAAGTGAACGGGCGGGAAACGGGATTTTGAACTTTGAGCCGGCGGGAAACGGGAACGGGAAAGTGTTTTTTTTTCGGGATTCCCAAACCGGGATTCCCGTGGGATTCCCGTCCCGCTGCCAAGCCTAGTCCCAACCCTAGCTAACTCCTCAAACAATATCATAAACTTGTCTAACAAGGGAGACACCCTGAGTGTGACTTGGGGTTTTTTCGATGAATTTTTTAAAGCGCGTATTCTTGTAGAGCGTGCCCGAACCCCGTGTGAATTTGGCTCCCCAACTCTGAAACTCAGTAAAAATTTTAGGAATGATCCATGATCCAAGAGTCAGTTATGAAAAACCCTGATAAGGGTATCGAGGTGTTTTTAGAACTTTGAGTGACCCTTTCACCAGGTTTGTGCATTTTCACGGCTGGGGAACCAGATTTGTCAGGAACTCAGGCACGTTCTACAAGAATACACAAAAAAAATCTTATCCAGGTCACAGTCAGAGTCCCTCTCTTGTAAAACATTCAGATCGTTTACTGCAGTTCATCCTTTTTGATGTTTTTGATTTTGCTGGATGTGGAGGGATCACAAGCTTTTACATGACTTTTTCGGTATTCAAAACTTTATTTAGGAGGCTAATCAACGACTAGAGCCGACAACAACGACCTCTAAGCCTTGTAATATTTTTTTGAGCAATGAGCAAAAAACATAAAATTTCAATTTAGACGATCCTGAACGCACACCTACGAGAAAACTAGTTACCAATTTCGAGAAAGACCTCAACAACACAGAAAACATTGGCACAGAACTGGAAGAACTGGCTGAAAGGATAGTTCAAGTGGAGAAACTGGACTCTTACATTGACCAAAAGATGAGAAATTTAGGTAGTTGTACTTCTTATTGAATTTAAAAGTCACCATGCTTGCGTTGCAGAGCCAGGCAGCCAGGAGGAGCAGAAAATGATAGAGGAGCATTTGAAGTTGTTAACAGAGAAGGATGCTTTGGTGAGAAGGCAGGACTACCTCAACCATGTAGTCGACCTCAACGAGACCTCCCATCAAATTACTCTTATTCAAAAGCAACTCATCCAATCTACTGTGGCAGAGAGTAGGCAACAATATTCAAAACTCCTATATAACTTATTTAGATGATATGAAGATCGAGATGGACAAGCAGGAGATAGACGACTTGATGAACAAGCTCAAAGAACTGGTCGACAGAAAAAATGATTTGTCGCATGCATTAATCAACAAGGAGGAAGAGTGAGTCATTTAATAAAAAAGAATTTATAACAGGGCTGCCATATGTCCTTTTTAAAAAGATTTGTCCTTTTTTGGGACCCCAAATCTTTTTTTATTTTTGAAGTTTTAGTAAGAATCTTTTTTTCGCTTTAAAAAGGCAATAAGCACTAGATAAAATGCAGTTTTTCATTCAAATTCCTTTTTTGTCCAACTGGTTTTTTTTAATTTGGAGATGGCAGCTCTGATTTATAAAGAAACAGAATTTCGACACCAAAATTGTTAATTTCAGCGCCAAATTTGGATTAAAAAAATACAATACAAAAATACAGTCCTAACTAGTTTTTAGTAACATACAATTTTTTCAGTAAAAAACTGTAGAAAAAGTAGTTTACTATTTGACTTAAACTATTTTACTTTCACCTTCAAGATATCGTCTAAAGTTGACAATGAAAGTAACAAATTTTTCGCAAATATTTCTGTAACTAACTTGTAACCTAGTTTCAATTTTGTAACTTTTTCAAACCATGGTTTATTATTATGCATGGTTTATGCCAAAATTGCCACTAAAAGTCAAAATGCAGAGAAGTTGTCCTTTAGATTTTAAAGGACCATACTTGTTGATGCAATTGAAAGTTTGACAAATTCAAATGCGTGCAGGACACTTCTCTTTCGTCTCTCACTGTACTCTTTCGAGTCACTCGAAACAATTTCCAAGAGTAGAGTGCGAGACGAAAGGAAAAGTGTCCCGCGCGCTTTTGAATTTGTCAAATTCTCATTTACATCAACAAGCATGGTTCTTTTAAAATACGTTTTCAGAGATGAAGAAGAGAGTGAGCGAGGTCGCCTTGTCATGGAGAAGTCCAAAATTTCTTGCGTGGATCTCAGGAGCCTTTGTCAGCATCTAAGAGAATTTTCACGTGGCTTAAATCCTAAATTAATTTGTAATCTCAAATGCTTGACTACTATATGTATACATGTATCTTGCTGCTGTTGCTTTACTACTTTCGGTGATTTACTTTTTGCTTTTTTTAAATCTAGCTCTTTGCCAGAGACAACCGAGCCATAAAATATAGCCTGTATCATCATAATTGTGTCGCTTAGATGTGATGGGTCAGCATATAAAAAATTAAATAAAAAGTTTTAAAAGCAAGTCTCAATTCGCAAATCCAACACACTTAAAAATTTGTTAGGTTGAGGTTTGACACAAAAATACACATAATGAAAAATTGGGCTCAGCCATTTTTTATTAAAAATCCAGCTAAATTTTTAAATTCAAAAATGTATTGTTAGATAGACGTGAATCGCGCACCATAAAATTTAGCTTGGGGTTTTCATGTCGAAAAAGACATAAAGATAAAAAGCGAGGCACGTTCCACACATCAACAGCTTCCCTCAAATTCCTCTGTGTCTCTTGCGTGCTCCTCTTATATCAATATTTATAACTAAAATTCTTTTTCTTCTCACTCCATCTCATCATACTCCTTATTCCAAAAATGGAAAAAAAATAAAGAGGAGACCAGAAAGACCATAAAGAGTATTAGTAGCGATTGTAGTAGAATGGTCAGTATTCTAAAAACTCTTGTGCCTGAAGCAATAATCAAACAGTTACCGCTTTCTTAGGCTGCCACTGATAGCTGCTTCTAGATATTGTTCTCATATCCCCGCCCCATTTTTCGACTAGGATTTTAGAGTTGAAGGGAGCGGAAAGATCGTGTTATTTGTTACTATTCTCTCAATGCATGGCGCAGTGAATAAGAGTTAGTGTTTTTGGCCCGAAATGGTCGTGGGTTTGACTCAGCTTGGGGACACTCTAGTTATTTTGACCAGTTTTTAGAAATATTTTGACTTTTTGGCCAGATTCGAATTAGTGACCCGGATCATCGCTAGAGATTGGCCAAACAAGTCGAAATAACTAGCGTGCCGCCAAGCGGGATCGAACCTGCGAACCATTTTGGGCAAAAAACACTAGAGCTTGTCCACTGCGCCATACATCAAAAAAATTTTGCTCATATGATTTTCCTTCTTTTTTAAGCTATCCGATTATTATACTTGGTAAGATGGACACCCAAGGTTGCTTACTTGCACCAGCTTCCTCCTCTCCACCAAACAATCTGTTTGGATTTTTCAGTTGGCAACAAACAAGAGCAACATAGGAGGATGCCCCCTTATTCCAGCTAGCCAAATTGTTTAGCCAAAACTTACTTGACATCCCTTATTTGCCTTTTTTGCAGCCGTAGCCAGCTGGTGGCATGAGTGTAGCAAAAGAGAAGACTAGAGTCTTTGGTTGGCAATAGCACAAGAGTGGCTCCCCATTTGTTTTTGTGCGAGAGGAATTTTTCTTGCCTCTCTCCTTTTTTGACGTTGTTCATGGTGTATGTGTGTGTGTGCATGTATCTAGCTGGCTGGCTGGCCATCTATCTGTATTAACGAGCAGGGGATGTGTGTGCATGAAGTCTATCTAGCTGGCTAGCTGAATAAATTCCTTGGCTACTACTGCTTGTCTCCTCCTTTTTTGAGAGCGTCATTATATGTTCATTGTGGAGGGAGAAGCCATTCAGCGGTTTTGAGTTATTGCCCTGATAAGACGACATACTTATTTTACTGCTGCTAATACTACAGCATCATCATCAAGTATTTAATTTGCTTCACCTCTTTCAGTTGATTTCTTAACTTGTTTTCTTATTGGTTTTCACCACTTACAGCTCAAAACATAAACAAATATTGTCTTAAATAAATATACCTAAATATATTTTCTAAAAGTCCAAAATTGTTCTTTTAGGTTTTAAAAGAAATTTTGCGCGAAATTTACAAAAGTCTTCTAGTTTGAGTATAAGAAACAAGTTTCACGCTTCAAATGGCTTCCAATTTCCATAACTCGGCATTTTAAGAGCTCTGTCTAGGTAGTTTCTATAAGAGATCCGGGGTTAAATTTTCATCCGAAAATTGTTCCAAAAAATACAAAATACAACAGAACTTTGGCTTAATTCTGATAGACTTTAATCTGGGACGACTATCAACTCGCGATAGTCTCGACTCGCGACACTCAACTCGCGACCTTTTTTTGACGATTTTTTTAACTCCTGAAAAAAATATCAAATATTATCCGAAAAGTCTTTTGAATAGCAATTTCACATACCAAAATGTCTTCCTCAATCTGAATTCGTTGAGATCAAGTCAACAAAATCACAGGGGGCTGAGATATAGTTGTTTTGAATAGACCACCTTGAAATTTGTACCACTTACCCACTTTGAAGGATATCTCAGCTCCCTAAAAATTTGCGGACCTGATCTCAACAGATTCGGGTTCAGAAAGACATTTTGGTATGGAACGTTGGTATTCAAAAGACTTTTTGGCAAATGTTTGATAATTTTTCAGAAGTTAAAAAATCGTAAAAAAAGTGTCGCGAGTTGAGTGTCGCGAGTCGAGACTGTCGCGAGTTGAATGTCGCGAGTTGATATTTTTCCTTAATCTGGCCTGTAATCACACTTTTAAACTTATAAGCTAGGAGGATTTAAATGAAGACCTGAAAAGAAGCAAAATCCACCGCTTTACCACTGTACCATGACATGAAATACAAAATTTTCACCCGGTTGTTTGCTAGGCCATAGTAAGTTGTCGGCCTTTGTCTTCAAGTAAAACCAAATTTTCTCTATATAAAATTCTGTGACTGAAACTTTTGTTTCTCAAAAATTTTACTTTTATCAATTGATTTTTAATTTATAATTTTTTCATGCATGCTTTATACAACAGTATTAAATTTATTGTATTGATGTGATAAAAGGCTAAAAAAACAGTCATAATTTGGTTTGTCACATTTTGGGTGTGATCAACGGCGCGGTTATTTATTCAGGAAGCTAGCTTTCAGAACAAATAGAGCTTCTTTGAAAAGTCATCAGAAAAGGGAGGTGAAAAAAACTAAAAGGACTTTGCTCCTGCATTTCCAAAAACAAAAGTGGACCAGCCGTTTTCACTAGTTTCGCGATCAATCTAACATTAGTGACTTTTTTCGGATCAGGCAGAACCCTTACAAAAATAAAATTCAAGACAGAAAACACTGAAGCTGCTTGCTTTTTCAGACTTTTTGAATCTGTGTTATTAAGGTTGTCGTTACAAGTGATAATGTTAGCTGGTTCGGTTACAAATATTTTACCTCTTGCTTCTTTGTCTGCCTTTTTTTCGTTTTGCCTAATTGTCCCTTTTTCTTTCATAAATTTCATTATTTTTCATTAATGAAGACGCGCTCTGTCGCAGAAAACTTCAACGCCAGTAAAGCTCTAATCGATATTTAAAAAAGATTAAAAACACATCTTGCAATTTTTAGGCACATACTGTCACTTTCAAGAAGGGCGTTTATTAGAGCATTTACGGTATTTCCGAAACCTATCAAGCAATTTTAACAGCTGAAAACTTTAATAAAATATATAAACGAGCCATCAAGAGTTTAAGAAATGGGCTGAAAAAAGAACCCGCTGGGACTTCATTACAGCAAACACAGTATACAGTCAAACCTCTCTACTATGGCACCCCAAAAGTTCGTTCCCGCCTTGGGTCCGACACTTTTTTTACCTCGATTTTTGAAGGCTTTTGCCATTTCTGTTTTGACAGTCTGGTCCAAATATCGTAAGGATTCCGATTTTGCCGATCGTTTTTCAGAATTATAAAGAAAATTCTTCTAAAAAAGCAAAAACTCAGTTTAAAAACAGAAATTTTTAAATTTTCCTGTTTTTAAACTGAGTTTTTGCTTTTTTAGAAGAAATTTTTTTATAATTCTGAAAAACGATTGGCAAAATCGGAATCCTTACGATATTTGGGACCAGACTGTCAAAACAGAATGGATAAAAGACTTTGAAAATTCGGTTAAAAAAGTGTCGGACCCAAGGCGGGAACGAACTTTTGGGGGTGCCATAGTAGAGAGGTTTGACTGTATTACGAACCATTCGTGTCCACTCAACTCAAAATTTCAGTGTAGCATAAGGTAGAATATAAAACGAAATGAAAAAACTGTACAGCCGTTACCCTAGGTCTGGTTTCTGTAGATGGAGGATAACCGATGGTATACTGTACTCAGAGGATTTGACCCAAATTTTAATTTTAACACGGGATTTCGTGACTGGGATAATGGTTCCTATAAGGGGTTTAGAACCTGCTGAGCACGAATACCACAAATTGTACCTCCGTACATAAATGGAATGCCAAAAAAAGCCATCAAATAGCCCGATTTGCCTTACAAGGCGTATTCAAGTCGGGAATTTCCGTGTTAACAAAATAAAAATTAATTTTTTTTTCACAAATAGATAAATTTGGTATTTTAAAAATACTTGTAGTTCAGGAAACCTGGACAGCCGAAAAATTGTTTTTGTTGTTGTTTTGTCGCTAAATTAAAATAATATTTTTCACGCGGAAAGTTTGCCTATTTCGTTGATAAGGCGTGCTTGTCTGAAGTTAAAATGAGTTGAATAGGATATTTAAGGCCGCAGACAGTGCTGCTCTTGTTGTTGGTAGTAGTAGTGGTTGTGAAGATTATGTAATTGCGGCGGTGGCGCCTCTAAGCGGATCAAATTTCACACCTTTTTATGTGCTGCGAAAAGCAGGGATCAATAGGTGGGGTTGTTTGAGTCGTTTTACATTCTAGTCCCCCTATTTGCATGTTTGTTGGGCAGGACCATTCAATTTAATTGATTGATCCAATTGTCACACCATCTGTTTCCAATATTTGCTTACTGCTTCGAAATTATTTAAACTTGGCTTTTTTATTTACAATTTGTTTTGCAGAGAAATTGAAATGTAAAGAGGTTTTCTTGCCGGCTTCCCAATTTGGTGATGAATTTCCCAAGTTGCTCAAGCGCGGATGAGAGCGATTTGAATGTGTTTGCACTGATTAGACGATGCTCTGACTCTTTTGGTCAGTTTGTGTGTGTTTTATACTTAATAAATGTTTTGAGTTTAAATAAAAAAAAAATTAAAAAGCGTATACTCTGGTAGGGTCGAAAAGTCTTTATTTTCCCAAAAGCAATCGGCAAAATCATTGCAATTCATCGGTCTACATCCGTATTTGTACGTCAGTTTAAAAAGAATCTGACTAAACACTTTAAAGTATAGGTCAAAAATGATCGAGCCTTGCATATTTTTGTCCTAACTAAATTAAAAGAATTCAGACGAGCATGGTGAGCCCACATCCGAGCTGCCACAATGCCTGTTCATGATCGGCGAATACCTGTTGGAGAACACTGAGCTGATGGCACAGTTCGTCTCATTATATCAGGTACTTTCAGGTAGTTGCACACTAGGAATTTTTTTTTCATTCAATATCAACAGCAAAAATTATCTCAATTCGACACAATTTCAAATAATAAAAAAGCATAAAAATTAAAGGGTCATTCCCACGCTAATGAGAGGTAGTTCCCGTTAATTTCAAATTTTTCCTAAACATTAAATTTCTATACAGATTTTTCAGCTTAGTTTCTAACAAAACTTCACCTAAAACTGAATTCTAGGCATTGTTTTGTTAGAAACCAAACTGAAAAATCCGTACAGAAAAATTTAATTCCCGGGCACCATCTCTTATTATTGTGCATCTTTAAGGCCATAATTAGGCAAAACTTTTTTTTATTGAAAGCAATTTTTCTTTTTTTTAATAAAGCTGTTTCAAAAAATGACAAATACCAAAATAACTGCGTAAAAAAGAAGAAAATGTCAAGCACATATAAAAACGGATCAAATTGAGTTGTTGTCCCTAAAATCTGAATTCATGCCCCTTTTAATTATTTCTTGCCCCTTTTCAAATTTAAAATAAAAAACTGAAATCTTGCCCTTTTTTCGGCAATGTTGAACACTTTTTTATCAAAAATCGCGTGAATTTCTCCGATTTGGCGCCTTCGATGAAAATCGGAGGAATTCACCCTTATTTTGATTAAAAAGGGGCAAGATTTCACTCACCGTAAAACCTCTATTAAACGGACACCCTCCAATAAACGGACACCCTCTAATAAACGGGCACCCTCAAGGACCTATATCTCAGCGCAAAAAAAATTTTTTGCAAATCTGTTTTTCGCGTTTTCTTGATCACCTCGATCTTAGTTGATTCCGCTTTTTAGATTTTTTTGAGTACCCAAAAATCTCAAAATATTTTTTTTTTCGATTTTTTAGGGGTTGAAAATTAAACGGGCATCCCCTTTTCATAGAGGTTATACGGTATTTTATTTGAAATTTGAAAAAGGGGCAAGAAAGAATTAAAAAGGGGCAAG
Source organism: Ditylenchus dipsaci (assembly GCA_004194705.1). Taxonomy (NCBI): domain Eukaryota; kingdom Metazoa; phylum Nematoda; class Chromadorea; order Rhabditida; family Anguinidae; genus Ditylenchus; species Ditylenchus dipsaci. The sequence goes on along the minus strand of SADC01001168.1, from coordinate 473,058 downwards.
AATTCAGACTTTAGGGGCAACAATCAGTTACATACTGCGAAAATACCCGAAAATTAAAAAAATTACAACGTCCCTGTGTCGTAAATTTAAATGTTCTTTATTCAATGAGCTTTAGATGTAGTGAAGAAAAAATTAAAAGGATATTGAAGGTATTTTTTAAATGACAATAAGTGATTTCATCGTAAGGACATCTATTTCGGGTTGTTGCTTAAGGTCTTTCATCTATTTTGGTACAAGGATTAACAGTTTCGTAGTTTTTATATGCTTCCATCTATATGCTTATCTTGGTTGCCTTTTATTAACCTGTAAAGAATAATCAAAAAATCAACAGTTGAGGACAGACAGATAAAACACGCTCTTAAGCATAAAAATTAGATTACAAATAAGTATTGACGCCATTTCCACAAATTTAGGAAGAACCTGACGAATATGGTGTCAAAATTTGCAGTGCGGTCAGCTTCTGGATACGTCACTTTCCCATGCACTTTGACGCCAATCATCAGCTTTGTGCGTTGGTGGACAGATTGAAGAAGATGATGTTGCAAGAAGGCAAGATTGAACAGAATCTTGTCAACGACTTGGACCTCTCTTCTGTGTATGTGCTTATTTTACTTCTCTTTTTTCGCATTTCTAAAATATTTCAGACCGTCATATGCCTGGTTAAGAAACGTATCTGTAAGGAACCCAGTGAGCAGGCATGTCTCCCTGTCATTTGACCAGTGGAGCCCCGAAGACTTGTCCAATGCAATGAGCCACATAGATTATAGGGTGCTCTCTAGAGTTACGGTTGGTTTTAGTGTAATTTAAAAATAGTGTTGACAACCCACACAATATTACAGATCCCAGAAATCAAGAGATATGTGAGAGCAAACAAACTTTCGCAAACCCCTATTCTGGAGCGCTCTATTGCTGTTTTCAACGTGAGTGGAAGTTAAATAATATTAATTTATCTATTTTACTTTAGAGTCTTTCTTGTTGGGTGCAATGTATGATTTTGAGCAAGAACGGAGCCAGAGAAAGGGCAGACATAATCACTAAATTTATTAACGTCGGCAAGGTTCTTCAGCAATAGCACCACAAAAATGTTTACCCAATTCCTTTTAGAATCTCAGAAAGCAATGCAATTTCAACACGCTTATGGCGGTTATTGGAGGAGTATCGCATAGTAATATCTCCAGACTTACCAAAACACACGCCCTTCTGGAGGAAGATGTCAAAAAAGTAAGACAACTATACGCCAACTAATTTTTACTCTCTCACTTTTTAAAATTTAGGATCTGGCTAATTTGACACAACTGCTTTCCAATTCCAACAATTACGCCAGTTACAGGAAAACTATACAGGAAGTTAGGAATCGCTTTAAAATACCTATAATGTGAGTGATGCAAATTGTAAGGATTTATGAGTAATTTAAATTTTAGGGGCATTCACTTAAAAGATTTAATTGCTTGGCATATAGTTAGTTCTGAATTTGACAAGACAAGAAATATCTCCGAGAAGAAGCTTTTCCAATTAGCTAACTTACTCTCTTATTTTCTTGGTGTCAACAGACAGATGCACAATTTTGCAGACCCAAATATGGATCTTATAAACACACTCAAGGTTTGGGATTTACGATATTTTTGATGTGACTAATCTACATGCTTGGCTTTCTTAATTTCAAGAAAAACCCTATAAACTTTAACACCTAGTCCATTTCACTAGTAAAACTGGACCACTTCAACCAAGATATCTGTCATTTTGCTTCCAAACCTAGTCCTCATCAACCACAAAGCCAGTTTATTCCATTGCTTCACTTGGTTTACATTAACCTTACATCTGATCCAAAGAGAGACAGGGCAAACTAAAGAATTCCCAAACCACAAATTAATGGATCAGCACATGCCCGATAGAAAAAGTCCCCGAGCAAGGGCCGCAATTTGGGGAGGGGGCGTATGGAGTTGGTGTTTCATTAGCGTAATTAACCACCCCGCCCCTCCTACAAATATGTCAGCCACCCCCCCCCCCCTGACCAAAAAGCGTAGGCAAAATTAGGCAAATTTCCCTCCCCTTGAGAAAGTTGAAGTTGCAACCCTGCCTATAGCCCTAATTTAGATTTAGCGATAACTAACACTATGAAACTGTAGGTATCCTTCGATATCAGCTACAATGAGAATGACATTTATGATCTGTCGCTGAAAAGAGAACCCCGCACCCTGCTCAATGTAAGCTACTCTATTTTTTTCGTTTATAATAAAAATTATTAGTTTTTTGCAGTTTCAATCAGGAGTACAAAAACCAATAGTATTCGCAGACTGGGCTTCTGGAGTTTTGCCAGCTCCTGACCCTGACACTATCAACAAGCATATAACTGCTATGGTTGAGGCTGTCTTCAAACACTACGATAACGACAAAGATGCCTATATATCCAGCAGTGAATTTGAGCAGATTGCTGGCAATTTCCATTCCTAGACTCTTTTGTAGCTATAGATATGGATCGGTGAGCTAATATTTCTTTTTTCACAATTTAATTAAGCGATTTTATTTAGTGACGGTCAGATATCTAAGTCAGAAATGAAAGCCTATTTTATTAATCTCAACAAGCAGTCCACAGAATTCAGACGTGGTTTCAAACACAGTTTTAGTGAAGCAACTTTTCTGACGCCAGCAGTATGTGCCCACTGCAAAAAGTTATTGTGGGGTATTATAAGGCAGGGTTTCAAATGCAAAGACTGTGGTCTAATTGTGCATGAAGCATGCAAAGATGTAGCGGTAGTGGAATGTCGGCTAAAAAATGCTGCCAGTAACATTTCTGTCGGATTCAGTGATTGGATTCTTAATTCTCCTAGAAACAATGGCTCTAGACTTGGCTCTTCAGCTACTGTGGCTGCTGCCAATTGTTCTGCAAAAAAGAGTGCTGGAGCTGTTAGGTAAGGTATTTCGAGTAGCGTTCTTCTTGATTATCAAAGCCAGTGGCGTACGCAGGAATTTCTGACGGAGGGGGTACCAGGCCATTTTACCTACACCGTTTTTCAAATTTTCGAGGTCATTTTACCTACATTGTTTTCAAAAAAAAATCTGACGGGTGGGGTGCACGTGACCCCTGCCCCCCCCCCTTCTGGGTACGCCCCTGATCAAAGCTATTACTAAGCTATTTTTGATAAGCAGGTGAAGAAGCATGTATTTTGTTAAGCTACCGTAAATCCTCTAATAGAGCCCCCTCTCTAATAGAGCCCCCCCCCCTCGATTTTTGACTAGAGTTTCAGAGTTAGCACCATTTTTGATTGACAATCTCAAGATTTTTCAGGGATTGAAAAATAAAGCCCACGGGGGCTCTATTAGAGGATTTACGGTAGCTGGGAGGGTTTTTGCACAAACGATGACACTGCCAACTAAGTGTATATAAAGGCTGACCGTTACTTTATTATTTGATACACTTGTGCTCAAAAAGGGATGCCCGTGTATTTCACAAAGCAATTTTCTAGCAATTTTTTTAATCCTTCCATTTTTCACTAGTTTTGCGTAAAATCTAATACTGATGACCCGGCTCTATATGTGACAACCCTATATTGCTTTTAAAACTAGGCAGAAAACTTAAAAAATCTATACGAGAACCAATGTAAAAATTTGTCCAGAAAAAAGGAATGCTGGTCCGCCTTTTCTCCGTGTCGCGCATGGGTATGTCCCATGGAAACGATAGCGCAAGTCAGGAAGGACTCAAACATGTCGTTCTCATTTTTTGTGGTTCAGGAAACGCTTGTGGGTCCGCCCTAAGCAAAAACCGAAACAAAAAACAGGAGGAACAAGAGCCGGTACCCATTTGGGGATGGGGGATACGTCCGCGAAAACAATCAAAACCATTTAAAACTGGAAGCAAAACCTTGATTAGAATAGCTTCAAAATTTGATATTAGTGCAAATTGTGGCGATCAAAATTTTGAGCTTGATAAAATACCCTGATTACAATAAAATCTTTTATCGCTTCAGAAATAAAAATAGGACCATAAGCACAGTGAGTGAATCTCCATCGCCCTCTCCTGAATTACCTCATCCCTTGCCAAGTGATGTAAGTAATAGTAGCACTGCTTTTATGTCAGCAACTAACTCACTGCGCTCCTCTTTCCACCGCTTTATTCGCCCCTCCAAGAATCGAGCCACTTCAGAAACAACAGAATGTGTCAGGTACAATCATAAATAGCTAGCTATGTTTTTACATAATTGATTTTACAGGCCGAAGAAACTAGAAGCTACAAGTGGTTCAGGGTGTAATGCTGGTAATTGCATAGCCTCATCCAGCAGCAATCCAGCCGTAGAACATCAAGCTAGTTTAGCCAGTGAAGAGGTGTTTGAAGAGGAAAACAACGCTTCTGGATTGTTGTCCCCAACCCCTTTAACGAGTGTCAAAAAATGTGAAGCAAGTGAAAATGGGCACAGAAGGCTGGCTGCAACCACACCCATTACTAGTCGCTTTTATCTGCCATCGCCAGCAATGTCTCCGACAAAAAAGAAAATCGTAGCAGCTAAAAAGAAGGCAAATCCATCCACAGAATCTCCTTCTCTGGATGATAATTTAAATTCTAATGCAGCAGCAGCCTCGAATAGAAATAGTGAAGGTTTGAGCAGTTAAACTGTTTCCCCTGCTTTGTAATGACAATTCTGTTCATAGAGAAAAATTTTTATAATAAAGTTCTGTGATTTCTGGTTGATTATTTGATTTGGAACAATAACTTATTTACGAAAAAAACTAAATTTTTTTTATTACCTCTCCACGGCGTTTGGCGAAAAACGTTTTTGAGCTGTAGAAAAGGAGTCGTAAATATTCAATCATAGCACGCTCAAATCCAATAATTGTTTCACGTACCCTATTGGTGACATGCCGTAGTAAGTGCGTAAAAGTTTATATTTATACAAATAGAGTTGTCAGAGGTAGTGCTGTTACGATCCATTGATTAATTGGTGGGTTTCACAGCACTTTTTTAAAATCACCATTTATGGCCGTTCCAAAATCAATTTTCCACTGCTTTGCAGAGAAAAAATCGGTCTACAAAATGATAACAAAACAATGTTTAAAAAGGCAGAGACTGAAATTTTAAAAGCGTTTTAAAAAAGTGTTGTGAAACCCAATAATTAATCGACGGCTCGAAACAGCACTACCCCTGACAACCAGTGATATATAAATCTCCGGCTCTGGCTCTTGCTCCGCTCTGGCTCTTGCTCTGCTCTAGCTCCTGCTCGGAGCCAGAGCTGGAGAAAATTTTTCAAAATTGAGAGCCCAGAGCAAGAGCCGGAGCAAATTTTTTCAAATGAAACTTTCGGAGCCAAATCCGGAGCAAAGTTTTCCAAATAAAAAGCTCGGAGACATATTCAGAAAAAATTCAAATCATATATTCATATTTTACATGCGTATAACAAGTATATACGTATAATTTTCTGCTTCTGGCTTTAGCTCGGAGCCATAGCCGGAGCAAAAGTTTCAAAGTTAAGAGCCTGGAGCAAGGGCCGAAGCTAATTTTTCAAAGTTGAGAGCCCGGAGCCAAAGCGCAGAAAATTTTTTTAAACTAAGATTTCAGAGTCGGAGTGATAAATCGCAAAAATACATCACTGCTGACAACCCTATATTCAAATACTAAACGCAAAAACATTAGAGTCAAACCTCGATTTAACGACCCCAATTTCGTTCCCACCTAGAGTCCGACACTTTTTTAAACTCCATTTTCGAAATATTTTATCGATTCTGTTTTCACAGTCTGTAAGCAAATAACGTAAGGATTCCAAAAACCTATACTTTTTGCTTTTAAAAAATCGAAAATGAAAAATGCTTTTAAAAAGGCAAGACCTCGAGTTTAACGACCCTCCTTTTAAAAATTAGAGGGCCGTTAAATCGAGGTCTTGCCTTTTTAAAAGCAAAAACTTTAGACTTTTGAAAAACAATCGGCAAAATCGGAATTCTAACGATATTTGCGGCCATACTGTCAAAACAGGATCGATAAATTACTTCGAAATGGAGTGAAAAAAAGTGTCGGACTCTAGGTGGGAACGAACTTGGAGTCATTAAATCGAGGTTTGATTGTAATCCATTTTTTATGAAAAAAAACTGTTTATTTAGATAAATATTTCGTATTTTGTTAACAAACAAATATAGTTAAGCGATAGAAAACTCTTGAGAAAAAATACACTCTAACACAGGCCAACAATGCATGCTTCTCTAACCCCTTTTCTTGTTGCCTTTTGCCAGTGCTCTGATTCACAAGGTAAAGCTATTGAAATATTTTGTTGGCCTGGAAATTTATTATAATATTGACCAAGAGCTAGGGAACAAGAGTGTTGTTGCGCTGCTGGTGACCCGTTGCTGACCGCTTAACCACTAGTAATAATAGTGGGTCGACAGAGGCTGCACATACTTTGCTCTAACACTACTTATCTTTGCGATGAATTAGTCCTCAATTGTTTGATAACTTTTGATGAAAAAAGTGTATCGCTGCTTTTTATGTGATTTTAGTTGATTTGTTTTGCTTGTGTTTATTGTTGCAAAGTAGCTTTTACAGGGTCGTATAGGGTTGCAAAGCAGTAATTTATTGGGCTAAAGTATCAACAAAAAAAAGTTTACCCGTAAATACCGTATTTCCTCTAATTAACGCCCGGGACGTTTATTGACTTGCTTCTAGGGAAAGCGTTAATTAGAGTCATTTTGAGATTTTTGGTATCTAACCAAAATCCAAAACGTGGAATCGGTAGAGCTCACGAAAGCTAAGAAAATGCAAAAAAACATGTTCGAAAAAAAAGTCTGCTCCGAGATACAAACCCTCAAAGTCGAGGGAGGGGTGTGGGGCGTTAATTAGAGGAAATACGGTAGCTGCCCAGTTTTTGAAAAAGTTATCCAGTTTTTGTAAAAATGTGCCCACTTCTGGATATAACCTGTTAGATTTATTATGTCTTAGATAAAGCGTATTTCTTCGCGCTGAATCAGTAACATGTTCTATCCTTTGGTTACCGAAATATGCCCACTTAGTCCTTGATCTAGAGGTCTTCACAAAAACTGGGCACATTTTCGAAAAACTGATCACTTTTTCACAATAGCTATGCAGATTTTTGCCTTTTTATAATTTCTATTTTATAATTCCAATAATCTCTATTGGGCGGTTGAGTGGTTACTACATACAGGCCAAAATTTTTGTCAAATAAAAAAATTCTTTACCTTTTTCCAAGTGACAATGGTTTCACACATGTTTCGATGTGTTTAGTTATACCAGTTAATACCAGATGCGCCTGCCAAGTTACAAGTTCATGCCTGGATTTTTAAGACATTCAATTGCAGATTATAAATATGATGCCAAGTGGGAAACAGGGCCAGAGGCAGAGGCCTCTTAACGTCCCTTACCAAGCCAGTCGTCCAGTCAGGCCTAAAAGGGATCGTATGCAAGAGCTGCGTCAGTGTTGGGCAAAACCTGCAAGCAAAGGTAAATTCTACTACATTTTAACTTCCTTTTTATGTCACAAACAGTGAAAAAGTGTTAGTGATAGGCTAGAGACCATTTCATAAGTAGCGTATAATGAATGAGAAGATTTTGTAACTAACGAGCAATAAAATACTTAGTTTCTCTCTATTTACCATGACTCTAAGAGCCCCATTATAAGTTTCGGAAGACATTCTAAGCAAACCTGACAGACTTACGAATGATATTTTTTACAAATAAATTGACTCGCACTCTGAATTGGCGGTTTCAAAATAATTTAAATCGTGAGAAATATTATTGCTGGCGTGAATATTGATAAGCTGGAGAAAAATTTTGCACGTGCAAACATATTACCATAATAAATATATAAATAATTCGACTCAAAACACTTCGATTTTTTCGCATGACAAAATGTTGTGTATAATTTTTTTAAATAACTGAACAAATTAAGTGATATGTCTGGCTGTCACTGTTTTAATCATTGTTGCCATATTGTTTCTTGTATACTTTGTGTTTTGGAACAGAGGAAATGTAAGTGTGGTCTATATTATTACCCAATCATAAAATATTTTTTCTTGAAGAATCCATATGACTATGACAATTCTTATCAAAGAAGACAAGGGTCGCAGCAACGAAACAACGGGTACTCCAATTCAAACTCTTATCACAACAATCCGTCCATAAACTCACAAAACAATCCAAATCTGCAAAGCCTTCTCAACCAACCTAGGTCTGGAGATCTATCTGAAAACAGACAAAATCGTAGGTGTTTTGAAAAATAGAAAAGTCCGGATCAAAAGGCTACTGAATGAAATCAAAATTAAATAAAATTAACGTATTTCCTCTAATTAGTCCCGCCTTTCTTAATAAGCCGGCCTCTCGACTTTGAGGACCTGCATTCAGCTCATAAGAAAACCGCCAGAACTTTACGATCAATTCGCAAATTATGTTAAGGCTATCTATCGATTTGTATAGTTTAGCCGGAGTTATTTTGGCGGACAGCGACAAAAATTCTGAGTTCTAGGTAAAAAAAACGCTTCAGAAAAACACCAATTTTGGATATTTCAGTGCTCCAATTCTCGGTGTTTTAATTCTCAAGTGCCGAATCTGATCATAATGACCTAACGCTACTTTTCGATTTTACGTCAAACAGTGATGTTTTAAAAAATATTTCAAGTTTTTTTTTGAAAATTCAAATTTTACCAATGCAAACATGACGTGTACCTTTTTGGCCTATAATAGAATTTGCGAATTTGATCGTAGAGTTCAGGTAGTTTTCTTGTCAGAGTAAATATATTGCAAAACTGTTTATTGCATTTTATTAACTCCCACGAGCACTTTTGATTCCGCTTTTTCGATTTAATCAAGATCGACCTCAAATTTTCCCGATTTTGGAGGATCCAAAAGATACCGGTAGGTTAATGAGAGGTAATACTTAAAAACATTGTTCATGACTATTTTAGAGGGTAATAATCTGAACAGTCAATACCAGCAGCAACAGCAACATTTCCCAGGCTCTAGTTACCAGCAGCTCAACAACAACCAACAGCAGCAGCCACAGCCATATGGCAATCCAACCTGAATAACAACAACAATAACTACAACCAGTACAATAGGAACATCAACCCTCAGCAACAGCAGAACAACCCCATGCAGCAGCCCTACACATACCAGTACAGCTCCAACAGCAATCCAGGCAACAACCAGCAACCCCTTTCCAAATGTTGCTTGGTCAAACCAACACTGAGCCAAAAGCACCCATTAACGATCCTGCCTACAATCAAGGGACTCAGGTGTGGCCAAATGCTGGTTTCGACCCAATCAATTTGTTGGCTGCTCAACAACAATCAGGGCGGATGGTGTGGGCATGCGCCATCCCTCTTCTTTCATGAATAATGGCATGGAACGGCAATACGGCCAACAACATGGCAACCAAAATACAGAATACCAGAACAGAGGAGCATCAGGACCTAATGCAAATATGAACGGTGGAAAGAGAAGATAAATATTATAGTTTTTTTTGGATACATAATACTTAAAAACTACCTTATATGTGTTTGTGTGCAAGTCTACTTAAATAAAACTAAAGCTCATAATTAACATGGGTAAATACCGGTATGATTTACTTATTAACCGCTCATACAGGGCTCTTATACCTTTTTTAAAGAAGATTTGTCTTTTTATGGGACCCAAATTTTTTTATTTTTGAGATTTTACATCAAAAACTTTTTTGCTTCAAAATTTCATGAAGCACTGGATAAAAAATAACTTTTTTAGGAACTATTATAGTTCCCCCACTACTCGAATTTATTTGGGTTTGTGTCTAAGGTAAGTGAGTGCGCGCATCTCTAACCCATCAAGCTCCCTGTGCCCCGAAAGGGGCTTGGAGTTGAGATGCGCACATCCACATATTCTAGACACAAATCACTCGAAAACGACTTTGGATGCATAAAAATGCATGCATACCACAGTTTTTTTTATGCGGTAGGCCATAGAAAGTAAAAACCTGTTAAAATCTATCATTTTTAACTACATTTGACTTCATAGTGACTGAAATTTGATCAAAACACATCTATACCTGAGGGGTGGGAGGCAATTTTTTTTTGACAAAATCTAAATTTTATTCGATCATAATCTATTTATAAATGTTTCTTTTATCGTGTTGAGCGAAAAAATGAGTTCAGGAAGTTATTTCGGGTCTATTTTCAAAAGTCTGAACATGGGGGAACTATAATAGTGTTCTTTTTTACTTAAAAAGTAGTCGAAATTTCAAAATCTGTTTTTTCTGAAAAAAATTACGAGCCCTCAGTTTGTTAAATTAAGGAACAAGCTAGTACACATTTTATTCTATATACAAAATTATACAATTTCCTTGTGTAAATAGAGTACCGTATTTCCTCTAATAAGCGCCCCGGGGCGCTTATTTTTCAAACCTCCAAAAATCGGAAAATTTGGAATTCGATTTCGGGTTTTTCAGGTGCTCAACCAAAATCTGAAAAGTGGAATCGGTAGAGCTCGTGTGAGTTAAGAAAACGTATCAAACAACTTTGCAAAATATTGCTTCTACACTAAGATCCAGACTCTCAAAGTCAAGGGGGCGCTTATTAGAGGAAATACGGTATTTAAATTACAGTCAAGAATACAAGTTAATATTTAATCTTGGGATAATCTACAGCTTCATTGTAGGGTGGAGGAGATGGAATAGAGCATTTGGTAGAGGTGAGCTCATAAATGGATGTTTTTCTTCACTATGCAGTTCTTTTTCTGGTTTGATGATAGGCATGACATGTGGATTAGGTGGAAAAGCCGATGAAACTGCCGTATTTTGGCTGTAGCTCTTAGGAAAGCCATTTTCCACAGAAGCTGGGCAGACAGTAGCCAAAGCGTTTAAAAAAGCAGCCACATCCTCCACAGTAAAGCCTTTTTTAATAGCAGTGCCTGTGTCGATGACCACATTGAAATGTTTGTGCTGGATGTGTCTGTGCAAGTCACAAGCCCACCAAACAGGCGTCAGACTCATGCCCCAATCCTTGCTTACAAACAAGTCTTCAAGAAGGCCTGTTTCTTGTAGTAAACTTTCTGAACTGACTTCAAAGCAATGCGCTTTTCTGTGCAAATCGGGAAAAGTAGTGGCTGATCACCAATTCATCCGAATACAACTAAATATTGGAAATTTTTTAAATGCAAGATAACTCACTATATTAATTTTTGATTTGATTTTTCAGGCTCCATCGGAGAGGCAGGGATTAGGAGTTAACTTTTGGGATGAAAGTAAAAAGTATAATTAAGAAACCATGCTTAACTAGAAAGAACTTTTTTCCAGGGTGGGGTATACTCGTTTTCGAGGAAAATACTTTATCTGCCACCAAAGTTTAAGCCTCAGTATTTTACACCAATAAAAAGTGCAAGTACTTCATGCTTTGGCGTACAGGATTGATTTTTGATTGAAAAACCACTTTTCACTACAAATAGCAACAAAAATGGAATGTGACCATATATTTCAGTTCAGAAATTCGAAATAAAATTTCCAAAAAATGAGACGGTTTTCGTTGACGAACGTTGTTAATATAGATTAATTAGTCAAAATATTACCACAACAAATTTGTCCTTGTAAAGAGCTTCTTTCATCCTGAATTAAAAAATAATAATTTCATATACTCTCAATTAATTAAAATATAAACGAGGGCTAAGATTCTATAAGTAAAAACGCGCTTGAAGTGTAGTCAATGACAACAATAGGAAATCAATTGAACGCACAAGAACTTGTTGATATTGAGAAATATAAAGAGTGAACAGTTTGTAAAGGTGTGAGTCAACACACAAAGAAGCACTTTTATTGAGAGGCGAAGGAAAAGAATAGAAGAAAGAAGAATATTACAAAGAAGAAACTAAAAAAGTAGCAAAGAGCGCAAAAATAATCAATAATAAACGAAAAGCCCTTTTAGAATAACAAACATGAGAGGTAATCGTTGAGCTTTAAAAAAGCATACAAATAATATTTAGAGAGATTTCTTATGCGCAGATAACAGGAAAGAGCACAGATCAAACAGCAAAAATTTCGCAAAATTCATCACAGTCCCTAGTTCGTTCCCACCTAGGGTCCGACACTTTTTTTAAAGCTGGTTTTAAAAGCGCTTTGTCAGTTTTTTTTCACAGTCTGGTCGCAAATATCGCAAGGATTCCGATTTTGCCGGCCGTTTTTCAAAAACCTAAAGTTTTTGCTTTTAAAAAGGCAAGACCTCGATTTAACGATCTTATAATTTTTAAAAGAGGGGTCGTTTAATAAGAGAAGTCGTTTAATCGACAAAATCGGAATTATTGCGATATTGTCGACCAGACTGTGGAAACAGAACTGACAGAGCGCTTTTAAAATCAGCTTGAAAAAGTGTCGGACCCTAGGTGGGAATGAACTTGAGGTGGAGGTCGTTAAATCGAGGTTTGACTGTGTCTAAAAAAATTAAAATTTCATCAAAAGACTTTTTAGAACTTGAATTTTAGCAAAATTGTTTGAAATAAAACCGCTAGCTTAAATTTTACTAATTAGGCGTCAGTTTGTGCTTCTAAAAATTGTGTTCCTAGCAATTAGATTGATAGAATGAACAATGAAAATTTTTTTAGGTTGAATGTTTGCAGTTTTTCTTCCGCCAAAGCCTTTGTTACTTCAGTAAAAGGAATCGTAACTCCCCGTAACTGCCATGTTATAGAATTTTTTTTTGACAAAAGCAGCTTTTTGTTGGTGAAATAAATACTCATCAACACTGCAAATGTTTCCAAAGGTAATTTAGGATTGAAGATTTCCCACACCTTTTAGGGCGAAGGTAATTGGATACATCATTATTGCCGGCCGAGTAATGCACTTCAACTTTCATTCTTGCAGTAAACTTACATAAGCTCCTTATTTTCATTCCGAGCAAAAATGCCTCAAAGTATTATTAAGCTTGCTAAAACTTTAACATCTTTTAAAAAAGAGTCCTACCTTTCCCAACAAGCGCCGAAATTCACTTTGAAAACTAAGGAAAAAGGCCAAGCAACTTATGAACAAGCCGCTGGTGAGTGAAATTACTGTAACTATTTTTCGTGTAATTATGAATTTTTTCCTGGTTAGCAATTTGAAGCATACAACAATTTCATTTTATCTAATTGACGGCGCTACTCGGTTCTACCCCCCCCCTTGAAAACAGCTCATTGGGAATACTATACCGACCACCCCCCCCTCCCCACCCAATAATTTTCAGGCTTAGCAATTAGGCTTAGCATTCAGGCTTAGCCCTTAGGCATAGGCTTGGGGCCCGAGGCATTAGGCTCAGGAACAACCCGTACTAATTTCAGTTTTCAAAAAAAAAAAAGATGTTTTTAGCGGTGTCTGAAAAATTATTAGGGGGAGGGGGATTGTATTCCCGAGTAGCTTTTAAGGGGAGGGTATTAATGAGTAGCTTCAAATTTTCTTTTTAACTCCAGAACATGACAAGCGTGCCGAATGCGATGAAGTTCAAGGTACTAGACCTGATGCAGATAGGATGGCAGTAACGCATGTCAGTCCTCCAGTCGATAAAACCTTTATCCGGAAAGTTCTAGAGGTAAGTTTGCAAAAAAAAGCAAAATATATTATTGACTTTTTACCGTAGATAGCCAGAATATTAGTGCCTCATGTAGGACTGAACATATTGTTATTGTCTTATATAACTTTTGGAGCCCTCGTCTTTACATTCTTGGAGGCCGAAAATGAACTGCAGAGCAGGAAAGAAAAGCTTCACAGAATATTGGAAGTGTATAAATCAATCGTGCATGAGACGGCGGAAATTTGCAGAATAAGCAGTGAGGATATGCCGGCCATCAGCTTAACCATGGTAAATTTAACACAGCAGAAAAAAAGCTGAATTTTTCTGAGCGAGAAATAAAGAAGGCATATTTAGAAAATTTAAAGAAGCGTATTTTGCTTACCAATGTGTAATTAGTTTTGTAGAAATTTGCTAAATTTTGAGTTTAAAAATTAAATAAACTAAATCTTGAGCTTTCAAGGAAACACATGTTGGTGTCGTCGCGATCCGGGAAAACTGTTATTCAACATCGATAGAGCATGGAAAAATATTATTCGACTTAGAGATCCAAATTTCCCTGGGCTCGATTTTTCGCGACAACACCGACATGTGTTCCTTTGTTAGTTTTCTATAATGACAATTCATAATTTTGTATATAGATTGAGCAACGTATGAGGCCACTGCTATCCATGCTGTCCCACACACAGTTAGTTATTTAAGTGCACAACAACTTCTTTTACGAAAAACCTTTTTGGACATACATAGAAGTAAAATAGTTATGGTAAAAAGAAACTCGGCAGATAAAATTATGCCCCGTTTATGATATTTATCGAACAGGGTCTGTTTTCAGTTAAAGAGGAACAGAAGTGAAGGCAGTCATATTCGAGCCTATAATTTGATATGATTTCCGTTTTATTCTAAACGAATTCTGTTCCGTTGTTTCGGCGAAGTCGGGGGAGCTTATTCTGAGACAAAATAAAAATGAAAAGTTTGACTTTAAGCAGTGAAACCATTTTAAGCAGAGCTGTTAAACCCTGTAGCCCCTCAACCTAGGGCTCCGAACTCAAAATTTTGAAAATAAGGATGTTTTGTTGCATTTTAGCAAAAGCTTGCTGTTTTATCCAGTCCTTACAATCAAGTCTCTCATTAGTTTACACTCTCCCATTACTGTACACCTGGGACTACTTTGGTTGGTTTTGACTGAAACCCTTTATAAAGTACCCTCTCATTAGTGTACACTCTCATTAATGCACACTTCTCATTAGTGTACACTTGAAGCCCGTCCCGACTAAATAAAAGACACTCTCTTTAGTGTACACCACCAACTTTCGGGCCTTTTACGAAAATTCGGTTGTCGCATTACGAAAAATAGCTGCTTTTTCTTAGTTTTATCTCATTTGGACATGTTGGTCTCTCAATCAGGGCTGGCCGGTGTGTGGCTTTTCGAGGCACATTGAAGGGGTGAATTGAAGGGCCTGAATCTCTTGGGCGTTTTTTTTTGTTGTTTTTTGTTTTTGGTCAGTAATTCTTTGTTAAAGATAGGTTTAATTGAATGAAGAATACTCTTAGCAGTTTGTTGTCAACCGGTCACCTATGTTTCTATCTTTGCTGCCGGATTTCCTCTAATAGGAGCCCATGGGCGCTTATTAGAATAATGCGATTTTTTTCAAACTTCAAGTGGTCTGAAACTTCTGTTTTTTATTTATTTAATGTTTGAGCTCTGTGAAAAGAAGCTTGTTAGATTTTTGAAATTCCTGTCAGGCACTTTTTACACAGCTCAAACAGTAAATGAAAACAGAAATTTCAGAGCACTTGAAGTTATGGTGGGCTTTTATTAGAGAATGGGCTTTTGTTAGAGTAGATAGGGTAAATAATTTTGACTAAAACTCTCATTAGTGTAAAGCTCGCAAAATTAAGGTGAATTAAAATTCTCATTAGTGTACACCCCCATTAGTGTACACTTCTCATTGATGTACACCTGAGGCTGGTCCGTGGCTGTACACTAATAAGAGAGTCGACTGTATTGCTCTTTTGCTGATAAAAAAGATTTTATTTTATAAATTTAATATTATATAATAATTTTATAAATATTTTATTTGGGGTCCTGAAGTAAGGACGAATCAGCGCTAGAGTAATATTCACCCCCTCTCCCCAATGGATAAAGTTGAAGCAATCAGGTGTTCCGGGGTTTTTTATCTCTGGCCACTATTTCCGTCAATTTCGTTTTACAATAAGCTTTCCACCATCCATGTTATACTTATTAGGCCTGAATATCCTCTGGGAAATATATTTTTTAGACAAATTTTACCTTTTGTAATCTACATACAGTCGACCCTCGATTTAACGGCACCCTAGGGACCGGGTCAGGGGTGCCGTTAAATCGAGGGTTCACTTTGACTAAATCTTAGTCAATGCTGACCAAATCGGTCTATTTTTGGGTGCCATTAAATCGAGGGTGCCGTTAAATCGAGGGCCGTTCAATCGAGGGTTGACTGTATTCTCAAACCTAATTAAAATTGGCTGGAGATGAGCCAGAAGGGTTAACAGCTTTGAAATATACGAAAGATTTTTGCTTTTTATGAACGTAAAGTACGATTTTAAGTGAATATGATGAGCGATTGGCTAGACAAGCTCAAATGTGGTCAGAGAGTGAGCAAGAGTTGACAACCAAGTGGACATTCGCGGCTGCTTCTCTTTATGCCTTGACTGTAATCTCCTCAACAGGTTATTTTTACTTTCAAAGAATTTTCGAAAACCTTAGAACAAATAATTTTTCAAACTAATTTTGTGGAAACTTTCTTGCAGGTTATGACCATTTGACCCCTGCAACAGATGCTGGGCGAATATTCACAGTTTTATATGGCCTGTTAGGAATCCCACTTATGTTCTTTACAGGCGCTGATATTGGAAAATTTCTATCAGATCTAGTCATTCGTTTATATAGCAAATTGCTGTCATTTATCAAATGGTGTAGATCTCTTCTAACCATCATTAAAGATTATTTAGTAGACATTGACCAGGAGGAATTGGAACATAGGTCAGCTTAATAAGGTTTTAGTCCAAACAACTCAAACTTATTCAGAAAACTCGAGGAAAAAAAACCTCGCCGTGTGAGTTTCGAAAATAAGGAACAGCGCGTCCAACTGCCTATGCTCAGCTATTTTGTACTGGTGATAGGTTATTGTGCTATCGGCAGTTTGCTATTCAATGCATGGGAAAAAGGTGCTATTTGGTAAGTAAATTTTAAGGTTTTTGGCCGGGGCCACTCTTGACAATAAATGCATAAACACATTTGTTAGCATAGTCCAGTCAGAAAACCAGTGTAAGAAATAAATAGTAAGGTATCTAAATACCCCCTCCAAGTGGTTTACCTTGTCCCCCAAGGCAAAAAGTCGATTTTTTTAGTCTAACATTGTTTTCCGAAAATGATCGCTCAGGCCCTAAAAACATGGGTTTTGCACGTTTCACCAGCTAAAACACACAAAAAGTTGTTAAAACCACTTTTGGGCAATCCCTGTAAGATTGTTATATAGACTGACCCCAATATTTTTTCAAATTCGACTTGGTCAGCATTTGCTATGTTTAAAAAATATTTAATTTATCTAATCTTCTATAAGAAAAACGTTTTCAGGTCTTTTATCCATGGCTTGTTTTTTTCCTACAACACAATCACCACAATCAGTTTGGGCAATATTTGTGTTAGAAGCAAAGTCTACTTGGCGGTTGGATTTCTATCATTCAAAGAAAAACTAGATGCAATAAATAATATTAAGTTAACTGTGTTTATGTGATCATTGGAATGGCAGTGATAACAGCTAGCTTGGATTTGTGCAGTGCTACTTTAAAAAAGACTTTTACCAAACTTCATTACTTTGGTCGCAAAATTAGAGGAGCTGGTAGAGGTTTTGCTAATGTTAGTGATGATATTCGTGAGGCAATCAAGATTATGAAGATTATGACTGCTCTTAAGAAAACTAGGTGGGAGTTGGCTAATATTTGTCGTACTATTGTGCTGAAAATAATCTGAACTATTTATGTTGAAAATTTTGACTCTATTTTGAAGGGCCGAAATCAGTTTCCGCCTCCAAATTTATAATTTCTGACACTAGATTTTATTTTGACGTTTTTCTTAAAGTTTTGCTTAAATTCTTTCAAAATATTTTTGCTCAAGCATGTAGCCCTGAATCTTGGCTTTCTAACAAGCTATCAAACCCCGCTGAATAAATTTAGAAATGTATAATTTTAGGAATTTGAAAAAGTGATAGAAAAGACAGGTTACTTCATTCAATCCCCAAAATTTCTACATTTCTAAATTCATTCAACCGAAAATGATAGCTTGTTAATAATCCATTATCCAGAGCTACATGCTGATGTAAAAAAGTTATGAAAGATTGAAGCAAGGCTTTAAAAAACGTCAAAATAAAATTCAGAGGCGCAAATCATTGATTTTAGTGCCAGAAACTATATATTTGGAGGTACGTCGTACAATGGTTGGACGTACGGTGGTCCCGCGTGAATTCAAATTTCGGAAATTGCTGTGCATATCAAGTTCCACGGTCCTTTAAAAATTAAATGAAGCGTGTTTTTTGTTATTTATTTGTTATTAACTATAGTTATAGACCAGATAAAGAAAGGATAACTCTGGAAGACTTGAAACGCTTTTTGGAAGTACAAGAACAACTACTTAAACAGCCATTTGTGCCCTGCAATGTGCACATCTTCAAGTGGATTGAAGATTCAGTATGTTTTACAGTCATGTAATAGCTCTGCTAAAAAATTAAATTTAATTCAGTATGCACAATACTTTGACCAAGATGAAATTTGTTTGGCAGACAACTTATTAGACAAACCAGTTATCATTTCGTCCTGCGTTAGTGATGTCTCTTGAATTTCAACTTGAATTTCCTATATATTTAGTACACCAATAAACGTGTTTGTCTAAAACTAATGTATGCATAAAAATTGCAGCACCACAATATGCAAACTTTTATTTTTAAAGCTATTAGCATGTTTTGCTTGCGGGTGACTGGCGAAAAATTTCCTCAAATAGTGTCTCAGAAAAAATCACCTGTTAAAATATGGCAAAAAATACTCAATACTTTTCCTTCGGACGGCTCAAAAATCCCCAGGCAGTACTGGGATGACGTCTTTTTTTTAATGTTTTCCATTTTTTTAAATTTCATACCAAAATATAGCACTGAATCTTAGCTTTCTTACGAGCAATCAACTGACTTTATGAAACTTTACAAAGTTGCAGAAAAGGTCTTTGTGAATATGATAAGAATTTTATTTCAAGAAAAATTTCGAAAATTTTGGTTTACACAAAGACTTTTTCTGCAACTTTTTAACAATTTCATTGAGATAATTGTTAGCCTGTTAGAAAGCTAAGATCTAAGGTCACATTTTAGTACAAAAATTAAAAAAAAATAAAAAAGGATAAAAAGTAACTGAAAGAAAAAATTAACATTTGACGGGGTAAATTAGTACAGTCCAACCTCGATGCAGTGACACTCCGTTATAGCGACACCCCCAACATAGTAAAACGTGAAAAAGTGAGCTCGTGCACAGGCCTGATCAGAGTCCAGACTTTTTGTCTCAGCACCACCCGGCAATGGATTTTCATGTATACCGACTTTCATGAATACACCACAATTGCAATTCAGGCCAAGTGAGACGGTACTCTGGAACTGTTGGCGGAGTTAAGTCAGCATATTTATTTTTTAGCAGTCCTAAATACATTATGACTATAACATGAACATAACTTTTTCTTGCTTCGTTACTGCATTTCTTTCTTGAGCAATAATAATCTGTCAGTTTCTTTACAAAATGTGCATGCATGTACAGTCCTCAATAGACTGTACAAAGGAAGTCACACAAAATCACTTAAAGAAGGAAATTTTTCACAAAAGAAAAAACTTGTTATTCCGCTTGTTGAGGTTAAACAAATAGCCTAAGGTCTTTCTTCACAATTTCAAATATTTGACTTTTACAAAAATAAGTTAATTCTTTTTAAAATTTTAAATAAAGTGCATGTTCTGAAGCTTCCAAAAAAGTTCTTTTTACTTTTTTCATAGTTATGCTTGAAAATTTAAAAAAATTGAATAAGTTGAATTTGGCTATAGTGCAATCCCGCTATAGTGCGTCCTAAGACCAGTCCCAAGGTTGCGCACTATAGCCAGGCTCAACTGTACAGTCAAGTCTCAATTTACTGTACACTCGATTCGGTACCAATCTCGATTTAGTCTACACCACTGTCGGTCCATATTTAAACAACTTAAAATTGTTGAAGTTGTCAATCGAAAATAACCTTTACTCTGAAACTTTACTCAAAATATATGGGTTGGGATTCAACTCAATAAAATATGTAAGATAACCTCTAAATTCTGTGGAAAAATCAATTGAAAAGTAATTTTTCTTGTGAAACAAACACATTACACACTCTTATATCAAAATGAGTTGGATGCTTCAGGGTTTTCAGTGGCTGCACTCACCTTTGTGCGCATCTTTTATTAAGTGCGCAAGGAAGTTAAAGAAGCAAGCCTGAGGGAAACTTTACAAAAGAGAAAAGCTGCTCATCCAACTATTTGTCGCAAACGTGTTGAAAACAGGCTTCTCTTCGTCTACAATTAGGCAACCTTGAATATCGATTTTTGTTTTAGAAACCTAGTTTTATAGGCACACAGTTAATAATTTTCGTTTGCTTTGCTTTATCAAATTTCGAATCCCGCTTAAGACAATAAATACTCAAATTAAAAATATATTTATTGTCTTGAGCGGAATTCAAAATTTGACAGTTACGTGGAAATTTTAAAGGCAGTTTCATAAGTAAATGCGTATCCTAAATCTAGTTTATTTTTTTCAATTTGTTGACTGATTTTTTACAAATATTAAGCTAGTAACACTTTATTTGCCCTTTTATTTGTCTTTAACAATAAATTGACGTTCAAAACTCACATAAAAAGCGCGAGCCGAACCATTCGTTTTTTTGCGAGCCAAATTGTTCGCGATACAAATGGCTCCTATGGTTTTGGCTCGCGTTCGGCTCGCTTAAAATAAACAAGTACGCGAGCCAATTGGCTCGCGTATATAAAAAAGGCGAGCCATATGGCTCGAACCCATTTGGCTCGCTAGTACATGCGATTTTAGGTCTTTCGTTTCACTCGCGCGAGCCAAATGGACAACACTGATCCTAATCCGTTGTCAGCACTGAAAGTTTTCCTCGCAGAAAAAAAGTTACAGAAAATTTTTATACTTATACATTTAACTTTTACATTTATTTTACGTATTTTTCCACATTTTTATGACAAATTATTTATGTAATATCCGTAAGATATTTTTCCCTTTTTTCTTATTCAGCATTTTGCTATATGCCATTTCTACACAAATATATGGCTCAGGGTAGAAAATCGGGGTAAAACATTTTTAAACTCCGAACCCTTACAAACAAGTGATTTAACAAAACGAAAGGTGCTGTGCTTATCATTATTCAAAGGCTGGATTCTTCGCGGTCACTTTTGTATATAATAAACGTTGGTGTAGCATAACAATCATGACGCGTCACTTGAAAATCTGTGGGCATCCGGCTGGGTTTTGACATAAATAATTATAAATAATTTCATAAATAATTTTCCATAAATAATTTTTATAAATAATTTTTCTTCTTTTTTAATTCCTTTTCACCAACTTGGTCAATGATTGAAGCCGAGAAGACTGGTACCATCGTGTTCAGCACATTCTACTCTACACGTATAGTGCGATGAGCGCACCAGGGCTGTTAACTAATTTTTTTTATTTTTGAGCATCAAGAACTTTAAAAATCACTAAAACCTGCATTATATCAATTGATAAATTTACTTTTAACCATTTTTGTTACATAGATTCATGCTTAGTGTTTTTTCCATTATCATCTTTATTAAAGCTAATGTTTTTCATGAGATTCATCCATGCCCATGGATTTTAAACATATTTAGCTCAGTAAATTTAGTTGTAGATTGACAACTAAACTTGTTTGAGTAGCTGCAGAAATTTCTGTTTTTACTTCTGATTATATTTGATGACAAGTGCCATATTATTGGGTCTGCTATTACTGGCACAACTATGTCTCGGTAAGTTTATTGTTACAAATAACCAAAAAAAAATTTTTGTTTGCAGTAACATTGGCGGAGAGAACAGTGTGTGAGCACAAGAGCTCCACAATACTTGACAGCATTTTGTTCTATTACCAGAGAATCGAGCTATCAGATGCTGTAGAGTGTGTGGAAAGATGCGTGGAGAATGCAGAATACTGCAAAGCTGTTTTGTTTATTGAAGACAGTCAAGAAAAGGTATATTTTATAAAGAATACAGAGAAAAAGTCTATTTATTTTACCTCCTCGAGAATTATCTTACAGTCAAACTTTGAAATAACGACACCCCAAAAAGTTCGTTCCCGCCTAAGGTCCGAAACTTTTTTTTGCCACTTCTGTTTTGAAAGTCTGGTCCAAAATATTGCTCAGATTACGATTTTCCTATCGATTTTTCTTTTTTAACAACTAAGTAGTTTCGCCATCTAAATAACAACACGTGAATGCAACGATACCCCTATCTAAAAATAGGGTGTCTTTATATTCAGGTTTTATTTTTTAATATCAAATTACTTAGTTTTCAAACAAACAATCGGCGAAATTGTAAACCTAGCTATATTTGGACCAGGCTTTCAAAACAGAACTAAAAAATCGAGGTACAAAAAAGCTATCGTACCCCAGCGGGAGCGAACTTTTTGAGGTGTCGCCATATCGGGGGTCGACTGTATTTCTACCGTAGTAAAAATTAGTTGTTGGTAAAAATTAGCTTGGTAATCTAAACGTGTAAAGATAGCACTTGGGTGCTTAAATTTTTGCACGAAATTTAAAAAAAATCAAATGCGATATAACAAAGAGAGCGAAAAATTAAAAATTTTGGTCATGTAAATATATATATTTTGGTAAGTGTATTATATCGTAACCTGAAAAAATTATTTAGAAACTGCATCACAGTTATTGCCAATTCTACAGCTCAAATTCGGAAAGTCTAGGCAAGGAAATAAAAGCAAAGCTAAAGAGTCTAAACAGTACTCTCTACGAAATATTGGAGAACTGTAATGGTGCTGAGTCTCCTATTCTCAAACAAATAAGTGCATCAACAAGGAGAGCACTTAAACTATTTTCTTCAATATCCAAGGAAAATGGCAAGAAAATTAAGTCAGTGGCTTCCACGACGGATTTCATCGTGGAAGATCCACTTTTCCAACAACATAAAAACAAGATTCATCGAGATGAAATGCCTGTTAACAATCCATTTTCGAAAAGTCATCTGTAGAAACAAGTTTGGAATCGGCTAGAGAAACATCATGAGTCCAAACAGGTAGAATTTTTATACTGGTGTAAGGGTTCTAAAAGGTTGAGATTTTTTGGAAAATCGGGCGATTATGAACAGTTTTATTGACAATAGATCTTGCAGCTTCTCACTTCAGACAAATTACTCGTTAGTTAAAGATGAATAGAAAATTGTCGGCAATAAATTGGTAAAGTTTTCATGACTTTTGATTTTTTGCTAAAAATGATCAACTAGTCTGGAGATGGTTAAGCCTTAAAAATAACTAGTGCCTTAGTTTTTTCTGGCCGGCATCTAGGATTTACAATAAAGTACTGACCATTTTTAGCTGGTTAGAATTGAAGTTTTTTAACTGCCTTTTTACAATAAATATAAATCTGTTTTCAGACCGCAAACCTCCCACTCTGAGTACTCCTTTTCGTCAACATCTACTCAATACAAGTCAAAAAAACCGTCAAGTGCTTTTATGGACGATTCCAATGGTGGATCTGTGGGTACAGAGCCAGTTGCCATACAACCCGTAGTTGTGTCCAGAGGAGGTTTTGCAAGTTCTTCTTTTGCTGCGGGCTCTTCTTCCTCCTATTCAAATGGTCCATGTCCAAGTGAGTCTCTCAAACTTTCAATTTAAGAGTGTAATAATAAGTACTTATTTAGACGGGAATTGCGATACATTAGCCTCACCATCAAAATATTCTAATCAATTTCAAAGCGTGGCTTCAACTTTTAGCTCCAGCGGTAAAATCCCTTGCGCGGGAAGACCGGCACAAACGACCCATGTGCACCTCCAAGACCCCGCCCGTGTGGAGCGAATGGTCGACAGCAGGGCAGTGCTCAGTTCCGTGTGGAAAGGAGTAAGAAAGCGCACTAGATACTGCAATGGACTTAAACAAGAGGACTGCAAAGGTTTTTCTTTCATCCTATCCTATTTCCTCGAAAAAATTCCCCCATGTATACCCCATGGGGCCTTTTTTTCGAACACTCAAATTCCAGAAAAGTTGTAGGTTAATATGAGATTGTTATGCGCTCAAGCAAAATGGAAAAAGTTGAATGCATAGAGCTTGTGGGCGTTAAAAAAACTCAGGTTCACGAATTTTTTTTGGGCTGAGATATAGTTCCTCAAAGTCGAGAATGGGAGGCATTATTAGAGCATGCGGTCTCATTAAAGAAAATGCGGCATGCTGTTTCTGTTCAATAATCTCGAACTCTAGCCTATTTTTTAAGTCTGGTGGTCAAGAAAACGGTGAATATCTTTAGATGGTGAACAAAATCAGAAAAAGAGCTTTGAAATAATTTAGAATAAAATGCCTTCTCTTACACTTAGGATTGCTTTTCTAGGAGAATCTACAAAAGAAGAGCCCTGTGAGATTGATGAATGCAATCAATGGTCCCCATGGACAGAATGGTCTGTTTGTTCAGTCACATGTGGAGGTGGTGAAAAGAGCCGTGAAAGAAATTGTCGAAACGGTAAAGATTGTGTTGGGCCTGCAAAAGATACTGCAAAATGTGGGGAAGAGGAATGTCCTCGATGGGCTGCCTGGTCTGCTTGGGAAGCTTGCAGTGCTACTTGTGGCAAGGGAATACAACAACGCCATAGAGAGTGTGAACCTCGAGGCGAAGACTGTACGGAAGGGTTTTCCACTGAAGAGAAGAGCTGCGGTGAACTCAAGCCTTGTCCTGAATGGGGAGCATGGCAGCAGTGGACAGAATGTTCCAAGTCTTGTGGTGGCGGAGAACGGGTAAGCTTAGTTTTCTTCAACATTTTCACGATTTTTCTTGAAAAACATGAATAATCAGATTATCTCCTAGATTCGCAAAAGGGAATGCATTAATGGGTCCGAAAGGGACTGTCCAGGCCCTGCTGACGAACACTTGCTATGTAGCACACACAACTGTCCTAGTTGGAATGAGTGGTCGGGCTGGTCTCAGTGCTCCACCACTTGTGGAAATGATGGAAGCAAACTGCGGCAGAGGTGTAAATAATTTCTCTAAAGCTAACCAAACCATTAAAAACTGCAACTTTAAATTAAGAGAGTGTCGCTACGAAGGACTTCCTAGCACTGAATGTGCAGGACCTGCGCAAGACCAAAGTCCATGCCAACAAGAAGCATGTCCAAGATGGACTAAATGGTCCAGTTGGTCGCCATGCACAGCTACTTGTGGTCATGGCCAACAACAAAGGTTGGAACATAATTTTGATTTTATGCTTATAAGTGTCTTTAGAAATCGGGACTGTGAGCCCAGAGGGTTTGGATGTACAGGCGGAGATCGTGAAATCCGCTTTTGCCAGCTAGCTGTGTGTCCTTACTATGACCAGTGGGGTGAATGGGGTGGTTGTTCAGTCAGTTGTGGAATTGGCACTTGTGAGCGGCGCAGAAGGTATGTGTTTGGCTTCCTTCGCAACAGATAATAATTTCTTCGGTGTCAGATGTCACAAAGATGACCCCTTGCATGGCGCTGTATTGCCTTCAGAAGAAGAGTTGGGTGCAGCGACTGGAGGTGGAGGGGCCCTGGAGTCATCAGAAGTTACAGATAAGCCAGATGAAAAAGAGTCTTCTGACGATAAACCTGTGAGTGCAAAGGAGTCTAATGATAGCTCAGATGAAGGAGATCAAGGTTTGTTTAGTTAAAATTTAAAATAATTGTCTATTTCATGAATTTAGAGACCAAAAAAGCCGAATTAATTGAACGAGCCCGATCGCGAGACAAAGAAAGAAGCAGCCAGGATAAACGACTACGACTGAGAGCACACACTTCAAGTTGCACAAAGCTCTTCCACTTATATTATGGATCGCAGACGATCTCCCATAAAAGCGCGTCTGGATTCGCCATTTGCAGATGGTGAAAATGGGTGTGCAGGACCAGACGTGGAACGGAAAGCATGTGATGCAGGTTCAATCAAAACATTTAAATTATCTGAAAAATACGATTCATATACTAAGGTCCTTGCTGTGATTGGTCTAACTGGGAGGCATGGGCAACCTGTCAAACCAGATGTGGTTCAGGCACCAGAACCAGGTTTGCAATATAATATTATAAAACAATCAAGATAATTTATTAAGAAGTCGAAGCTGTAAGATAATCCCTGGCTCTGTTTCTTCATTTAATTCCGCTTCTGGTTCTTCATTCCAGAGCACCTCGTCTACTAATTTAGGCAGAACAACGGTAAAAGCTATTTTCGACTATGAGATGAACACTATGAATTTAGTGCGGTCCATTGTTCCTAGCAATTGGAGAAGACCTCAGCGTCAAGTATTCCTCCAAAACCGTTATGGTCAGTATAAATCTGAAATTTGTAGCATAAAAACTAAATTATAAGCCCATTGGCGTCTATTTCTCAAACTTCTAAAAATCTTGGCATGAGGGTGGGCGAGTACTCGAGATTTTCGAGTACTCGACTCGATATGATATTTGAAACTCGAAATTTTCGAGTACTCGACTCGATGCTCGAAACTCAAAAAATTCCGAATATTACTCAAAATTACTTGATTTCGAGTACTAGACTCGCCCACTCTACTTGGCATTATCTATCAAAAATGGCGTGATTTCTGAAATCTTAGTCAAAATTAAGGGAGTGAGCGTCTATTAGAGAGTGGGCTTCTAATAGGGAATATACATTATGCTAAGAAAAGTCGTTTTCAGCCCCTCCTGGCTTTAGCAACACCCAGTATCGACCTTTCTCTCAGTATGCAAATGGTGCTGGCCAGTCAAGTATGGGTTGTGACTGTCCAGGAAGAGCCATGGAGGATGAAGAATGCAGTGCAGCGTCAGTAGCAGGCAACGACAACTGCCCTTCCTCCAATAACAGGCAAACCCCAATTTGATGACCCTAAGACTTCTACACTAAGCAAGTGTTTTTGGGAGCTTGGGCTGCGTGGAGTCAATGTTCAGGCGTTTGTTCAAGGTTTTTTTATTAGTCAATACACTTATTTGAAACATTTGTCGCACATTGCAGGGTACAAGGTCTAGGGAACGAGAATGTATAAAACATTCGCCTGACTGCGATTGTGCAGGCGAAGACTTGGAGACTGAAAGATGTCGTCCAAAGGCAAGACCAAATATTAAGTCCAAAGATTTAATGAAGGCAGTTTAAGCAATGTAATATGATGGAAAAAGACGAAGCGCTACCAGAAGCCGATTCTATGAGAATTATGAAAGAAGGAAAGGAAAATGTAAGCGTGAGCACTAAACAGGAGGAAGAAGACGATGACCCTGTACTAAGCTGCTATTGGTCTGATTGGACTGAATGGTCAGTGTGTGGCAAAGACTCTTTGAAACAGAGGACCAGATTATGTGTTGGACTCAAAGGTTAAGCTTAGTCCATTGAAAATTCCTTAATCTCGCCACAGACTCCCGCGGGTTACGGGTGGATTTTAAAAACACCTTTTTGTTTCTATCTCAGCTCCCAGACATCATTTTTTTGGGGTGTAATGGTTTTGACAATGAAACCTTTGCCAACGAGATCTTTTTGCCAATGAGATCACTTCGCCGATGGTATGTTTTCGCTAATAGCTTCTTTTCTCACGTGATGTTTTTTCTTTTTCAGGCAAATTACCACTCATTTTGCAGCCAGCGAGATGAGCTACCGAATGAGTGGTGATTTGCCTGAAAAAGAAATACCATTGCCGTTACCATACCATTGACATACTATTGCCAAAGTGATCTCATTGACAAAAATATGCCATTGGCAAAACGATTACGCCTCCATTTTTACCGCTTTTAACAGATTAATAAGAGAATCAACCCCGCTCTACACCATAGGAATAACAGATTTTCCATAATAATGTTAAAACCCGGTTTTTTGGTGACCCTCGGGTCAAATGTGCGAATTTTGGCCGCGGGTGAGGATTGAATTCGGTCACCTGCGGGTCAGCCGAAAAATTATTTTTGTAAATTTTACTTTTTATATAAAGTTTTATTTTACCTCTATCGTGTAGAGCAGGGTCGATTTACAATTATATATGTTGCCAGAATTAAAAAATATGTGTGACCCATGGCTTTTGGGGTACTTGATCCTTAACCCGTGAGCCGCGGGAGTCTGGGAGGATCTTTATAAAATTTATAAACGGTCTTTCAAAATTAAAAAAATACCAGTACCTTTAACAGGTCTTGTTTTTGACCAAGTTAGGTTTTAGCCCTAATCAACAACTGCGAATGCATGGGTTCTTCTGTGGAGCACACATCTTGTTCTTTTGACAAAGTTCATGTTAAAACATTTCCCAAGTCCACTACACTTCCACCTCCCTCAACTTCCATCAAAATCCTAGAGAAGTTTTGAGAAAGAGAGTGGATAAAATGTTCACTTCTGAGATAGATAAGGCAGACTTGGCTGCTAGCGAAGAGGTGCTTCTTCAACCAACATTATTAGGAATCAAGGTTCTGTGGATGCAGTATCAACAGCTAGTTTGGATAGGCCCCAATTTGACGAAATTATCCCTAAAGAAGAAGTTGATGGTGATCCCAAACAGCAAGAAACAAAAGATGCCGAAAGTTGTGATTGGAACAACTGGACGGTGTGGACTGAATGTTCGACACAGCAATGTGGCCAGGAGGGTGAAAGAAGAAGACACAGAACTTGTCCCTGCAGGTAATGAACCCTACAATTTTTATTTTTTCAAGCCGATAGTGATTTTATAAAATGTTAAAATAGCTAAGATGTTTGAAAACAAAATTGTGTATAGAGTTAGTGTGATTTAACCACAAACACTGCTTTACCACCAATAGTGCAGGTTAAAGAATAAGTGGTGTCCACTTTTGACTGCATTATTTTAGATCGTGTGTTGGAGGAATCACCCAAGAGTCTGAAAGCTGCTATCACTCTGGATGTTAATCATGAACACTTTAAAAACTATATTATTCATAAAAATAATTTTATTTTGTTAAAGGGGCATGCCCGTACGTTCAAAATTAGTGCCCGCCAATTAATTTTTTTCTAATCATTCAACTTCTGTGTGGATTTTTGGCTACCAGACATTTTCCAATATTTTTTCGGTAAAGTTTGGCGAAAGCGCTGAATTTACCGAAAAAATATTGTAAAATGTCGGCCGACAATTTTCAAAAAATATTGGAAAATGTCTGGTAGCGGGTTTCTTTGACCTGGTTTCCAACAAAACCACACCTAAAATTAAATTATAGGCCATGCTTTGTTAGAAACCAGGTTGAAAAATCCGTTCAGAATTTTAATGAACAGGAACATTTTTCGAAGTGGTGAGCACCAATCTCGCACCAGCATGCCCATCAAAAAAGATTTTGTTAATTATGTCTTTTGCCTGCTGCGTATTGCTGATTGAAGTCAAGTTTTTTTTAAAAAGTAATAAGAATTATTAATGTAAACATTATCATTCATCCAGTTTTTATTCATGTGTCATTTATACGTTCTAACAAGCAATAGGTTTAGATCTTTAATCTCTACGGAAAAAGGTGTACTTGATACGCTGCAATTTCGGTAGTTCATATTCGACTACCGTATTTATTCTAATTATTCCCAGTCTCTAATTATGCCCCATTTCTAACTTCAAATAGGCTGAATTTTCTGTTATTTCTAAATGAAAACAAAAATTTCAGGGCTCTTGTGCACTTCGGGGCCCCTTTTTCGTAAATTGTGAACAGTTATAAAAAGTCAAATTTTGGTAAGGATTTTTTTTTGAAAACTCAAATTTTTAGTAAGGTAAAAAACGTTATGGCTCGTTCAGAACCCGGAGTTGTAGTTGTCGTTGGAGTCGGAGTTGGAGTATTTTGCATCGTGAACACCCATTATTCTAACTCCGGGTTCTTAACGAGCCATTATAAAACAGTTTTTTCTATAGCGTTTTTTGCGTAAAAAAAGAACTCAGGAGACTTGAAAACACTACTCACAGTTAATAATAACAACCTCTTGTAGGCAAGTGCCAGTTTCATACCGCTTAAAGTTTGAAAAAAATTCATTATTCTAATAATTAGAATTTAATCAAAAACAACCGAGAAAATATTAGAAGAACCGATTAAATTAGAATTTCTTAGCCTTTTTATGGGTCTTTTAAGTTACCGTACTGCTTTCAACAAAACCCTACCCTCTAATAAATACCCTTATCAAAGTTTATTTTGTATGATTTATGGCTTAATCCGCCATCCACTAATACACATGCTCTTAATAGCTCTAACATTCAAGAATTTTATGTACATAACAAAAAATAACTTTTATAAAACATTTTATTATACGCTCATTAAAGCTTGCACTTTATCCAAATAAGCGGAAGTTTTTGCTCCATCCAGTCTTCTAACTGGCACACATCCACTTCTCAAAAACAGACAGTCCCGAATTATGGATGCTTTAGGTTTTATTTCCTCTATCCTATTTTCTTCATCCTCTTCTTCAGTAGTCTCTGAAGGCACTGTAGCCAATACAACTGGCACAGTTACCTCCTCTTGTTCTTCCTTTGGGTCTTGTGTGTGGATGATGGCCCAAGTGCTTTCAAGCCATGCTGTCTGAGATTCTCTTCGAGTTTTCGCGTTTGAATATAGTTTTTGATGTTGAAAATTCCAAGCGATATCTCTGCAGGGGTTGGTCGGTGCACCAGACTGGCCAGTTTTTGGTATTTGGAGTAGCTGACTGGAGCTTCTAGATCTGTTTTCAAAGATGTTATGCTGTTAGATGGAGCCGCCACTTCTTTACTCTGTTCTTCTGCTTGGCTGAGCAAGTCTTTCAATGACAAATTGGAGGTTGTTGGGCCGCCTCATTGGACCACTTGGATCTCATTTCGCCTCTGAAAATTTAATTTTATTATTTGTTTGTTATTCATGATAATAAGTTTTTATTTTATTTTTTGTATTAATAAAGTGTATTATAAGTATTTTTATACACACCAGATAAAGCAAAAACTCTATGAATACTTAAGCAAAATAAATCTTTTTTAATGCAAAGCATCTTAGTGGCTGAAAACATGTCATTTTCCAAACATCTAGATTAAACCGGATACAGATGTAGACAAAACAATTAATTCGCTTATACTCACAAAAATGAACAATTAAATGAAGTGCAGTGCTTGAAAATCTTTGATCATTTAGCCTTTTGAGGCGATGTTTTGGATGAGATCATCTAAACACTAAACGCTAATTTAAGCTGCGCTACAAAAAGTGTAAGATCTTTGAATTTCCCAAAAGGCATTTCGAAAAAAGCAAAAACACATCATTCCAGCTAATCTAGCTAGTCTTGCCTTGAAACAGCAGTTTACTTTTCTGAAAACACAGGGACTGTCTTTTTTCGCTCATAACACTATTTTAGACCAGAAGGGCATCACTAACTTTGGCAATTCGAAACTATCAGCTTTTGACAGTCAAATCTCAAGTTAACGGACCCCCTCCCTAGATTGGGTTTGACTAAAAATGACTAAATAAACCTTGTTTTAATGGTCACCCAGGTCGGTCCCAAGATGATTAAAGAGGCTTGACTGTAGTAGTAAAAAGATTGAGGCAACTTTTGCTGAAGCCATTTGAAATTAAAAATTGAGTTTTAAAACAGATGTGGGTAGTTTGGTTACATCCAATTAATTTTTTAATCTACATCTGTCGAAAAGCTGTCTGATGATAAATTAAAACTAAAATTTTAATGACAATTTGGTGTTTAAAAAGAAGCACTTGCTTTTCCAAGAACAATTTATTTCAAAAAAAATTACTTTTTTTCTCAAAATATTCCAGAAACGAACTTACACTTTGCGAGACAGTCCTTGTAGTTCATTTATCAGCTCTTTCCTGCTCAAATGCAGACTGTATTTTTGTGGAGGGCGAAGAAATACGAAGAGGCACAGATTTGCAGCTGGAAAAAGCAAGTAAAAACGAATAATAACATGCTGGGTGGACTGGCACTGACGAATTTCATTTATTTAGGAAGAAAATAAAGCAACTAATGGTAAAATGCTCTTTTACTAGGACACCAACCAAATTTATCTAAAATAATTGAATTAACTAATAAAACGACAAATAATTGAATAACAAAGAAATTAATGCAGCAATAACACATCAAAACACGCTAAATTATTTGGATAACCTTAAAATGTGCAAATTTTGTGGGATGGAAAATTTTGAAAAAAACGTATTTTTCCAAATTAATTAAACTTGTTATTTAGATTTGATTTTGCCTTCTTATTCATACTTTCAGAAAAAACTACTATTATTATTATTTGCTGCAAATTGTTTTGAAAGCGTGTGACAAAAAACATAAAAAGCTTTGAAAAAATAATTATTTTATTCTAAAGGCTTTCCGAAAACACATTGCAGTAAATAATGGCCCTTTACAAATACATTATGTAACGCGATTTCAAACTTTAAACTTTTATTATTTTCTGACAAAGCAAAAATACATCTTGTCGATAACTGTAGGTACAATCAATATTCAATAAAACTACATCAGAAAAGTTTGTTAACGCCCAAAGTCCAAGCTTTTGAAGGCTTTTGCCAATGATTCTAGTGAACGATACATTTCCATTTTTTGCCTTGGTCCTCCCTTTTGTTGTTTATTGAAAAATGCCTTGGTCACCTGTCCATTATATATATGTTAATATGGTGATTATATTAAACATGATCACTTTAATAATTATTACCTTTAAAACAACAGGGTGGAGGGCCCAAGCTGTTTTTCAATAAAAAAGAAAGGGAACCAAGGCGAAAAGGAAAACGTATTGTTCACTAGAGCCTTAAGCTTTCGAAGGTTTTTTCAATTCTGTTTTAACAGTGTTGTTCCAAACACGGTAAGGATTACGGGTTTGCGATCGTTTTTCATAGTTCTTAAAGTTTTCTCTGAAAAAGGCAAGAAGTCGACTGAATTACACTATTTTGGATAAAGGTAAACTCGAGTTTTCGCGTTTGGGAGAGAACAGCTTTTTTGCGATTCTAAACAAACGACAGTGGAATTGGAAAAGCAGACTGTTAAAGATGGACTGGCAGAAGTTTTCAAAAAGTCTGGGTAAAAAAGTGTCGGAGTCTAGGCGGAAACGAATTTTTAGGGTGTCGCAAATTGAACGTCGATTGTGGACAACTGTAGAGAAATAGTAAAGTTAACGATAGTGAGAAATCTGACTCAGGATGAGTGGGCGTTTATGCTAAGTCAGAAAAAAAATCATGGGACAAATAGTTATACATTTTAACATCCAAAAGTCAGAAATAAAAGTTTTAAAGTTCTGTAAAATCACTAAATTAGATAAAAGTTTTTAGGATATTTAACATTATAACATATAAACCAATGCAACTACAATTAAGTAAAAAGATGTGGCTATTATATAAATTTTCAAAATCACTCAGCAGTTCAGGAAACGAATTAAAGAATTGTATGCAGCATTGGATTTCACCCAAGATTTTATAGCGAAAAGTGAATACAAAGTCAGACAAAACTATGGCTCCTCCTACTTGCTGCTAATTGGGATTAGAAGAGTGGGAGAATAAATTTATAATGAGAAGTAGCACACCTTTTGGGGCAGATCCCTATTTTGCTACAAAGCTAAAAAAGATGACGATAGCCTGTGTTCTAAGCAAAAATAAAGTATTTTTAGAGGTTTTCGGTCGTTCAATTTTTTTCGCCTTTATTTTTAACTTAAAAAAATCATTTTTCTTCAACTATTTATAAAATGAGTCTTCAACGTTAATACTCTCAGGTTCACGGTACGCGCTTGTTTTCTAAGGTATGTTTAGCCAAAATTGACCGATATTTATCTGGCACTCGATGATCAAATTGGCACAAGTAAAGCATTGTCGCTTGCTAAATGGAATCGAGCCCAGGGCTTACACACAAATCACTCGAAAGTGACTCTGGATGTATGAAATAAGCATGCATAAAAAAGTTTCACCAGAAATTTAAAACATGTTGAGCCCTATCCAACAAAGGGGGTTTTTTTCGCCTTGGTACCCCCTGTTGTTTTTTCGTTATATTTTAGGCTTAAACAAGGGTAGGCCAGCGTATGTTAGGATGGACTCAAGTTTATCTTAAACTAATTTTTGAGTCCTTCCTAACATATGCTAGCTACTTTTGCCTAAGTTCAAGCCTAAAAGATAGCGAAAAAAATTCAACAGGGGAACC
The DNA here is from genome assembly GCA_004194705.1 of Ditylenchus dipsaci. Taxonomy (NCBI): domain Eukaryota; kingdom Metazoa; phylum Nematoda; class Chromadorea; order Rhabditida; family Anguinidae; genus Ditylenchus; species Ditylenchus dipsaci. Next base: position 439,196 of record SADC01001168.1, on the reverse strand, counting down.
AAGGTAAAACCCCGCCCCTTTGTTGGATAGGGCCACATGTTGAAAATCGAACGAAAATCAAGAAAATTGAGATGTAAACATTTATTTACGTTGAAAGCTTCACTTTTGTTGATCGGAATGTAAGCAGCACTGGATAAAATAACAGTTATTCCGAAAACTGCCTAAATCGTATTACTAAAAAATGTGTATGATTTTAAGTCTTCGATATACTTGAGCCCTGCTTCAAGACCTGAGCCGCAGATTCATTTGTAGTCAGTCAATTGTGAAAATAGACTAATTTAAAGAGGCTTTGAGATGACTAAATAAAGTCGGTTTTGTTACTGAGGAAAAGCTGAAACAAGATCCTTCTTAGTGTTGCTGTGACTCAACTTCTTATATTTAGCCTATAATCTAGGGTTATTGTCTATTTTCACAAATTTAATTAATTTACTTATTGGACAAAAAGGACAAAGACAAAAACGTCACGTAACAATGTTGACTCTTTAAAACACATCTAGACAGCGGTGTCTGAGTGAGAAAGTTTAAAAAATAATAGATAAAAAAATAGAAAAACTGGCAAATTTCAACAGTTTGAAATTAGAAAGAATACATTAGAAAACCCATAGTCTGCGCTTTTTTTTAAGCTCAAAATCAAATTGATTGCAGTCGACCCCGCTTTAGTGACACTTAGCTGTAGGAACACCCTCGCTATAGTGACACCTTGCAGACGATTTGATTGGTTTTGTCTAAAATGCCTTAGACTAGACCCTCGCTATAGTGACACCCCGCTATAGTTACACCCTCGCTGCAGTGACACCCCAGGCCGGTCCCAACAAATAAAAATACCCTCGATATAGTGACACATGTCAAGTTTTGTTAATTAAAGTTGGAAATTTAAGTGAAAATCTTTTAAATACTTATTTTAAGCTCTTCGTAAATTTCTTCCATCTTAATTACGTGTTTTGCTTTGTTTTTGCTGCCAATATTCAACCCAATGACGTATATAATGCCGTAAAACTGTAGTTCAGTTCGAAACTGTCCTACAGCTTAATATTAGCAATTATAGTGCAGTTTCTCGGCATTAATCTTATGACTGCTTTAATGAAATTTATTAGTTTCGGTTTTCTCTCAGGACACACTATTGTTTCGCTATTCAGGTCCGTGACTATCAATTTAAATCCTAAAAAATATATACGTTGATTCTGGAGTTGTGAGTCTTAGTGGCGAATTTATAGTGTTTCCTTGACCAACCTTCGGACAGCAAAATCTATATATTTTTGATTATACTAACGCATAAGAGTTGTCAAAAGACTTTGGGGCAGCTGACCCGCAAATACTAACTTTTTCAAACTTTTTCATCACCGTGTTCAGCAAGAAATTTAAAGCTGTTATTAGCAATAATTAAGCTTGGGAAACGGGGTGTTAACTAAACAATCGCGTAGAAGTGTAGCAAAATGCATGAAAAAAACAAGTATTAAAGCTGAGAACACTAATGTTTATAACTTACAGGGCCATGGCCACGCGTTATGGATTGTCCCATGCCAATTCAAAAATTTTCGTCTAATGATTGAACTTCTGTACGGATTTTTCAACTTGGTTTCTAACGAAACAAGGCCTAGAATTAATTTTAGGTATAGTTGTGTTAGAAACCAAGTTAGAAAATCCGTACAGAAGTTCAATTATTAGGAACTTTTTTTGAACTGGCGGGGACATCTGTTGTCGGAGAAGGGCAATGGCCCTCTAACGAAAAAATAAAATATAAATTTTTATGTAATGTATTCTGTCTAATAGGAGAGCCTTTTGAGAAGGGGTGAAAAAAAGAAGTGCCCTATCTATTAGAAGCCCCTATCTGAAAAGGAGGAGAGATGCCATCAAAAAAAAAAAAGCCTGAGCTAGTTTTGTTAAGCACTTACCGTAAAACCTTCATTAATCAGGCCGACCAGATTATTTTTCAACCCTCTGAAAATCGTGAAAATTTTCGGTATTACTCGATGGGTGTAAACTCGAAATCTAAAAACTGAAATCGCAAGAGCTCGTGAGAGTTAAGAAAATGCAATAAAAGCTTTGCAAAACATTTCGTGTGGGCTGAGGTATAAGTGCTCAAAGTGGATGGGGCCGGATTTATAAAGGTTATACGGCAAGTACCTGTCTTGATAACTGCGAATGACAAGTTGATTATTACGGTTACTATATTTATATTGATAGTCGGAAGTAATGGGTACAATTGCAGATGTATGGAGTGATTTCAACCGAAACTTACCGAAACACCATTTCCTTTGATTTGATTTTCCAACATTTAATTTTTTTTCTTGAATGCTTTTATTACTAAAATGAGCACAAACTCTTAGCGATCATTTTGAGTCAAAAAAATTTCAGAAAAATAAATAAACTTTTTTAAATTAACTAAGCTCAAAATTGAGGTAAAAAAGAGTCGGACCATAGGCGGGAACAAACTTGAGGGTTAACGGGTTATTGAGAGTCGACTGCATTGTAAGTGTTGTTATAGTCGGTGGTCAGCCAAGTTGTGAACAAAATATCTTAATTGGCGGCAGTAAAGAAAGATTATATTATTTTGGTAATTGTTGTGTTTTAAAATAGAAGCCGCCTCTGTAGCCCTCTCTTAGAGAGATTATAACAAGTAGAAATACCGGGTTTCTATAATGGTTCGTTCACGGACTGCCACTTAGACTGAGACTTAGACTGAGACTAAAGGGTGTTCACGGACTACGACTTATACTTAGACTCAGACTAAGACTGAGACTTAGACTGAAACTTAAGGCTGTCCGTAGAGCTACTTTAAAATTTAAGAAATATACATAGAGAACGTTAGATGAATATGAGGTCTGGTCGGTGGAGAAATAAAACATGTAAAGAAATGTTTTAAAGTGGTTTTTCAGCCGTTAAAGGAGCATGTTCATCTGTTTTCAAGTTTGTCCAGCCAATTCAAAAATTTTTCCGAATCATTGAACTTGTGTACAGATTTTTCAGCTTGGTTTTAATTTTGAATTTAATTTTGGGTGTAGTTTTTTTAGAAACCAAGTTGAAAAATCCGAACAGAAGTTGAATGATTTGGGAAAAATGTTTTAATTGGCGGGCAAAATTTGTAACAAGTGACCATGGCCTTTAAAGACATGAAAACATAAAGAAAAAATTTCTGAGTCTCAGTCTAAGTCTCACTCCGTGAACGCCTTAGACTGAGACTAAGACTGAGACTAAAAGGTGGTAATGTAGCCAAAAAAGTCTCAGTGTAAGTCGCAGTCCGTGAACGAGCCCGTACAAACCCATAAATAACCCCCCATAAATAAACCCCATTAAATAGCTTTATTTTATGGGGGTTATTTATGGGTATCTTTTAGGCTTAGGCGTTGGTAGGCCAGCGCCCGTTAGGTCGTACTAAGGGGGGTTATTTATGACCCTTTTTTGGAGGAGGGGGTTATTTATGTCCCACAGTCAACGAGCCATTAGAGAGAATACGGTATTTCAACCTGTCCGTAAAGACTAAATTTTGTTATTCTAATCAGTAGAAAATTTATTCAACTGATGAGGCAGTTGCATAAGCATGTAAAGGTATTACCCAAAAATAAATTTTTGCACTATCTATGGTAATGAACTAAAAGGGTAAACTTTATATAGCATCAGAAAATGAGCAAGTGGGCAGTAGAGTTCATCAGTAATAACATCAGTATAACTTTTTTTTTCGTAAAATGAAACAGGCTTATTTGACAAGTCTAGTTTATTAAACACAGATCTCTATTGCCACCCGCTACGCCTTATACCCAAAGGAGCAATCTGAAAAAAACCACTGAACAAAAAACGTAGTCAATATATTACGAATTTTGTAAAATTACAGAAAGTGAATTAATTACTTGTTATTACCCTAATTTTTACAAAAAGATTACAGTAGATAACCTTCGACCTAGAAAATTGTTTTTCTCGAAAAGTCGAAAGTAGAAAAATAATGCCGTTAACTAAGACAATTTATACATTTATCTTTCTTGTGTAAGGATTGCCCAGCGTCCTTTCCAGCGTTTCCAGCGAAACCCTATAGTTGACTATAAGGGAATATTTCCAGTCCAAAATAGCCAGAGATAGTTTGATTTAAACTGCCATTGGTCTTGTGACGACACATTAGTGCCGGGACCTTTCAGCGAAATAGGCTCTAGGTAAATTCGTCCCCAGGTAAATTCGTCCCCAAAACCGCCAATTCAAAATTTTCGAACAAGTTCGAATCCGATTGGTAGGAAACACAATTTTTTCTTGTTAAAGAGCCATATAGTCTTAGTAAAGCCGAATGTGTGTAGGAAGAGCATCAGGTTTAGTCCTAACAAACCGGATTTCCCACACAATTCTAAGTTAAGAAAATATTTTGCTACTACCAGGATTCGAACCTGGACCCGTAGTAAAAACGAAAAAAAATTAGGCTGATGCTAATTCGACTATATCTCGCCGATTAGTAAACTTTACGAAAAACGCTTTTTTGGGGTCGGAAGATAATTTATCTGGCTTTCAGATGAGATATAAACTACATCCAGCATATGATAGCATAACTAACATAAATCGATTTTCATAATTAGACTCCGAATTAAACTTTTAGAAATCCACTTTTTTAGTTGGGATGCTAATTGGCTGATTGCTTGGCAAATATTTTTCTACTTATTCTTGTGGTTACTTTTAACACGTGAATGATATATTTCGGCGCATTTTGGTATAAGACAGTCAAAGCACGGGAAAACAGAAAAAAATTTTACGAGCAAAAGTTTGCCAAAAAATGAAAACTTAGACTTTAGCCACCTCTAGAGCAGTCTCTTGCTCAGTTGCTTCAGCGATCTCTCCAGCGTCTCCGTCGTCTTCCAGTGCAGCCTCAAGTTTACAGCGCCAGCTTCAACTCAAGCTCATGCTATGGTGACGACTCCAGCGACGAAGAAGAAGACACTCCAGAGGCAACAGGATCCTATAGTTTGTCAATTCCTGTTATTTCGCCAGTGTTAATAAAGTCTTTTCCTGATTGTACTCCTGATGCTGTGAGTTTAGTAAGGGAAGCTGTAGGTTGTTCTGGTACTGATTCCCCAGGGCAATCCTTGGACAACAACCTTATTCCCAATTACTTTACTCTTGTAGCTTTAAAGTTTACGCTTTTTGAAAATGTATATAGAGTATTTTAACCATTTTATTTAGATATTTAAATTATCTTTTTCTATTTCAAAGACAAATATAGCACAATGCTTCCTAATTAAAATAGATAGGATAAGTACAAAAATGTCAAATATAATTTAAAGATAGGCGCAAATTGAAAAGTACAAAAAGAGTAAAAGGTAACCATGAAGATTTATAGATGCTTATTTATCTGAAACTACCTACCCCCAACCCAAATTATTGATATTTTCTAATACAAAATTTAGTTTAACTGTAACAAGAGTTACAAATCAATTTCAACTTGCTGGCAAAAATTTAAAAAGGATTTTAGAAAGAGTAAGAGGACCAGAGCACAAGAAAATTTCCTTGATAAATAAATATAAATAAAACTGTTCTTGGTGACCTTGCTGATTTTACTTAGGCAAGGGTAGGTCAGCGTATGTTAGAACAGACTACAACAGGAGTTTAAGATATTTGAGTCCGTACTAAAATACGCTGGCCTACTCATACCCATAGTTGCACGAAAAAATAGGCGCTGGCGACGGCGCCGTTACCAAATTTTTGAAACTGCCAGCGCTGGCGCCAGGCACCGGCGCCGATTTTTTCAGACCCCGGCGCCCTGGTCGGTGCTGTTTTTTTGGCTGTTCAACTATGCTCTTCCCCATGGGTGCTAAGCCTTAGCCTAAAATGTTTAGAAACAACAATAGAGGGGGGGGACCAAGGCGAAAACGGTCCTGCTCAGCACCGAAGGACCGAAAGATCAAAAGATCATCTTTATTCGCAAATCTTGAAAAAAAATTTTGCAAAAGAGCAAAGTCTTCTGCAAAATTACAGAAAAGTTAAGTTAAATTTGAAAAATAGGACTAATAATAGACACAATAAATTCGATAAATGAAAATATAGGCAATGAATGTACAGTACTGTATTTCATTTTTGATTCCATTTTTCAGCTTTTGGTTGAGTACCCAAAATTCTCAAAATCGACCTTGAATTTTTTGATATTGGTTGAAAAATAATCCCCATAGGATTTTATAGAGAAAGTACGATACATCCACCCACACTTGCTTTGTTTGTAGTTATCGCTATGATAAACAAGGAAGTGTGCAGCTAACATTTGGAATAGCTTTTTAATGTATATTTTGGTTGGATGCACGTAGAATTTCAGAACTACTTACGCTATGACACTCAATCGGGTAGGATATAGGAGAACGCGAATAAAAATAAGCCAATTTTAAAGCAATTTTTTTAAATGTGCGTGCATTTTCAAATTGTCTACAACTTTTTAATCCCTATTGCACTCTAAAAAATAATTAAAAGTTTACAGCAGCAATAACATATGCGGCCGTACGTAAACAAATCTAAAATTATCATTTACCCACGCTCTACGATAGTTTTAGAGATATATTCAGTAAGAAAGGCGCAGAGACTGCAGGGCTGTGGTATTTTACAGGGGCGGTTGCACATCGAGGTGCAAATATTTTGGAGTCTCAATTTTGTACGAATAGCGACCAAAATAAAGAGAAACCGGCAAAAATGATAAGTACTTTGTTTATATCGCCTCAACCTCTATTATTATTTTTTTATTCTCAAAAGTTGATGGCAAATTTGTAGAGTCATAATTCTATGAGAAATCAGATAGAAATATTTTGACTCATCAACAAAAGTGTATGTCTGAACGATAGGATGGCACGGACTCGGACATTTTTTGAATTTTAGTTCTACCTAGATGTTACCTTTTTCTTTCTATTGTAACCCAAATGAAAGTCTAGAATCGTAGCCACACATTGGTATAAAAAACGTGAGTAGTTATAAGAAAAGCCACAAAATTCCAATAAAAGCAATCAAAGGAAAACCTCCAAAACGATGGATTTTCAGACAAAAAGCAGGTTGTGAGTAGTCTTTTGGTGCCATGGCACTTCGTCCAAAATTCAGTTCGTCCAAAGTCAATTCGTCCAAAATTCAATTCGTCTAAAGACAATTCGTCCGAAATTCAATTCGTCCAAAATTCAGTTCGTCCGAATGTCAATTCGTCCAAAAGTCAGTTCGTCCAAAGCGCAATTCGTCCAAATTTAAGCAAGGTGAAGTCTGTCAAGGTTCTTATTAATTTATTTCCATCTGAGTGCCGATATCTAGGCACTGCCAAATACAATCACCTGACTGTTTCTGATTTTTTTCCTAAGTAGAGTCAACCAAGCACCACGTCCTTTCGACTGCCACCTAAATACTGCGCGGTCTGAAACTACTCGAGAACTGGGGTTTCTGCAGTCCAAATAGCTGTTTTGGTATGAAAAAATCATACTCAGGACAGGATTATGGGTAGGATACAATGTTTTTTTATTTAATTTAGGCTAAATTCAACATTTAGTATTATGGAGATGGATACCCGTTTGAGCAGGTTTCAGATGGTTTCACTATCCACCATGAAGCTTACGGGTCCGTTCAAAGCTATTTAAGCCAGGAAAAATATTTCGCCACGACGCGAACCACTACAAACCACCTTAAACAGTGTTTTCGAGTCGCTGGAGTGGTTTGGGATAGTTTTAGATATTCGTGGTGTAATTCTGAGTGATTCACCCGATCGCATTGCGATTCTGATTCGCTCAATCAGTTTTTCGCAAAAAGTTGTCCCCTTCAGTAAACCCTCTAAAAACCACATTTTATCAGATTTCGGTCACTCTGGCACGGGTTTCTGAACGGTTGAAGTTATTCTGTAATCGTAAAAATCGTTTTCCCACAAAATTTCGACTTGGAATTCAAATTTGGACGAATTGCATTTTGGACGAATTGACTTTGGACGAACTGAATTTTGGACGAAATGCCATTGCACCAGTCTTTTGGCCTGCAACTCAGCCGGGATAGTTTTTCAACCGTAAAAGCGACATTTTGAAAGCGCCGCGGCAAAAAGCGCCGTTCTAAAAGCACCGTGAAAAAGGCTATAGGTAAATTGTTTGGGCTTTCGCATTTGGGCACTGGCAAGGTGAGCCCAAAACCTTATATTAAGGTTCCTACCCTGTCTTGGTCACTCGAGCTTGGCAAAAAGAATCTCTATATGCATTTTATGATTAAGAGTCCTGCTCGCAATTATGTCTAAGTTAAGTGAGTGCGCGCATCTCTAACCAACCAAGCCCCTTGCGACCCCTCCGGGGGCTTGGAGGCTTGGAGTTGAGATGCGCACACCCACATACCTTAGACCCAAATCGCTCGAAAGCGACTCTGGATTCATAAAAAACATGCATACCAGAGTTTATTTGTGTGGTAGGCCCCAGTTAGCGAAACTATGTTTAAATCCCATCTTTCCAGCTGTATTCAAGGATATTCACGTGAGAAATCAAAAGTCATCGGCGAATTTACCTGTCGGCAAAAAATAAAATAAATAATTGGCACTTTTCCATGCCTTTTTTCCCTGCTCTTTTTGATCGGCGCTTTTTTTCGCGGCGCTTTTTTCCGGCTCTTTTTGCGCGGCGCTTTTTGATCGGCGCTTTTTACTCCGACGCTTTTCACTGGACATCTCTACAACATAAGGATAAAAGATTTGTTATGATCAGTATCGAAAACGGTTTTTAGGCTGTCCCGCAGTTCAATGTCCCGTGGGACAAATCCCTATATTTGTTGTAGAGAGTATGTTGTAGAGCATGGTCTGTTCCTTTGTGGATCTATTAAAAGTAGTGAAAAATGATAGCTGGGAGCCGAGATAGAGACAAAAAGGTGTTTGAAAAATGGTCCCGTGTCCCGTGTCCCGCGGGAGTATGAATGGAGCTTATAGGATTTTGAAAATTTTCGGATTTTTCGCAAAATTTACAGGCATAGTTACATAAATCCTCAAAATGAAAATATAGCCATTCTTTCTGGCATGCTTTCGATTATTAACATAAATGTAAAAACATATGCGCTGGAATAGTCCCAAAAAATAACAGGACGATCCTGGTTTTTCGGGTACGTATCGTTTCGCCCCCTGTTCATTTCGCCCCCTGTATCGTTTCGCCCCCTAGTTCATTTCGCCCCCTGTATCGTTTCGCCCCCTAGTTCATTTCGCCCCCTGTATCGTTTCGCCCCCTGTATTGTTTCGCCCCTAGTTCACGAAGTTAGCGATAATTAATTTTTCATTAGTTTGGTCATTAGCAGAATTGAATTGAGATCAAAGAAAACAATTTTTTGGCAAGTAACATAAAACAGTTAAAAAACAGAGAACTTTTTGACTTTTTTAGATTTTCTACCTGCCTGCCTTCGGCAGGCAACCTATTTCAATAGGAAGCCCCTTGGGTACATGGTCCGGGATAAGGCTGACCCTTTGGGGTACATGTCCGGGATAGGGGCTGACCCTTTATATATGAGTTATATGAGCCCTTTATATGAGTTCGACCACGAATTTGAATTTCGGGGATAAATATGAATTCGGGGCGAAACAATACAGGGGGCGAAATGAACTTGGGGCGAAATGAACTAGGGGCGAAATGAACTAGGGGGCGAAACAATACAGGGGGCGAAACGATACAGGGGCGAAATGAACAGGGGGCGAAACGACCGTGTCCCTGGTTTTCGACCAAGGCGAATTTTGTGAAAAAATTTAGACGTTTTTATCTGATGTTATTTTCGTCGGGTGAATTTACGGCATTATCATTTATAAAAAAAGCGTGAAAAATTAACTAGGGTTTGAAAAAATTCCATTTACAGTCAAAATAACACATCCCCAGAAATCTGTCATCCTTCACATAGCACACATCGACCTTGTTTAGGGTTAAGCCATAGACGAAACGCGCCTTTTCCAAGATACTTGTAATATCAAAAAAACACGATACATCTAAAGAAAAAAATCTAACTGCTACTGTTCTGCAAATATATATAAGACAATTTGAACACAATCTTTCCAATAAATCTTTTAAGCAATTTCATTTAGTATTTTCGAAATGTGACAAAATAGTAAGACTTTTAACATAAACATGCAGTTAGCTACGAAACGTCTTTAAATGTCAACAAATTAACATTTAAATGCAATTTAAAAGCAGTGAAAAACATCGGAAAAAATCAAATGAAATAAGATGTGCAGAAAAACTAAACAAAAAATTTGAAAGGGAAAAAAAGTTGTTTAAAATCGATCTTTATAAATGATTTGTACTTTTATAAGCTGGAGCTTGCTAACAATTTCATTGTTCTCCATAATTAGTTATAGGGAAAATTGAAATAACTAAAAACAAAATAGGGAAAAAATGTTCAAGTGCGGATTCGAGCCAGACAATCAAAATATTAGGTCGCAACTAATTTTAAAATGGTCGTATCCCTCACATTGTTTACCTTATTATCCGTTTTTTTTTATTTGAAGCATGTTCTTTCTTTTTTTAAATGACATATAAAGCTATATATAAGCTTAACTAAATTGTTACAGAAAAATCAGCATTGGTTCTAAGCAATTATAATGTGTTTATGAGATGTTGAAAATCATTGTCATCACACAAAACCTGAATGCCATAGCTCAACACTCGGAGCATTAAAATTTATTCTGAAGATCGGATTTTGTAGCTCTTGAACCTTGCTAAGTTTTAGTGAATTGTTCTTATTATGAGAAGGCACTTTTCAACCACCAGAAGGCAGATATAAGACTTATCCAAAAAATCTTTGGCAATTCAAATCGATTGAGATACTTGAATAACCTTGTATATGGTTTGCGGCTGACTTTTTTCTGCTTCAACGATGGTTTGAACTGAATCGCAAAATTTAGAGCACTTGTTTACAAAAAAGTAAACCTAGCAATGTTCTCAATGTTTTATTGACATTTTTAATATGAGTTTTATACCCAGATTCATTCGAATTAGCAACCTTTAAATGTGTGTTCTAATCATTTTTATACTACAGGGTGTCCAATAAAAACTACACCATCTTAGAATAAATTTTATAAAAGCTTCCGCGCACCATTGAAATACCGAAAAACTTTTGCGATCTTAACCAACAATTTAAACAAGTTATAGCTAAAAATAACTAAAAATTAATGAACAGGTAGTATAAAAAATCGACGCGAAGATTTGTGAATAAAATATTGGCTGAAATTTGTGAATTAAAAAAATGGTGCAGTTTTTATGGACACTGCAGACTACCAGGTTGTTAGGAAATTCCTGTCACGACATTCATTCGCGGTAAAACTTTCGGATGGATTTCGAAATTTTGCTATTTATAGAAACACGAGCAAAACAATCGTATGAGTTTCTCAGTATACGTCAAATGGGCCTAACAATGCGGTAACATACCATTTTCTTCTGTCCAAAGCACCCCAAAGCACCTGCTTAATCCGATTCCAGCGTCAAAAACACTTTTGACCCTTTTTTTAATAAGCATATTTTAAGATTTTAATTGATAAAAAACAAAAAAATGCACACCAATACAAAAGGTTTTAAATTTAAGCGTCAAATTTTGGGTCTAGGGATGCTCTGGACAGGAGAAAATGGTATTTTACAGCATTGTTCGGCCCATTTGACGTATAATGTGCAAATCATACGATCGTTTTGCTCGTGTTTCTATAAATAGCAAAATTTCGGAATCCATCCGAAAGTTTTACCGCGAATGAATGTCGTGACAGGAATTTCCTAACAATCTGCTAGACACGGAAAAAAGATACATTACAACCCGTTCTCACTCTTCTCTTGTGGAAACAGTAAAGCAAAACTTAAAATTGAGCGTCTAATTATAAACAGGTGAGGTTAATGGGTAACACACTAAAATACATACTGAAATGTCATATGAAGCTTATTTATATAAAAAAATATTCCGATTTCGAGTGTGTCCAAAAAGACGCAAGGAACAAAATAAATAAATCCAAAATACGCAATGAGACACATAATATTCAAAAACATGCAAGGCAACAACAAAATTGCGTCAAAAAATTGAATAAATTCGAAGTAACCAAACTTAAACTTCAAATTACTAACTTGATGTGGTAATTGTTGGGAATTTTAGCTTTTACTTTAGTTCTTTTATTTTTTCACTTGCTATTTCCAAACACAAAATTACTCATTGTTGTTATGCTGTTACAACAAAAGCAAAATAGATTTTTTATAAATCCACATAATTGTTGCTTTTTGTTAAATAAAAGCTGTAACACTTAAATTCAATATAAAAAACCTGCTATCATACAATTAGGTGTCACTTTCTAGAAATTTTAAAATCATTTTTAGCAGAAAAAACAAAAAATAAATTTATTGACACTAGAAGAAGCAAATTGAGCAGCAGCACAGAAAATTTGTAAAAAATAAGGATCTAATTTATTTTCCAGCACTTTTTTAGAGCGCTAGACGGTTTCGAAATCAGCCTCAAACACCAATTCTTGGATGAAATTGCGAAAACAAATTGCGACAACAAAAAACAACTTCATGCGCTGGCTCAATTCTGATTGCCCAGTGGTTGGAAAAAGGTCTCACGAAAGAGACTAAGGGATAGACTCAGTTTCTTGAGAGAAAAATGCTGGATCAAAGCGAGACAAAAGTAAAATTTCTACTGCTTATTGCCGCAAAGAATGAAATTTCCTACACAGGGAAGAGCAACCCACCTACTGCACCCTAATTCAAAATCATGTTTTCGTACTTATTTTGAATACTTCTCGTAATCGAGTTACTACCCATATTGGGGCTCATCTCATTAGCTGGTAGCAGTATTTTATTTGTTAACTTGTCAAGCAGACATACCAAATATGACGTATACAGTGTGTAGGGATACACCCGGGTGCTTTCGGTGCTTCTGTTTTTCTGTAATTTTTCACATCTGTTTTTCTGCTTCTGTGTTTAAGTGAAAAGAAACAGAAATAAAAAAACTTATGGGTATAAGTTATAGACACGAAGTGACAGCCCCCTGCCCCTAAGTGTTTTTTTTTACCAATTTTAGGCCGAATTTTGACCAATTCCGGGACTGGAAGAACATGTTTAAAGTGGTGCACATACTGTCTTTCTGTTTTTTTAAATTCTGTTTTTCTGTTTCTGTTACTTCAAAAAACGGTCTCAGCCGTGGTGTATTTGCTTTCGTCATTTTTGTCTCTGAAATCTAAACTTTTTAATCCCCTCATTTTTTCACTGTTGTCCGATCCGGTGATAAAGTCCTTTGGCAAAAATCCTTGATAATCCGGCACCCTCATTCAGTCCTGAAGATTAAAAATATTTGACTGTAATACAAAACTTAATTTAAAAAATATTTTGGCGTTGAATTACCCAAATTTGGCGATTTGTTTTGCCGCTTATTAGTCCTCTTCAAATCAAATATTTCGTTATCTAAAGATAAATAATTTCATCAGCCTCAAGTTTTCATTTCTGAAAAAATATTGACTGAATAATTAAGCAGTTAATATGTCTTCTACATTTGAGAACAAATTCCAAGAAAAGCTGGGCATTCTCAACAACAATTTTGTGCGTTTTCTCCAGCAATCTCTGCAAGCTAATCCCAATGCTGATTACGTAAGTTTTTTTTGCGATAATGGACACTTTATTAATCCGTTGCGGACTTCAAGTTCCAAAAATTATTCAATAATTGGATTTTTCAAAGTATCTAGCTGACAGTAAAAAAGTCCATCCGTGTAGAAAATTCTTTTGAATAGACCTGAAAGCCCAAAATTTTGAAAAATCATCCATTTTACGAAAATTTCGACGCTAAAAAGGAATAGGCTTATTTGGCTCGATTCACTTGGTTTGTTTTTAAGAACAAATTTACCTTCTTAGCCCTGTGCACAAAGTTTCTTCTTGGTTTTACATGTCTAAGTTTAAAAAATTTAAGACTCCAACAGTAAAGGATTACCTCAAACATGTGAATGAGTTGGACAAGTTGTATGGAAAGGCACCTGCAAGTGGCCAGCAGCCTGCAAGTGGTCAGCAACCTGCACCCTCAGCCATGTTCTCCACCTCAAACAGCAACAACCACGCTGAAGCACCCACAGCAGTCGCCAAATACCCTAACACTGCTGATGTCTCCACTGCCACAGCTTCTAGTTTTTCACTGATCTGCTCCACGCCGCTCAGATCAACGGCAACCACATCTGCACCAAGTGCTGCAGCACCACTTCTCTTCGGCAAATCATCGCCTTTGAAGACTCCCACTGAGCAGCAGCTGAACAAAAAAGATGAAACTACAGCAGAAAAAGCAGAAGAAGCAGTCCCTAGCTTTCCTAGTTCCTTTCTGCCCAAACCCCTGACTTCAAAGCCTCCGAAGTTTGGTGGAGATGTGATCAAAAGTAATAGTGATGCTGCCCCACCAACAGGTTTCTCTATTAGTAGTGTGGTGACCAATGCCAGTGCCAAGCCCAAGTTTGGCGGAGAAGTTATTGAAACCGGTTCGACTTCTTCTCAAGCTGTCCCAACTGGATTTTCATTTGGTGAGAGCACGCAGAAAAAAGCTGATACTAAAAGTGAGTTTTGCATTTTTCAATTGTAAAAGTATTAGAAAAAACTTATTTCTGTACAATTTTTTTTGAAATCAGAGTTAATATGACCTTAACGCCATCTGAAGAAATTCACTTAAAATATTTCACCACTTCTTACTTTCGGCCATAATTATTTTTCGGATTTCTGACCGATCCTTCATAATTTACTACAAACTTTACAAAATTTTGATCCAAAATCTAAAGATTAAAAAAAACTCACAAAAATATTTAATTAATATTCAGATGACTCTCTTGCCCAAACTTCAACTTCTAACAAAACTGAGACACCGAAATCATCTGTGGTTACCCCTAAAGAGATTCCGGTGTTTCCTACTGCCAAACCAACATCTACTTTTGGAGGTTCTTCTGCCCCACTCACTACTACCACCAACTTATTTGGAAGTCATGGTGAAAAAAACTCAGCTCCTACCTTTGAGACAGCTTGGAAACACTACCAAACTAACTCTACCCCTCTGGGTAGTTCAGGCAGCTTTCTAGCCAGCAACACTTCCTTCTCATCCACCACTTCCAAAACCGCAGCCGACACTTCTGCGGGTGCTAGCAACAGAAAAAGGCGAAACAAGGATGAAGATCCCTGGTTCACTTCTCAGAAAAAGGCAATACTGAGCAGGATGAGGAAGAGGAGCCGGAAGATGAGCAAGGCAAAGATAAACTACGAGGAAGTCAAGAAAAACTGTAAGTATCTTTGTTCAATTTGACCCTTTTAACTTTGGTGCATTGATCTCCAATACATTTTTATAATCTCAGGCCGAAAAAGGATGTTGCTGCGACATCTAAACCACCCTTCTCTTTTGGTCTAGCAATCTGTTTGCAGCAGCTTCCAAACCAGCTGCTACATCTGCTAGCAACGCAACAGCCCCATTGTTGGAGCAGCACCTGGCAGCAGCAGTCTGTTTTCGATGAGTGCCAAAGCCCCTCCTACTTTTAGCTTTGACGGAGCGGCGAAGCCCCTAGGAAGCAGTTTGACATTTGGTGCCACTGTGCAAAAGAATGGCGATAATAGTAGGTTTTCGGTAAGCTTTGCTCCGAACAATAAAAGGTTTTTTTTAGCAAAGGAAGATGATGACGACGACGAGCAAGAGGAACCTCCAAAGCCTGAAAGTGTGGATCAGACGGAGAAAGGTGCTATTGTTGCCGTCAAGTAATACTTTTGACCTTTACATATATTTATAGAGGATCAGGATTGTGCTTATGAAAAAAGACTCTTTTAGTTTTTCCTTCTCCTGTGTCATCATCATTTTAAGCTACCTTTATTTGATACCCCATGAGGCAGATGAATTTTTAATGTGCAGTATACGGCGTCTATTATTGGCGATCTTTCTGTCCATATGCCTTAAATCCAGCGATGAAAATTCTACTTTTTAAAAAGATTGTACTTTTTTTTCGGGACCCGAAATCTTTTTTATTTCCGAAGTTTTACGCAAAATACATTTTTGCTTCAAAGTGGCAAAAAGCAGCGGATAAATGGCCTTTTTCTTTCAAAAGTAGTCAAAATGGACTTATTTCGGAAAATTACCTTTTCAAAAATTTCAAATCTCAAAAGTTTTCATGACCCTTTGGAGTAGAGACCGTGACGATCGATACATCGCATCGTTAACATCGTTACATCGGTCCTGATTTTAGTCAAAAACATCGCATCGTTACATCGTTGGTCGATTTTTGAAAACATCGTACATCGCATCGTTTTTCGGCCCGACATCGTACATCGTAACGATGTATCGTTCATGAACAAAAAATACACTATTATTTGTTAAATTATTGCACTTTGAGTCAAAAAGTTTTTGCCTGCGACGCCATTTGCGTGTTTAAGATCTGTTATTTATCCATATGCAACAGTTTATACGCATATTATACTTTGAGTATGCATCTTGTCTTAACACTCTTGTGCTTTGTGGCCTTTTCTTGATTCTTCAAATAAATTTTCGCCTTGGGGGCCAAGACAAACCAACCTGAAAGGGTATCCAGATACCCTAAAAAGATCAGAAGGGATATTCTTTAAATTTTGAGGGTATTCTACTTTGTTTTGTTCACTAGAGCTGGGCAAAAAGAGTCTTTAATGCATTTATGATCAAGAGTCTTGCTGGGAATCTTGTCTAAGGTGAGTGAGTGCGCGCATATTTAACTCTCAAGCCCCCCGCCCTTTCGGAGGTGCAGGGGGCTTGGTGCCGTTGGGTTGAGATGCGCACACTTACATACCTTAGACTCAAATTACTCGAAAGTGACTCTAGATGCATAAAAACAATATGCATACCAGAGTTTTTTTACGCGGTAGGCCCCAGTCAAATATTAGTCAAAAAAAATTTTACCCTCTACCCAACAAAAATTTAAGCTGAAGTTTCATGGCGTAGAAAAATTTTGCTTACCAATTTGTACACAACATTTTTGCTATATTATACATCGTCTGCCAAATTTTAGTGTGAAACATCGTAACGATGTATCGTTTACAATAGCCGACATCGATCGTTACATCGATCGTTGAAAATTTGAGTCGAAAACATCGTATCGTTACATCGTTGGGGGCAAATCACGGTCTCTACTTTGGAGGTAGTAGTGAAGGTAATAAAGGTGACACCATTGAAAAAATCAGTTTCAAAAGCCAGCCGATAAATTCCAAAATTCCACCCTCCTTTAAAAATTAAAAAATTGAAATAAAAAAAAAGAATTCAGTTTTATGGATAAATTTTTTGCTGAGCACATTTTAAAAAATCCTTCTTTTAATTAAAATGCTCAAGAAATCCAATTAATATTTTCTCGAATATTCAGATGCGGAGTCCACAACTTTGCTAACGGGAAGTACGAGAGGAAAGGTACTGCCTACGCATCCATCAAGGCTTTAGAAGCAGATGGCAAGCAGAAAGATTCTAAAAAGCAACTGATTATTCGAGCAGATAACGCCGTGGGTAAGTAATTTTACGAATAATGTTGGCAATAATATCAATTAATTAACAATTAATAATTTTACAGGTTCCGTTTGGACTAATATTGTTGTAAATTCTAGCCTGAAGTGGCAAATGAATCCAGACAAAAGACTTCTAGTGAGTTTTCTGATTCTTAGAGCAAAGCAGCAGCAGTGCAAGATAAATAAATATCGTAAATAAATACATATCCCCACTCTCCATGATTGAAAAATAACTTCCCCTCTTTAATAAGCCCCCCCCTTAAAAAGTGAATTGCTACACCTTGTTCAGATTTATCGAAAAAATTAATTTTCACAGTTTTTGAGTTAACGTTTTACTCAATCAAACAATGATTTAATGTAAAAAGAAGATGGAGCAAACATAGAAATATTCCCCACCATTAGAATCTTTAAGATTTTTTCGCGATTTCTTTGTCCAGCTCGTTTTTTCCAAATTCGAGGTTCTTCAAGTTTCCCTTGCCGTGTGCTAACGAACTATTTGCTAAGCCTTGAATTCGCGGAGTATGTTAATTGTCTTAAAGCAGGCGATTAGTCGTCTTCTTTATAGCTATCGCTTTAGTAAGTGCGCACTCTAAATACCGAACATAAAATCAAATATATTCAATCATTTTTCACCTTTTTTGCACAAGCTAATCCCAATGCTGATTACGTAAGTTTTTTTTGCGATAATGGACACTTTATTAATCCGTTGCGGACTTCAAGTTCCAAAAATTATTCAATAATTGGATTTTTCAAAGTATCTAGCTGACAGTAAAAAAATACTTGTCTATCTTACCAGGTAAAACTAGTACGTACAAGTTTTGAAGTGGTAGAACGAGGGCTTTGATTGTACCGTGTAGGGAACTTAAGATGGTTCGTTCCAATATACAATTATTTTATCTGTTTTGAGAATTTTTTCAGTGTGATACTGAACAGGCATTGCAGTGATGGAGATCATACAAGGGAAAAATCGGCTCTATATGTGTTGGGGTGTGCCCCGAAAAAACTGCCTTGGTCCCTCTGTTGTTTTTTTTTACAATTTTTTCCCAAAAGTATTAAAAAGTTTTTTTTATACATTTCAAAATTATCCAGTGATTATTTCCATTTTGAAGCAAAAAATTAAACAAGATTTGGTGTCTGTTAAAAGTTACAAATCTTTTTAAAAAGGACAGACCTCAATCCTGCATTTATATTCGATTTCACTTTTCAGATCACCTATCCAGAACCAAGTACAGACGGCAAAAGTATGAGTAAAGCTACAACTCTTTTACTTCGTTTTGCTACCGAAAATGACCGCCAGCAGCTGATAGACCAGTTTACCAGCAGTGGAAGCACTAACAAGCCATAATAATACATTGTTAAGTAAAAGCTCAATTTGGTTTACCCTGCCAAATTAATGATTTATCCCGTTTTATTATTCGTTATTTTTTCTTTGACATTTCTTGCCATAATTTTTATGCCGACCAAAGTATCACATGATTTTGCTTGTGATACGAACCTATCTCAAGACGTTATTATTCCACATCCCAAATCATATTCAATCTTTGACGGCAACCGGACAAAAAAGGAAAAAGTCTTTTTTGTCGCGCGGACGAAAGTTTTGGCACTATTCCATTGTACCCCCCCCCCAAATAATGACCTATTCCATTGTACCCCCCCCCCAAAAACCGACTTTTTTATATGCACTCAAAAACCATTTTTATGTAATAATTTTGCCATAAAAAGGCCAGAACAGCCATTTAAATAGGGTACACTGGAATAGCTTTTTTGGGGGGGGGGGCGTACAATGGAATAGCGGCAAAGTTTTGCTCGAATAGTTTTTTGTTTGCAAGTAAAATTTTTTCAAAATATAGAACCGTTTACTAATCGAGCCCAATGTTGCTCGACATTGCCAGATTGTACGACTTATCCTACTTACACTGCACCGCAAATACTTAGAGTCTGTGTTAAAAATTTACTCATAAATGGAATTCAAATTTTCGGCGCTACTCGGTTATAACCACTGCGCCTCTTTCGGGGGCGCAGGGGGATTGAGAGTTAGAGATGCGCGCACTTACCTTAGACATAATTCCGAGCAAGACTCTTGATCAAAAATGCATATAGAGTCTATTTTTTTGCCACGGCCCGAGTTGAAAAACATGCTAAAGCAGCTAAAAAAAGTTGCCCCTGTGTTATTCCCTTCCCCTCCCAATACAGCCCTTGAACCCTATTTAAATGGCTTTTCTGGTCCTTTTATAGCAAAATTATTACATAAAAATGGTTTTTGAGTGCATATAAAAAAGTTGGTTTTGGGGGGGGGGGGTACAATGGAATAGGTCATTATTTTTGGGGGGGGGGGATGTGGTACACTGGAATAGCTTTTTTGGGGGGGGGCGTACAATGGAATAGCGGCAAAGTTTTGTTAGCCTGCTTTTCGATTACGCATCGGGATGATTTTTCCAGGACCACTTCCTCTTTGCAATGTTAACTGATCCTGAAAAATCAGCTCGATGCGTAATCAAAAAGTGGGCTAACAAAACTTTCATTTGCGCGACAAAAAAACTTTTTTTCTTTTTTATCCGGTTGCCATCTTTGATACTTTGTTGGAGAGCCTATATTAAAGCTAACATAAAAATAATGGCTGGTATGTAAAATTGTTTAAAAAAAATATATGAGTTTTACATGGATGAACTTATAAATTTGACGGGATACAGTTGACTATCGATGCAAAGATCACTCAAAAGTTCGTACCCGCCTATAGTCCGACACTTTGTTACACGAGATTTTGAAGTCTTTTGCCATTTTCATCTTTGGTCTGTCTAGTCCGAAAAATCACAATTTTTTTATTTTGTCGACTTTTTTTTTTGAAAATAGCGGTATTTTTTGCCAAATATAATGATAACGATATAATGATAACCGTCGATATAATGAACACTTCATTTCAAAAAAGGTGATCATTATATCGAGAGCCGCGGGTCTTAAAATAGGAATCTTTGCGGTTTTTCGGACTAGGCTAACCAAAGATAAGTGACAGAAAGATTGCTTTAATATAGCGGGCGAAATACACCATACGGCAATGAAGTTTCTGGGTGATGGTCGTATTGAAAGTCTACTGTAAATCATTATTTTAGCGGACGAAATTTTTCGCGGTTTTGAGTATACCTGTTGACTAAAAATAAACACTGCCCCTTTGACACAATTCTGATTTATTTCAATTTGTTGTGCTTTCTGTTTTTTAAAATAAAGTTTACTTTTACTTCAGAAAGACAATACATCAATTGAAAACATTACACTGTGAACTCTTGCATTTCAACTGTTTTTGCACAGAAATACAATAAACACAGATTGCGAAAAAAACGAAAAATGCACAGCAATAACCCTGTGCACGTTGTCCACATTTGTCGATTCCACCCAATTTTCAATGCACCTTTCGAGCATTACTAAAAAAACAGTGATAAGAAAAGTCACGAGAGAATAGAGACCATTGACTGTTATACTTGTTTTATTTGTTTGGACAAACGCTTGCCGGGTGTGATTATAGTAGTTGAAGTATGGGAGATAAGAATTTTGATAAATATATTTGCACGCACCGCTGCTCTTAAAGACATTCCATGTCTTAAAAATTTCATTTTAGACATTTTCAGTTTTTTATGGCCAAAAATCCTCTTCCTAAACCGAAAATGGTACTACCGCACGTCATTGAGAACAATGGTGAATAGATTAGAATGATTAGAGCGCTGATATTTGTTCTCGAGATCGTGTAATTTTCCCCAGATTGAATCCACCTTTCTTTTAGTATTTTCCTATCCTAAACGAGCTTTTTTTGGATTGAATTGGCTTAAATAAGGCGTATTTAAGTGAGATGACATGCGATTGGCTAGCCCAAAGAAATCGTTTCCGCACAGGGTTCGACACTTTTCACCTTAAATTTCGGAGCTATTTGCTAAATGTAATTAGCCAGCCTGGTGCGAAAATTGCAAGGGTTCTGATTTTTCCGATGATTTTTGTGAAATACTATAATTTCGCCATTTATACCTGAAACTCTCACAATAACGCACGCATGTTTTCTAAATAGGCGTGCGTTATTGGGAGAGTTGTGGGTCTAAATGGCGTAATTTTAGTGTTTTACAAAAACGATCGGCAAAATTGGAACCCTTACAATTTTTTGCACTAGGCTTGCGAATTACATTTATCAAATAGCTCCGAAATTTTAGGTAAAAAAGTGTTGGACCTAGGCGGGAACGAACTTTATTATTTATTTACAGAGTCGACTGTAAAAAAAACTAGCCTGTCAAAGGCTACATTAATCATAGCATATACTTACAGTTGCACACTCCACTGCTTTCCACTACACTGACCATAGTAACTGCAGTATAGTTACATGGTCAATACTAACTCTTTGCACTTTGTCTATCTTTGCCTTAAATATACACTAAAAAATACACTATTTGCATACACTACTGCTTTTAAAATCACTCCATATCTCTAAAATTTAATTTCAGGCATTTTCAGTTTTGTGTGAAACGAAGCCTCTTCCCAGTCCAAAAATGAACCCATCTCTTTGTATGCACGATCTTGGAGGTAATTATAAAAATAATTTAACTTGATCCTATGTTGTTTTTGCCATTAAAAAGTGCTACCAGACAAATTATGAAAAGTAATATTAGAAATTGTCTGGTAGACATTAAACAGTGCTTGGGTTTTAAAATCAAAAACATATGAATTTCAAAATAGAACGCTTAAATACTAGAATCAAAACTACAGTGAACTTGGCTGATTTATGAGGTCAACATAACCATACCATCTTAACCACCTATAAAAACAACAATTTTAGTCAAGCCAATAATACCAATTGCCGACATAAACACTAAAACAACCAAATATTCGGAAGAAGAGGTAGATGCTCGTAACAAACTAGCCACTCTCTACCGTATGGTCGACTTTTTCCAATGGTCTCAGGGAATTTACAATCACATCACGGTGTGGCATCATATATTTTTTAAATTTAAATAGTTTTAAAACGTGTATTTTAGCTCCGTTTGCCCAACCACACTGGAGACCCTACCAAATCAGAGATTTTGATCAACCCCCTAGGCCTGCTCTATAAGGAAATGACCGCCAGCAGTTTAGTCAAGATTACTCACGAAGGCGGTGTTCTCGACCCTGGAAGCACCCCTTTGGGCATCAACCAGGCTGGTTTTATTTTGCACACTGCTGTGCATGAGGCCAGAGAGGATGTGGCTTGTGTGTTGCATATGCACACCGGTGCTTGTGCTGCTGTGTCCGCCATGAAATGTGGGTTGATTGTTGGACTTAGCCAAGAGTCAATGATCATCGGACCACCTGCTTATCATTGCTATGAAGTTAGTATTTTAGATGCTAATTTTTAGATGCTAATCTTTTTAAAATTTTATAGGGTATGCTCTCTAACGAAGATGAAAAGAAATTGATTGCACAGCATTTGGGAGACAAAAAAGTAATTTTTTATATAAATTGGGTTTGGGAAAATTCACTAAAAATACTTGAAGGTGATCTTCCTGCGCAACCATGGTTTGGCAGTGTGTGGTGCCACAGTGGAGGAAGCTCTGCATTTGGCCTACAACACCCTGATTGCTTGTGAAATTCAGGTAGAATAGTCAATTATTTTATTATTTAAGATGAATCTTTGCTAATTGCACTTATTACCTTAGGTGCGCGCTCTGAGTGTGGGCTTGGACAATTTGATACTTCCTAGTGCCAAGGGTATTCAGATCGCTTACGACACTGCTCAGCACGGAGGTACTTTAACAAGATTTACTTGATTCGAATATTATTTTGTTCCAGCCAATGGAATGGGAAGAAGTGCCACAGCCGACGGTAAAATGGTGCACAGTTTTGAAACTATTGGCGCTGTGGACTGGGGGCTTGGAGAGCTGGAATGGGAGGCTCATATGCGCATTGTGGATGCAGCTGTAAGATTCTGAGTTTTTACATAAAAAAAACTAGACTTGATAAAAAAAATACTAGATAAAATTTTTTAAAGTTGTTAAATGCAACATTTCTTATTTTTTACCCTAACTTTGGTCGAAATGATTTCCTGCCACTCTAAACTTGATTAATTTAACGTACATTTATTTTTTATTAATAAAACATTTCAGGGCTACAAAACTGGATATAAATATAAATTGCCAGCCCTGAACGATGTGATCCCAAAACATTAGTAGTTGAAATGATATTTAATTAACTATTCGATTGTGTCTTAGAATTGTATTTTTCATTTGAATAAATAAAAATCATAAAATAACACAAATAATAGTTTACACCCTTAAATTTAACCTCTTTTAACATCATTGTTTAAAAGAGAAGTTTTGTAATTTTGTCCTTTTATTAATACCACGTTGACCCTTCAGAAAATAGGAGTTCACGGTTTTGGGTTCAAACGAAAGGTTACAATATGCTCAGTAGGATAGTATCAAATTCGGTTAATTTGGTTAAAACACGATTTATAGCGAGTCAGGAATTCCGAAGCTCAGCGAAAACATGGTTCACCCACTAGTTTTGGCCGGTGACACGACACTTGTGGCCGTCACTTGCGGCCCGACATTTGCGGCCGACACTTGCGGCCGACACTTGCGGCCCAACATTTGCAGCTCGATATTTTGTGATGAAATTTTCGATTCGTTGGCTTTTCGCCTGAGCCAAGCACTTTTTGAGTGCTAGGCTGAATCAATAGATGGCTGGGCCTTTGGCCCGGTCTTGTAAAAGGAGGAAAAATGCTTTTCGGGCAAAAAACAAAGATGTTGAACATGGTTTTGAATACTGTGGCCTACCGCATAAATAACTCTGGTATGCATGCTTTTTCATGCATCCAGAGTCACTTTCGAGTGGTTTGCGTCCAAGGTACCGTATTCTCTCTAATTATACACCACCCTCAAGGAGGGGTTAAAAAAATTTACACCACTCTCTAATTTTAAACAACTCTCTATTTTCACACCACCCTCAAAAAGCTAATACTAGATAATTACAAAAACGATTTTAAATAATTTTAAAAGTTTTCACCAAAAGGAAATCCAAGGGCACCTGGAGCAGAAACTTATTCACAGTGGATCTACGAGGGATAGGCAAATTTACCAAAACAAGCAATTGCAAACTCGCTCAAGACATGTGGTGTAACAAACGCGCTCGATGGTTCCGAAGATGGGTTGATTCATTGCTTTAAACAAGGTGGGGCGGTTCCGAATGGATGGGAGCTTTTGGATAATGCGCGCAAATTTTCTTTTATCGAAACTCTGCTTGTGGAAGAACTGCTTGGTCCTAGCTGGTTGATGAAATCGACGAAGAAGAAGATCAGCTCAAGGAATATGAAAAAGATTGTTCTACTGATTGTTAATTTCGTCTTTTTGTTCATTTTCATTTGGCGAATAAATGTTTGTTGAATCTGTTATTAGCTGGTCATTTGAGTGGTTGGAAATTTTACACCACTCTCTAATTATACACCACCCTCGAGAAGGGGTTGAAAAATTTTACACCATGGTGTATAATTAAAGAGAATACGGTACGAGGGTGTGCGCATCTCAACTCCAAGCCCCCTGGGCCCCGAAGGGGGCGCAGGGGGCTTGAGAGTTAGAGATGCGCACACTCACTTAGCTTAGACATGATTCCGAGAAGTACTCTTGATCATAAAATGCATATAGAGACTCTTTTTGTCAAGTCCTATGTTGAAAAACATGGCAAAGCAGCCAAATAAGTTACTTAATACCTTAATACCTAGCCCTGTATTATGGCTTTCCCCTATAGGTACAACTCCTCAACCATTTTTAAATAGCTTTTCTGGACTTTTAAATATCGGGCCGCAAGTGTCGGGCCGCAAGTGTCGGCCGCAAATGTCGGCCGCAAGTGTCGGCCGCAAGTTTCCGGGCCGCAAGTGTCGTATAACCTTTTGGCCTTGAGGAGGCTGTCCTAATAGAGACGGCCGCTCTATTAGAATAAATACGGTATTCCTTAACCCAATATTCAAAGGAGAAGTTTTGTAATTTTGTAATCTGGTCGGATCCCTCGGAAAATGGAAATTGAGTGTTTGGGCTTAAACAAAAGCCTACGATGTGCTGAGTACGATAGCACCAAAATCGGTCATTTTTTCTTAAAAATTAGCCAAGATGTGGCCTCCATAGTGTTACTCAGAAAAATCACTGCATTTCTTAAAAAAGTTCATGCTTAGTGAAAATGTAACGAGATGCATTAGTTGAAAAGCCTCTTCGACACAGAATAAGCTTCTTTTTCTAATATGCCCAAAAACTATACACTCTGCTGCTTAAACTCGTGTTTGATTCATTTTCTGAGGCTGTTCTACATGGTGAAAACGATAGCAAGCATGTTTCAAGCCGAAGGCTAAAAAAGGGAAAAAATAGATCAGATACATAAGGCCGGAGTGAAGGATCACAGCGCCTAAAATACGTCTTCTATCGTTTTTACCATGTAAAAAAACCCTAGAAATAGTTATAACATTATTTCGAGCGATTCAGGAATTCCGAAGTCCTGCCCATGTTTTATTGCATTTTTAACGCAAAGTCAAAAAAATTAGAGGTTTAAAAATAGAACGGCTGGCCGTCCTTATGTTTTACGTGAAAATGTTATTTAAAATACTAATGAAGGGTAATCTTCTTTTGGCAGTAATTTTTGGACTTGAACTGTCGGTTGTGGCTAGGTGGGCTATAGCAGGTGGGCTATAGCACCATTATCATTTGAATGTTTTTTATTTAAAAAAATCATTTAATTTCGGAGAAGACAATATAAAAAATCCTTGTACATTTCCGGCAATCACAAACGGCCACAAAACCAAAATGATGACTATACAGTTTGCTTAAAAGGATTGCTATCTCATTATATAATTTTGAAAATGGTGTGAATAAGTATGTTTAGATGACTAATATTAGAAATAGTTCATACCAAATTTCAATCAGCAATAATCTAACTAATCTAACTAGATGTTAGTAAGTTTTAGCATTTAATTACTACAACCCAAATTTCAATTACCTTTTTGCTTATCTAATTTATAAAAATGCATACCGTATTCTCTCTAATTATAGACCCACTCGACTTTGAAGGTCTGTATCTCGGAGCAGAATTTTTTTTGCAAAACTATTCCTTGCTTTTTCTTGACTCCCACGGGCTCTACCGATTCCACTTTTTAGATCTTGGTTGGCACCCGAAAATCTCGAGATCCAATTGAAAATTGTCCGATCTTCGGGAGGTTGAAAATTATAGACCCGGGTCTATAATTATAGATAATACGGTAGTAAGGTCAAAAAATGGAAAAGTTAATTAAGTAGCTCGAATTTTAGTCTCTACACACAAAATTTACTTTAATTGACGTTTAATACGCGAAAAAAGGTTTGAGTATACAATCCCCCCTCGGATGGAAGACATAACTCCATATTCGTGTTTCTCGTCCCGATTTCATGAGAAAGCCGCGCGTTTTTTTGGTTCTGAGAAAAAAAAAATTTCGAACCACAGGGGGTATCATGGTTTTTTAGTCGAAATTTAAAAAATTTAAATTGGCGCCTTTTGAATTTAAAAGGGATTAAGGGCTGTATAGGGAGGGGAAGGGAATAAAAGGGGCCACTAATCATAGAGGGCCCACTAACAAGAAGGTGTTGAACATAGTTTTGAATACTTAATATAAACAAACTCTGGTATGCATGTTTTTTCATGCATCCAGAGTCACTTTCGAGTGATTTGCGTCTAAGGTATGTGGGTGTTCGCATCTCAACTCCAAGCTTGAGAGTTAGAGATACGCGCACTCACTTACCTTAGACATGAATCTGAGAAGCACTATTCATCATAAAATGCATGTAGAGTTTCTTTTTGCCACGGCCCAGTTGAAAAACATGGTGAGGCAGGCGAAGAATACAAAAAAGAAACAACCAAAAAAGAGTTGGTCATTGGACTTAAAAAATTATGTACCGCATTTCAGTATTTTTGACTATCTTTTATAAAGTGGTGCTAAAATTATGAATCAATTGCTAAATCTAGTAATTTGGCTGTGTTTAGTTTAGTACAATTGAAAAAGTCGCATATGCCATACCTTTATGCATTTTTCTGCTCTTGACCTGACCTTGCTTATGCCTGAAGCCTGAATAATCTTTAAAAAACAACAGGATGGACCAAGGCAAATACTCTCCTATATTGGAAACCCTCCTATTTCGGTAAATTAGTGTTCCGTAAAACAGGTCAGCTGTTTGCAAGTTCAGTGTCAATCGCTTGCCTATGTCGTTTAAACAAAGGGCGCTACTAGTGAATCTACTTTAGTCATTTCATTAGAAGTCTAGTCAAAATAGACCTTAAAAGAGGGTTCTTCATATTGAGCCTATTTTATAAATGTCGACTTTTGGGCAATTAATGTTGCAGTTTAAGAGCTTACCAAAGTTAAACCCTAAATTTTTAGAAATGAAAAACCGATTGTCTCACCTTTTGATTATCTTCATTTTTATAAAGATATCAGAATTTGCGGAAATGGTTAAACCGCTGTCTCCTTGTGCTAATTGGGTCTTCTGCGGAGTGAATCTGTTTAATCTGACTGAATCATGTGATAGCACTGTAAAATTTCAGCTTGTTGTGTTAATCGAAAATCAAAGTTTTAGCATGAACATTTTTTGAGTGAAATTGAAACGATAGGCAGTAAAAAGTGCAAGTAAGATTTTGTCTTAGTTTCAAAATGTTTTTTTTATTGTTTTAAGAGCCTTGAGTAACTTGACTAGTTGCTTGGACCTTCATGTTCATGAGCCCGTTCTGGGTATGCATTTAAAGCATGTTTTAGCCTGGGATTTTAAGAGGTCCATATCACCCAGAACACTTTTAAAAGCCGTAAAAAATTCAGGCTCGAGAATAACTGACTTTTTCGTAATTTTTTTTTCCTTTTAAAGAAATAAATAAATAATTTTTTGGACTTCTAAAAATAGATCGATTCTCCTGAAGCTATCTGGTTTTCTAATATTTTCAGTATCTGATTTCTAATTGTGATTTTTTAAACATCTGATTTCTGGTTCTGATTATCGAAAAAGTCGGTTCCAGCTTTGGTGTACACTAAACTTAAACAACGAGAAAGACAATCAAAAATTGGTGTAAATTTTTAGTAGAACCGATAACAAGTATTCATACGAATTTTTTAGTTTGACTTTAAAATGGTTTATTTGACTGTAAAAAGTTTATCATTTATAGAAATAAATGTGCAAAAAGAGAAGCGAAACGTCACTGTGAAGGAGATGCGACAGAAGTACAAGTTAAATGAGTACATCTGTAGTTTGCCAAACAGTAAGTGTGTATCCTAAAATACTTACATAATTTTGAGATATTTAGATGCCGCGAAGGGGTCCTATGATTGTTTTAAAAGGTAATTTGTTTTTTTCAATATTAATATTATATTATCAAACAAATGTGTTTATTAAAAATTTAAAGTTGATTCTATAACTTTTAGCACAACCAATTATAAAAATACAGTCGACGCTCGATATAACGAAAAACCCAAAACCTCCCGCCCAGCGCCCCTCCGCTGAAGTTGCAGCAAAACTCCAACTATTGGAGGCAAAATTCTGACTACCGTATTTCTTCTAATAACCGCACACCCCCAACTTTGAGTACTTATATCTCGGAGCAGAGTAAATATTTTTATGAGCTGTTTGATGCATTTTCTTAACTCCGACGAGCTCTACCGATTCCACTTTTCAGATCTCGGTTGAGCACCCGAAAATACCGAGATCGAATTCGGAAATTTACGATTTTTGGGTGATTGAAAAATAAGCGCACATGTGCGGCAATTAGAAGAAATACGGTATTTACGTCAAATTCTGACTTTTTGCGGCGAAATTCCTATTTGCCCTTTTTTATTTCCGATGATTGAAATTAACCTCTATTCGTCTACCACGATAACTTTTGATTAATCAATCGACAGTTGCACTAATTATTGTTAAATTTTTCGACATTTTCAGCCATCCTAAGGTTGTGGAGTTGCAGAAATTGTTTGTCGGTAACGAAATGTACCTTCCAAGTCTAGGCACCTGCGGGTAAATTTTAGTACATATAATAATGTTTAGATTTCACTTCTTTACAGAGCTACTATGAGTCTATTGAAGCGTGTAGAATCTACTTTGAGAGAAAATTGTGGAAACACTGCTACCAACATCATTTTTAACGTTACTAACCTCTATTTGTTGGGGTAGTTGGCTGCAAAAAATTCGCATTAAACTTACAGTTTTACAGCAAGAATGCTACTGATGGAGACAAATTCCTGCAAGATTGTGACGACCTTTCTAAATACTTGACTTCAAGCAGTGGTGTACATGCTTCTCTGCTTTTCGGCAGTTTCTTCAACATCGTTGTGGTCACCTACTTGTATTTTAAATAAAATGAAAAAATTATGCTTGTTTGAATGAATAATGCTAACTAAATAATTGTTGGGAATTTTTAAGTTTCCAGTTTTTTTTTGATTTTACTAAATTAATCTGTAATAAATTTTTAAACAAAAATTTCAACACATTTTTTTATTAACTTTCAAGCGCCAAACAAAATTCGACCATAGTAGCAAATACAAACCAAAACCCCCTAACCACCCCCCCCCCCCCTTTTTACTCGAAAATTTGACCCTAGTAGCGAATACAAAACCAAAGCTGTAATTTTGACCCGCCGCTATCGCTGCCGCTCATTTTTTGGACCCGCCGCTTATTTCGATTTGAGGGCCTGTTTTGGGGTCAAGATAATCATTTTGAAAAACGTGGCGAACTGGTTGTGGGACGAACTGGCCTATTCTCCCAGCTGAAGTCGCCTAAATCGCACGAGCTGGTCTTACAGTGATGCCTAGGCTTGTTAAAAAGGGGCAACACAATCATGTGGTTGTGTGGTGCAGTGGTATGGCTTTAGGTTATCTATTTCATGTCGCAGGTTCGATCCCACCCGAGAAAACAGCCAAAAAGATCCTGAAAATGCGCATGGTTAGCCGGTTAGCTATTTTGGTCCCTTCTTGGCTGTTTTTTCAAATTTTAGGTGAAGCTTGTATTTCTTCTGTTTGCAATGATTTTTGAAGTAGGGGCTCAAAATATCTTGTGCATCTAATGGCGCTAAAAATTTATCTATATGCTTTGAGAATTTCCGAGAACAATCCGGTGAACCGAAACTATACATTAGCTGGTCTCGTCCTACTCTATTCGGGCACAACGAAAATTAAAAAACAGTGCTTTTGACAAGTTTCAGATATGTGTTTTAAACAAAATCGCCTTTTTTCAGGACCAAATTGCTTTTTTCAAAATTATCTACATAATGTTTTTTTATTATTATTTTATATTTTTTTTTATATTTTATTAAAATTCGCATTAAACTTACAGTTTTACAGCAAGAATGCTACTGATGGAGACAAATTCCTGCTTTGGAGACAATGGAGACAAATTCATAATATCAAAAAACAGTGGATGAAATGATTTTTGACTTTGATATACAGTAAACCCTCGATTTAACGGCCCCTTGGGCTCAGTTTGGTTGGGTTTGACTGAAACCTAAGGAGTTATACCTCCGATTGATGGCCCCTTGATTTAACGCCTTTATATCAAGAATACTCTGTAGTTTCGCCAAAATAAGAATTTTTCGAGACGTTATAACGAGCGGGACGTTATATCGAGCGTCGTAATAACGAAAATAACAAGTGTCTACTGTAGTGCACTTTTTACGCGTCCTCAGAGACCAATTTACATATCGAGAAACAACTGTACACAACTGTAACACAATTTCAGATTTATTTCAGCCGTTGGAATAAAAAAAAATCTGCTTTCAAGTTTTCGTCACAGGATCACTTTTTTTTCGCTTTGTCGACTTTCCTTTCTGGCCAGCCAAATTAGTTTAAAAAAATCGCGCTGTATCGAGTGTAGCGTTATATCGACGTAGGGTTATATCGAGAGTCGACTGTATAGGTCTTTTTGGTGAAGAAAAGAACAGTTTGGGTATTTCTCTTGTAACCACTAAAACCTTGTTTAAAAAGTCAACGAAAAAAAGCTCAAGAAATAAGACTGAAAATAAGTTTAACAAAACATGTTAAAATTGTACCTTTTTTGAACCATGTATTTCTTTAATTGTTTTTCATCATTTCTAAAAACTATGATTCTCTTTTTCAGAGAACTAGAATGTTCTTCATCACACATATGAGTAAAAATAAGAGATCAAAGTTCAAAAAACATATATTGTGAAAGAAATAAAGAACCACATGTGGTGTAGCTTGCCTCACTTGTTTACCAAAACAAGGTTCAGTTTTCGGGGTGTAGCGAGAGACTGGCAGCAGGCAAAAGAAAGAATCAATGATGAAGAAAGAGGAAGCAACGGCTAACAAACAACAACATTTTGCTATAAAAAGGCTCAAACCTAGGAAGTGGAGCAAGTCCATAGTCTTTTCATAATAAACTTTTAGATCTTCAATAGATTTTTATTTAAATAAATTTGTTCTTAGGCACATTGTGGATATTAGAGTGCATGTTTTAAACACAGTGAAAATTATTTCTTCTTTTTGGTTGCGTGAAATTAATCAATAATATATTTATCGTGTTTTTTCAATTCAATTTTTTAAACCAGTGATTTTCAGAAGTACTATTACTAACTCCTACATTCAACTTTCAACTATGTTCGGATTCGGTGAAGACAAAAGCGTGGAAGACTCAGCCCAGGAGAAAATGGAGGATGCCAAGGACTACGCCAGTGAGAAGGCAGGAGAAGCTAAAGAAAGGCTGGAGAGTGCCGGTGAAGCTGCTAAGGAAAAGGCACAAGATTTGGGAGAGTCCGCAAAGGAAAAGGCTGGTGACCTTAAAGACTATGCCAGCCAAAAGGCCAGTGATGCTAAGGACTATGCCAGCGACAAGGCCAGTGATCTCAAAGACTATGCCAGTGAAAAAGCTAGTGATGCCAAGGATTATACAAGTGAGAAGGCAGGTGAAGCCAGAAACTATGCCAGTGAGAAGGCTGGAGAGGCCAAGGACAGGTTGATGGAGGCCGGAGAAGCTGCCAGAGACAAGGCCATTGACCTGAAAGACTCTCTGACAACTACCGATGAAGAGTTGATTAAGGACAAGGCCAATGACTTCACCGAGGCTGGAGATGATCTTCCTGAGGCTAGAGGTAGGCAACTTGTTATATAATAGGCTTAAACATACTTGACCAGATCAGTCATGAACCGTTTTGATTCGAAAAAATTTCTTTCTTTTCTCTAAACTATTATACTCAAAAATGGGGATTTGTTTATCAACACCCAGAAACACACCATCGAAAGTTAGTGTTTTTTTTTAATTAAAAAGGTCAGAAAATTATAATTCCAGTTTCAAATTATCTTTGTAAATTTGTGTCGCAATTCAAATTGTCGCAATTTCCCACAGCCATGAAAAAAGATTATGTTTTCTCTTGAGACGGCATAATTAAGCCTTCAAGAAACATTTTTTTGGAAAACATAGTTCGATTTTCGACTGTTCCGTTTAAAGTATTAATTCTCATATTGATTTTTACTGAAAACCGGAAGTTTCTATAATTTTTTTTATTTTCAAAATTTTGACATTAAGGTTAAAAAATTGTTTTGCAGATATGCCTCGTGTGGCCGCCTTTCTACAAGGAAAGCCTCAGCCAACTATCTAATACAGCTCAAAAATGTATAGAACTACGTGCTAATATATATTTATATTGTTTGATCTATTTGTATAGCATGAAATTGAAATAAACTTTACTTGAAAAGAAATATATCTACAAAACCTACACTTTTTTTTCATACAGCTTTGCAGTATCCAAAATATTAACCGAATTTTTAGAGGTCGTCTTTAAAAATTATCCGTTCGACAATAATTTTCATTCTCAAAACTTTAACAGAGTGTTGGATATTCTCGTCTTTGTGTTCCATTGTTCCACAGTTTTTAAAATCTTAAAAGAATTATCGAAATTCGTTTTTAATTTTTTAACCTACAATAGATGAAAAAGCATCTTCCACATTTATGTCTTGTTTAGCGGAAGTCTGAAATTTCAAATTTCAAAACGAAAATTGAAAATCTAATCTTAAAAACCTCGAAATATAACATGATATTGTTTGACTTGCACCAGCTGATTGCTCGTTCATAGGTCACTGCTCTTTCACTTTTTCTGTCGATCTTATTGCCCAATAACATGAATGAAAACTCTTTTGGTTTGACTCTGTAAAATATTACATACAGTTATCTATAACTTACTATATGCGCATTCGAATAGTAAGTACCCTGCTTGAGCGACGAAAAATCGAATCCAATTATCTAAATTTTGGAAAGATAACTCGTCAGTGACATCATACACCAGAATACAGCAATCTGCTTCGTGGTAGATAGCGCTAATCATTGAGTCATAGGACATTATTCCTAATCTTTCTTGTCCGGCTATATCTTTCTAAAAAAAGCAGGTTATCACAGTTAAAACTAGGGTTGTGCGATGGAATATTTACTAGGTAGAATGTAGAATTTGCACAAATTTAATCGAAGAAAAAGTCCTACCCAGGTAATAAGCCAGGAACACTTTCATAGTTCCCCCATACTCTCGTTTTTTTAAAAGCGACCCAAAATCACCTCCCGAACTTATTTTTTCTGCTCAACACGATAAAAGAGACATATCTTACCACTTTCCAAATGAAAAATTTTAATTTTGTCAAAAAAAACACTAAAAAACCAAATTGCCTTCCACCCCTCAGGCAAAAATAGTCCTTTTAGG
The DNA here is from genome assembly GCA_004194705.1 of Ditylenchus dipsaci. Taxonomy (NCBI): domain Eukaryota; kingdom Metazoa; phylum Nematoda; class Chromadorea; order Rhabditida; family Anguinidae; genus Ditylenchus; species Ditylenchus dipsaci. Next base: position 405,084 of record SADC01001168.1, on the reverse strand, counting down.
GTATTTTTCGTCACTTTAGCCTTTTTCAAGTCAAATGAAGGTAAAAACGATAGATTTTCAACATTTTTTTTCTTTCTGAAACATACCGCATATAGAAACTCTGGTATGCATGCTTTTTCATGCATCCAGAGTTACTTTCGAGCGATTTGTGTCTCAGATACCGTATAACCTCTATTAAACGGGCATTCCCGTTTAATTTTCAACCCCTAAAAAATCGAAAAAAAATATTTTGAGATTTTTGGGTACTCAAAAAAATCTAAAAAGCGGAATCAACTAAGATCGAGGTGATCAAGAAAACGCGAAAAACAGATTTGCAAAAAAAATTTTTTGCGCTGAGATATAGGTCCTTGAGGGTGCCCGTTTATTAGAGGGTGTCCGTTTATTGGAGGGTGTCCGTTTAATAGAGGTTTTACGGTATGTGTGTTCAGGTGGGGGTGATTTTGGGTCACTTTTCGAAAATCCGAAAAGGGGGAACTATAAAAGTAGCAAGCCAGGCTTTATCAGAGGAAATACGGGAGGTGTTTATAATCATAAAATGAGGTTCTTTCTAGTCAAACAAGTATTTTTATAAGGGGCTTCTCAGTAGCTGGTACTTATGCTGCTTACAGTTAACTTTACGGTCCCCGTATACAGCACAAGCACCCAATAGCCTTTTAACGAAAAAAAAAACATTTTAACGGATCAACATTATGAATCGAAATTTCATTCAAGACACCGATAATTTGCAAAAGCTTTGAGTGCGCCTAATCAAAAAGAAACCAACTATGTGTACGTTGACCATTTCATTTCCTGTGTTAACATCATTTTTTAAAATTTGGTTGTTTGCAATTGTGGGCAACTGCTTTGCGTTAAAGTACTTCTGAGCGTATTGAATAGCCACTGAGCTTTTGCCCACTCTTCTGTCGCCAATCATTACTACTTTCAGGTGTCTTCTTTCTACCAAATTCAGACTAGGAGCTACTTTGCTCCTTTTCCTTTCTGAGAAGCATTCTGTTATTGTCCTTAATAGTATTGTAAATGATAAAATGACATTTTTGGGGTTTTTTTCGATTATACCTAAGCCATGTATATTCAGATCGCTTTAGAAATATACAAATAAATATAAAAGCTATAAGACATAAAACCCCAATTAATAAAATTATTTCAAGCATTCAACACAGTCGAATTAAGAAATAAATGTGAATAAATATTGGCAGACGCTATCAATAAAGTAAAAAGACAAAGAAAAATATGCCTCATTGCTCCTTTGATAGCAATAGCATGGTATTCCCTAATAAATTCATAATCAGAACAAGCAATACAGATAGAAACTATAGTGACGTTCACTTTTCAGCAAAGAAAAGACCATATCAGACAAGATCATAGGAAATACTTTGATTTAGACTAAATAATACAAAATTAAAGTTTTTCAGTTAGACGAACTTAGAATTTAAGTCAAAGCTTTGTGAGAAATGGTTTTTTACAATCAGAAATTAAATAAAACCGCTCAGAATCCTGTGGCCAGTGGCCAATGAAAACTGGTTTTAAAGGGCTGACCTCTTCCTACTCGGTGGTCCCCCGCCAATTCAAAAATTTTCTCTCGATCATTGGACTTCTGTACGGATTTTTCCGCCACGTTTCTAACAAAACTAGGCCTGAAATCAAATTTTAGGCTTAGTTTTGTTAGAAACCTAGCGGAAAAATCCGTACAGAAGTCCAATGATCAAGGGAAAATTTTTGAATTGGCGGGGGACCACCGAGTAGGAAGAGGTCACGCCTTTAACATGATGTAGCTCAGCGAGATTTTGTCATTTCACTGATTTGAAAAATTTTTCGGTCTATTTCTAAGATCCGCTATTTAATAAAATCAACTTTCCCACTATGGGAATTGAAAAATTAAATTTCAGAAACGGTCCTCGCACATTGCACTTCGCACCTCACACCTCCATTGTAGCCAAGGCATGATGGGCTAAAGGGGATTTCACAATGAATGGCAGACTCACTTGGCCTACTTTTGGCTGTGATTTTTTTCTTGATGGAAAAATATTCTGTTAGCACCATTTTGTAGTGAACAAAATATGTACCGAAAAAAATCTACGTTAACTATTTTTATTTGATATTTCCGAAATTCGCTCTATTTTTTCGGAAGTCGGAAAACGGAAGTAAAAAACTGCCAGAAATCGGAAGACGGAATTCCGTCCCACCCTGCTGTGAACATATACATAAATTAGAATAGAATTTAGTCGGGTTTTTTTTCGGTCTACCAATTTTTTTCGCGAAAAGTTGTCATTTTTCTGCAAGTAATCAAAATTTGACAACAAATTTTCGTTTCACATTGTTCTCTTTACGTTTATGGTATTTTGACCCTACCGGAGTACCCCGCCCCTCCCCAAATGACATTTTTTCAAACTCCTTCAAAACACCATTTTAGCCATTTTCAAGCATGTTCTACACGTTAAACACGATAAAAAGGTGTAAAGATCATGTGGAAATTTTAAAAATCGGTACTATAAATAACGGTCTGATTAGGTAAAAGATTATTTGAATTTCAACACAATTTCTGAATAGGACAAGAAAGACACTAGCTATTTCGCACTCATTTATTTACACATTACACATAAACATGGCTATATACAATGCAAATATTTACGATCATGTGATACTGGAACTTTTTCTGTGACTTTGAGTTACGGGAGTACCACTCTCTCTTGTAACATCAGCTGAGACCCCATTCTGAAGCGCAATCCGAGTATTCAAAAGTATTCACAACATTTATCGAACGATAGGAAGCGATAATCAGCGAAATGCTTAGGAAGAGAGCCAACACATTGAATAGAGTGAAACCAAAAAACACAGAAAGCACTTTAGGGTTAACATCCAACATGCGACTAAAATCACCAAAAAGCCCGAAGAGAGAGAAGCCAAGGCTGGCCAAATGACGCGGAACAAAAATGCTCTCAAACATAACTAAAGTTTAATGCACCAAATAGAAGAAAAACTTGCATTGAGGACGATACTTGCAGTATAAAGGCAAGTGGAATTCCGAAATGAGCTGCGATAACCATCAATGGCCCGATCGTCGCTATTGATAGAAAGCCGAGTTCCAGTCCTATCCAAACTGCGTTCAATTGTAGATCCACGAGTGCATAGATTTCCACGCCAAGTTGACCGGCACTGAGAAAAAGCATCAACAATGCAAGAACAACCGCAGCGATCTACAAAAAAACACATTCAAAAAAGAAAATCAAAATAATATGAAAATATTACCCGACAAGGACAACACGAACATCTATCTTCATGTTTCTCAGAACTTGGGTTCAACTGCTGATTCGCCAGAGATTGCTGCTGATACGTCTGAGCGCTAGCATACTCACCAGCACACCAGAACAATATTTCGCAGGCGCAATTCCTCAGTATTCAAAACTTTCACACAACGGACACTAGCAATGACTAACATGATGAGCAGGGTGATCATCAAAGCCGGCACAAGAATGACCCCAATAACCAACAATGCTTCAATGCGATTTGCAACAGTTGGTCATAGACCGATCAAAACTATAGCTCCATAATGAACCAAAGATACTAGCTGAAAATGGCACCTGCTTTTAGAAAGTAAAATAAAAAATGGTAATGAAAACGAACGGCGATCACCTCACCGCTAATATAGAGGCACGATGAATCGTTAAAATAGGCTAAGACCCCATCACAGATCCGACTATTTGAAGAAGCACAAGAGCAAGATCAATATATAATCCTGCACGGTTGACACGGTGATACCGTATTCTCTCTAATAGAAGGACACTCTCTATTAGAAGGACACTCTCTATTAGAAGGACAGGGGTCGAGCCCATATTTAGGGGGGTAAACTGTGTTTTATTGCATTTTTATAGTGAAGTCAAAATTTTTTTGAAGGTTGAAAAATAGAAGGACATGTCCTTCTATTAGAGAGAATACGGTAATCACTGATCACATAGATATCCAAACCAGCATGAACTGCACTGATAACGAGGACCAAAATGGCGAATACATTTGCAGCGACCTTTAAATAGCAATTCGTCAGATTAAGTCATGCATCAAACAAAAGCATTACACGACAAGAGCAACACATAAATTGATCGTTGTATGGCTTGGAATTGACGACCCACTGCTGTTGTGTCTGCAGGTACATCTGTCGCTGCTGACGAGACTGGCACATTTGCTGATCCATTTGTGGCGTCTGAGGATAAGCTTGCTGCGGCTGCTGCTGATACGAATATTGCTGCTGATAAGGCTGAGGAAAAGACTGTTGATTCGTTTGCTGCTGAGAATGCGGTCCAGAAAGTGCTTGCTTAGAATGAGATGACCGCTTGGACTCTGGAGCTCGTTCCATTTTAAACTGTAATTTGGTAAATACATTATGAATCAAGAAATTTTCCGGTTTTTACAAAGACAACTACGAAGTACGTTGCAATCTGGGTGAAGTCTGATGTCGAGCCCTAGGCGGGAACCAGGGTTTGCAATTTTAAACGCGATTATGGAAATGCTAGATAGTGTCACTAGCATTTTTCAAACTTTGAAAAAATGCTAGTAAAATGCTAGTCATTTTGACTAGCATTTTTTACGGGACACGGTCATTTCCCCGAAAAATCATTTCCCCGAAAAGTACGTTTCCCCGAAAAGTTCATTTCCCCGAAAAGTTCATTTCCCCGAAAAGTATCATTTCCCCGAAAAGTATCATTTCCCCGAAAAAATTTGAATCTCTATATAGTATTTTGGTCGGTTGTGTCCGTCACACTTTTGACTTCGGAGGCGAAAAATGTGTCGTAGATAGGAAAATTATTTTGTCGCTAATTCTATCGTGTTCTCCAGAATGTAAGCTTTTGTTTGAAAATAAGATCGTCGAGAAATACGCATTCTAAGAGGGGCATTTGCTGATAAACTCGCAATCCTAATTGAACAAAATAGTTAAGCTAAGGAATTTATTGTGTAATACAACAAAAAATCCAAGATCAAGACAAATAAGACGTTTTCAAATATCATTCATAACATAATTGTTAGCTAACCCTTTCAAAAATCCTATTCCTATTAGAGTTTGACCGAAGAAAGACCTGAACAAAGTCATCAGTATTTAAAGTAATATCAAATCTGTTACCGCCTGGATAACAGTTGTTGGCACTGCAGTTGCCTGATTGTTTGCAAGACAAGACGAAACATCAAATCGATATTTATCCGTTTAACAAAATTCTGTTCATAACACAACTTTATTCAAATAATGAATATTTTCAGGGAAACAAACTTTTCGGGGAAATGATAATTTTCGGGGAACGTACTTTCGGGGAAATGAACTTTTCGGGGAAACGATACGTACCCTTTTTTACTAGCATTTTGGAACACATTTTTTTATTGAGTCCCCCATGTATTCTAACTCAAACTCTAACCCCAATATGTAAACATGTTGAAGTTGGAGCTGGAATATAAAGTGTTCACTATGCAATATCGGACACGCCCATTTTGATGCCGCGCCGTTTTGATGCCGCGCACATTTTGATGCCGGCCATTTTGATGCCGACCGTTTTGATGCCGGCCATTTTGATGCTGGCCATTTTGATGCCGCACCAAATTGGTGCTATTCATGAGAAAAAAAAGTTTTTTGCCTGTCTTTGGCCACAACTAAGAGTTTCTGGGCAGCTCTAGGTAAATTGTAAACCTGATACTTGCCCTAAATAGGTATTCACCTCTAAAAATCCAAAATTTTAGGTTTGGCCTAAATCGATAAAAAATCATTGACCCTATCTAAAATCGTGTCCTTAACTAAATTTGGTAATTCCAGAATTTGCAGAGACCTAAATTCTGAAATGTTTTATGCCCTTAAAGTATACAGATGGTGCAGAGATAGCACTACAAAGTTAATGGTAAAAAGAATATTGTAACTAGGTGTAGGCCCTCAGGTGATGTACTAAGGCAGCACCTTGGCATCGGTACTCAGTTTGAAGTGCCAAGGTAGTGTTATTTAGGCAGTAATGTCCAAAAAGCTACCCAGGTGTTTGTATTCAGGTGTTAGTATGCAAGTAGTGTAATATTAGACGTAGTATATTAGACGTGTGAAGAGATACCGTATTTCCTCTAATAAGCGCCCCGGGGCGCTTATTTTTCAACCCCCGTCTAGGGGGCGCTTATTAGAGCGGGGGCGCTTAATGGAGCAGGGGCGCTTATTTTTCAACCTGTCGGCGGCGAGGCCACCAACCTTGTTTAACCCAAACCTTGAGAATTTTAGTTATAGACATTGATTTCCAGAATTTTTTTTTCACAGCTGCTCAAATTCAAAACGCATTATTTATGATAAAAAGGCAACAGAACATACTGAACAAAAAATGCTGAATTTACAAACAAAGAAAAATGCTGGGTTTACAACTTTCGATCATTCAAAAATCGTGAAACTGAGGGTTGAGCGCATACATTTCATCATTCAAATCAACTTCAAAAGATTCGTCGAAGTAAAGAGATTTATTGCTCAGATAAACATTTTCATCGTCTTGGTCTGCGTCTATTTCTTCAGCATCATTCCTCATCTGTCGAATCTCATCTCGCGCATTCAAAAGATCATGGAATCCATCCGGAATCCTTGAAGCAGTGCATTTGGTCGTCCTCGCTTCCATTATGGCTGATAGTGATCCGACAATCTGGGAAAAGAAAGTTTTTTTTAGTAAAGGAAACAAATTTGTGTACGAACTTGAATTTTGTAACTAAAAAACAAGTTTCCCAAAAACATAAATACAAACTAAGCAAAATAACCTTGAGAGGGGGGCGCTTATTAGAGCAGGGGCGCTTATTTTTCAAACCCCCTCCAGGGAGGGCGCTTATTAGAGCGGGGGCGCTTAATGGAGGAGGGGCGCTTATTAGAGGAAATACGGTAGATAAGAACATGTTTTGGGAGGCACCTGGATACCATCACTTGGGTAGTTCCAGCTCTTATTCACTTCGGAGGAACTACTCTTTTTTTATTTTCTATTATTTGCAGTGTGAAACGTGCTGGTCTTGGACGCGAAGCAGCTAACCCAGGGCCGGTACTGAAAAAAGTATTCGTCAACAAAATGGTATTCGTTAATCGCTGGTTTGGTATTATAAAATATGCTCAGGGCAAGATTCTAATCGCAATAGAATAATTTTTATTTAACTTTTATTTATGAAATATCTCATTCGCGCTGGAAACAGGCTTAAAGATCCCAACATATCGGAAGAAATCGAGAAAAGAAACAAAGCAAGAGAAAAGAGTTGTACTCTTATGAATAGTATCAATTTGATGCGGCATCAAATTGTCCGGCATCAAAATGGGCGGCTTTAAAAACGGTCGGCATCAAAATGGTCGGCAGGGCTTAACACGCGAAGGCCGGACTGTGAGATGGGCTGCTTCTGGTGCATAATTTCATGGAAAATCCGATTTACATTTTTAATTTTTTTTATACGGAATAAAGTGGTCAAAAAAACGATTTAAAAAACTGTCAATTTCGAATACATTTTCAGGCGCTAGTACAGAATAACTTAACCGCCCCCCCCCCCAAATCGGACCTTTTCAAAATCGCTGTGACTACCCTTTCAAATAACAAGTTTAGGCTTGGGGGTAGGCCAGCGTACGGAAGTTGTGACTAATAAATACTTTACGCGCATTTTCGGGGTGTGGGACATATATTTGGGTAGTCTTCACTTAAGTTTTAAAAGAAAAATGGGGGGGGGGTGTCAGTGTATTCTATACTAGGGTCCATTCTCAACATTCCAACGGCCATAACTGGCATTTTTGGTAGACACTCTTTTTATCTTTGCTTCATTTTAAAACCAATTAAAAAGGCTTTCAAATGACATACTACACGCTCTCATAGGTTTAAAATTTAAAATAAAATAATTAAAATTACAAAAAAATCCATCGTTTGAAAATCGAACTTTCTGCAAATTTTGACTCGCAAACCTACTTTACAGGCTATATTGGAAATCAGAATTTTATGGCATGTGAAAGAGCGCTAAATTTTGGTTCTAGAAGTGGTCATGGTTCAATTCCATCTTATACCGGAGACAAGACAACAAGCTAATTTTGAAAATTTTAAGCCAAAACAATTTGACCCTAAAAACACCCAAAAACCAGTAATTTTTTCATAGAAATTATGGTGTTTGCACATTGTTTTTGTAATTTTCTCAACAATATACAAGGTTTTTAAAAAAGTGTAGATAATATATAACCATGCTTCCAACATATTTCTTGAATCCTTTCAGAAAAAAGTAACCACTGTCTCGCTTTAATTTCATTTATTCTCTACCAATTTCATTTATTTATCGACGCGTTTCGGGATTTTTCGAAGTCAGAATTTCATGGTGAACCAGAAAGAAATATTTCTTCACCAAAATAACTTCAGAAAAATAAGGTAGCTAGCCAAGGTTTGACCAGGGAAGAAATGAATATTTTTAAACGGTGGGATTTCGGTTTTATTTACGAACTGAGGTTTTTTGCAATTTTAATTAACATGATTATACTTATCCTTGTACTGAAAATGACGCGAAGAAGCAGAGCTACATTTCAAAGCTAAAACGTTGAAAAAATTGTTTCGGGCGTTTTTTTGAGCTAGCCAAGATAGTTCACTCATGCTCTTCACAGCTCAGTAAAGCTTGCCAAACTTCTCTTTGACAAATTTCGCTTTTGACAAGTCTTCCCTAGCCAAAAAAAGTAATTCAAAGGATCATTTACTATAATAATATATTAAAAAAAAAGCTCATTTGATTTAACGCTCAAAAGTAGCACACAAAACTTTTGTTTGAATTTTCATATATTATTGTGATTAAATTTTGTATTCTAAAGCAGAAATGGCTGAATACGAACGAATCGATGGTCAAGAGGACGATTGGGACGAAGAAGATGAAAACTTGTCTCCACCACCCAGGCGCAGCCAAAGTGGGTACAGCAGAGGTGGATTTACTAGCGGTGGATTTTCTAATGGAGGCTTTGGATTTAGTCGGCCTTCATTTAGTGTAAGATTTAGCGAGTCAATAGCAGACGTTTGAAATGCATCTTTCTTGATTCAAAAGCCATTTTTATTTGTAATAAATTTAGAATAACTCTTTCGCAAACAGTGGTTTTGGAAATAATTCGAGCAGAGCCTTTGTTCCTCGCTTTGTAAGTTATTTGTTTTTAGCTAATCTTTTTTTCCAAAAAAATGAATGCTCCCGCTACTAAAAAGCCAATCCTACCTTTCTTTAAATAAAATGGATGGCTATATTTTTAGTGGTGAATAAAAAAGTCTAAAAAGGGCAACGTCTGAATTTTCTTGAATTTTGGACTAGACTGAAAAATAAATATTGATCAAAACATTTCGAAAATAAAAAATTTTTCGGAACAAAACTTTTTGGAATATCCTACAGTTTTACTTATGCAGCTTTAGTCTAGACCACTGTTTTAAAATTTTATTAGTCTAGTTTCAAACCTGACTCGGGCTGAACCAAATTATTCGGTACCCATTTTCAACCCATCGGTATCCATAATTAGAAATTTTAAATCTTAAAATTCTCGGCTTCTACCTGAAAAGTCTCCGCTTTTTTGAGTTTTGCCTTAAAAAACTGAAATCTCTCCACTATTGCTAAAATCTATTCGCTTTTGTTGAAATCTCTCTACTTTTGTTGAAATCTGTCCGTTTTCAGCTGAAATGTCTCTTTTTCGTTAATATCTCTCCGCTTTTGAACTGAATTAAATTTCAACAAAAGCGCAGAGATTTTAACAAAAGTGGAGACTTTTCAGCTGAAAACGGAGAGATTTCAGCCAAAGGCGAAGAGGTTTCAACAGAAGCGGAGACTTCTCAGACAAAGGCGGAGACATTTCAGATAAAAGCGGAGACTTTTCAGCTAGAAGAGGAGAGATTTTATTCTCTCACAATTATAAATCGCTTCATATCAAAATATGAATAGCAGATAACTAAACAAATATGCAAGGAGGAAACAAGGCGTAAAATCCGGCAGCTATTCTTAACTAGATCCGGAACCTCAATAGAATTATTTTTGTTTAAGAAGAAATAATAGAAATGTTTTTTGGCAAAATAAGAAAATCGGACTTGTGTTTTTGATTCCTAATTTCTAGTGTTTTCAGTTCAATTTTGGTTTTTTGCATTAAGAAAATGTTAAGAGTCTTAGAGATAATTCACGAACTGCGTCTAACAGGTGTTGAAAAACTTAAAAAATAGAGTGATTACCGTTTTTTATAAAATCTAATTTTATATATTTAGAGCAAGCAGCCGGGATGTTCTTCAAACAAAGATGAATATGACGATCGAAAAGCTTACCTTAATTCAAAAAACAAAAATCAAGTAATTTTTATTTTCAATAATCTAAACCTTTTGTAATTTCGACTTCGCAGGTGTGATTAAAAAGGCCCAAGTTTTGGTGGATGAGATCAGCAAGCTGTATATCAACCAAGAAATGAGTGATGTGGTCATTATAGCTGAAAATCAGCGCTTTCCAGCCCATAAATTTTTGCTTTCTGTTCGAAGTAACTACTTCAAGTAATTTTTTCAGAAAAATAATAATAAATTAATTAATCAAATTGATTTATTAGGGCAATGTTTGGCACGGGAATGCGAGAATCCACTCAGCAAGACATTACTTTGATCGATACTCCAGCTAAGCCTTTTTCTCTGCTTCTGCGCTATGTTTATACCGGTCAAATGGTTTTGCACGCTGATGACTATCAACAAACTATAGAAGTCTTAGCTTTGGCCAACAAATACGAGTTTCCTGTCTTGCAAGAACAAATAGTAGCACATCTTCATGTATGGTTTTTTTCGGTCATCAAAGTCGAAATAATTTTTAAAACAGAGTAGTCTGAGTAGTTCTGTCTCTGAATTTGAAAATGTGGATTATAGAAAAATTTATGGATGTTCGAAAGTGGATAAGGGTATACTGCTAGTTGAAAGATCACATTTGAGAATTGAAGTCTGGCTTCACAGAAACTCGAAAGACGAGGAATTGTCGGATAGCAAAATTTGATGACTTTGTAAAAACCTTTGCATTTTTTTTTCAAAGTAAAAGACACGCTAAATTGTATTTTGTTTATTACAAGTTTTTCTACAAAAAATTGTGTAACGTTAACTGCGTCCCAGTATCAATTTTCAACGTGTGCCCAATCCAGTAAAAAATAAGAAACGAATTTAAAAATTTGGCCAAACATGGGTTAATCTTGGTTTCTGGCCAAGATCTTGCTTGGCCGTTTTAAAAAATATTGGCTTTGGTCTAGGTCAAAATTATGGTTAAAAATCTTTTCTTGGAATTTTACTTGATCCCCACTTTCTGTCTCTAGTTTCCTGACACATTCTATTGGCTCACCTAATATTTATACCTACCAGTGCGAAGAAATCCTTGTATTTTCATTGAAATCTTGAAACCCCATTTTTAAATTTAAAACCCGAAGTAACAGGAGATTTTATGAAACTTGTGCGAATTTTTTTGAGACCCTAAATGTGACCAAAAATTAAAGTTCTGAAAACCTTGATTATTCGATGCTAGCGCCGAATTTCTCAAGGGCTTTTGTACAGTTCCTAACTTTTTGAAGATTTTAAGGCTATTTTGTCGCTTGAAAACGTCTGTGCTATTTACTTTGCCGCTGAACTGTTTTCATCTGAGCCCTTGTTAGACAGCTGCATTTATTTCCTTGAAATGTCTAAGCTCGATATTGTCACTTCCAAAGTCAGTTGTTAATTTTCTCAGTAAGATCAATAAATGGTTGGTATTTTTCAGGCTTTTCTGAACTTTTCACTAGATGTGGTAAAAGTGATAGTAGAGAAATTAGTATGGTCCGAAAATATAGAAGCGCTTATTTATGGTCTGAAGCGATGGATCATAGCTAATGATGAACAGGTAATATTTAAATTTATCCGTAAATAGATCACCGAATGTTCACTTTATTAATTTTTCGACTGAATAATAATAAAAACTGAGGTATCTGAATTTCGCAGCAAATATTTGTTCCGCATTTTGCAGCGAATTTAGACAAAATCATAGAGGCGACCAAGCACTTTGATATAAATTTTTCCAATAAGGGCCTAATATATTTTTTGCTATGTTTGAAACATCTTTGCCGAAAATAATATTTTCGCAAAAAAATTACTGTCTGGACATTTAAAGTTTACAAAATTCTGGTCCAAAAGCAATTTGTATGTGAAAAATGCTCAAACATGGTAGAAACCCTGCAGAAAAAAATATTAGGCTATCATTGGAAAAAGTCATCTGAAAGCGCTTGGCCCCGTGTGATTTTGGCTAAATTGGCGGCAAATTAAAATTCAGATATGCCCTGGAAAAACAGGGCGTGGCAAGACTTGACCAAAAAAATTTGCGACAGATGATTTACGAACAACATATTTTGCGCTACGAAAATCGCATTGTAAGAATTACGACTGTTAGATAAGAGAATGTGAGAATTGAGCTCCAAGAAATGAACCCGAATATTTGCGCTGCGTCCTTATCCGCTGCAAGATCTGCGACTGATAATTTGCACGCCAAGATATCCCACGAAAATTGTGACGCAAGATTTGATACTGTTAGACAAGAGACTGTGAATGATTTTTGCACTGCAAGATTTGCCACGCAAGATTTTTAATGGGCAAAATTGCAAAGTTATTCAAAAACGATTGGCACAATTGGAATTCTTGCAATTTTCGTTACGAGAATGTCAAAACAGAACTGGCAAAGACTTTCAAAATCAAGGATCCTCGCAAGTCTTGCAGTTCAAAAGATACAGCGCAAATCTTGGACCTTATGTACTTTGGGGGGGGGGCACCGATTTTTTCACCTCGGTTTTTCTTCAATTTTTACATGTTGATTCTAATAATCATAATAATTATGTTAACCGTCTCTTAGTGACCATAGAAAATATGTTGATTAAAGTGATCATGGTCAATTAAATCACCATAATTAACTTGATCACTATATAAAACGTAAAAATTTTGGTGAAAAAATCGGTGGCCCCCCCCCAAGTACATAAGGTCCCAAATCTTCGTGCGCAAATATTGGAGTTGAAATCTCACAGTTTATTGTCTAACAGTTGTGAAAAATACGGTACAATTTTTGCGTCCCATACGTTGATTCACATATCGTGAGGTGCAAATCTTGCGCTACATAAGGATGCATCTCGAATCTAAGGGCGCGTTTCTCGCAGTTCAAATCTCGCAATTACTTAAGTTGCTTTATGAAATCATTTGATCTCAGTTCTTATTGCTCAATTCTTGCCATGCCAAAAACAACACTGGTTTTTAAAATATAAATGCAGAAAATTGTTTTATCTGGCAGTAAAAAAGAGGTTTACAGATTGAACATATTCGTCCAATCATCAAACCCATGCAACTAGAGTTGATTCAAATAGACCAGAAGCTTCACATAGTCAAGTCTTTTGGAGTGATTGAGAAACAAGATCAGAAGGCTGCATCGAAATAAGCTTCTTTTGACAAAAAAAACTTAGTACAACTAATAGTGGACTTAAAATTATCAGTAGTCTCATAATTGGGCCCTGTACGACAATAGGTCCCATTTTTCGCCTTGGTCCCCCTGTTGATTTTTTTCGCTGATTTTAATTTTCGAATCTATTTTTGCTTATTTTTATTATACGTGTCTATACGTGTGCATGCCAACAAGTCAGAAGGATTTTGGGCTCATATGAAACATAAGATCAAGCGCCTCTATGGAACCAGTAATAATTTGCTCGCCTCGTACATTGCTGAAGCCGTTTTTCGTCAGAACTGTCGTGCAAGAAATCAGAATTATTTCAGAAAATTTGTTGAACAACTCGTGAAAATTTATGAATGTTAGTGTGCCGCCGAAAGAAGAGAATAAAATTGGTTAAAATAGATGCAAAAAATAAAAAAAAATCTACAGGGGGACCAAGGCAAAAAATGGGACCTATTGTCGTATAGGGCCCATAATTGTGTGATCCAAACGTGCCTTTTTGTCGCCATCTATACAATATCTTTCTTTGAGACTAAACCTATGAATAATGCTCGATTTAGTGATCTCTCTCTTAAGTGGTAATAATTACTGATTTTTTTTCTATTCAATAAAAATATATCTGATTAAGTAAACACGATATTAAGTGACTTTTTCAATTTTGTGATCTCGTTTGTGGTTTTTCATCCTGTTCCCTAATTTTTTTCAGACATCGTCTTCAGCGTGAAATTCTGCTTTAGACGCATAGCTTAGTACACACATGCTTTCCGGTGTTAAGGAGATGAATATGTAAATCAAAGTTTTTATAAGTTTGAGTATATTTATCGATTTTTAAGTGTTCTGCAAGCAAATTTTTTATGTTAGTTCAATAGTGAATATAAGAGAAAAGTGTGCATTTAAGGTCATATTTTTGGCCTTCCAAGTGACGGTGTTCTAGTAGTAGGTTGGATAGGATCTCCACTTATTTCTCCATATAACCTGGTTGTGCCTGGAACTGATATTGGCTGGAGAAGGAAGTTCCACAAACTCCATCCCTTGCTTTTATTCAAATTTTTGAGGGTAAAGCCTACAGAAATTGTGTTTCTGGAACCTGCCTTGTCCAAATCCAGCCTGGAACTAATTGCCGAAATTCCCCAACTTAGTAATTTCTGGCAAAGGCAACGGCTTCATGTAACCATACACTACACTGGTGTACCCTCACAACTACTTCAAGTTTTTGCAAAGGCCAAACTACTAGTTATCCAACTGAACTTGGACGCATATCCAATTATGAACGTCACCAAAAAATTTGTGAAGCGAAAAGAGTGTTACACTCACAATATAACTCAAAGGAGTGGCAAATCAGGAATTAGGCCATTGATTCCTTCAGCTACCCTGCTTGACCTTTCCCAACCTTTCCCACCAATGCCATCAATTGATGCTGCCCGTATATGGAATAATAGAAGTTAATATTGAGGACTTGGTGGACTATCTCAACTCAAAACCTTTGGCTAATAACCAATCTAGAGAATTATATTTATTTATTGGTGCACATACATATTTGGACGTTGACGAATTAGTGGAATTGTTGGTGAGGGTAAAAAATATTGACCCTAGTAGTAAATGTGTCAACTGTAGTTGTTAAAATTTTTAGAAGTTTATGAATGCTAGCAGCCGTTGTCCTTGCGCTTTCTTCTTTTGCGCAAAGGAACATGAGACAAAACTATTTTCTGTGTTTAATTACGTTTCCAAGGGAAAACTGGAAATGCATATGGTCTACGATTCACAAAGACCTTCACCATTTCGAGTTTTGATAAGAGCGGCTATTTCAGATCATGGTAATTTAATAATGAAATCGCCTTAAGGGACCAAAGGTACCGTAAAACCTCTAACAGTAGCACCTAACTGCTTCCTCCCGCGCCTTGTTCGAAATGGTGTTTGTGGCATTGCGCTTTGACCCATACTTTGAAGACTGCTTCTATGAAAGTTACCACCTATTTTGTAGACAGTGAGATGAGCCACCAAATGGGTGGTAACATGCCTGAGAGAAGACTTCAAAATGTGGGTCAAAACACAATGCCGAAAACACGATTTTGAACTAAGGGACTAGTATTAGAGGTTTCACGTAGAGATGGGCATTTGCCTTTGCCCAATACCAATACCAATATTTTTTGGGGTGCACTACGTTTCACCGTCACTGTTTTCACCGTTCACTATTTTCACCGTCACTATTTTCACCGTTCACTAAATTCACCGTCAGCATTTTAGGACCACTTTTTAAGTCTAAATTTTTCGAAATTTTTAAAATTTTTGGTACCAAATTGTAGCCCTGAATGTCAGCTACATTTTGGTACTACAATTTCTAAAAAAACGAAAAATTTTAGTTCTAAACTTTAAAAGACGCTCACCCTGCGTTCTACCGTGATAAAAATAATCAGGGATGAGATCTTGGGAAATAGTAAAAGATTTTTGGGTTTGAATAAAAGTCAGGTGAAATTTCACCACTTTCGGGCGCTGGCGCTTTTTTTCATATCGGCGCTCAGCTCTCGGCGCTCAGGGTTTTTTGATATTTTTTTTGACATTTTGTGTGGACTGCGTATGATGCACTTTAGTCCACTCGGCAAACAAAAAAAGTGTACTTAAATATTCAATATTAGAATATTTTGATCAAGATCTTGAAATATTCCTTCTAGTCCGGTGGCTGGCTTGGTGGTTGATTGGTGGTTAATGGACGCGTTGATCAAACTTCAATACCAGTGTAACACGGCTGCATCGGATATGAAAAAATGTCGGATCGGATATCGGATACCGGATATGGAAAAATATCGGATGTCAAAAAAGGCAGGATATCGGTTATCGGATATTTGATTTCGATATTTCCGAGGTCTCCGTCATACTTTTGAGTGGTCCCGTTGCATCAGTTATAACTTTTGTCCACATATTCGTGTATTTTGACCCCGATTTCATGAGAAAGCCGGCAGTTTTTTTTATCTAAGAAAAAAATCAAACTACAGGGGGAAGGATGCTTTTTTAATCAAAATTTGAAATTTAAAATTGGCGTCTTTTTTATTTAAAAATGCTTAAGGTTAAAGTTAATTGCAATGTTGTGAATTCGTACTACGAGGACGAGTAGGAGACCTTTGAAAAAGATTAATAGAGAGGCCCAAGAAGTTAGGTACGCAGATGAGCAAGAGTACGAAGTACGAGCTCGTACCAAAGACTTTTTTTAACGTTTCAATCACAATTTTTATGTTATTGTCAACTGTTTTTGCCGTCTTATCTCACTAAAATTGATAGCAATTTATGACAAGGATGTTTACGAAAATGCGACACTAATTATAGCTATAAATATGAAACTGCCTGCAAAAATAAGCACATCTTCGAAAAATTGTGAAGTTTAAAAGATAATACAGCTTCAGCTATTCATTATTATCTATAGTGGACTTTTAGTTTATTCCGACATGCTGTAGAATACATTTTAGGTCATGCACATAAAGTATTGCGAGCAAATTGTTAGATTTTACAGTATTGTCAGTCAGCATGACATAATTACCTGTGAAACTGCTTGTTTAGCCCTTAGTTAAGAGTCCTTTGCTTTTAAAAACATTATTTATGCAAGCTGCGCGTTTTCTCCTTTTTATTAAAGACCATGCACACGCGTTATAAATGGCCCCCGCCAATTCTAAAAAAATGATCGATCTTTTGTCCGAATTCTTTAACTTGATTTCTAACAAAAAAGGTCTACAATTTGATTTCAGGTATAGTTTTATTAAAAAACCAATCGAAAAATTCGTACGTAAATCCATCAATATGGAAAGTTATTTGAATTGGCGGGAGACCATTAAAAACGTGTGAGCATGGTCCTTTGATTTTTACTGATAATCATGCAAGAGTGGATCATGCAAGAGAATTTCAAATTTTTGAATCCTTTCAGAACGTTTTCTACATTTTTTAGCAATTCACTAAAAACTGATTTCTATTTTGTTGTGTAATTTTAGTAATGAATGAACAGACATAAAAAGCTAATTTACAGCTTGGACTGAATGCATAGGTACTCGTCAAGTGTGCATAATTTTTTTTTATGCAAATCGACTAATCGAAAAAACTGCCCAACACTGAATTTTGTAGGCATGTATTTAATTGTGGTTTTTTAGATACTTTACAGATCTATTCGGCTTTCAGGATTTCTTAATTTATATCTTTTGTATTCTTAAAAATATAATTAGTGAAAATCATAAACTTTCACTGAAATGGTGTTTGAAAGTACAATAATTACAAAATAAGCAAATAAAAAAGTAATCTACATTTTTCGTTACACACATATTTTTTATTTCCAGTTCTAACAAAATAAAAAAAAAGAAAAGAGGAAGGAAAAAATATATCGATTGTTAATTGCACACAAAAGTTTGTTTTCGTGGTTTTCAAATGAATCACACCTCTCCTCAATTGAGCAATCCCTTTTCTCCACAAATATATTGTTATTTTTGTTAAGAAGACTGTTTCTTGATATACTTAAAATTATTTAGCATCAAAATGTGGAGTCAACCAACTATCAAAGCTAATCCAATTTCAATGCCAATCACTCAGCCGAGCTGCTTCACAAAGCAATGAAAGGCATGGGATGTGATAAACAAAAGGTGATACGTGCCTTGACTTCTTGCAACAACCAACAGGTACTTACTTCCCTGATACTGGCTCATTTTTTGCTTGGTCACTTCTGTTGTTTGTTATGGCCTAGCATAGAGGCTGTTTTCCGTCAAAATAGCCGTGCCAAGAAAGTTAACTATTCGAGCATGTTCTTTCAGCAAAAATTCAAAAAAAATTGATGATTAAAATAAAAAAAACAGCAGGGGAGCAAGGCAAAAATCGGCCAGTATCACAAAATCTTTAAAGGAACATGCCCGTGCCATACACGGAGAGAAGGCTGGGACCAGCATTTATTTTTGCATTATTTTATTTCTTTTCTGTTTGCACATTCGCTTTTGTCTAAATTTTTTAAGTTTATGGCGAAGTTTAAAAAAGTATAAGGTCATCAATATCATATTTGACGCAAAAAAGAGTGAAAAATGGAACAATTAAAAAAATGCTGGGCCCGCGAGCTCTACCCCGCCTTAATTTTCGGAAACATACAGGCATGCCCCTTCAATTGCTACTGATTTCTAATTTTTACTCTTAAAAGAAAAAATAATTCTTAAGTACATTATATGTTTGCCTTAATTCAGAGGCAGGAAATCGCCAAAGTCTACAAAGTACAGTACGGGAGTGATTTGAACAGTGACTTGAAAAAAGAGCTCTCTGGTGACTTTGAAAACCTTGTCCTTGCTCTTATGACACCACCAGCCCAATATGATGCTCAACAATTGAAAAAGGCCTTCTCTGGCATTGGCACTAAAGAAAACATTTTAATTGAAATACTCACCACACGATCCAATGCTCAAATAAATGAGCTAAAGCACACCTACAAACAACTCTTTGGAAAAGAATTGGAGAAAGAGTTGATGAGTGAGACTAGTGGAGACTTCCAAAAAGTGCTTGTATCACTTTGTGTGGGTTCTAGAGACGAGTCCGGCAGAACTGATGCACTTAAAGCTAATCAGGTACCGTATTTTCTATAAGAAAGCCTCTTGCTCTAGAACGGTCCCCTGACTTTGGGAGCCTGTATCTCAGCCCATGTTTGATGCGTTTTATTAACTTCCACGCGCTCTACCGATTCTGCTTTTTTAATTTTATATTTTCCCCACAAATCTTAAAAATCGACCTAATTTTTTTTCGAAAATTAGGGGTTTAAATAAAGAGCCTCCGGAGGCCTTTTTAGAAAAAATACGGTAATTTTTATTTCTCACATTCGAAAAAATCATACGAGCAACAAACTTCAGTGGCAATGTTCTGAAAAAAATAGTGCTCAAAAATCGAAAATCAATTTTCTTGATCTTTGCAAAATCTTACCGATTGTCAAAGCGTGAAACTACTAATAGCTCCGTATAGTTAACTTAATTTTTACTTGGTAAAAATATAAAATTGTATGGATTTATAGGATGCTCGCTCTCTTTACAAAGCAGGAACTCAAAAATTTGGCACTGATGAAGGAACTTTCAATTCTATTTTGGCCAGTCAAAACTTTAATCAGCTGCGTTTGATTTTTGATGAATACAAGAAAACTGCTGGACACACTATCGAAGAAGCTATCCAAAAGAGTTTAGCGGTGATATTAGAGACGCTCATCTAGGTATTGTTAAGGCTATTACTAATCGTCCGGCATTTTTTGCTGAGTTGATCAGTCAGTCCATGAAGGTAAAGAGCACATTACTATGAGCTTGCTAAAATCTTTGGTTGAAGGGACTCGGAACGCGAGACAATGACCTTATTCGACTCATTGTTTCCAGAGCTGAAGTGGATTTGGGAGATGTTCGGAGTCAGTTTCAGCAATTGTACAATAGTTCTCTAGAAAAAGCAATAACTGGGGAGTGCTCTGGTGCATACAAGGATGGCCTTATCGATATTGTTAAAGGAAATTGAAAAAACCTCTGAAAAAACAAAAAAAACATGAGCTTTTTGCGCTTTTTTTAATATAAACTCTTATATTCACTATTAAACTAACATAAAAAATTTGCTTGCTAAAAACTTTGATTTACATATTCATCTCCTTAACACCGGAAAGCATGTGTGTACTAAGCTATGCGTCTAAAGCAGAATTTCACGCTGAAGACGATGTCTGAAAAAAATTAGGGAACAGGATGAAAAACCACAAACGAGATCACAAAATTGAAAAAGTCACTTAATATCGTGTTTACTTAATCAGATATATTTTTATTGAATAGAAAAAAAATCAGTAATTATTACCACTTAAGAGAGAGATCACTAAATCGAGCATTATTCATAGGTTTAGTCTCAAAGAAAGATATTGTATAGATGGCGACAAAAAGGCACGTTTGGATCACACAATTATGGGCCCTATACGACAATAGGTCCATTTTTTGCCTTGGTCCCCCCTGTAGATTTTTTTTTATTTTTTGCATCTATTTTAACCAATTTTATTCTCTTCTTTCGGCGGCACACTAACATTCATAAATTTTCACGAGTTGTTCAACAAATTTTCTGAAATAATTCTGATTTCTTGCACGACAGTTCTGACGAAAAACGGCTTCAGCAATGTACGAGGCGAGCAAATTATTACTGGTTCCATAGAGGCGCTTGATCTTATGTTTCATATGAGCCCAAAATCCTTCTGACTTGTTGGCATGCACACGTATAGACACGTATAATAAAAATAAGCAAAAATAGATTCGAAAATTAAAATCAGCGAAAAAAATCAACAGGGGGACCAAGGCGAAAAATGGGACCTATTGTCGTACAGGGCCCAATTATGAGACTACTGATAATTTTAAGTCCACTATTAGTTGTACTAAGTTTTTTTTGTCAAAAGAAGCTTATTTCGATGCAGCCTTCTGATCTTGTTTCTCAATCACTCCAAAAGACTTGACTATGTGAAGCTTCTGGTCTATTTGAATCAACTCTAGTTGCATGGGTTTGATGATTGGACGAATATGTTCAATCTGTAAACCTCTTTTTTACTGCCAGATAAAACAATTTTCTGCATTTATATTTTAAAAACCAGTGTTGTTTTTGGCATGGCAAGAATTGAGCAATAAGAACTGAGATCAAATGATTTCATAAAGCAACTTAAGTAATTGCGAGATTTGAACTGCGAGAAACGCGCCCTTAGATTCGAGATGCATCCTTATGTAGCGCAAGATTTGCACCTCACGATATGTGAATCAACGTATGGGACGCAAAAATTGTACCGTATTTTTCACAACTGTTAGACAATAAACTGTGAGATTTCAACTCCAATATTTGCGCACGAAGATTTGGGACCTTATGTACTTTGGCGGGGGGGGGGGGGGGGCACCAATTTTTTCACCAAAATTTTTACGTTTTATATAGTGATCAAGTTAATTATGGTGATTTAATTGACCATGATCACTTTAATCAACATATTTTCTATGGTCACTAAGAGACGGTTAACATAATTATTATGATTATTAGAATCAACATGTAAAAATAGAAGAAAAAACCGAGGTGAAAAAATCGGTGCCCCCCCCAAAGTACATAAGGTCCAAGATTTGCGCTGTATCTTTTGAACTGCAAGACTTGCGAGGATCCTTGATTTTGAAAGTCTTTGCCAGTTCTGTTTTGACATTCTCGTAACGAAAATTGCAAGAATTCCAATTGTGCCAATCGTTTTTGAATAACTTTGCAATTTTGCCCATTAAAAATCTTGCGTGGCAAATCTTGCAGTGCAAAAATCATTCACAGTCTCTTGTCTAACAGTATCAAATCTTGCGACACAATTTTCGTGGGATATCTTGGCGTGCAAATTATTAGTCGCAGATCTTGCAGCGGATAAGGACGTAGCGCAAATATTCGGGTTCATTTCTTGGAGCTCAATTCTCACATTCTCTTATCTAACAGTCGTAATTCTTACAATGCGATTTTCGTAGCGCAAAATATGTTGTTCGTAAATCATCTGTCGCAAATTTTTTTGGTCAAGTCTTGCCACGCCCTGTTTTTCCAGGGCATATCTGAATTTTAATTTGCCGCCAATTTAGCCAAAATCACACGGGGCCAAGCGCTTTCAGATGACTTTTTCCAATGATAGCCTAATATTTTTTTCTGCAGGGTTTCTACCATGTTTGAGCATTTTTCACATACAAATTGCTTTTGGACCAGAATTTTGTAAACTTTAAATGTCCAGACAGTAATTTTTTTGCGAAAATATTATTTTCGGCAAAGATGTTTCAAACATAGCAAAAAATATATTAGGCCCTTATTGGAAAAATTTATATCAAAGTGCTTGGTCGCCTCTATGATTTTGTCTAAATTCGCTGCAAAATGCGGAACAAATATTTGCTGCGAAATTCAGATACCTCAGTTTTTATTATTATTCAGTCGAAAAATTAATAAAGTGAACATTCGGTGATCCATTTACGGATAAATTTAAATATTACCTGTTCATCATTAGCTATGATCCATCGCTTCAGACCATAAATAAGCGCTTCTATATTTTCGGACCATACTAATTTCTCTACTATCACTTTTACCACATCTAGTGAAAAGTTCAGAAAAGCCTGAAAAATACCAACCATTTATTGATCTTACTGAGAAAATTAACAACTGACTTTGGAAGTGACAATATCGAGCTTAGACATTTCAAGGAAATAAATGCAGCTGTCTAACAAGGGCTCAGATGAAAACAGTTCAGCGGCAAAGTAAATAGCACAGACGTTTTCAAGCGACAAAATAGCCTTAAAATCTTCAAAAAGTTAGGAACTGTACAAAAGCCCTTGAGAAATTCGGCGCTAGCATCGAATAATCAAGGTTTTCAGAACTTTAATTTTTGGTCACATTTAGGGTCTCAAAAAAATTCGCACAAGTTTCATAAAATCTCCTGTTACTTCGGGTTTTAAATTTAAAAATGGGGTTTCAAGATTTCAATGAAAATACAAGGATTTCTTCGCACTGGTAGGTATAAATATTAGGTGAGCCAATAGAATGTGTCAGGAAACTAGAGACAGAAAGTGGGGATCAAGTAAAATTCCAAGAAAAGATTTTTAACCATAATTTTGACCTAGACCAAAGCCAATATTTTTTAAAACGGCCAAGCAAGATCTTGGCCAGAAACCAAGATTAACCCATGTTTGGCCAAATTTTTAAATTCGTTTCTTATTTTTTACTGGATTGGGCACACGTTGAAAATTGATACTGGGACGCAGTTAACGTTACACAATTTTTGTAGAAAAACTTGTAATAAACAAAATACAATTTAGCGTGTCTTTTACTTTGAAAAAAAAATGCAAAGGTTTTTACAAAGTCATCAAATTTTGCTATCCGACAATTCCTCGTCTTTCGAGTTTCTGTGAAGCCAGACTTCAATTCTCAAATGTGATCTTTCAACTAGCAGTATACCCTTATCCACTTTCGAACATCCATAAATTTTTCTATAATCCACATTTTCAAATTCAGAGACAGAACTACTCAGACTACTCTGTTTAAAAAATTATTTCGACTTTGATGACCGAAAAAAACCATACATGAAGATGTGCTACTATTTGTTCTTGCAAGACAGGAAACTCGTATTTGTTGGCCAAAGCTAAGACTTCTATAGTTTGTTGATAGTCATCAGCGTGCAAAACCATTTGACCGGTATAAACATAGCGCAGAAGCAGAGAAAAAGGCTTAGCTGGAGTATCGATCAAAGTAATGTCTTGCTGAGTGGATTCTCGCATTCCCGTGCCGAACATTGCCCTAATAAATCAATTTGATTAATTAATTTATTATTTTTTTTCTAAAAAAATTACTTGAAGTAGTTACTTCGAACAGAAAGCAAAAATTTATGGGCTGGAAAGCGCTGATTTTCAGCTATAATGACCACATCACTCATTTCTTGGTTGATATACAGCTTGCTGATCTCATCCACCAAAACTTGGGCCTTTTTAATCACACCTGCAAAGTCGAAATGAGTAATGCTTGAATCGAGTACCAAAATACTTATTTTTAGTACCAAAGTTTAACATGCATAGAAAAACTCTTTTATAAAATTAGAGATTTTATCATTGACACATGAACGTATAGCCCTGAATCTCAGCTTTCTAACTAGACTTCAATTTTCTGTAAAAGATTTCAAAGATTTGAAGTTTTTGGGCTTTGTATGAAGTAACTTTTTCGACGAAGTTCTCTATTTAGACCCCTAAATCTCCAACTTTTTCAAAGCTTTTACTGTAGAAAGATATATTGTTAAATAGCTGAGATTCAGAGCTATACGATGGTTGAAAAATTTCAAAAGTGTACCTACAAAGTGAGGAGAAAAAGAAAAAAGTTCAAAAAAAATGAAAATTTGGTACTAGAAAAAAGTACCAGCCAAAAGAAATTACAAAAAGTTTAAATTGAAAAAAAGTTACTTGATTTTTTCTTTTTTGAATTAAGGGAAGCTTTTCGGTCATCATATTCATCTTTGTTTGAAGAACATGCTGGCGGGTTGTTCTTAATGTATATAATTAGGCTGTACCCCGAAATTTAAGCGGCATTTTGCTAAGTGGTCGATTTGCTAAGCGGTCGTTTTGCCAAGATTTTTTTTTCTAAGCGACAAGTTGCTAAGAATTTTTTTGTTAAGGCGCCCATTTGCTAAGAATATATTTGCTAAGGAATTCTTTTCTTAAATCCCGATTTGTTAAGAACTTTTCTGCCTTTTTGTACTTTTCCTTTTTCTCAATATTCTGGTAGGGGATTAGAGATTTTTCCGACGGTCATTTTTCGGCCAATTTTTTTTTGTTTTTTACTGATTTGAATATGGAATCTAGGTAAATTGATATTTTCAGATTCTGTCCAAACTACCACAAACCATTCTAAACCACCTCAAGTACCCTAAAACTAGTGCTGCGCATTTGTGTTTTTGCGATGTTGCGATGCGATGTTTTTGGGTCCGAGGACTTGCGATGCGATTTTGCGATGTTTCAAAACTTTGCGATGCGATGTTGCGATGCGATGTTTAAGGCAAAATTTCGTGCGATGTTGCGATGTTTGCGATGCGATATATCGCATCGCACGCAGCACTACCTAAAACCACCCTAAATACCCAAACCACACAGGTAATTTAAATCCAGTGGGTAACCCCCAAATTTCCACTGGATTTCCCCCAAACTGCCAGTGGTGTGTCCATGGACGGCCAGTGGTAGATTGGAGGAAAACCACTGGAAATTCGGTGGAATTCCAGTGGAAATTCAGTGGCAATTCAGTGGTACCACTGGATTTCCAGTGGAAATCCAGTGGATATCCAGTGGAATTTCAGTGGAAATCCAATGGAATTTCAGTGGTATTCCAGTGGAAAAAAACTAAAAATGCTGCGCGGGATCGAACTCTCAACATCTGCAGGGACCACCTAGCACACTACCACTCAGCCACCATGTCGTTTTTAAGAGAGGTTGTTGCTTTTGGTATATATATGATTCATCCATTTTTTGAACAAATTCAAATACTATTGATTTTCAATCATTTTGTTTCATATTATTAAGAGTAAATCTTCTAAACAACTAAATGAAACCACTTTAAACCGTCTCGAATACGATAGACACCTGGACTACACTGATCACCCCGAATCATTTCAAAACACTCTAATTCAGTTTTAACTAGAGATGGGCATTTGCGTTTGCCCAATACCAATACCAATATTTTTGGCCCTCTCTAGACCCAATACCAATACTAATTTTTCAAATATGTGGACCCCAATATATTGCCCAATACCAATATTTTTTCAAAAAGTCTATTTTTTTACCAAAATATTAAAAAAAGTCCCTAGTTCAATCTAATCTCGATTTAGTACGACACTGGAACTGATTTTTTGGCATAAAGAAACGAAAATTGATCTATTTTGGTTTTCATTAGGTTATTAGTTAAAATGTGCTCGGAAATCGAAAAATCGAGCAATTTTTTAACTCAAGTTTGTACGAATTAAATTTCGGGCGATCTTAACGCTGGGCGAAATGATTTTCGGACGAAAAATTAATGTCATTGCATCAGCTGTCGAATGTGAGAGAAATCATTTGAAATAAATCTTGTTATGGTGTTGCACAATTGTGGAAAATAAAACTCGATTTTGTCAAAAAAATCACTTCTGGGTCAAAACTTCTTAATCACCAAAAAGTTTTGAGTATAGGAAAGTATTTTCGTTAAAGGGGGTGTGTAATTTAGGTCCGGAATATTCAAAAAATTTTCTTGAGCGGAAAGCAGGTAAAAACATATTTCTTATGAAATTTATCTCTGTACGAGAATACTGCTCCAGCATTGACCCTTCTAGGCAGAGCTCCGTGCTCCCTCTTTCTCTCAATCCTGGTAGAATATGCTTTCACAAAAAATCAAATTTAAAAACAAATTTGTTCGCATTGATTTTCCGCTCGAGATAACTTTTTAAATATTCCGGACCTAAAGTATACGCCCTCTTTAAGTTTTTTCTTTGAAAAAAGACAATTTATGTGAATCAATTAAATAATAATAAATAAAATTTGTTAAATGTCATCCATTAGGCCAAAAAAATGAGAAAATATGAGTGAAAATTTGAAATTTCTATTGGAAAAATTTCATTATTTAGCACCCAATATCTTTGTCAAACCCAATACCAATATTTTCGGCTAGGGGAAGATTGCCAAAAACGAAAATTGCCAAACGTATGTTTTGCCAAAACGAAGATTGCCAAAACGACATTTGTCTTGTTCGCCTTGATATAGCGACACCCCTTGGGACCGGCCTCGGAGTATCACTATACTAGAGTGTCACTATATTGGAGTGTCACTTTAATCATTTTTCTTTAGCCAAAACCAAACTGATCGTTTTCTTTTTGGAAATTTTCGTTTTTGGCAATCTTCGTTTTGGCGATTTTCGTTTTGGCAATTTTCGTTTTTGGCAATCTTCCCCTAGCCATATTTACGAAAGTCACCAACGAATATCCCAATACCAATATTAACGCCTTTATTTGACCCAATACCCCAATATCCCAATACCAATATATTGTTTGTTCCCATCTCTAGTTTTAACCTCCCTAAAACACTTTGAATCTTTCAAAACGACCGAAGATAGTGCAGTATGCCAGTTATTTGTAATCAAAAGCTCAAGTAAAAATTAGGTATGAGTAGTTGGGCCACTTGAATGATAGTTGAACCGCACCGTAACGTATAAAATGACCAACTAGATATTAGTCGACCGTTTCGATAAAAGCTCGACCACTCAATATCGTGTTGACCATACGGATTTGACCAAACACTAAAATTATCCGGCTTACACGGTTGATCCGATGGATTAAAGCAAAATGCACAAACAGAAAATGCGACTAATACGGAAAAATTCGACTAATGCGAAAAATGCATGGAGTGTTTTGATGGAGAATACTGCCTTTGATACTTATTTTTTTGAACTTCGCTTTCATGACGCAGGCGCCCGGAAGGGCGCCAGTTCGCCTAGTATTTATTATATTCCAGGTGGAAAAAAAGCGCAGATTGCGAGCTTTCAAATGACATATCGTGAAGGTATTTATGACAATCGAATTAAAAATTTCGGTTTAAAGAAACCATTGCGTTTTTTTTCAAAAACGTTGTTCATACAAAAATATGCACAAAAATTTGTGGAAATGCCGTTTTTTAGTTAATGATTGATACTTTTCGACAGAGCAAGAAAAACTGTACCAGATAGCGCTTTAAAGTAATCTGCAACCGGGCTTTTTGAATGTTTAGTAAACGTTCAAGAGAAAATACAAAAAGGCATCTTGACCTGACACTCCGATTTCGCTTCATAAATCTGGAATTCAGACACCTAATTCGTGTTCAGCATAGTCGATTTACTCGAGAAACTATCTTTTGATTACCATAATCACTGTCAAATTTCAAATTCCGCTCGAGACAAAAATTATTTGAAATTAAAAAAAATTGAATTTAAATAATTTTTTCTTGAGCGGAATTTGAAATTTGACAGTGATCGTGATAAGCAAAGACAGTTTCTTAAGTAAATTGACCATGGTGAACACGAATCAAGTGTTAGAATTTCACATTTATGCAGCGAAATCAAAGTTTCAGCCTTTTGGTATATACTTTTGAACGTTTACTAAACACTCAAAAAGCCTGGTTGAAGATTATTTCAAAGCACTATCTGTTTCAGTTTTTCTTACTCTGTCGAAAAGTATCAATAATTAACTAAAAAAACAGCATTTCCACAAATTTTTGTGCATATTTTTGTATGAACAACGTTTTTTTTTTTTGAAAAAAAAAACGCAATGGTTTCTCCAAGCCGAAATTTTTTCATTCGATTGTCATAAATACCTTCACGATATGTCATTTGAAAGCTCGCAATCTGCGCTTTTTTCCACCTGGAATATAATAAATATATTGAAAAAGTGGCATGTTTTACCTCTTTGAAGTGACATAGGCAAAAATCGTGATATTGAAGGCTGCTGACCACCATAGAGTTACTTTTTTCATGTTTTTTTCACCTTCGTGCTCAGCGTGAAATTCCGCACAAGGACATACCATCGGGACGTATAGCTTTTCTCGTGTTACTTGTACAGATTAAATTCAGATTGAATAAATCTTATAAATATCAATAATTTTAGGTGTGGTTTTGTGAGAAACCAAGTTGAAAAATCGTCACAGGACAGGGCTGCACCGGATATTCGATATCTGATATCCGACATGCGGCACTTTTCGATATCCGGTATACGAAAAAATTACCAATTATCGAAAAAAAACTTTTAAGAAAAAACTTTTTTGAATTTTTTTTGCATATTTGATGAACGATTGCGCAATTTCGCACAAGGACATACCATCGGGACGTACAGCCGTTTACGTATTAACAAAAAATAGGCTTGAAACGCTTTTGTCTTGTGTTTCTACTAAAAAGTCAAATTTCCACTGGATATCCAGTGGCATTCCACTGGTAAATAAGTGGTTTCCACTAAATTGCCACTAAATTTCATTGAAACTCACTGTTTCCACTGGTAATCCAGTGGAATTCCAGTGGCAAATTGGTGGATTCCAACTTTTTACCACTAAATTTGGCGGCAATTCAGTGGATCCACCATTTTGCCACTGGAATGCCAGTGGAAATCCACTGGATTTCTAGACTTAGTGGATTTCCAGTGGCAGTTTAGGGGCAATCCACTGGAATTAAATTACCTGTGCAAACCCAAACCTGAAAGATTAAAATTTCTTAAAAATAAAAAATAGGCCATTTTTTCTAACTTAAAATTGTGTGAGGAATTGGGTTTGTCAAGCCCAAAGTTGCGATTTTACACACCCCAACTTCAATACCTGGTGTAGGTATCACCTGGATGCCCACCTGGATGACCTAAAAATAAAAAAGGTAATTTAAATAAAAAAAATCCATTTTTCTAAACTAAAAAATTTGTGAGAAATTGGGCTTATTAAGACCAGAAGTGCGATTTTACCTACCCGACCCCAAACCTGGGGTGGCTACCACCTGGACAGGTTGTTATCCAGGCAACTCAAGAGTAGGGGTATATTCACCCAAATGACCTGAAAGGTCAAACGTCAGTCTTTTTATATCTGAAATTACGGTAAAAAATAAAGTGTGCACCCAGGTGGATTCGAACCAGCATCCTCGGCGGTGGCTATCCAAGTGGTCGTCCACTTGGATCAAAAATTTTTTTTACGTTTTCGGTTTCCAAAACAATTTTTCTGCACTAATTCGAGCATGCTGAAGATGGTTTGACAGTGGTAAAATCACGTTTTATCGATAAATTTAGAGTTTTTGCTAACGATTGATTTATCAAAATCAAGAATTCACGATAACTCAAAAATTTCTTGATAAAACGTGATTTTACCACTGTCAAACCATCTTCAGCATGCTCGACTTAGTGCAGAAAAATTGTTTTGGAAACCGAAAACGTAAAAAAAATTTTTTGATCCAAGTGGACGACCACTTGGATAGCCACCGCCGAGGATGCTGGTTCGCATCCACCTGGGTGCATACCTTTTTTTATCGTAATTTTGAGTGTTTACTTGGCGAAGAGGTCCATATACTCATCACCAAAGTTACTGGTTCGAATCCCATCTGGGTGCAATCAGTCCAGAGTAGGAGACCCCGCTTAAAATTAAACCATTTTTAGAACATTATTTTGGATTGAATCGTTTGGGTTTTTAGGTGTGTACCCGAAATTAAGCCGAACTGAAGAAGATGTAGCTTAACAAACAAGATCTTTATCAAAACAACTACTTAGCAAAAAAAATCTTAGCAAAACGACCATTTAGCAAATTGGCGCTTAAATTGTGAATTCTTAGCAAATTCGCGCTTAAATTTTTTCTTAGCAAAACGACCGCTTAGCAAATCGACCACTTAGCAAATCGCCGCTTAAATTTCGGGGTACAGCCTATAATTATATTTTATACAAAAACGGCAATCATTTTATTTTTTAAGTTTTTTCAAAACCTAATTATTAATTAATTAAGACTCTTAACACTTTCATTATGCAAAAAAAAAACCGAAATTGGACTGAAAACACCAGAAATTAGGAATCGAAAACACAAGTCCGATTTTGTTATCTTGCCAAAAAACATTTCCATTATTTCTTCTTAAACAAAAAATATTTCTATTGAGGTTTAGGCCCTAGTTAAGAATAGGTAACGAATTTTACGCCTTGTTTCCGCTTTGTATATTTTTTACTTATTTACTATTCATATTTTGATGTGAAGCGATTTCTAATTATGACGACGATGGGTTGAAAATGGGTACCGAATAATTCGGCCCAGCCTGAATCAGGTTTGAAACTAGACTAATAAAATTTTAAAACAGTGGTCTAGACTAAAGCTGTATAAGTAAAACTGTAGGATATAAAGCTGTATAAGTAAAACTGTAGGATATTCCAAAAAGTTTTGTTCCGAAAAATTTTTTTATTTTCGAAATGTTTTACCAATCTTTATTTTTCAGTCTAGTCCGAAAATGCAAGAAAATTCAGACGTTGCCCTTTTTAGACTTTTTTTATAAACCACTAAAAAATATAGCCACCCATTTTTTAAGGAAAGGTAGGATTGGCTTTTTAGTAGCGGGAGCATTCATTTTTTTGAGGAAAAAAAGATTAGCTAAAAACAAATCCGTAAGTACTAAAGGAGCTTTGTGTGTGTGTGTCTGTTCGCTTTCGTTTCAAACGCTCTTTTCCGTTCGAGACCCAAAATTTCTTTTCTTAGTCATTTGGGCTATATAAGCAAATCTCTCAGTCATTTCATTCATTCTTTTGTTTTGTTGTTTGACGGGCGGTCGTGTCTGCTCTCTCCACTCCAAGCTCAATGGTCAGTAGCTTGGAGTGGGAAGGGCAGGCATCATGCCTACATTTTTCAGAATCTTCGAGTCATTTCGAATTATTTTTGACTTTTTTTCGAATATTTTTTCAACTTTTTCGAATCGATTCAAAATTTTTTCTATTCATCGTGATTGAAGCTTTTCAACAGGCTGAGTTGATGTGGTTCATCCATTAAATCGATTCATCTGGCGCATCGATCCGACCGGCTGAATTGATTCATTTGGCTGAATCAATACAACCGGCTGAATTCATTCATCTGGCTGAATCGATTCATCTGGCTGAATCGATCCAACTTGCTATATCAATTCAGCTGGCTGAATTGATTCATCTGGCTGGATCAATCAATCACCTTCTGGTATATTTCCAAGTGAAGAGGGTTAGGTCATCTTCGTGCCTTGCAACATTTTTGCAACATCGATTCAACTGTCTGTATCTATTCAACTGGCTGGATCGATTTATCGGTTTGTATCAATTGAGCGGGTTATATTGATTCAACTGGCTGGATCCATTTAACGGTTTGTATAAATAGAACTGGTTGTATCTATTCAACTGGCTGGATCCATTTAACGGTTTGTATAAATAGAACTGGTTGTATCGATTCAACTGGCTGGATCGATTCTACTGTCTGAATCGATTCAACTGGCTGGATCAATCAATCACCGTCTGGTATATTTCCAAGTGAAGAGGGTTAGGTCATCTTCGTGCCTTGCAACATCTAACATGGATAACATTAATCGAACCTCCAATCATTAGCAGGCTTATATCCTGTCCTTCAACCATCATCAGGCTAAGCAATGCAGAATCATCTTCAACTCTTCACACTCCGACCTCCAATCAATTACACGTTTTCGCATGTATATCCTTCATCCTCTTATTGCTTTCTGTTCCAGAAACCTTCATTTAATTATCATACATTCTGGCTGTTATTCAGGCCCATTTTTCGTGTCTCATGTTTCATGCCTAAAGCCTCATGGACCATGTCTTACATCTCATGATTTACGACATTTTCAGGCAATTATTATCTGACAGCTAAGGTGCGCGGAGCGCACCGCTAAAGAAGGAGCAAAGACACTTAGAATGTTGGAAAAGTTGATTGAGAAAAGAGGGAATTTGAATTGACGGGCTGGCCCGCGGATGCGGGGCCAAAAGACTAGTCCCCTCTACTAATGACGACATGTGTTGTGTGTGTCAGTCCGACAAAAATATTTGTGTTCAAAAAACATTTCTTTTCGAGACCCAAAATATTTTTTCGTTTGGGGTATATAGCAAATGTTTCGTTATTTCATTCATTCTTAGGTTGTGGTGTGGCGAGCGGTCGTGTCTGCTTCGAGCAGCTTTTTTGGTGGATCGACTCGATTGATTCAATCATTTGAATTAGTTCATCCAGTTGAATTGATTTAAATGTTTGGATCGATTCAATTTGGATGGATCGATTCAATTGGATGGATAGGTTCGGGTTGGTTGATTGTTTTTATTGTTTGAATCGAAATGGTTTGTTTCGATATAAATAATTAATCAATTCAGCAATCCGAATCGTTCATCTAATTGGATCGATTCATCCAGATGAATCGATCCAAACATTTAAATCACTTCATAATGATGAATCGATCCAAATGGTTGAATCAATTTGATCTGTTTGGTCAATCCAACTGCTGTATCGATCCAACTGGCTATCGATCCACTGGCTGTATCGATCCAACTGGATGGACGATCAACTGGATGAATTGATCCAACTGGATGGATCGATCCAACTGGATGGATTGATCCAACTGGCTATGACGATCAAACTGGCTGTGTCGTTCCAACTGGTTGTATCGATTCAACTGGATGGATCGATCCAACTGGTTGTGTCGATTCAACTCGATGGATTGATCCAACTGTGTCAATCGATCCAACTGGCTGTATCGGTCTTATTGGATGGGTCGATCCAACTGGCTGTATCGATCCAACTGGATGGATCGATCCAACTGATGGATCGATCCAAACTGGATGGATTGATCCAACTGGAGGATTGATCCAACTGGCTATGTCGATCAAACTGGCTGTATCGATCAACTGGTTGTATCGATTCAACTGAGGATCGATCCAAACTGTTTGTATCGGTCTTATGGATGGGTCGATCCAAACTGGTTGTATCGATCCAATGGATGGATCGATCAACGGATGGATCGATCAACTGATGGATCGATCCAACTGGATGGATCCATCAACTGGATGGGTCGATCCAACTGGCTGTTATCGATCCAACTGGTTGTATCGATCCAACTGGATGGATCGATCCAACTGGCTGTATCGATCCAACGGATGGATCCATCCAACTGATGGATCCATCCAACTGGTTACATCGATACAACTGGATTGATCAATCCAACAGACTGTATTGATCCAACTGTCCGTATGTATCCGACTGGCGTATCTATTTAACTATCCCTATATATCCAACTGGCGCATCCAACTGTCCCTATGGATCCAACTTGCTGATTCGATCCAACTGTCTGATTGGTCGAACTGGCAATCACTATGTTAAGCAATCGTGGTGAGCTGTGGTTAGCAATTGTGTCTGGTTAATCGACCATTGACTCGATTCATATAGTTGCATTGATTTAAATGGATCGGTTCAATCTGTGTGGATCGATTCAAGTATTCGATTACAAATTTCATTCTTTAACTAAAGAAGGCAGTCAACGGCGCGCGCAGCGCGCCACGTAAAGATGGTTTTAATGGTTTATCATCGCTCAACATCGCGATACATGATATTATCATATAATTGTCATAATCATGAATCAGCACGAAATACGCATCGACGTCATATTTATGCGAATCAGTTCAGTTAATGGGTTGATTTATTTCGCTCCAAAACCCCCAATCATTTTTAACCATCAAAAACGAACTGTCTGAATCGATAAAGTGGAACCAACTAGCTGTATCGGTCTGGCTTCGTATGGATAGATTAGGATTGGATGTAATGATTTTGTATGAATCGATATGTTGTCTATACACCCACATGAATCGATCCAGGCAAGTGAATTGATCCGAACATTCAAATAAATCATTAATTGAATTAACTGGGTCGAACTCGGTTTACCTCCGATATCGAAGCTTTGATACGACATTTCTGCATGAAATATTATTTCCATAATATCAGCACGAAATACGCATTAACGTTATATTGATGCCAGTCGGTTAAACTGGATCGATTTATTTAGCTATATATAATCCAACATCCAATCAGCGATTTAAGTGAATTAGATAAATCGAATTGGCTAAGCTGATTTGATATTTCAAATTGACACTATTGAGCATTAATCTCATTCATTTTTATCGATTCCGAAAGTTTAACATTTCAGCCAATTATAATCTATCCATCCAGTAGAATCGACTCGCCCAGCTGAATTATGCAACACTTGAATCTAATCAATTGAATTGGATAGAATTGAAAATTAACCTTTTTTAATTATTCGAAACAACTACAAAAACAAAGCGACTACGAAAAGAAAAAAACGAGGGCGCGCGCAGCGCGCCCGGCCCTGGAAACTAGTCCCCCCTACTACTAAAGGAGTGTCCGTCTGTCTGTTCTGTGTGTCCGGAGACAATTGGGTTTGAAAATCATTTCCTTTCGAGACCAAAAAACTATTTCGTGGTCATTTGGGTATATAAGCAATTGTGTCAGTCTTTTCATTCATTCTTAGGTTTTGTGCTGTGGTGGGTGGTTGTGTCAGCTGTGGCTGAATCATTGGTTGGATCAGTAAATTGTATTGATCCATCTGGTTGAATTGTTCAGCTGTTGAATCAATTTAGTTGGATGATCAGTCCAGTTGTATTGATCTGTCCAGTTGGATTAGTTTAGCTGGTTGAATCAATCCAATTGGTTGAATCAATTCAGTTGGATGGATCAGTCCAATTGTACTGATTCAGCTGTTGGATTGGTTCAGCTGGTTGAATCAATCCAATGATTGGATCAGTCAATTGGATTGATCCATCTGATTGTATTGGTTCATCTGGGTGAATCAATACAATTGGATGGATCAGTCCAGTTGTATTGATCCATCTGGTTGAATTGGTTCAGCTGGTTGAATCAATCCAATTGGTTGGATCAGTTCAATTGTATTGATCCATCTGTTGAATTGGTTCAGCTGGTTGAATCAATCCAATTGGTTGGATCAGTTCAATTGTATTGATCCATCTGGTTGAATTGGTTCAGCTGGTTGAATCAATTCAGTTGGATGGATCAGTCCAGTTGTATTGATCCATGTGGTTGAATTGGTTCAGCTGGTTGAATCAATTCAGTTGGATGGATCAGTCCAGTTGTATGATCCATCTGGTTGAATTGGTTCAGCTGGTTGAATCAATCCAATTGGTTGGATCAGTTCAATTGTATTGATCCATCTGGTTGAATTGGTTCAGCTGGGTGAATCAATCCAATTGGTTGGATCAGTTCAATTGTATTGATCCATCTGGTTGAATTGGTTCAGCTGGTTGAATCAATTCAGTTGGATGGATCAGTCCAGTTGTATTGATCCATCTGGTTGGATTGGTTCAGCTGGTTGAATCGGTCCAAATGATTGGAGTCAACCATTCACATAAAGCAAGGAGCGCGAAGCGCTCTTCCTTCCAGTGCATTATGCCTTTGCATTTGGCTCTAAAGGTGTCAGTCCCTTATTTATTTATCCTTACTATCCACAGTTGAAGCTGCAACCTTCACTGCCTATTGCAGTCAGTATGCAATGGTATCCCCGAAATAAAAAATGGTCACAGTTGGGCTGCAAGCCTCATTCCCTACCGCATTTGGTATGCAATAATATCTGCAAAAATCAAAATGGCCACAGTTGGGGCTGCAAGCCTCATTCCCTACTGCATTTGGTATGCATTGGTATCTGCAAATGGTCACAGTTGGGCTGCAAGCTTCATTCCCTACTGCATTTGGTATGCAATAATATCTGCAAAAATCAAAATGGCCACAGTTGGGGCTGCAAGCCTCATTCCCTACTGCATTTGGTATGCATTGGTATCTGCAAATTGTCAAAGTTGGGGCTGCAAGCCTCATTCCCTACTGCATTTGGTATGCAATAATATCTGCAAAAATCAAAATGGCCACAGTTGGGGCTGCAAGCATCATTCCTTATTGCAGTTGGTATGCAAGTTTATCTGCAAAAAAACAATATTTATACGAACGCAAAGGTAAGGCGCGCGGAGCGCGCTTGCCCCCTGGGGCTAGTCCTATACTAAAGAGAAGTGTCTGTATGTGTGTCCGAGGCCCATGTTTTAAAAAGATCTCAAAATTGTCGTTTGAAAGTTGGTCTTGAGATGAAACCGAAAAAATATTCTATAGAGACTCAGTCTTTGAAAGTCTCATTTTTTTGGTTCTAAAAGGTCAGTGGTTGAATTTCTCTTTCTTATACTTTTTGACTATAGTTTTTTTGTTTAGTCTTTCTTCTCTTCATGACATCTTAAGTAAGGTGGTCGAACAAACAAGCAGCTCAACCCGCGTGGTGTCATTCATGGTACGGTGATTGTTATATTCCTCTACGTCTCATACGAAGCTTTCATCTTCAGTCTCTCTACCTCGACTCAGTGGTACCTTAAGAAAAAGGTGAAGAATCAAGATGCTCTACCCGAGTGGTGGTCATTCATGGTACTGTGACTGTTGTATTTTTCATGTCTCAATATAAATCTTAAAAAACTTCAGTCTTTCTCATTCGACTCGGTGGTGCCTCAAGAGAAGAATCAAATGCTTAACACTCGTGGTGGTCGTTCATGGTACGGTGATTTTTGTATTCTTCTACGTCTCATATGAATCTTTTATCTTCAGTCTCTCTACCTCGACTCAATTGTGTCTTAAGAATAGTAGTGAAGAATCAAGATGCTTAACCCGAGTGGTGGTCATTTATGGTACTGTGATTGTTGTAGCCCTTTATGTCTTATATGAAGCTTTTGTCTTAAGTCTCTACCTCGACTCAGTGGTGCCTTAAGAAAAGAAGTGAAGAATCTCAATGCTCAACCCGCGTGATGGTCATATATGATACGTTTCGGTTGGTGTCCTGCTGGATTCGTGAAGAATTAAGTCTACAACAATCTCATTGGTTTCATTTGCATGTTTTGCGTGTCAATAAAATTTTGATTTTTGTTTGTGCCTCATGTGTTGTCTTTCACTTTCTCTTATGTCTGTGTCGTGCCCTGATCAACTCTCTCTCACTTTGCTTCGTGATGTCTCGAGAAAGGTGAGAGAACGTGGTGGTCATTCTTGGTAGTTGATTGTTGTGTTCCTCTATTTTTCAATATAAATCTTCTTAATTCAGTCTTTCTCTCGACTTGATGGTGCCTCAAGAAAAGAAACGAAGAATCAAGATGTTGAACCCGCGTGGTGGTCATACTTGGTACTGTAATTGTTGTGTTTTCCTATGTTTCAATATAAATCTTTTATATTTAGTCTCTCTTTCGAATTAGTGGTGCCTCAAGAAAAGAAGAATCAAGATGTTGAATCCACGTGGTGGTCATCGATGGTGCTGTGATTGTAGTGCTCCTCTATGTTTCGATATAAATTTTTTGTATTCAGTCTCTCTCGCTACTCGGTGGTGCCTCAAGAGAAGCGGCTAAGAATCAAAATGCTGAACCCGCGTGGTGGTCATTCCTGGTCTCTCTCTACTCGATGGTGACTAAAAGAAAGTGCGTAGAATCAAGATGCTAAACTCGCTTGGGGGTCATTCATGGTACTGCGATTTTTGTATTTTTTCTTTGTCTCAATATGAATCTTTTTGATTCAGTCTCTTTCGTTACTCGGTGGCGCCTCGAAAGAAGTGATAAGGAATCAAGGTGCTGAACCCGCTTGCAGGTCATTCATGGTCTCCCTCTTTACTCGATGATGCCTCAAGAGAAGTGGCGAAGAATGAAGAAGCTGAACCCGCGTGGTGGTCACTCATGTACTGTGATTGTTGTGTTTCTCTATGTTACAATATAAATCTTTTATATTCAGTCTTCATCAAAAGAAGTGGAAAATAATCAAGATGTTGAACCCGCTTGGCGGTCATACATGGTTTGTGATTGTTGTATTTCTTTATGTCTTAATATAAATCTTTTGATTTGGTCTCTTTCGCTACTCGACGGTGCTTCAAGAGAAGTGGCATAAAATCAAGAACCTGAACCCGCGTGGTGGTCACTTATGGTACTGTGATTGTTGTATTTCTCTATTTCTCAATATATATTTTTGTATTTAGTCTCTCTCTCTCTCTTCTCGTGGTTTCTCGGTGAAGAAAAGAAAGACGGTTGAAAGATAGTTAACTCTTTGTTCGTATAATATCTTTCAATTCTATTTGTTCATCTTATTTGTTTCTTAGAAATAAATAATTGTCTGAGATGTCAAACAGACATTTTTGACCATTGGTATAATTCGTAGCGCGACCTTTCTTTCCATTCTCCGTGAAATTCGGGCGAAACAACTGAATTCAACCAAAAATGACGCGCGACAAATTCTATCAATAGTAAAAGATGTCCTGTCGCCGCTTGAGACTGCTCGAAAATTCAAAATATTCTATTAAGTTCTGTGTTTCTGTGTTTTGTGTTTTATAATTGATTGATGGGCAAAAACTAGTAACTTACAAAGCGAGGAACAAAGGCTCTGCTCGAATTATTTCCAAAACCACTGTTTGCGAAAGAGTTATTCTAAATTTATTACAAATAAAAATGGCTATTGAATCAAGAAAATTGAATCAAGAAAGATGCATTTCAAACGTCTGCTACTGACTAGCTAAATCTTACACTAAAGTAGTGCTTACAATGGGATGTCGAAGTAGGATGTCGAAGTTGGTAGTGAAGTGAGGGTGCTTACAATGGACTTCGACTTCCGACTTCCTACTTCCTACTTCGACATCCGACTTCCGACCTCGGCTCAAAAATTTCGAAATACGTTTTTGTCGAAAATGTTTGAATGAATAAAGAGAGAATAATTGATTGATTAATTAATGGCACAACGCCAAGAAATTATAAAAGCTTGGTTTCTAACAAAGCAAAGGCTACAATTTAATTTTAAGTAAAGTTTTGTTAGAAATAAAGTGAAAAGTCCGTGTAGAAGTTCAATGATTAAGAATGTTTTTTCTAATTGGCGGGGGACAACCGTTGTCGGAGACGGCAATGGCTCTTTAAAAAAGTATTTTTTATGTAGAAAACTATCACAGTGCAACATAGCGCCCAACGGGCGCAGCAACGCTCGTGTTTGAATGAATTGGCCAATAGCGTCTTTTTATGTTACTGTTGGGCAAATAAAGATTAAGTGGGGAGATTAAGTGTAAATGGGGATTTTTGTGTAGTGGATGTCTAAAATGGTTATTTAAAATTATTAAAGACGATAATAATGGCTGTATTGGGTAACCCAATTTGGGTTTTGATTCAATTAGTTTCGAAATGTGCGAGTTTGAATTTTTTCCGTTTTCGATTTTTTCCGTTTTCGGTTTTTTCGGTTTCGGTTTTTTCCGTTTTCGGTTTTTTCCGTTTTCGGGTTTTCCGTTTTCGAATATTTCTGTATTCGAGAGCTACTTTCGAGAATTTCTTTTTTCGTATTATTTTTTTTGGAAACTTACGCTTTCGAATTTATTTTTTACGTTCTATCTTTTTATTAATATATGATTTTATGAGCTATCTTGTTTGAAATGTCCTGAGTTCACGCATAAATCATGAGGTACCCCATATGGTTCACGAAGCTTCGCACATCTTTTGCTGACATAGTTTTTCAGAGCATAACCGAGCAATTTACACACTTTAACACCTTCGGTCTCCGAAAGCTTGGATAAGTACCACCTGACCAGGTTTATATATCCAGCTGGTCAGATAAACGAATTTTCAAAAAAATAAAAGCAAACCATCCTATCATATGCAAAATCGTGGGGGGAATTGGGTTTGTTAAGACCAAAGTCCCGATTTTTTCCATCCAAACCTCAAAACCTGGAGTGGGTACCACCTGACCAGCTGAATATCTAGCTGGATGACCTGAAAAAATATTTTTCGATATTTTGAAAAACAACCATGCTATTATATGTGGAATCGTGAAGGGCATTGGGTTAAATGAGACCAAAACTCCGATTTCACGCACCGAAATCCCAATATTCCGGGTAGGTACCACCTGGCCAGCTGGACCACCAAAACCAAGTGGTCGACCACTTGGATCTAATCTTTTTTTACGTTTTCGGGTTCCAAAACAACTTTTCTGCACTAATTCGGGCATGCTGAAGATGGTTTGACAGTGGTAAAATCACGTTTTATCAAGAAATTTTTGAGTTATTGCTAACGATTAATTTATCAAAATCAATCGTTAGCAATAACTCAAAAATTTGTCGATAAAACGTAATTTTACTATTATCAAACCATCTTCACCATGCCCGAATTAGTCCAGAAAACAGGTTTCGCAATATGAAAAACGTAAAAAAAATTTTCATCGAAGTGGACGACCACTTGGTTTAGTTGCTTCAGACTAAAAAATTTGAATTCCCGCAAATTTTCTCAAAACTGACGTTGAAGGTTCGAACCCCTGTGGCTGCGAAGAATACTATCCAGGTGGTTTAGATACTATTCGGTATGGAACAATTCGGTATGAACCAATTCGGTGTCGATCAATTCGCTTAACGCCCGTAATTGGATATCCACCTGGACTAAGGTACCTACCCCTGATTTCGGGGGTCGGATAGGCGAAATCGGGATTTTGGTCTTATCAAACCTAATTCACCACACGATTTTACATTTGATAGCATGGTTTGTTTTCGATTTATTTTTTATTTTTAATTTTTCAGGCCATCCAGGTGGATAACCACCTGACCAGGAGGTACCTACCCTGGATTTTTTGGTTTTTTTTCGATTAAATCATTTGTTTTTCTTGGCTTTCTTTCGTTTATTGAAAACTTTTTCGAACGATAACAAATCTAAACATGAAATTTCAACCATGTGGTTGAAAAATGTTCTCATATTTATTTTTTCTTTGGTAATCTTTGGTTTGAGCTTTGATAATCTAAAAAACTTATTTTTCACGAAGGTGTTCACAAAACTATAATATCGTGGCATATCACGGTATATATATTACACTAGCGTCACAGTTTTTCATGGCAAAACAGGAAACCCAACAGTCACAAGACTATTAAATTATCTAGTAGTCAATATCCACCAACTGCTTACTATTAATTGAGAAATATAGGGTGTAAGAGTATGGCCTAATTGAATGGATAACTAGTCCAAATAAAAATCGATGCGAACTGCCCACCAAACTTCATTCATTCGGAAAATGGTTTATTTGTTTGAAATTATACCAAACAGCAGAATCAACACCGTCACCACTTGACACAGTTTCGCACAGTGGAATAGACGAAATTAGAGTCTCAAATATTTCTGCGTAGCCAGCACAAAAGCAGCACCCACAGCGGCACCGAAAGCACAGCCAATAGCGACTTTTTTCACATCTCAGCACGAATGCGTTCCTGAAAATATCAAAACATCAGTTGAGTAAAAAAGACGTTTACGTTTGTAAATGGTTGGAAACTAGAATTCGAAAAAAATTTGCAGCATCTTTACAACGACTTTTTATCTTATTGTTACTAAAGTTGAACCTTCCCAAAAACTATGCCTTTCATGTCACAGTCTAGGGTTTAAAAAAAATCAGAACAAAAAATAAAGGGAACAAATATGAAAACCACTGTACAGACGACGCTCGACAATACGTACCCATTAGGTACCGGCCGGATTCGATCGCACGTACGGGTGTCTTGGGATCGAGCGTACGTACTATCGAGTTTAAGAATTGCCTTATTTAAATAGAATCCAACCAAAGAATGAAAAAGTGAACGTACTATCGAGCGTACGTCTTATAGGGGGTACGTACTATCGAGCGCCGACTGTACTAAACTGGAATTTTCTGGTTATTGAATTTGGAGTGCTGTAAAATTTGTATTGACCGCACCCTGTAAACTGTATGAAATTACAACCGACCTCATTTAAAAGATCTTCTAGATCAGCATCCATTTTCAGTAGAACAAAATTGGTGAAATTAGACGTCAAAAATATTAGTCGAGGGTATTGACTGTGAGGTAAAAACTGAGCAGCTTCCATTAGTATTTCCAATGGCAACATGGTCAAGGTTAGATGTAGGCTCAGTAGAACACCTATAATTTTTTGAGATACTTCAATCACGGCCAACTTCACACGTCTTTAGGAAAATTAAAAAGCAATTAGAAACAGAGCCCACTAAGCCACGTAAACCAAACAAATAATTCAATTTAGGCAACGCGTTCAAATATATTAAATTGAAATTTGAATACTGGCAGTCAGGAATTTCTTGAAACCTTAGTCTTTAGAACTACCCCAGGCTCGGCCCGATTTTAGATTGTTCAAAACAAAAATCAGCACGTCTGATTTTTACACATTTGCAGTCTCGGTCCAAAAAAGATCTCTTTTTTTACAAAAAATACGCGACGTTTTTTTACTAGCATGTTTATTTTGTAAATTCAAGCTAGAACAGCTACCAGCAAATACAACAGACTTTAATAATAGACTTTATAGATAAATTTCACCCTTTAAATCTGCAAATTGGTTTTTGAAAATGAAAAAAGTTAAAAAGAGATTGAACAAAAATATAAGATCGTGGGTGAAAGTTGCTCGAAGCCATTCAAAAAGGAATGCGAGATTTTAATGATCAAAGATCTATGATTCGGTTGGATAAGTCAAAAAAGAACGATGCTTGTGTTTAGTGAAGAATCCAAAAAAAATCAAAGTTTCAACAATCAATTCTAACCTCGTGCGTTCCAACCAGCAGCTCTTTGATATTAACCCCGACAATCAACTCAATTTCTCCGTCCACCTCTTCTGGCATGTGCGAATGAGAAAGATAGCTAACGTCGCTGTACGAAGTTTTCAGGTCGATACACTAAAAAAAACAAATATTTTTACTTTTAAATTCAGATAGAATAAAAAGTAGTAACCCGAAGCCTGTAGGAGCCATTCTGGCAGAGGACGTCTGTTGTTACGCTCACTTTTGCTGACCAGATATGGTTGGAATCACACCTGCCTTCAAGGAACACCTCGAAGAATTCTTCGGAAATACGCGGGAACGATGTTTTGCGAATAGTCAAAGTCCTGAATATTTTCATTCAGTATTTTCATGAAATGATAGAAATAAAAAAGCTATTATATTAGAAAAAAGTACCACTTCATTTGCTTCCCATCTATCGAAAGAAGCTTTGACTCAAACAATGTTTCTCCAAGCTCGATGGTACTCAAATCTGCTTTGATTGAAATAAAATCCATTGCCAGAACTAAAACTAACGATATTAATCACGTC
The DNA here is from genome assembly GCA_004194705.1 of Ditylenchus dipsaci. Lineage (NCBI taxonomy): Eukaryota > Metazoa > Nematoda > Chromadorea > Rhabditida > Anguinidae > Ditylenchus > Ditylenchus dipsaci. The sequence goes on along the minus strand of SADC01001168.1, from coordinate 361,528 downwards.
AAGCTGCATAATTAACAGATGAACAGTTTTGTATGAAAACAGATAAAACAAGGTAAAACGAATACGCCATGGAAAGGCGGGATAAATAATTTTTCGGGCGCCGAACCGGCGCCATTGCTCGAGCAATAAAAGATGACGTACTTTTTCAAAAACTTGTGAAATTCTCTTAATAAAGGACTAAATTCCTGAAAAAAATTAAAAATGTTAATGGCTAAAATTTGTGCGACGCTGAACCGGCACCGACGCCCGTGCAACTATTGTGAGGTCTATGTCCCAAAAGTTGCAAGTGACCTAACATCGAGGATTACCTTATATAGAACTATATCTTCGTGCTTTCAAAATTTTTTCTAGCACGGTTAGTTATTTTGACTAGGGTTCACTGCTTTAGAGTAAAGGAAAGTCTTCATTCCTGAATAATCAGGGTGATCAAAGCTCTTTTTACAGGAATTATCATGTACGTTCAACCATACTAAAGTAGGACTAACCCTAATAAAACCCGGACAAATGATAGAAAAAACACCGTCCAAAAGTCTTTGTTGGAAAATAAAATGTCTCTCAATGAGTTTCTGTCATGGATGTCCAAACCGTTAAAATGCTAAAAATTCGATAAAAATTCAAACGAGAATTTTTTTCGGAATCGATAAAAATCGATAAAATGGTCGATAAAACTTTTATCGATGTCGATAAAAATTTAATCGGTCATTTTATAGACTTTTATCGATTCCTAAAGATGTCTGTTAAAGCTATATATGGTCTGTATAGTACCCTACTGTAAGGTCTTCTCTCCAATTTTTCCGTAGTTTTGAGCCACTTAACAGTAAGAAACATGATTATTGCAAGGATTTGCACTGATTTCTCAGTTATTTGTGCTGTTTTTTGTAGACTCAGATCATAAATCAAGCCAACCTCGAAGTGATATTTTAAGATGATTTGGAACACACACTCAATGTGTACTTTTTGTGTATTACAGGGTGGCGCATTATAAACTGGCCATCGAATTTCAGCAAAACAAGAACTCCACAAATTCACAAAAACATGCCTTGCACGGCTGGGAAAAGTTGTTGTTGAAGCAATTGCAGGTAATTGACACCATTAACATTTTCATCGAAGAAGAAACGACCCACAATGCCCGTGCTTCCTTAGATAACGAATGCCGAAATTGGCGACGCTCTTGCCCTCTTCGATGAACCATTCGACACGTTTGGCTTGGCTCTTGAGCTATGTAGACCATAGCAGAAAACACGGCTTTGGCAAAAATATTCTAAACGTGGCAGAAACACCGTTAATAATTACTTGGCTACTAACAAAAATAAAATAAACATACCGTAAAACCTCTATTAATCAGGCCCCCTCTAATTATCCGGCCCCTCTAATAATCCGGCCCCCTAGAAGGGGTTGAAAAATAATCCGGCCCCTCTAATAATCCGGCCCCTTTCAAAGAGCTTTAAAAGGGTTTTTATTAATTTTTGGAATGGTACAGAAATTACTAAGTAAGGTGGAATTTTTGACAGTACGATTATCTTGTATAAATTTTTAGTGTCAATAAAGTATACCCTATACCCTATTCAAAATTCAAATTTTTTATAATTTAACTGAGGTTTAAAAAGTTTTATGGGTGTCTTGGGTGTTAAAGGAACCATGACTTTTGGGGGCTAATTGACCATTATTTGATTGCTAATCTCATCACGTTTCCTTCATTTTTGAACTTTTAAATGTTTTGGGAAAGTTATATGTCAATCTGGACATTCTTGCTTACTATTTTCAAAAAAAAAGTCTAATGAAAGAAGGTAGTAACTGAAGTGCAATGTCAAAAGTCTAAATTTATTAAACAAATTTTATATTAGAATTTTTATTCAAACTTTTAATGTACTTTTTTGTTTCCTATTTTACCAGCTTGTATTCATGGATCTCAGCTTTCTAACGAGCTCTCAAACTGTTCTAAGTCAAGTCTGCAATGAGAAAACTAAGGAGTTTGAAAAAATAGAAAATTTAAGGTTTAAAAAGGAATAAGCTGCTATTTTTTTTCAAACTTCTCATTTTTCAAATTTTAGAAATGACCGGTTTGATATTTCGTAAAAAAGCTGAGATTGAGGGCTACAAGCTCGTGCAGAAAGAAATTAAAAATTACAATAAAAGTCTAAATAAAAATTGTGATGAAAAATTTGTTTATATAGCTTACACCAAAACAATTTTTTTTCAGACGGTGCGCATGAGCTTTTGACAAAAATTTGAAACTGTCCGCGTTTTTTTCTGACACACCGTGTAGTCATTTTTCTGAAAATACAAATCAAGAATGTCCAAGTTGACTTAAAACTATCCTAAAATTTTAAAAAAATTGCAAAAAAAATAAATAAAGAACAATTATAAGAACAGAAAAAAGGTTAATTCAACAATCCCCCTAAAAAGTAATACAACTTTTCAAAAGGTCGAAAAATAATCCGACCCCTCTAATAATCCGGCCCCTCTATTAATCCGGCCCCCTGGAAAGTAGTTGAAAAATAATCCGGCCGGCCTAATTAATAGAGGTTTTACGGTATGCGGTTTCAACTAAATTTGCGCCAAAAAAGTGTTTTTGCGCTAGAAAAATTATTATCCTACAAAAATTCTAAAATCATTTCCACAAAGAAGAATTAGGTTGCATGTGAAATGACTGGAGCTGCTGATTGCATCTGGCACAGAAGTCCCAGTTGTTGCTAGCGTTGTTGCTAGTGTCAGGCATGGTTCCATATCCACAGCTGGGGCAAATCACAAAATTGGGTAAGTAGGTTGATGAATGGGTTAGGAAGTTATGTTTCATCAATTGAGAACCGAACTGACCTCTGTTCGTCAAAGTTTCCATTGGGAACTAAAAAAAGGTTCTAGAATTTTAAAACCGGATTTTTAGAAGTTAGATAAAAGGAAATGGGAAACTTATGTGACTAGAAATTTTTTTATGCATAGCGCAGTGAATAAGAGTTAGTGTTTTTGGCCCAAAAGCACACTTCAGTTATTTTTTCTTGTTTGATCAACTTTCAAAATTTATTTAACTTTTTTGATGCTTAATTCGGTTAGGAGATTTTAGGAGATTTGTGACATTTTTTGAATTCGCGCCAATTTTGGCATTTTGTTTTTAGTGTTTTTCGCCATTAGGTTCGTCCTAACGTGCGCCGGCCTACCTTCGAGCCTAAGGGCTTACAATGGCAAGAAAAAACACTAAAAACAAAATGCCGAAATTGGCGCGAATTCATTTTGCCGTTACCTGGGCAAGAAAACTACAAAAAATTATGTTTAGTTTAAGTTAAATTTTTAGTTAAATCCATAATCGCTTAAAATCTACAAACACAAAAAAAATTCTATAAATTTCACCTGTGCTGGAAAAGCAGCTGGCTGTTGTTGAGTTGTATCTCCATTGTGTCTGGGTGGTGGAGCACTTGCAATAATTGGCAGTTACAAACTGGAGGTTGGTGGTTGGGCAGACAGTCTTTGATTGAAACTCATTTGTGAACCACCCTGTGCTCCACTTGAGCTTGGGAAAAGGGAAGTAAAAGGTGAAACCTCTACAGTCAATTTTTGATATAACGTACACCCTGGGGACCAGGTCAAGTGTACGTTATATTATCGAAATACGCGAGGTTAGGCGAGGTTGGCGAGGATAGGTGAGGATAAGCGAGGGTAGGCGAGAATAGGCGATGCTAGATGAGGGTAGGCGAGGTAGAGTAGGTGGGTTAACAGGTAGGGTGGATGTTCTACTCGAACAACAGAGAGTATCCGAAACACTAATGTTCCCGAACGACATGGGCGCCGATAGGCGCCTGTAGACTTTAGTAAATATTGTTATGGTGTTGCACAACTGTGGAAAAGAAAGCTCGATTTTGTCAAAAAAATCACTTCTGAGTCAGAACTTGTTTATTATCATCCATTAGGCCGAAAAAAATGAGGAAATATGAGTGAAAGTTTGAAATTTCTATTGGAAAAATTTCATTATTTAGCACCCAATATCTTTGTCAAACCCAATACCAATACCAATATTTTCGAAAGTCACCAACCAATATCCTAAATTGGGATTCCCAATACTAATATTAACGCTTTTGTTTGACCCAATACCCAATATCCAATACCAATATATTGTTTGTTCCTATCTCTAGTTTCACGGTAGCTTAGCTTAATAAGGTACAGTCAAACCTCGATATAAGACCACCCCTGGGGACCGGTTCCAAGGTGGTCTTATATCGAGGTGGTCTTATATCAAGGGTGGCCTTATATCGAGTTTTTGAGACAAATAATCGTATAAGGTGGTCTTATATCGAGGTCTTGATACAAAATTTTAAATGAATTTCATAATTTCACTGATTCGCCAACGAAAAACAAACTATCGATAATGGACCTTCAAATTTTGAATAACACCCTGGTCCATAGGCTATAATTTTAATTGTTCAATTTTCATTTTAGAAATGTGAATCTAACCTGCGACATTGCTGTAGTGTTTGGTGGAAAGAATTTCAGCGTTATATTGTCAAGCGAAGGCTTTGAATGAGCGCTGCAGTTGTCCAAGTAGAGAAGAACTTTTCTGCCATCTTCCTTGAGCTTCCTGTCCCACTTTTTCAATTGCGATTCAAAGATGGCACCAGTCATCCAAGCTTTCTTGTTGGCTTCATAGTCCACCGGCACCTTTTCGTTCTTGAAACATCTTGGCTTGGCCGACTTCCCAATGACTAATAGCGGCAGTTTTTCGGTCCCGGACATATTTGCACAGACGAGGACAGTGATTCGTTCTTTACTTTTTTTTCCGCCAGTGCACCTATCACCTGTGTACATAGGGATATGTAGCATATGTCACAACAACAAAATAATAACCAACCTTTCATCGCCATCGTCTTGTTAGGGAGGAGTTGCCAGAAAAGACCAGTCTCATCAGCGTTGAAGATGTCATCGCTCGAAAAAGAAGCCAAAGAGTCTTGTAGAATTTGAAGCTGCCAATCCCTGTGAGACCCAACATCGACTGCTCCAGCTTCTCCTTGCTCAGTCTTGAAACGAATTCCGTGACGGTCTTTGAATTTCTCTAGCCAACCGTTGCTCGCTTCAAATCCAACAATACCCAGCTGTGCCGCTATCGCCAGTGCCTTTTCCTAAAGTTCGATCCATAAACTTAAAATACAACAGAAAAGACAGATGCATTAACCTTTGTCAACTCACCGGTAACCGGAACATTTTGACTTCTGACTTCTTTGTGCCACATGATAAGCGCTTGTTCCATCTGATTATGCTTGCCTGTCTTAAGTCTTGCCCTCTTTGCTTGGCTGCCACTGTCCATTGCTCCGAGAATCGCTTCTTTGTTTTTCAGGATATTTTTGACCGTCTCCCTTGGAAGCTTGAACTGTTCCGCGAGCTTAGTTTGATTAGCCGTCATTTCAGCCGCCGCAATCACCGCCTTCTTTGTTTCCAACGTTAGGGCGCTACGCTTTTTCGGAGTTGACATCGAAATAACTAAAACTACAAGCTAGATGGTCTTATATCGAGGTTTTGTTTCTTGGAAGGGATCATGCTCGAGGTGGTCTTATATCGAGGTGGCCTTATATCGAGGTGGTCTTATATCGAGGGTGAGCTTCCTTGTAATTAAGGTAAATCCAGCCAAACCGGTCTCGAGGTGGTCTTATATCGAGGGTGGCTTTATATCGAGGTGGTCTTATATCGAGGTTTGACTGTACCTTTTTAGCCTAAAAAGACAGACTTTTAACATAGTTTTGTTAAAGGGGCACGCTCACCTGCTCAACTTTGTCTCACCTGTTCAACCCCGCCAATTCGATTTTTTTGCCTAAACATTGAACTTCTGTACGGATTTTGCAGCTTGGTCTCTAACACAACAAGGCTTCGAATAACACTTTACGTATAGTTTTGTTAGAAACCAAGTCAAAAAATCTGTAAAGAACTTCAATGATTCAGAAAAAAATTTGAATTGGCGGGACAAATTTAAACAGGTGAGCATGCCCCTTTAATAAAACCAGCTCGGCTTATAATTTTTTATAGCATTACTCCTCCTTTTTCTCGGGTCCACCACGTAAATAAAATATAGTATGCATACATTTTCCATAAGTCATATTGATTGTGATCAAGAGTCTTGCTCGGAATTTTGTCTAAGTTAAGTGCGTGCGCATCTCAACTGCAAGCCACCAATGCCTCTTCGGAGGCGCAGGAAGCTTGAGAGAAAAATTCCCAGCCAGACTCTTGATCGAAAATGCGAATAGAAACTCGTTCGCGGGCTTTTTTTCTTGAAGCGCTTTAGCGAAATTATTAGAACCGAAAACACCATGGTTTTCAGCGTGAAATTCTGATTCAGGTGCCCTAAAGATCATGCATGACAGGTAGAGTTAAAATATCGAAAACATGATTAAAATGTGATTTTGAGCGAGTTTAAGATTGTGTAGTCCTGCCATAAGAAAATCATTACCGTATTCTTTGTAATTCTACCCATCCCCTGAAGTGACCAAATGTACCTAAAATTTATTTTTAAATTTTTTTTCGGATATATATATTTTAAAAGTGTGATATCAACAAAACTTGTGCACAATTAAAAGGTCAGTACTTTTTCATTGTCTCAAATAAAGTCGAAAGAGTTTTAGTAATTATTTTAAGTGATTGAAAAAACGAGTTTGCGAATTTTAGAGAAAATACGGGTAGGGATAATCATACTATTTCAGCAAAAAATGATCCTCTGACATTGCAACAGATGGGTGATCTTACTCGGAAAATGATCTTTGGAAAAAACTACGACTATAATTAAGTAATATTGCAGATTATTTGGTTCACGTGTTCAGCCATAGAAGTTTGTCATGAATTTTTTTTATCAAAATAAAGATCACCATATAAAGTAATTTAAGAACAGCACTTTCAAGGGGCAAAGCAGCGCATTGCACTGCAAATTGAGGCGGGGACCAGCAATTTTTCAAAAATCATCGTTTTTTTTCACTTGTTTCATGTCAAATCTGATATTTATGACTTTATCCTACTTTTTAAAATTAGGCAGAAAACTTTTATTGAATCAGGTAGAACGCTTATATAAATCAGTCAAGAGAGAAAAAAATTGCTGGTTCCCGCTTTAATTGCAGTGTAACGCGCCGGTACGCCTCTTTAACACTTTCAGTGGCTCAGTAAATTAGACCATTGATTTCTTTTCGTCACCTATGGCTCTTTCTAAGCAATTGAAAGTATACCAACTCTCGCTACACAGCATCCTAATGGATCTCGAGCTTTGCTGGAGACGAGTTTCATTCATCTTGCAAGAAACTGTTTTCTTACCTCCTTTAAATATTTTCTTGCTTTTTGTTCATTATCTAAAGCCTAAGAATAAATTATATTCGAACACAGTTTTGCCTTGCTTTACACTATTACAATAAGCAAAATATATTAATAAAATCTTTAAATGCATTGACTCAGAATCGAAAAAGAACGGAATCTATTAAAGCGATTGTTGCCTAGTTGCCTAGCAGAATCCAGAGGGGGACCAAGGCCAATTTTTTAAAATCTTTTTCACGTAAATTTTCACAGCCCATTTGTAGAACTTCTCAAGCCGAGTAGAATGAGTTCAAACATGTATGTGAGCATAAACAATACAGACCCCCTCTATCCATTTTAAGAAGAGTGGTCATTTTTGGTGGTTGATATTAACCACCCCACTATGAGAAGCCATAACTCAAAATTTTCATAAAAAAATTGGTGTTGACATATAAGAACATACTGCTGGGCATTGAATTTGGAGTCGTTTGGTATATTACATTACGGTAGAAAAAAAGTTGAAAACGAAAACTTACAAAATTACAGATTATGTCTATTATTTAGCCATTATCCCACCCAAACGCAGCAGTGATAATATACTAAAAAATTTAAGTCATCGCATGGTGTCCATTAACACTGAAGAATCAGAGAGTATTATTAAAAGTATATTGTTGCGCAGAATTTCCAGCCAAACACGATGGTGAATAACAATTTAAAAAATACTATTTAGAGGTCAGCTGCCCCTCTTACGCAGCCCATACCTGGATTTCTCATGAACATCAAAGAGGTGAATCTAACACGGCGAGCGCACAACCTTAAGGTGGCGTTCAGACAAACTTTATACACCAATCGGAAGCTCATGGCATGCCTATTACTGCCTCCCTTGCCAACTGACTTGCCCCGACGCGTCTACAATGAGAAAATCAAGTTTGAAATATGAGATATTTTTGTGTAGAGCATGACCAAGTTTTGCAACTAATTTTCCAGTGAATGAGTGGCGCAGTGCATGAGATTAAGGCCTTGTTTTTAAATATTGCATTTTCGATCCCCAATACGGGGGCATGTTTAATTTAATTTTATTTTTTCGAAAACGATTTTCTCATCTGTTTTCAATGATTTAAAAAAAAATATTTTCAGGAATCTGATACATAAAAACCTTATTTTATAAGATAAAGAAATTACACCGTGTTGCGCGTCAAAAAAACTTTCTGTCAGACAATATCTGGTATCCCTAATATTTTGTCTTCGAAATGCAACAATACTACTGTATAAATATGCCTGGCAACAAAGTGATCGAATCACAGATATGGATGTCGTAATTTGAAAAGAAAAAAGGTGAGTAAAAAAATTAAATCAAACAAGTAACCGTACTAAGGATCGAATATTTAAAAACAAAGCCTGAATCTCATGCACTGCATCACTCATTCACTGGAGAATTAATTGCAAAACTTGGTCATGCTTTACACAACAAATATCTTATATTTCAAACTCGATTTTTATCGTAGACGCGTCGGCAGGAAAATCGGCAAGTGAGGCAGTAATAGGCATGCCATGAGCTTTCGATTGGTGTATAAAGTTTGTCTGAACGCCACCTTAAGGTTGTGCACTTCCCGTGGATTAAAAAGGGTTTTTTTTAAACTTAAGGCTTTACTCAGACTGTGTTGGTCTGAAAATGTTTGAAAGTTTTCCCCGTGACTCGTGTCATGCGGTAGTCTGAGTAGAGCCTAAAAAATATTTATTTAGAAGAGTTTGATATTTTCGGATGTAATTAGGGGTCAAAGTTTTGAATATAAACATTGGAACATTTTTAATCCGCTATTTATTGTTCGAAATCGGGATTAAAACAAATTCAACCGTAAAAGGACCACTTAAACTTTTTTTAAAGAAGCATGCCCGTATGTTTCAAAAAATTAAGGCGGTGACCAGCAATTTTTTTTTAAATCCTTCAATTTTTCACTTCTTTTGCGTCAAATCTAATATCAATGACTTTATGCTAATTTTAAAAACTAGGCAGAAAACTAAAAAAATTTGGACGATAAAACTTTTCGAGAGAAGAAAGAAATTGTGGTCCCCACCTTTTCTCCGTGTAAGGCACGGGCATGCCCCTTAAAACTTGTTTTTTTTAATTTTTATGCTCAATAATTTAGATTTATACAATGAATTGTTTTTATAACCAAACCAATAATCTTACAGAAAACGAAAGAAAACAAGAATTTCTACAAACTAATTTTAAACCCTTAACTGAACGCCAATGCTGGCATTTCGTTAAAGACATATGCAAAACGGTTATAACCTCTTTCTTTAGTGCGTATAATCAATTTTTATTTGTAAACTCGGAAAAAAAACTTGACTTTAACATACTGATATATGCGTTACGATAATTTTTCCTTTTTAGCGCTGTACGGAAGCTAAATCACAATGACGGCACAGCCTGAAAAGAAACCTATGATTCGCAAGCTTGGGCAACTCAACAAATCTTTTTCATTTCTAGCAACCGTAGACAGTCGTGAGAAACTGGAACAGTTTAGATGCACGGTAATATATATAACTGGGTGATACAGGTATTCCCTTAATCAAATTTCGTCACAAGCGTTTTTCATATGTTTTACACTTAGGGACGCTATATTTTCATCAAATGTTTCAGTAAGCAGCAACTTTTGATTAAAACTTGAGCAAATGGGCCCTATTTAAGAATCGGCCCATTTTTTGCCTGTGTCCCTCCTGTTGATTTTTTCGTGTGTTTTTTAGGCTTTAGGGTTAGGCAAGATTCGTCCATAGTATATTTTTACAAACGCAAACATCTTACTCTTACACCGAGGAACATATTTGACTCCGTCGTTAATTACGCTGGCCTACCCTTCCCTAAGCCTAAAAACACACAAAAAAAATTCAACAGAGGAGACCAAGGCAAAAAATGGGCCCGATTCTTTAATAAGGCCGAAAAGTGTATCTAAGATAATTTGTTTTTTATAATGATATAATGATATATCCAACAAAACTTTGTCGGTTCTCGAAAGAAAGTTTTCGGTGCGTAATATCTAAAAATAAAAGCTTCTTAGAATTTTTTAAAGGTAATACTTGGGCAACTTTCTTCCAATATTTTACTAATTTTTAAAAAGATGTTTTTACAGTATCAAATGACACCTCGCAAATTCCACTCTGACGATCAGAAATTGGTGTATAGATGTCTGAAGTGCGAGTTTAGAATTGTAGCTTTGAAAGATGACAACGACCAGCAGAGCTTTCATGTGTATGCAAATGGGCAGCACAACCCATTCAAACACCAAGTAGTTCCCATCAAAAATGTCAAAAAAGTGCAGACCAGTCCAATAAAGAGAGTGCAGCATCAACAGCAGGTCCAATCGAACGGTAAACACAAATATTTAGATGTAAAGGGGGGAGCGAGTAGTGTTGAAACAAGGCATCACGCATAAATGTTTGATCTATAAAAAACTGATACAAATCGATTCTCGATGAACGGACGACCTCGTCCCCTCAAGTTCGTTTTCCTGCTAGGACCGACACTTTTTAGCCTGATTTTCGGCGTCTTCAACTGAAGGTAATTTGTCAGTCTGGTCGGAAAATTGCAAGGATTGCGACTTTAACGGTCATTTTTCAATGCAATAAAGACCCTCGGGAGTCCGTTTATTAACATCTAAGAGTCTTAATGGCAAAGCTGCAAGACCTTGGAAAAAAGCCGGTAAAATCATAATCTTACAATTTTTTGTGACCAGTCGGACAAATCACGTTCGGTAAAGGACGCCAAAAATTGTTGGACCCAACAGGCCAACGAACTTGAGGGGGTTCCTTTTTATCGAGGTTTTTCGACTGCAGATCGAAACAGTTGTAGGATCAAAAATGTAAAAAAACACAACATACCAACAATGTCTTACTACTAGACTTGGGCCTTTTAATTTCTTTTTTCTAATAAATCATTTTAAGAGAATGGTTGTGAGACATTTCGGATGCACGGAGTGGTATGGTCACTAACAGGTCTAGCTAACAACGAAGCAGAAGTGCAACAAATGAGATGTGCAGAACAGTCTGAGCCGAAGACCATGGAGACACAAGGTTTCCTTCAATTCAGATGTCGACTTCGGCTAAGACAGGAGAAGTGCCAGTTCAAGATGTTGGCTATTCGGCAAGACTTAGACGGCAAATATAAGGTCTACATTCGTGGTGCTCACAACCACCTGGTAGCTCCAATAGTTCCTAAAGATGTGAGAAGTAGCAACAAGAAATTAAGTAAGATTTACAGTTAAGATTTACAATTTATCAATTATAATTTTTTTAGGATTAATGAACAAAAGAGACAGCGTTGCCAGAACTAGCAATTTGCCTGCAACTTTTAAAACCCCTGAGTTTGTGAGCTCCTCAACAGATTCAGATCTAGATTCTGATGTTTCTATATCGTCAGAGGTACTTTTTATAGCTTGATAATATAAAAAATTTGACATATTTTTCTATATAAATATTACCTCTAAAAGTGACAAGATGTTTCCAAAACAACTTCATTTCTTTTTAACCAGCGCGAAAGACTCGCCGACGCGAAAACTCGCCTACAGCAAAACTCGCAATGGCGAAACTGGCCAACAAAAGGTACCCCTCCCATACTCGGATTTATTAAAAAGTGACCCGAACTTATTTTTTCTGCTCAACACGATAAAAAATTTATTACTTTCTGATAAAAAAATTGAAATTTTGTCAAAAAAATTTGAGTTTTTTATTTGTGAGTCGGTCGCGTCCCCTTGTTTCCTAAGTGTTTATCAGCTAGTGAAAAAGTTTGCGTATTTTTATTGTAAGACGCTTTTTCAGGAACACAAAAAGAAAAGACCAAAAAGAATATTTATTCCGGACAGTCAAGATTCTACTACCCCTTCAACCAGCCGTACATCTACGCAGCCAAACAAACCACAAGCTAAAATTTCTAACAATGACCCGCCAAATGAGCTTTTCTCGGCTGCAACCATCCGCAAAGAGTTCTCCTCGCTTGATCTGGAAAAGCTGTCCATGGAAAAGAGAATAGAGCTGAAAAACCTACTTACAAGTCTCAAGCTAATTATAAACCCCAAACCAAGGAGGTGTAGAAAGAATAGCAAGCCCAACCCCCTTCCACAAAAGAATGCCACATTGACTACCTCGGATCCACCGCCACTATCAGCTCCAGTCTCAGTAACAGCTATAGTGGTGGAGAGTCCAGCTGAACCTATTGGTCCAATTGTACCTGAAGAGCAAGTGACTGTAGCCAACTGCAATGATACTTCCCTTTTCCCAAGCTCAAGTGGAGCACAGGGTAGTTCACAAATGAGTTTTAATCAAAGACTGTCTGCCCAACCCCCAACCTCCAGTTTGGAACTGCCGATTATTGCAAGTGCTCCGCCACCCAGACACACTGGAGATACAACTCAGCAACAGCCAGCTACTTTTCCAGCACAGGTGAAATTTATAGAAATTTTTTTGTATTTGTGGATTTTAGGCGATTATGGATTTAACAAACTAAACATAATTATATGTGGTTTTCTTGCCCAGGTAACGGCTACCCATGAAATCTAAATATCCAGCCTAAATACATTTGCCAATCTTTTTTGCTGACCTTTGGTGCTATTTTGCCATTTTATTTTAACGATAGATTGAAATATTATAAGTCCATGGATAGACCGGTCGATTAAAGGGAGCCAGTAACTTGTTAGACTAGAATTTTTTTTGATGTATGGAAAAGTGAATCAGGGTTAGTGGTTGTCGGCCTAAAATGGTACGCAGGCTGGACCCCACTTGGGAACACGCTAATTATTTTGCCTTGTTCGACCTATTTATATCAGTAGTTTGTTTAGCTGATCTCGAATTATGGCATAGGGGCGTTTAGCGGATTCTGTGACATTTTTTGAATTCGCGCCAATTTCGGCGTTTTGTTTTTTAGTGTTTTTTCTTGCCATTGTAACCACTTAGGCCTTAGGCTTAGCCTTGAGGCTCGAAGGTATGCCAGCGCACGTTAAGACGAACTCAAACGTATGTCCCTAACGGTGAAAAACACTAAAAACAAAATGCCAAAATTGGCGCGGATTCAAAAAAAATGTCACAAATCTCCTAAACGTCTATGCACCTGAATTAGGCATCAAAAAAGTTAAATAAATTTTGAAAGTTGATCAAACAAGAAAAAATAACTGAAGTGTGCTTTTGGGCCAAAAACACTAGCTCTTATTCACTGCGCTGTGCATAAAAAAATTTCTAGTCACATAAGTTGCCCATTTCCTTTTATCTAACTTCTAAAAATCCGGTTTTAAAATTCTAGAACCTTTTTTTAGTTCCCAATGGAAACTTTGACGAACAGAGGTCAGTTCGGTTCTCAATTGATGAAACATAACTTCCTAACCCATTCATCAACCTACTTACCCAATTTTGTGATTTGCCCCAGCTGTGGATATGGAACCATGCCTGACACTAGCAACAACGCTAGCAACAACTGGGACTTCTGTGCCAGATGCAATCAGCAGCTCCAGTCATTTCACATGCAACCTAATTCTTCTTTGTGGAAATGATTTTAGAATTTTTGTAGGATAATTATTTTTTCTTGCGCAAAAACACTTTTTTGGCGTAAATTTAGTTGAAACCGCATATGTTTATTTTATTTTTGATAGTAGCCAAGTAATTATTAACGGTGTTTCTGCCACGTTTAGAATATTTTTGCCAAAGCCGTGTTTTCTGCTAGAAAAACAATATCTCGAGGATTATTTTAAATAAGCTGCCTAGAAATTTACTGTAAATCTGTTAAACACATCAGAAATATTTAAAAAAATGGTCAGTGTTGTTTTTTTACATTTGTACCCACACATTAATCGTGATTCAAATTTAACTAAACTTTCATTTTGCTAGCAAATAAATCAGAAACATGATTATTATTTTATAGAGCTCCAAATAGCGGTAATAACTGAGTTAGGGTACATAATTATTTTAGCCACTTTTCCATGTAAATTTGTGTCTTTGATAACAACTTCCACCGTTTTACTAAGTGTATCATTGAGATTAGTTAGGACTAGAACATGCTCTCCTTCTGGAGTTTCAAAAGCGATATGGTCAATCACATTCCCCACGTCTGGATCAGAAACAAAAGAGAGGGTTGAGCTGATGTGCACTGAGTCCCGCGGAATGAATTTGCTAAAAACAGAAATTGATGAGATACGAAACACGGATATTACAAATTATAATATAAAAGGAATATGGTCGAAAATAAGTAAAAGCTTGGTCAAATTTTTTTAATCAACTTGCCTACTTAAGCCATATCCTACCTTAAATACTCTAATTGAAGCCCATGGGCTAGAATCATAACAACTCCCCAAGCAAGGTATGGCAATGTATTTTTTGATTTCTTACATTTAGGCGCACAACCAACCACAAAATGGCCCTGATCCTTAGCTACATTTTAAGTGGTCGTGCGCACATAAATGTTAAATTTTTTTAATTTTATCTAAAAATACAATGCCACAATTTGCTTTGGGAGTTGTGTGTTCTAATTCAAGCCCATGGGCTTCAGTTAGAATATTTACGGTATCTCGTTTTGGGCACAATTTTGTTAGAAACCAAGCTGAAAAATCCGTAGAGAAGTTCAATGATTTGGAAAATTTTTTGAACCAGCGGGCACCAATTTTGAAAGCATTTAAGAGGATCGTATTCCAGTTTTAGATCTCATCTAATCTATGTTAATAATAAATTTTACTTACCTGAAATGAGCCATTGCATAGAACATGGGTTGCTTGTAGAACTCATCACCACTTGCATTCACAATTATAGGGGAATCCACATAATTTCCCACCCAATTAGGACCACCCTGTGTATCAAGACATAAATTCCAGTCGGTCCTCAAATATATAACAAACTTTACATTTTCACTATACAGTCAAACCTCGATAAGCCGGCACCCCCAAAAGTTCGTTCCAGCCTTGGGTCCGACACTTTTTTTAACCCAATTTTTGAAAGCTTTTTCCAGCCCTGTTTTAACAGTCTGGTCGGAAATATCGTCAGGATTTCGATTTTGCCGATCGTTTTTTGAAAGGTAAACAAAAATTGGGTTAAAAAAGTAAAACCTCGATAAGTCGGCACCCCTTTTTTGAAAAGAGGTGCCGGCTTATCGAGGTTTTTCTTTTTAATGATGAAATTGCAGGATTTTTAAAAAACGATCGGCAAAATCGGAATCCTGACGATATTTCGGACGAGACTGTAAAAAGATAATATTTTGAGAAATTGTGTTTTTTTCGCAAATTCAAGAATTGGGTTAAAAAAAGTGTCGGACCAAGGCTGGAACGAACTTTTGGGGGTGCCGGCTTATCGAGGTTTGACTGTATAATAACTAACCATCCGACCACCCAGTTCTTTAAGTTATTCATAATATCATGTGCATACATAGCTCCTCTGTGCCAATCTCCCAATATAGGCCCGCGTTCGTGAGCAAGATAGCCTGTACAAGCTTCTGTTGCAAAAATAAATTTATCTGGGCGAATATCATGTGCTTCACTTAAGACATCGAAATCAGAGTGGTTGTACCACTGCACGGCTAGACCATCTATGTAGTTTGCCTTTTCTGGATCCCCATAAAGCTTAAACAAATATTTGTAGTGTCTAGACTATTTTCGATAATTATAAGAACTTCGTTGGCGGCGTTGATCAAGGCTTCACGAGTATCTTCACAGCCCATTACTTTCAAATCTGCAGTTATTTTAGAGCTTTTTAGAGCTGGCACAAGCAGTTTGTGTGCGAACTCCCTATAAGTATGGAAAAAGTAATAAAAGTTATTTCTGAAGATGAAAAATTTGCCTCTGTGTTGCAAAGTCAAAGTCCATGCATTGCCAAGGCCACTCACCTTTGAAAGGCTCGTTTTGTATCGATAAGCCCCAAAACTTGACTCCATGTGCAAAATACTCCTCAAAAAATCTGAAAATGATGTATTTTGTGAGACCACTTACGGGTGCTGCTAAAATTCCCTTGCTGTGGAAAACTAAACCTTCGTAAGCACTTAAAAGAACATATACCTGGAGCCATCCGTTTAAAACTTACCGTTTAAAATATTTGGCGTAAGTCTCATAGTATTTGCCGTTTATTTCGCCTTTGAGAGGGTAGCCATCCTTCATCCTGCCATTGGTCTTCATCCAGCCAGGAGCTGACCAAGGACTAGCAAACAGTTGAAGTTGATTCTGGGAGTAGTTCATTGCCTTGAGAAGATGGGTGATCTGTAATGGGTGGAGTTAGAGTCAAAGAAAAACAAAATACAGTCGACGCTCTCTATAACGACTCTCAAGGGACTGGCTAAACCGAGCCGTTATAGAGAGCGTCGTAATAAAGAGCGTCGTTTTGACGTAAATGAGGTCGTTCGTGACCAAATAGCTGTTTTTACGGTTCGTTATAGAGAGCGGGTTGTTATAAAGAGCGTCGTTATAGAGAGCCTCGACTGTAGAGTGTAAGCCAACTTTGAGTTCCAAGTCTTCTGGAGCTAGGGCAAAGGACTCCAATGAGAAGTCATCTTGTTTGTCCAAATAGCTGTACTCATGGGTGGAGAAGTCGCAACTAGCCATGGGCACTCTTCCTACATTGTAGTTGATACCTGCAAATAGCATCAAATACCGTATTTTCTCTATCAAGGAACCGTTCTCTAATAATGAACCCCCCCCCCTCGATTTTTTGACTAAGAGGGCCATTTTTGATTGACAATTTCAATATTTTTAAAGGGCTGAAAAATAATGAACCCGGGTGCTTTAATAGAGAAAATACGGTATATGGGGTATCTCCAAATAGGGTCAAAATTTTCAAATTTTCATGTTCTTTTGTTAAAATTTGCAATAAAATGGCTGTTTCTTTTTCACAAAAGAGAGCAAAAACTTGTTTGATTAGAAATTTGCCTGAAGCATGGCTGAGTGGATAATCGTTAATGTTTGTTGGCTAAAAGGTACGCAGATTCGACCCCACGCGGTGGTACTCTAGTTTTTCCTAGAGTACCACCTAGCTTGTTCGACAAATATCCTGGGTGTAATTTGGGACGCCGATTTCGAATTTGGCGTTGAAAAGTAGAATTACTTAAACAAGCCAAAAGTTAAACGAGCCAAAATAATTCCGGCAAGCTAATACTCATCCACTGCGCCATACTTTTATGAAGTTTCTAGTCCCACAAGTTGAGCTATTATTTTAGCAATTATTTTCAAATCATAGTTTTAATATGAAAAAAATACCGACCTGTTTGCTTGTCAAAATATGATCGCAACAAGTAATTTCTGGTCTTTTCACTTAAAGCATTCAAACTGATGCCAGCAGAGTCAGTGAAAGCTGCGCCAAACCCAAATATAGATTGGTAAGTCTTTGCTGCATCGACCACTAATTCAATTCTGTCGATGTTTTTTCCAATGTTTTGGTCATTTTCATCGTTGAATCGAGTGGTTTGTTTGTAAAGTCTATGCTGTTCCTTGTCTGTTGTATAGTACACCACATTTCCATTCTGGACTTCAGCTACATCAACTGGTTGGATCTTATCACAGTAATCAGCATTGCAGACACACACAAAACTGCTGCTTTGAGGCACCCATCTGAACGACTTCGTGCTTAGAATTCTGCCAATACATATATTGGCGCTAATGGAGGATCGGTTCCCATTTTTTTTTTAAAAAAATCAACAGGGGGACCAAGGCATATTTTTGAAAAGACAACAGGGGTGACCAAGGCGAAAACGAGGACCGATTCTCCACTAGTGCCCATATATTTTACCTTTTTAGACATTGCTGGCCTTTATTATTAGACTCGGAAAAAGTACTTTTAAGATTGAGATAATCTAAATTACTTTCTTCAGATGGCAGTTTTGCAATATTATAGATTAATCCTATAAAAATCACGAATATTGAAGATATAACAATGGAACGAATAAATTCGCCCATCTTCTTATTCCTATTTTTGATAAGACGAATCAATGTGGCCAAACAAAACCGTTTTTGTATTGTAATGTTGTTGCATAAAAAAAATTGGGAAAACACAAACTACAGGCAATCTTCTTTCAATGCTAGAAATGGTTACGAGCGAAATAGACGCTCCCTTCTTCTGCAACTTAATTTTTGTTTAAATTTTGGATTTAACTGAAGTGTTGCTCCTACAGTCTGAATTCTCGTCCCTTTTAAATTTTTTCTTGCCACTTTTCAATTTTCAAATCAAATGACTGAAATCTTGCCTTTTTTTGAAATTTTGAGACTTATTCTTTTTATACCAATTTTTTCTAGATGACCCTTGTTTGGGCTGCCCAAAGGAAAAATTTAGCTATTTTATTAAAGTTTGAAAAAAAGGGCAAGAAAAAAAAAAGAGTTTGACTTTAAGAGCGAAAGTTCAATTTGATCCACTTTTCCCTCTATATGAGAAAAAAAATATATCGAGGATACGGAAAGAATAAAGAAAGAATAAAACTAAAAGAATAAAACGTACAATAAATAGTTCTTTTATTTTTAAAATGTACAATGAGTCATTTATTAAATTACAACAGCTGTTAACTAAAAAAGAAGTGACAATAAATTATCTAGGACATGCAAAACACGAATAACATACATCTAATTTATTTTCATTACACTTTCTTTTCCAGACCTGTTTCCAAATATTGGAATTTTTGTGAGCTAAATAGTTGATCAGTGCCCTTGGTCATCACTGTGTTTGGGTGGACTCGGCTTACAGAATGGTTATTGCTCAAAAATCTTGGACGATAGCCCAAGTTAGAGCCTCCCATTTTTCCCAAAGTCTAGCCAGCATACTGACTACTCCTTTGCGGATGGTTTTGTTGATGGCTAGGTATACAATGGAAGTGAAGCCTTGAACAAGCAAATTTATGGGTATATGTGCATTTTATATTGAAAGTATGCCAAATATTCGACAAAAAATAAAAATTTCTCCGTTTTTAATGCTTGCACTATAGTAAAAAGTGCTTACCTGAACACATTTGAATAGCAATAGTGGCAAACTTGGCCAATTCTGGAGGAATTTTGATAAATCCTGCAGCTGCATAGCTGTAGCAACCAGAAATAGAAACAAACAAATAAGGAAAGACTGGATCATGACCTTAAATAAAAAAAAAAGTCTTTGTAACAACGATGAATATGAAACCTTTTTCTGCATATTTGAAATGCGTTTCGACTCTCCGAACTCATCAGATACGTACTTTTCAGTGCGGCATTTCAAAGAAAACAAAAGTATGGAGTACAGAATAATAAGCGCACACATGACCCAGCAAGAGTTAAGGAAGCAAGTCCAATCTGTCACCTGTAAGAGAAAAAAATTTTAAATCACAAGGTGTCAATTAAAACTAACAGGGGCGCTCCAGGTTGCCAGTCAATTTGGAACATGTAAACTGACCATACCTACAATTAAAAACTTATTTTTAAAAGCTATAATTATTGTTTAAAACTTTTTTCGCACTTTTAAAATTTACTTTTCACTCTGCAATTCTGTCAAAACGCAATTTTAACATGAAAATGTACAACAAAAAATTGTGGGTTTTTTTCCAAATATCGATTTTCATTGCGTTTTGACCAGTGCTGTAAATGTCACAGATGTGGCACCGTCAGCTGACGTCACCGGTGCGGTGCCGTCAACTGGTGTTGGTGCCAAAAATTTTGGGACCGCGGCATGAGCTGGGGCCGGTGCCGTAATTCTAAAATTTATATGGCATTTGTGACTAAAGATAGTTTTACGCATTTTCGGTGGGTCTGGATATATATATATATATATATTTAGGTACTTTTTACCACAGTTTAAAAGAAGAAAACGTTGAGGAGATTCTATACTAGGGTCGATATTATTTAAATACATGATAGTTTTTGGTATTTCAGAGAGAGAAGATTATTGACTTTTCTGTGAAAAAATATTTTGAAAAAAGTAAGAAACAAATTGAAAGAAGGTTGACCAATATGGCTTTAACCAGAGATATTTTTTTCAATAAGCGAGAATTTTTTTGAGGGGAAAGATACCATTTCATGAAAAACTAAAGCATGAAAATATGATTTGTCTCGAATTTGAACTTACTGAATTGTAGATGGGTGGCAAATCCAAAGATGATGAAAAAATAATGCCATACACCAATGGAGCTATCATCCATATCCACACACGGTTTCCATTAAACAAAGTTTCAGCTGTTCTCCTTGAGTTCATTTCAATGCATCGATTAATGGCAAGAATAACACAAGTCATGCAGTAGCAAGCCCAAAAACCTAAAAACAGACTTTTTAATGTTTTAGTTTTTTTTTCTGCATATTCCAACACTTTAGTAAGATATTTCGAGATTGAAATCAGTATTTGTTACATAAATTTAAAAAATCAACCCTAGTGGTGATTAACCCCCCCCCTCCTTCCTCCCCAAAATTTTTCCTTCCTGAAAATTAAGTAAAAAGACCCCAAATTTAGTCCCAGACCCCGGGAAAAGTGTGAAAGGCACTACTTAGTCCGCTAGCATACGCTGGCCTACCCTGAGCTTAAAAAGATTAGTTAAAGCGAATTAGGAAGGTCAGATTGGGGGGGGGGGGGGGAGTGGAGGTCAGTTATTTGCTACTATCGCTAAAAAATCTAAAAATAAAGTAACATACCATGACCTAGATGGCCAACTATAATCAGAATTCGATTATTGTCACAGTAGTTAGCTCCAATGAAGGAGAAAATTCCGCCCATAAAAGTGAACACTGACCCAACTAAATTGTCCAGAACACCAATAATAACATCAACTAAACATATCAATTGTTTTAAAAGGTAAAAGTGTTTGATAGTTTACTTTGTAGCAAGCGTGTTTGAACAGAGATGGTTGGCTTATAACAATAAGGGACGGAATATACAGAGCCAAATAGAACAGATATTGACCAAGATAGATGAAGCCTATGAAATAATTCTTCTCGCCTGGGATAGTTTTGTTGCCAGTGCAATAGACGTCGTACATAGTTGGATAGTTCCAGGTGGAAGCTCGTGAAAATTATTGGAAAAAGCAGCCATTTTGAATGACTGTTTCAGCTAAAAATATTTCAATAAAACAAACTCGGTAACACTTTATTCGCGGCTCTTACATTTTTTTAAATTTCGAGTTCAAATAAATTTCAAAAATTTTCAGAAACTATGACTGATAGCCCTGACTTTTATTACAATCCAGCCTGCCAAATCAACAAACTGCACGATAATAGATAGAATTTTTAAATTATTTTTTTGTCGATTCAAGAAATGTCTTTTATTGGATATTGCCTTTTAATGTTTTTTGATGACATTTCATTTTTCGGTAAAAAAAACTTAAAAAAAGGAAACCCCGCAGTGTGAAAAAACTGCAAAATGCGGTATTTACACTGCAGTTTTCACCTTCTCTGGCTTTTGACCCAAAAGTCTTATTGACAAAATGTTGGAAGCTAATGTTCAATAAAAACTTTTCTCAATCCGAAAAATTAAAAGTTGAAATTGTAAATAAAAAAATAAATGAAAAATAAATGAAATAAATGAAAAAAATAATTTTTAAGTATTCAGACACTGTAGTATACCACTACCAACGAGTTTTAAATACCCAGCCTAGGAGAGCGTTAATTAGAGAGGGTGGTAAATAAAAGGTTTGGCGGCAATCTGAATTCATTGCTTCGTCTGGTTCGTGTTGAAAAATCAAAGCTTTCCGAAATGTAATTTATGTAAGTCTATTTTCCAATCCTTCCAACTTCTTTCATCCGAATGAACAAATTTTAGAATTAACTTTGGATTGGGTCAAAAAAAAGAAAAGGCATAGTAAAGTCTGACTGAAAAATCTGTGCAAGTTGCAAAAGATGTTTGTTTCAAATAAATAACAATTGTAGCAGGAAGAAAGATCATAAAAGCTTTTATAATTGACGTATAAATGTCGTACCTAAGAAATGGTTAATTAAATTTATTACAAGTTGTTTAGTTGTCCTAACTAGTAATTAAGGTTATAATCAAATGTTAGGTTTTGAACTTCTCAAGCTAATTGTAAGTAGATTTATAAGATTCTTCTTGTAAATTTGTAAAAAACTAAAAATTTTATTTTTATTTATTTTTTAAATTTGAGAAATTAACAAAAAAATTTTTTTGAGAAATGCTGTAACACTATAGAATGCCCCCCCCCAGCTAGCGACAAATTTACTTTTCCTGAAGGGGAAAGGACCCGTCCCATTTTGATTCTCGTGCTCTGAATAGGCACGGAAACACTTTGGTTTCCAAAAAATCGAAAAAAAAATTTTTCGATTTGCCTTGGTCCCCAAGGTAAAAATTTAAGAAAATTCAAAAAAAAATATTTTTTTGAATTCCCGCCAAAACATTTTTTAAGGGATTTGGGGCTGTATTGGGAGGGGAAGGGAATAAAAGGGACCACTTTTATGGAAAAACCTTAAAAGAGTGAATTATGGACTACTTCGGATGTCCTGCCATGTTTTTCAACTGGGCCGTGGCAAAAGAGACTCTATATACATTTTATGGTCAAGACTACTAATCGGAATCATGCCCCTCAAACTCTCAAGCCCCCCCCCTCAAACTCTCTCTCAAACTCTCAAGCCCCCTGCGCCCCTTCGGGGCGCAGGGGCTTGGGGACTTGGAGTTGAGATGCGCCCACCCACATACCTTAGACACAAATCACTCGAAAGTGACTCTGGATGCATGAAAAAGCATGCATACCAGAGTTTATTTATGCGGTAGGACCCAGTATTCAAAACTATGTTCAACATCTTCTTGTTAATGGGCTCTGTGTGATTAGTGGCCCTCTTTTGTCCCTTCCCCTCCCAATACAGCCCTAAATCCCTTAAAAAATGTTTGGCGGGAATTCAAAAAAATTTTTTTTGAATTTTCTTAAATTTTTACCTTGGGGGACCAAGGCAAATCGAAAAATTTTTTTTTTCGATTTTCCGGAAACCAAAGTGTTTCCGTGCCTATTCAGAGCACGAGAATCAAAATGGGACGGGTCCTTTCCCCTTCAGGAAAAGTAAATTTTTCGCTAGCTGGGGGGCATTCTATAGTATAGCCGAAATGCTATTTGGTTATAAAAGGACATTTTAACCATTATTTAGGTAAGAATTCTGATTTTACCCTTGTTGCTATTTTTAGCGAAAAAAATTGTGACGTATTTCTAGAATTCAATAAGGAGCAATCTTATTTGGGGACCCTTTTTCGGTTAACTGGGAATAGTGTTTAAATGTCTCCTATGTGATTTTTATACGCTAAAATCGATAAAAAAAAGATGTTTTCTAACAATTTCCACACTCAAAAGTTAGGATATCGAAAAAAATTGGTTACCAAAGGTTGACCAACTGCTTTAGTCTCCCAAGCTTAATATACCAAAAAGGTACCTGGATATCATTGAAAAGATCAAAAGGTGGGATTTGAACATAGTTTTGTTGACTGGGCTTACCGCATGAATAAACTCTGGTATGCATGCTTTTTGATGCACCCAGAGTCGCTTTCGAGTGATTTGCGTCTAAGGTATGTGGGTGTGCGCATCTCAACCCCAAGCCAACAAGCCCTTCGGGGGTGCAAGGGGCTTGATGGGATACAAATCTGCGCACTCACCTTAGACACATTCCGAGCAAGACTCTTGGTTATGCATAAAAAGGCTCTTTTTGCCTAGCTCTGGTTATCAAAAGGTGGTAGGATACCTTTATATAAGTTTTTTTACCTTGGGGGACGAAGGTAATAACACTATTCACAGTTAACCAAAAAAGGGGCCCCTGAGTGCAAAAGTTCCGCTATTTTGCGAAAAAGTCTGAAAATCAGTTATGATGACATAGATGATTTTCTAATATTTCGTTTCCAAGTTAAGTCTTCTAAAATCAATTAAAAATTTCTATCAAACCATGCATAACATTTCTTTATAACGAAACTCTAAAAAAGTTGTTTTTCGCTTAATTTTTTTACTGTGTCACTAAAAACGTGTTTATGTATTACTCATAATAATTCAATAGCTACAAATTACTCTTATGTTGATAGACTAAACTCGAGCATTGACACCAAAAAAGCTAACAACATTTTTGCTTAAAAAAACTGGCTGTCTTTTGTCTAACAGAGAATAAGAAGTCTTTTTCAAGATGCTCAGCTGTAGTGCATTATTTGACAATAAATTAATAACACTATTTTTTCGAATTGCAAGTCGAAGGTTACTGAAACTAGTACACAGTGGCTTGCTATCCGCAAAATTTCGGAAACATAAGTTTTTGAACCCCGCACAAAAAAATGACACAGTTACTAATAGTTGAAAAATATAACTATTCTCAACTACTTATAAGATCTTGGATTTTATTTAAAAAAGTCAAGTGACTAATTGGACCCTCCCGGTGTGTCATTTCTGGACCCTATCACGGATATTTTTGGCTCTATTCCACAACGAGGCAGGTTTTTTTGCCTCAACCCCCTGTTTTTTTGGTAATTTTTAGTCCCTCGCTAAGCCACCCCTCTAACTCGCCACTTTTCATAACCCGTCACCTTAAGCCCGATTTGGTTGGCCGATTAAGAAAACAACGAAATTTCATTCCCGACAACCCGCCACTCTTGATAACCCGCCACCCTAAGTTAGTGCGCAAAAAGATAATGTCTCTCGTTAACCCACCACCCCTCACCCTCTTATGCTAACATTTATCTAAAAAAATAATATAAATTTTTCAATCACAATTTTGGATGCCTTCAAAGGCATGAAAATTGCCAGCGGATACACAGAAAAGGATTTGCCGATCCGGCCATTATCAAACACGCTAAGCGCTAAGAAACAAACAAGAAAGAAACTAACCGGTTATTTTATTTGACTAACAGTGTTATAACTGAATAAATTGAAAAGTTTCGATAACCTGCCACATTAGTCATGATTTCATGTTCTTTTTTCGCTCAGCCGCTACCCCGCTGACCCGAAACTTTTGATAGCCCACCACCCTGAGGCGGTCCTTAGTGGTGCCCACAAGCAAAAGGAATTAGAAAATTCCAGTGATATGGTCCTAAAATGACACCCAGGAGGGTCCCTTGTAAAAAACTGAAAAATTTAAAACTCAGGAAATTCTATTATCACACTTTTTGTATAATATACTAGTACTGTAATGAAAAAAACTGAGCAAAACATTTTCAGCTTAAAGTGTTCGTTTATATACTACCATGCTTTAATTGCCCGGATTAAGGTAAGTGCAAAGTGCATGAACACATGTTCAAACGGGAATCATTTTTCAACAATTTAAGCAACAGCTTAAACTTCTGAGAAAAATAACTATTGCCTCATCGCCCGTTTATACTTTTATTTCTTCATTTGTGTAATTGATCAATTAAAATATATTTGGGATCCAAAACACACCTGTAATTAAAAGTTTTTTCAAGCATGCAGGCAGGCTTAAGCAGTTTGCTTTTTCCGCTTTTGTTTGTCAGTAATGACTCTATTTTATCCTTTGCAAAAAAACATACACAGTAAAGTACAAAATATGGATCATACGCATTTTTCGGTTGTAAAATGCTGTCTTTTTTATTTTTTTTCTTATAAATTTCTGAAAAAATCTGAAAAAATTTTAAATTACCGTATTTCCTCTAAAATAGCCCTCCTTCTGAAATAGCCCTCCCCCTACTTGGAAGACCTATATCTCAAGCTAGAGTGAATATTTTGCAAAACTGTCTTTCGCATTTTTTTAACTCCCACGAGCTCTACCGATTCCACTTTTTCGATTTTGGATTTCCACCCGAAAATCTCGAAATCGAATCCAAATTTTTCTGAAAATTGGAGGTTTGAATAAAATAGCCCGGGGCTATTTTAGAGGAAATACGGTAACTACTTGATCTAATGTAGATTTTAATTATTTTTTATACTAAAGTTTGTACATTTAAATTTTTAGCTGGAATGTAAGTGCTCATTATCATTTATCTTCCGGGTTTGTGTTTAGAAATTTTAAAATATTACTTATCACATGTCAAAAACTAGGCTCTATATGTGTTGGGCTGGCCCCCGAAAAAATCTGCATTGGTCCCCCTGTTGTTTTTTCCGTATTTTTTTCTAGTTTGTTCACAAAAATATAATACTTTTACTTCAAATAAACATGTTTTAGCACCATACTAGTGATGCCATGACTAATACGTTTTAATTTAGGTCGAAACTGAAAGACGCCGTCTTTTGACTGAAAATTGCCGTCTTTTTTTGTTTTAGTCAAAGAAGCGAATTTCTAAACAATTTTTAGCAAAGAAATAACATCAACAAGTATCCCTGAGAATCTTTTTTCTAACCACGTATCATTTGATGAAACATGTTTGCAAAATGAAGCACGAAAAAGTTAAAGCATGAATCACTTTATTTTTCCAAATTGCTTTACACTTTGACGTTTTTGTGCTGAATTTTACAAAGCTGTTGCAGCAAATGATACGCCGTTGGAAACTAGAGTCACAGGGCCACTTGATAGTGTTACCACTTTATAATAAATTGTTTAGTTATCTGGCACTTTTCGACTTTAAAAAAGACGGCACTTTTCAGCTAAAAGACGGCACTTTTCAGTTTCGACCTTTAATCTAATATACAGTCTTTGTTGGCTTAGGCTCAGGCGTCGGATGGGCCAGCATATGTTAGGACGGACTCAAACAGGTTTTTTTACCTTTTATGCAGCTTAGAAAACATGTTCAAGTCTGTCTTAACGTACTTTAAACATAGTGTGATTGCCTATCCTTCGTCTAAGTCTAAGCCATAAAAATTTAAGAAAAAATAGGCAAAATAATAATAACAGGGGGATCAAGGCAACTTTTTCGGGAGCCACCTCCGTAGGTGGCCACCCTCGTCAAACATCGCCGGTCAATGTTGAACATATAGAGCCAAAAAGTAAGTCCCTGTGCAATAAACATTCCGCTCATAACGACTGTCGGATCATTTTGAGAAGGTGATAAATATTTCCATAACTTTAACCGGCCGAAAAACGGATTTAAGTGTTAAACAAAATATTAGCACAAATCAAGATCTACAAAAACATTTTACAAATTCTTTGTTTTGATATATGGTCTTTTAAAAATGGACATTTGTTTTAAAAATAAAGCTTAAATTTTGGTATTCCTTGGCGATTTACGGCTGTCTAAGAGCGGCTTTATCAAGAGGGAAGGAAGTCTGGATTTATTAGAGGTTGGTGTGTTTATTTTACGACTTTGACGACGGGGGGTCGTAGGGTAATTACCACCCCCCCCCCCCTTGAGAAAGTTCAAGTTGCGGCCCTGTGACCCTATACTACTTTTAAAACTAGTCAGAAAACTTAAAAAATCTGGATGAGAACGCATGTAAAACTTGATCGAGAAAGAAAAAGTGCTGCCCCCGCCTTTTCTTCGTGTCGGACATGTGCATGCCCCTTTAAAAAAGATTAATAAATTAGTTCTTGATAGTCTAACATCGCCATCTTATTATTTACTTATCTTATTAACACTCCGCCGGTCGATTGTAGTAATATGCACGATTGACCCAGTTTTTTGCGCTGAATCCGAATCCGGTGGCAGAATTCAGAAATTCCCCGTTTACAACGGGTAAACACCCCTTGAAAGTTAGGACACCAAAAATTGCCTGTCACGTGTTTGTTATGCTTTTTTGCATCATGATAAAAAAATCTTTATATATGTATTATAGCTTATCTGAAAGCTAGTGCAAAGGGCTAACGTCATATTTTATTATAAGTTATGATATAAAATTATGGTG
The DNA here is from genome assembly GCA_004194705.1 of Ditylenchus dipsaci. Classification (NCBI taxonomy): domain Eukaryota; kingdom Metazoa; phylum Nematoda; class Chromadorea; order Rhabditida; family Anguinidae; genus Ditylenchus; species Ditylenchus dipsaci. The sequence continues at coordinate 333,633 of SADC01001168.1, read as the reverse complement.
TAGGGAGGTCAATTAATATTTGTGTCAAAAATCCACTTTCAGGACTCTCGTCAAAAATAGGTTGTATCTTTTCCGTTACGTCATATATGTGAAAACAAGCATTGTAGGAAGAAAGAGGACACAAAACTGCATTTAGCTAACATTTGTTACAGACTTGGTGATTTAAAAATTTTTGGACAACCCAATTGTTTTTATTTTCAAAATAATCATTTGCAAGACATACATTTAGCATCATTATTTCTCGAACGATGACTATAGCAAAAATAGTTTTTGCATTTTGTGCAATGCTTCTGCGAACGTTTTTGGCAAGTGTAGCATTCTCCCCAGGGTGTTGTTGGTGAAAGTGAACTTCTTGTCACCATTTTGACAGGCTTCTTTTTATCTTCTTGGCGGCAGTTGGAACACAGAGTTTGGTTTACGTCTTCTGACACTTGCCACATTCGTTGAGCTTGGATCCTCTCTCGACTTTATTGCAAATGTAGCACCACAGTGGCGGGTTTTTTTCATCTCCAAGTATTTTGCTTCGTAGGCTGAATTTCGTAAGTTAATGCTTATATAAAAGAAAGTTGCTAACCCATTGTACAGGCCTTCCATAAGCTTCCATATAATTCCATAGATTGTACAGGCCTTCCATATACTGCTCCGCAAGCATATGGGTGAATTCTCTCCGAGTTGACTGTGTCCCATGTAGGACATGAGCGTTGATCGAAGCACCACTAACAAGGAACGACATGAAAAGCGGAGCGGCCAACGCTTGACAGATGGCGAGTAAGAGTAGTTTTTTAGCATTTCATCGAAGATATCAACTCCGAACTTAGTGCTGTTGTAGTTTTTGATCATTTTGGCTTGCCAGACGAATGAACTTCTTTCTTGTGATGAACGGTTGAATAGAGGTTTACTTGCTTTGTCGGTTTCGCTTGAAATTTCAACAGCGTTTCTTCTTCACGGAAAACAAACTAGGCTTGTATGTGCAGTTTTGTGTCCTCTTTCTTCCTACAATGCTTGTTTTCACATATATGACGTAACGGAAAAGATACAACCTATTTTTGACGAGAGTCCTGAAAGTGGATTTTTGACACAAATATTAATTGACCTCCCTACACCATAATTTTATATCATAACTTATAATAAAATATGACGTTAGAAAGCCCTTTGCACTAGCTTTCAGATAAGCTATAATACATATATAAAGATTTTTTTATCATGATGCAAAAAGCATAACAAACACGTGACAGGCAATTTTTGGTGTCCTAACTTTCAAGGGGTGTTTACCCGTTGTAAACGGGGAATTTCTGAATTCTGCCACCGGATTCGGATTCAGCGCAAAAAACTGGGTCAATCGTGCATATTACTACAATCGACCGGAGGAGTGTTAAACAGTTGCTTGTGTAATGGGTTCAAAAAAAGAATATTATTACTTTATAAAAAAAACCTGGTGGCTAATGCATTTTGGTAATTTATTGCTAGTCTCTCTTGTCATTTATCGGAGGACTTTGAACTGGTTGCTACTGCTATCTCAACATACTTGACCGTACTAGCAAATAACATCCTCCCCATAAAGTCTTCCCTATAGAACCATAGTAAAATTACCCAAATAAATGTCCCAGACCCAGAAAAAGTGCGTGAGACATTTCTTAGTCCCGACTAACATACGCTGGTCTACCCTAAACCTAAAGCCTAAGTAGTTACGAATATTTTGTATTTGCATGGGGTGGGGATGGTCAAATTGTTTAGGGAGAAGTCGCAAAACCGGCAATAATCATCTGAGAATAACTCTTCTTTAATGATTCCTCGCGTGTTATTTGTGTATTGCTTGGTGTGTGTATTATGCTCTTAAAAATATTTGGCATATTTTTCTAGTAAAAAATATGATGTATGAGGTATGAGCAAGGCGAAATTATAGTTTTAAATTTATTTACTTCATTTATTTACATTCGAAAACAATATACAAACACACTCTTAAAATCAATCAACTCGAAACTGCATTATTGCATTATATATAGACAATTTCAAAATGACAACTCAAAAAGACACAATTTCCTAATTACAAATAAAAACCCCAAATAAAATGACTAGAATCCGAGTAAAGAAATTTTAACGCCTGACCACAGTGGCACTCCATACAGCGGTCACAATAGAATGTGGCTGGACCACAATCTTGGCAGCTTTTCCTGCCAGTTCCACATCTCTGATGGTAACCTCCACTGTTCTGTTTTGGGACTCATCGATGTTGGTGAGCACTAACACTCGATGTCCTTCAGGTGTGGTGAAGGCAACATGTTCAATCAAACTCTCTACCTGAGAATTATTGGCTGAATGGCTGGAACCAATGCGCACAGATCCACGGTCACAAATTTACTATAAAAAAGGCACAAATAAATCAATTTGAAATTATTCAAAAATTCAGATTTACTCACCTAAAATGGCCCATTGCATAGAACATGGGTTGTTTGTAAAACTCATCGCTGGTTTTGTTTACAATAATGGGAGCATCTACGAAGTTGTTGGCCCAGTTTGGTCCACCTTGCAAGTCCAAGCAGATGTTCCAGTCAGTCCTAAATTTTTCTTGATTAATTATGAACATTTAGATTTTAGTCAATAAAGAAATTTACCATCCAACCACCCAGTTCCTCAAGTTGTGCAATATATCATGTGCATACATGACCCCTCTGTGCCAATCTCCTAGTAAAGGAGTGTGTTCCCAAGGCGCATCTCCATTGCAAGCCTCTGAAGCTAAAATGAATTTGTCGGGACGGACATTGTGTGCTGCTGTGAGATTGCCAAAGTCAGCATGATCGTACCAATGAGTGGCCATACCATCAATTGCTTTGGCCTTTTCTTCATCGCTGTAGATCTATAAAATTTGAGGGTTTGGTTTGTAGTTTTTTTTAAGTATGTTACCTCTTTGGCAGCTTGTAAAACCACCCCTCTATTATCATCACAGCCCATAATCTTGATATTGGAGGTCACTTCAGATTTTTTGAGTTCTGGAGACAACAGACCGTGAGCAAACTCTCTCTGCATTTCGTAGTTGAAAGTCATGGTTTGCCAAGGCCAGTCCACTGTTCTTGGCTCATTTTGCATAGTGAGACCCCAAAACTTGATTCCTTGCTTGAAATAGTCTTCGAAGAATCTGCAAAAATTATGATGAATTTTTTTCTTCCGATTACATATGTCTATTTACCGTCTAAAATATTTGGCGTAAGTCTCATAGTATTTGCCGTTTATTTCGCCTTTGAGAGGGTAGCCATCCTTCATCCTGCCATTGGTCTTCATCCAGCCAGGAGCTGACCAAGGACTAGCAAACAGTTGCAGCTGATTCTGGGAGTAGTTCATTGCTTTGAGAAGATGTGGGATCTGCAATTGGTTGGGTTAGAGTCAAATAAAAACAAAATAGAGTGTAAGCCAACCTTGAGCTCCAAGTCTTCTGGAGCTAGGGCAAAGGACTCCAATGAGAAGTCATCTTGTTTGTCCAAATAGCTGTACTCATGGGTGGAGAAGTCGCAGCTAGCCATCGGCACTCGTCCTACATTGTAGTTGATACCTACAAATTGCATTCATAATACTAAATTTTGTTTACAAAGTGAATTTCCCCACCTGTTTGCTTGTCGAAGTAAGATTTGTACAAGTTTTCTCTGGCTGGCTCACTTAAAACATTAATACTGAGTCCAGCAGCGTCAGTGAAAGCAGCTCCAAACCCAAAAATGGTTTGATATGTTTGCGCAGAGTCGACGACAATTTCCACTTTTTCCACATCTGAGCTTGCTGTGCTAGCCTGTAGGCCGAAATCCACAGAGCGGCGGTGAAGGCGATGTTCGTCTTTTGTAGTAATGTAGTAGACCAGTTTCTGACCTCCTTCGATCTCTTGAGGGCTGAATGGTTCTGGCTCATCACAATTGCTGGCAGTGCACACACATACAAAACTACTGCTTCTGGTGGTGTTGGGGTGAGGGAACCATCTGAATATTCAATTTCATAAAGTAAGTCCTTGAGCTCATTTTATTACAAAAGAAACTTGCGAAAACATTAATTTTTTGATATTTTCCTATCTAATTTGATATAAAAGGCGTACTTTCTTATGCATTCCTTCTTCTCCCATCCAATGACATTAGAATCATCTTGAGCGTTTTGTAGCGCCTGTGCATCGATTTCTGTTTTCAAAGGCTCTGTGGGTTTAGCACCAGAGGTATGTAACAAGGCGACAAATAAAAATAATATGGGAGTAGTCTGCCAATAAAAAGATGGTCCCATTCCTTTTTACTTAGTGATCTGAAATTAGACAAAATATAAATTATCTTAATTATTTTCGATTGATATAATACATATTTACTGTTACAAGATTATTCAGTATGAAAAGTGGAGACTTTGGGAACGAAAAGAAAGTTGAGATAAATTGAAAGAATTTCAAACCCTTTTATAGCAAAATTGTGTGGGCGTTTACTAGATTGATTTGTTAGGAAGTAAAGGTAACTGAGCAGGTGGGGGTGGTTCTAACAAACTTGGCTGTCTAAAAATGTCTTGTTTTCACCGGCTGACCTTTGTTCTAAAAAGACATTTTCTGAAAAAATTAAAAACACCTATTTTCTCAAAATTAAAAAACCTCTAAGGTCTTAGTAGGTAGGCTTAAATTGGGGCTGTGGTTTGTATTGTGTCTCATTTAGTCTTAATTAACTATCATAAATATGAATTCGGATGCCAAATCAAATCTGCTGCCAAAATTCGAAAGGACGATTTAATTCCGGCAGCAGAATTAAAGATTTTCGCCTTCAGAATTCAAATTTGTAGCAGCAATTTTATTTGGCAGTAAAATTAAATACTTTTTTTAGCAGAATTAAATATCAGCCTCGTATTAGTCTTTCCAGAAACAGCTTCGTAAATTTTAAAAAGAAACTGCTACATTTTAGACAAAAATGATAATCTTTATTTTTGGCAAATCATCATTTTCACCAATATATTTTTCTGCGTCAAAAAGTATTGTTTGTCAGGAAATGTAAAAAGAAAAAAGGATATTTTCTGATCCTTTTGCTGCCAATGTCAAAGGATAAAGTTAATCGCTTGGAAAATATAAAAAACTTTCTTTTCTCGCCATTTCCCTTCTTTTTAGACCATATTAAAAGAGAACAGACATGAATAGCAGTAAAACAGATTATTTGGCAATGTAACCTTTGTTCACAGCCCTTCACTCTTTTGGATTTAAAAAATAACTACCAAAAGTAGCAAATTGCGTTCATATTTAAAGTAGTTTCTGACTCGTGCTTTGAGCAGACATTGAGGCAGCCTAATATGTTACGTGATGTTAATTTGTTGTGGTGATTGTTGTTAAGGAACTGTGTAAAGAGTCACGTTTTGGCCAAGAACGCATCATAGACTGATGGTTACTTGTTGTTACAAGTGGACAGCCAGGTCATGTGCCAATTGATTGGGAAAGTGGTTGGGTTTTCACAAAGAACATCACTAATAAAAATTGACAAGGTCTGGCCAGGTGGACGACAAGACGAAACCACGTGAGATTTTAAAATTGTTAACACTTTAAAATTATAGCCATTGTTTAATGTTCAGTAGAATAGTCTGTAGTTTTAGTATCACTCTGTGTCTCGAACTATTTAACTATAAGCATTTATTCAAAAAATTCTACTAAATTGATTTTTTACTACAATTTCAGTGGAATGTTCAATTATTTGAATTTCAGAGAAATGAAGTTCGGCTATAAGTGTTTAAAAATTAGTTATAGAAATTTATGTTTTTTTTAAATCATCCTTTTATGAAACTTTGAGGCTGCTGGTTCAACTCACTATTGCTATATAACGGGTGTTAAATAAGTTCCCGAACAAAATTTTAAGCCTCTGTTAGCCATTAAAGCTGTGTAACCCGAAATTCGATAAAATAACCGTTTTGTTGCATTTCTTCTCCTCTTGCGAATGCCATATAACATTTTTCTTTGCTGAAAGGAAAGGCTGACAAACCACAACAACGAAGAAAGGTGCAGAAAAAAAATTTGGGAAAAGAATTTTGAGAAATTTAATCACTTTAGCTGGTCAAATGTTTAGCTCAGAGTTTTGCATTTCGATGACATTTCAGTATTATCTTGTAGCGCAGTTCAAGAGCTACAAACCCCATGTTACAGAATAGTTTTCAAAAATTCGAATGTTGAGATTTTTTTTGAAAAAAATGACGAAAAATCAGAAAAATTAGAGAAACTCGGATTTTGGTCATTCTTTTAAAAAATTGATTTTTTTAAAAGCTCATTTCTCAGCCCTTAGAATCTTTAACCCAGTTTACATTCTAAACAAGGAGTTGAACTTTTGAAAAATTTATGTGATAAAATGCTTAACCCAAAAAAATTCTGTTCCTTCCTTCTATGTGGTGGTTTGCCAACCTCTCAACAGTAACGAAAGTGTGATATAGCATTTGAAAGAGTAAGAGAAGCGCAATAAAACTATGATTTCAGAATCCCTCAATCATACATCTTTATTGACTAACAAAGGCCTTAAAGTCTATCCGTGAACTTATTGAACACCCGTTTAAATAACAAATTTTTAAATAACAATTTAAAAGTGTAACCTCGCACATATTTTCTGCATAAAAAAAAATCAGACTTGGCTTTTTAAAATGTAATTTTCAAAATATAATTTTTTCAAAAAAACAGAAGATAATAAATTGTTGAATGTATCGTTTCACCTGGAACCTGCTATGCTGAGCTATTTTTTGTAAAGCGCTTGTCATATTTCCGCCAATTTCAACGTTTCGGTTTTCTTTGGCTATACACTTAAAAGGCAGCATTTCTCCTTCATCCAGAACTACTCCTCCTACTGAAACAAAAATTCTTATTTGCAGACTGCGAAAAAAAGCTGATGTGTGCTCATGAAAGAATTTTTCGCTTATGTACAGTCGCCACTTTTGTTAAACTTTCAAATGAAATAGGAGGATTTAAAAATAATATTTTCAACGATTTTCAAAAATTTAGGCGTTTCACTGCTTATATTTTTGTTCGCATTGTTCTGACATTTTTTTTGCTTTCAGATAAACAAGATAAACCAGAACCTGAAATGGATCAACAGCCGTTTTTTGCTTTAAATTATCAAACATCTAAAAAAGAAGGGGTATAAATGGAATGTGGATGATTATCGTAGACATCAGTTTAGAATAAAAGGGAATTTACTCTGCCAGAATTGACATAAGGAACTTATTCGATTTAGGGGGTGTAAAAAAGCAATTTTGGTCTAAATCAGGGCTCCAAAGTGCGCTGATTGGGGCACCACTTTTTGCTACTATTTTTATATAATAACCGACTTCATCATGGTGATTAAATTGACCATAATCACTTTAATCAGCATGATATTTATGATCACTTACAAGCCGTTATTAAAATAATTAGGTTTATTATAATCACCATATAAAAATTTATTGTGAAAAAATTGTTGGCCCCCTGAACCAAATAAGGTCCCACATAAAGTATGATCTCCTTTTTCAATTTTTCGGAACAATAAAGTTGGAAAAAATTCGGAAATTGAATCAATTGACACAAGGGCCTTGTTCGGTTTAGGGGGGGGGGGGTTTATCTTCCTGGTCAAAACACGATTCTGCTACGTATAAAATAGGCCTGAAAACTATTTGTAACAAAGAATCTAAGTTCTTTTGAATGTAAAAAAGCAATTTTGGTCTAAATCAGGGCTCCAAAGTGCGCTGATTTCTCAGCATTTTGCTCATTTTGACCCAAAATTGCTGATTATTTTAGGTCTAAAAATGCAATAAATTTAAAAAATTCGTTTTATATCGATTTTAAACTATTTTGCTGATTTTGACCCAAAATGCTGATTAGGAGCCGTAGCATATATTTTAATCAAAATACGGGAATCGACTTAAGACTTCGCTATGCAGGGGCCAAAGTCGTTTTTTCGGTTCTAGTCACCTTAACAGCTATTGGTATGTTAGAGTTGTTTTTTCGAATTAAAACATTGAAAGACTGAAGTTTAACTATATGTTTTTTGTTCACACGCAAAATCAACAATTTCTAGTAAAATTTAAGTAAAAAACTTAACTTTGTGTTATTACACTAAGTTTTCAATTTTTTTGCAAATCAGTGCAATAAAAAATTATTATTGTTTTTGCATTTATCAAAATATTTTTGATTCAGTTTTTTGAAATATTTTAAAAAATTGTTTTGACCAGGAAGATAAACTACAAGGAACTTGATAGCCTTATAAATTTATAGACTGTCTTGGATCAACAAAAACAAATTTTTCTTCCTTTTCAAAAGTTACATCTAAGCAGGAAGGGAATCGTCTACAAACTAGGCCATAAGTTTAAAGTAGTTTTTTAATTAAAACAAAAAACAACAGTTGTTTAAAGTCTAGTTTAAATCAGAACACAAAAATACTTTTAAACAAACATAGGTTGTTGTTGTTGATGAAAATAATGACCAAAAGTAAATCTGAATGCGACAAAAATCAATAAAGATCCTCAAGGTCTTTTGCATCACTAGGTCAGACAATAGGGTTTGCAAGTTATCTTCTCATGATTGTAGGTCATAAACTGGGGCATCCTTGATGACCCATAAAAACCCTTTTTTGCAAAAGCAGTCTTTAAAAAATAGATTAGTAAAGGTTAGCGAAAATTTTGCCACATGTGTTCTTCTGTCCTTTCAAAACCGTAAACAACATTTTTTGCCCACAAATCAACAAACTGTTTACTTTTCAAAGTGATACTTTGGACACAGCCAAAATTTGGATGGGCCAAACAACATTTTTTGTAACTTTTTTTTGCTTTTACCAAAACCTTAAATAAAAGTCAATAAAAGTGCTGACCTAAAATAGCATCATTGTGATCATTGAACAGGTTAGTTTTTATTTTCTATCGAAACTGGTCAATGTTGTAAGGAACAAGACTAAGCTAGAAAAGTAAACTTTTTTAGATGAGCCTAAAAATTACAGCTTTTATCAAAATTGACCAGATTAAAAAAAAAGTCACTCGCAAAACGCAAAATTTAGAAAAAATTATGTATTTTGGCCCATATATTTTATAAGCAGCCCCAAACGGTGTCGTTTAGACGCCAGCGCTACCGCTTACAAAAGAGTTGAATTGACACAGGAGCTAGAGCGTTGACTAATGTTGACTAAGCAATGGCCCAGCCTTCATTCTTAAGCACTTTTTCTGAATGTTTTAGAATATTTTGTTAAAAAATTGAAATTATATTTATTTCGTATACTTATAATTTTTAATCAAATCTTTACCTCCCGGATGGAAAGTAATAAGAGCGTGTGGAGTAATTTTTAAGCTTACAGCTTATTAGTTTGCTAATTCTTTTTAAAATATTTTGCACACAGCAAGCAGCCGTCTCAATATATTTAAATGGCCTTAGAATTTGAATCTGGATCGCCTATCAGGAATCACAACTATCACTATGCAATAAAGTATCCGCAGCTGCGGATAATTTTCAGACTTTTACGGTCAAAAATGATATTTATCGTAAAGGCCTCGAGTATTTTCTTGAGCATATACTCCTACCATATTAAGGTTTTATCCGTGACGTAAAGCTAGGACAAATGTATTAACAGTGATTAAATTTACACCGAAAATTTCTCTTCGATAAAACACTCAAGTAAATCCTCTAAAAAGTGTTGTCCGGACAGTATTCCAACACTATTTCTTGATAAGCACTGTTTAGATGACTATTTTTGTTTGTAAAAAGTAATATGTTTTCTTTTATTCAACAGTCTTTTTTCGAAAACTTTTTATTCACAACCCTGATTTCGAAAACATATTGTGTAATTTAGTTAAAAATGGGGGTTATCGTTTAATTAAGATAGCATATAAGGTTTGTATATAAGAAGTTATTTTTAAATTTAAAAAGCTCTCAAAAATTTCTAAATTTATTCATGCAATTAATACAATCCAAGTTATTAATAAGTTTTGCAACGACTTTTTCTAATACAAAAGATGGTAATGTTTTACTTTTGTATAAAATCAAAAAAGACTCTCTGATTAAAGCCATATACTACAATTAGTTACAGAGTAGAACAGACTTGCATACAAAAGTTAAGCTACAACATGATTAGCGGAAACTACAACAACAGTCTGGCTGCTAGCAGTGTTATTGGTAGGCGAAATGGCGCTTTAAAAAAAAAATATGAGAATAAATGGCACTGCAACAGGCAATATCTGCGAAGGTCAGAGTAAGTAAATATTGACCGGCATAAGAGTTAGGGTCTATATTGAACACCTAAAAGTTTTGTCGCGTAAAAGTTTTGATCTTTTCCTGTGCACAAATTAGCTTTTTTATTACCCTTCAACCCTGCCTGTGTTTCGGACATCTTGGCTGTACCACTTTGCCCGGTAAATTTCAGCTCGGTATTTTAACCTAAAAGACTTAAAAAAAGACTTGAAGGGGCATGAAGAGGTGGTACCTGGGTATTCAATTTTTTTCATAATCATTCAACTTCTGTAGGGATTTTTAACTTGGTTTCTAACAAAGCTATACATAAATAAATCCTAGTCCTTTTTTGTTAGAAAGCAAGTTGAAGAATCCTTACAAAAAAGTGATATTGAAAGCTGCTGCCAATACAATAGCCACATAGCTGATAGTTAAAAAGAGTTAGGGTCTATATTGAACACCTAAAAGCTTTGTGGCGTAAAAGTTTTTATCTTTTTTTCTGTGCACAAATCAACATTTTTGATTCCGCTGTTTTTATTTTGGATTTTCAGCCCGAAATCTCGAGATCGACGCAAATTTTTTTCACATTTTCGGGCATCCAAAAAATAAAGCCACCGATGGCTCTATTAGAGAAAATACTGTAAAACCAAAACAAAAAGGGCGGTGACTGTAGACAAATCAAAAACACATTAAACAATAACTAATAATCGCTTACATAATTTGAAAATAAACTTGCATCGCCAGGTAAAACATTGAAAAATAGTTCTGCTATAACTGTATATTTTACGATGATATTTTCTGAAAATATTCACATACTTCTCGAAGTTTTTAAAGTCCCAAAAAAATTACAATATTATGAAGCTTTTTAGCGTGTACAGCATATAAAAAGTGGCAGCAGCCTATAAAATTCAAGCTACTGAAGGATGTTTTGAACGAAACATGAGGATATCCTTTGTATTTTATCAGCGTGCACAATTGAGTTTCACAGGAATTCACTAGATTCAAAATTATTTAATGTGCTTAAATAGAAAAGCCTACCAATTTCTGAATCCAGTGGTAGTTCAAGCAAGAAAAAAGTGACATTGAAAGCTGCTGCTAATACAATAGCCACATAGCTGATAGTTAAAAACAAAGTCTTTTCGTTGGCTTTGTATTTGTGAGGAAATTTCAGGGCGAAACACCGGTCTAATACTAGAAAAAATACACAAACAGGCGAAGTGGATGTATAGGTTCCAGCAAATACATTTAACCAAAAGAGCACGTGAGGATTGTAAAAATTTACTTCTTAAAAATTATTTTCGGTCATCTATCTTTTAACAAAAGTCCACCATCTGATTAAAGTTCAAAATTTTTATTTAACAATTAAAAGCGGGTTGTGCTAATGGGAGCGTTTTGTTCAGTATTCCGCGCTGAACAAAAAGTTTTGAAATCTTTTTATTTTTTTCACCTATTTATAGTTGGAGATACAGTCGACTCTTCGATATAATGCCACTCTCGATATAATGCCATGCAGAAATGGACCGATTTGGTCAGCTTTGACTAAATTTAGCCACTTTGGGCCAGACCCTAGGGGTGGCGTTATATCGAGAGTTGACTGTATCGCAATTTGTTATCTTCTTTTTATTTGTGCCAAAAACTAACTAAAATTAATATACATTTATGATATATACATTTTTATATATACATTATTGGATCGTTTATTCCACGAATTTCCATAGGACTTTATACGCCAATAAAGTAAATTATAATAAAAAGACCAGTGTGGCGAGCCGTGTAGCGTCAAACCATGACTTCCATTGTTTTCAAATTTTAGTCGAGGACCGAAAAAGAGAACAACTGAAGATAGCAAAAAGAAGATAGCAAAAAGGGTTCTTTCATCTTTTCAAATTGGAAATTTATGAAAAATCCACGATGCATTTTTATTTCGCTCTGAAACTACAGAAACGAGAAAGTTACAAGCAGCTTAAAATCTAACAATCATGATTGAAAGAAAAGTTCTACAAAGGTTTACTTTTGGTAAAACTTTACTTGACCCCCCCCCCCACGGCTGACCCACTTTCGATGACAATTTTGAAAAGCCGATTGCATATTCGTGTTTCTCGACCCGATTTAGGCGCGAATTTACCAATCGTTTCCCGTAAAGTAAAAAAAAATTTTTTCCAAACCACAGGGGGGTATCATGGATTTTAGTCAAAATTTGAAAAATTTGAATTGGCGCCTTTTGAATTTTGAAGGGATTAAGGGCTGTATAGGGAGGGGAAGGGAATAAAAGGGGCTACTTTTATGGCAGAACGTTAGAAAAAACATATATTGGTATATTCTGGCTGTCTTACCATGTTTTTAACTGAGCCGTTGGAAAAAGAGCCTCTATATGCATTTTATGATCAAGAGTACTAGTCGGAATCATGTCTAAGGTAAGTGAGTGCGCGCATCTCTAACTCTCAAGCCCCCTGCGCCCCCTTCGGGGGCTTGGGGGCTTGGAGTTGAGATGCGCACACCCACATACCTTAGACACAATTCACTCGAAAAAGACTCTGGATGCATGAAAAAGCATGCATACCAGAGTTTATTTATGCGGTAGGCCCCAGTATTCAAAACTATGTTCAACATCTTCTTGTTAGTGGCCCCTGTGTGATTAGTGGCCCCTTTTATTACCTTCCCCTCCCTATACAGCCCTTAATCCCTTCAAAATTCAAAAGGCGCCAATTTAAATTTTTCAAATTTTGACTAAAATCCATGATACCCCTGTGGTTTGGAAAAAAAATTTTTTTCACTTTACCGGAAACGATTGGTAAATTCACGCCTAAATCGGGGTCGAGAAACACGAATATGCAATCGGTTTTTTAAAATTCTCATCAAAAGTGGGTCAGCCGTGGGGCGGGGGGGGGGGGTTCAAGTAAAGTCAAGCCTTACTTGTACCAACAATAATAACATTTTTGCAATTACCTGGATGCCAATATATCGCACAGTAACAAAAGTAAGGAATAGTTAAAGGGATCCAAAAAATATTGAAAAATATATAAAATATCATAGATTTAGAAAAGTGATCATGTATAAGATGCTGCCGCCTAAAATACATCGAGTAAGACAACTTCAAGAATAAAAAAGCAGCAATTGTTAGAAAGATTATGGTGAGAATCGTGTGAAATAATGAAATATATTTTATGTCGATTTTTGAAAACATCATTAGGACTATTGAAGTATTTTAACAGCAGCTCAATTATATTTGTAAGAAAAAAACGACACTAAAATAGGCTAGGGGAGACTTGTCAAAAACGAGATTTTTCAAACGTAGTTTTTGTCAAAGCGAAACTTGTCAAGACGAAAATTTTCAAAACGAATTTTGTCAAAACGAATTTTGTCAAAAACGAATTTTGTCAAAGATTTGTCAAAAATTGCCTTGGTCCCCCCTTTAGTGAAATATGTGAAAATTTCAAAGAATTTTTTTTCACTTTTTCAGGTTCCAAACTGGATCGTCCCTCACCGGAATGGCCAAAAGGCCAAAATAATTGGTTTTTAACATAACTTCACCCTGAACCATTCCAAACCTGGGGTAAGCACCATCTGGCCAACCATATGCTGTGGATGACCTAAAAAATCAAAATGTCATAAAAATCTAAAACAAACATCCTATCATATGCAAAATCGTGCGGTTAATCGTGTTTGATAAGTCAAGAAATGCTATTTCAATTTTTCTGGTCATCCAGGTGGATATCCACCTGGCCAGATGGTGCTTACCCCAGGTTTGGAATGGTTCAGGGTGAAGTTGTGTTAAAAACCAATTATTTTGGCCTTTTGGCCATTCCGGTGAGAGACTATCCGTTTGGAACCTGAAAAGTAAAAAAAAAATTTTTTTTTAATTTTGCCATTTTTCACTAAAGGGGGACCAAGGTAATTTTTGAAAAATCTTTGACAAAATTCGTTTTTGACAAAATTCGTTTTGACAAAATTCGTTTTGACAAAATTCGTTTTGACAAAATTCGTTTTGACAAAATTCGTTTTGACAAAATTCGTTTTGAAAATTTTCGTCTTGACAAGTTTCGTTTTGACAAAATTCGTTCTTGACAAATGTTACCTAGCCTATTTTAGGGCATACAAGTTCGTTTATACAAGTTCACTCTTTTTAAAACATAATCGGAATAAATTTTAAATGATGAAGAAGCATACATATTCAAAGGGATGTAAATGTTTAAAATGGGCGTGTTTATTAGCATAGTTTTTGAAATGTGAAATGGTATTTGTGGTATTTGAAATGGTATTCGTGCAAATGGTTGGGGATACCATCCGTAGGAGGCCTTACATCAAGGGTATAACTCAGGGATAGGAATTAAAATATTTTAAAAAGGACATTTGGTAAAAGTTCCTATTACCGAGTCCTCCCGAAAGTTTGTTTTGACCATTTTTTCAGCTTTTTAGCTCTCTATTAGGCTTTTTATTAGGTGCCGGATGGACGTGGGGCGCACGGGGTTTGAGAATGGGGGCTTGGGGTTGAGATGCGCACACCCACATATCTTAGATACAAATCACTCGTTTGTGACACTGGATACATGAAAAAAGTATGCATACAGTCCACTCTCGATTTAAGGACACTCAGTGAACCGGCCAAGTGACCAGGGTCGACACTTTTTTTAACTCCATTTTTTATAACTTTTGTCAGTTCTGTTTCCACAGTCTGGTCCCGAATATCGCAAGGATTCCGATTTCGCCGATCATTTTTTATAAATCCAAAATTTTTCCTCTGAAAAAAAATCGATGAAAAAACATAAATTTTTGAGAAAGCCTAATAAAAACCTTAGAAACTCAAAAAGTAGTCAAAACACACCTTTGAAAGGACTCCGTAAAAAAAACTTGAGCCAGACATTTTGACTATTTGAGAAGAAAAAGGGTCATTTTATCCATATTGCTATTTTATAGCGAAAAAAATTTCGGCCTAAAATTTTAACTACCATTTGTGCTATAACACCTTTTTCACTCCAATTTTAAAAAAGAAGGCTAAGGGACTTTCCATTGTTTGAAGTCACACATTTATCTTTCAAGTACAGGATGGTCTATCATTGACTCTTTGTTTCAGTTTTTTCGATTTCCTATTTTTTAAAGCTGCCACAGACCCAGATTCATCAGTGCTGTAAATATTTAAAATTCGGCACCAGCACCGCACTGGCATCAGTCCGAATTCAATTACTGGCTGCGGCTTTTTTTTGCTAAAATGTTTTTTAGCAACAAATGTTTTGAAATAGTTGTAAGCATATTTTACCTGCTCAAACAATAGAAAAATTTTTGAGCTGAACAGCATAGACATTTTTAAAATAAGTTTTTGGAACATTTTGACGGTGGATTTGCACCAGTAACGACTTAAAAGGCCTCATTGTAAACAATTATGCATCGGTACCAAGTTTTGGCGTTTTTTGGCACCGGTGTTGTCACATCACTGATTATCACCGTTGGTCTGCAAAACACATCATAGCTATCTAAACGCCCAGAAGCTACCGATGGAAACACTCACTTTGATTTTTAGTCAAAATTACTGAAAGTATGGTGAAAGTATACTGAAAATATGAAATATGACAGCTAAAAGTAATTCTGTAATTTTGGCCACCTGTCGTTGTCTCAGAATCTCAACTTTTTTTAAAAGATTCTAGAGCATATTTTAATTGAAAGTACCATATTAATTTTGTCATTTTCAGTAAGATTTATGGATCAATGGGTCTTTGAAGTTAGGGTTTTGAAAATGCAGTCAAACTTCAATCAAACGACACTCTGGGCCAACTTCTTCCACAAAAAATTTCCTTAAAGGGGCATGCCCACCAGGGTGGCCATAATGCCCCTTTAGGGGGCGAATGCCCTCTTTTTGAAATTTTTGCCCCTTTTTATTTGACAAAAAGGGGGCATTAAATTGCAAAATAAGAGTAAACATTTTACTTGAACGAGAGATTTTACTTGTTGTGCTTGCCACTTTTTCTTGTTTTCGTTTTCTTATTGTATTTTGCGAATGGCTTTGATAATCAGTCTTAAAAAAGCGATCGCGGGCTGATGATCAAGTAGCGCCAGAGAATGACCACGCTCAGCAGCTTTCCGATGAAGAGAGTGTCCAGTAGTCATTTTTGCGTAATCTTTGCGTGCAGAACTAGTTCGAGTGTTGCGTAGTAGAGATATGTATGATGCCCCTTTTTAATAATTTTTTACTTATAAATGCCCCCTTTTTGCGATCGTATTCCACTTTGCCAAAAAGTGATATGGCCACCCTGATGCCCACGTTGATAAAAGGTGGTGCCCGGTAATTCAAAAA
Organism: Ditylenchus dipsaci; assembly: GCA_004194705.1. Lineage (NCBI taxonomy): Eukaryota > Metazoa > Nematoda > Chromadorea > Rhabditida > Anguinidae > Ditylenchus > Ditylenchus dipsaci. The sequence continues at coordinate 317,197 of SADC01001168.1, read as the reverse complement.
ATTTCCTAATCATTGAACTTGGTTTCTAACAAAACCATACCTAAAATTGAATTCTAGGCTTTGTTTTGTTAGAAACGAAGTTAAAAAATCCATACAGAAGTTCAATGATTAGGAAAAATTTTTGAATTCCCGGGCACCACCTCTTATTAGCGTGGGCATGCCCCTTTAAGACATGGTGAAGTGGATAAGCGGAGTAAGCAGGTTCGACCCCATTTGGGGTACAATAGTTATTTTGGCTTTTTTGAAAAATTTCTAGGGGTAATTCGACCTTTTGACGGCAGATTCTAGATCAAATTACCCGTAGATATCGGCAAGTAAGTGGGGCCGTATTCAAATAGGTTAGCAGAGTTTTGAGTTTAACTAAAGATTCCGTAAAATTTTTTGGACCTATAAAACAAAGGGCGAGGGCGTTGTTTTTTCACCTCGGCCCAGACCAAGGCGAAAAAACTCTTTTGTTGAAAATCGCCAACTTTTAATTAAATGATTAGAAAACTCTTCGAGCATTTTTGAGTTCTTTCTAGCATAAGATAACTATTGGCCAATAACTTATAAGTACCAAAAACTTAAAAAATTATTTTCAATAACGGAATTTCGTTATTCTATTAGGCAAAATAACAAACGAACATTTAAAAAAGTTTATTTTCATAGATTCGTTTTTAAAAAAATGGCAGTAAAGTTGGCAGTTAATATAAAGCTAGCGAAAAATGAAAGCAATACTAGTTTACACACAAAAATCTTACCAGCATACCTATAAAAATTTGAAAAAGAAATAGGTATATGAATTACAAACAATTTGTCTATTGAAGTTAATAATAGGAGTAGTAAGGGCTGTAGTCGTAGTATCGAGGAGTATAGTAGCTGAAACATGAGAATTTTATCATTTAGTTCCTACCAAAGAGTGTTGTGCAACCTGTAGTAGCTGGGATAGTAGCTGCGATAATAGGTGTAGGGGTAGTAGCTACGGTAGTAGTTGTATGGCAAGTAGCTTCCATAGCCGCTGTAGCTGTAAGGGTAGTTGCGATAGTAGTTGTAAGGATAGTAGGAGTAGTCATCCTGAAATAAGCATTTGATGATACACATATATGTAGATATGTTAAACCAACATAATATCTGTAGGAGCGGTAGGGCCAGCTAGATCTATAGATAGAATACCAAGAAGGCCATGTGGATCTGTAGCTGGACACAGGATAAAGGTTTGACACAGAGTAAGATCTTGCTAACTAAAAAAGTAATTACAGTTAAGCTTTGCTAACTGTGCCCCTATTCTGCACCAAAGAGTATTTGATATCAAGGCTTCGCTTTTTCTATCCGGTTATCTTTTTTCGTTGTGTTTTGAAAAACAACCGGCAATAAAATTCATCTCCAGATTTCCATCAACCTAAACCCCTGAGCATTACCTACTACTACCAGGGCCGCAATTGGGGGCTCATAGGGGTAACTAGCCCCACCCCCTTTACAACTACGTTACCCCCCCCCCCCTGGCCGGAAAAATAGGCAAATTACCCCCCCCCATTACACCATGAAAAAAGGTGCGTGAAGTCCAATACAGGCCATTTTGACACTCAGCATTAAATTTGATGTTTTTGCGAACTATGCCCTGAGGCACCGTAAGATTTTTATTTCGTAATCACATAACACACTACCTTTTAAAATCTTTGAGTAAATTTAAAACTTTTTTCGGTTAAATTTGCTTTAAAATTTCAGGGGTCACTATATCGGAAGTATTTTAATAAGCCGGCAATTGGCTAAGAGGGTCACTATATCGAAAGTATAATTTGCTTTATTTCTTTGCTGGCCCACCAAATCGGGCCAAAAGGGTCACTATATCGAAGGGCGTACTATATCGAGAGGGGACTGTAAAGAAAATTTAGTTTATGTTTGGGCAAAAAGGTTGGGTGTGTGGCTCGGTCTTGACCCAGTCTTACAGTCGGCAAGGGTATTCAGGAATAAAACCCTTACCAACTGCGACACATCACCACAGTGATGTAGGAAGTGAACGACCTAACTTGCTACTTTTTAGTTTTTTGGATGGTCATAAGTTTAATACATTTATTTTTGCTTTGAATGCTTATGGTTAAAGACAGGGCTCCTAAAATGGTTGATTAATCAGAATCGTGAAAACCCCCAAACAGTTCGTCGCAATTTTTTTGTAAATTTTTTTGATACTTTTTAATTAAAGTACCATTTTAAGCTAAAAGTTTCATTCTGAGGCATACAAGTATACAAAATGTCCTCAGAAATTTGAATAAAAAACTTAAAATTAAAATATTTGTCGATTTCCGAGATATGACCTGTATAGGGTTGTCGACCGGTCGAAATTTTCGACCGGTCGAGCCGATGGAAGGTCGAAAGTCGAAATTTTCGACCGGTCGGGTAGAGTCGAAGGTCGAAAGTCGAAATTTTCGACCGGTCGGGTCGAGTCGAAGGTCGAAAGTCGAAATTTTCGACCGGTCGGGTCGAGTCGAAGGTCGAAAGTCGAAATTTTCGACTAGTCGGGTCGAAGGTCAAAATTTTTGACCGGTCGAGTCAAAATTCGGACAAATGCACGTAACAGCACAACAAATTTTATTGAAATTAATTATCGCTTTGTTTTTTTTTTTCGCCTTCTTCAAAATTTCGGGTACAGGCTAATTGGTCGCTACAAAACTGGTCGTTTACAAAACTAGCCGTTTACAGAATTGGTCGTCACAAAACTGGTCGTTTAAGGTCACCCGTCGAGGTCACCCGTTCATTCATTGATTACTTCTTGAAACGCCAATTCTGTAAACGGCTAGTTTTGTAAACGACCAGTTTTGTAGCGACCAATTAGCCTGTACCCAAAATTTCATCCACCAGATTAGCTTTGATGATGTGCAGGTTAGCTGCCGTTTGCTTTGCCAACCGAGATCTGAGTTCTTACTAAAATAGTGATTTTAAATACAAATTAACTACGCTGAACATGAATCTGACGTGTAATCTAACAGTTTTGCACATGAATGACCGACAACCTAGCGAAAACAAAACATTCTGGGCAAATCGGGCAAATCGCCCAAAAAGGTCAATTTGCCCTAAAAAGGTGCTGCAAAAAGACTTTTTTTGATGCTAAAATACTTTTTTTGCTGCAAACGTTGTTTTGCTTCACGAGCCTTCTTCGCAGCATTTTTCACTAGAAATATCAATTATTATACATATTTTGCTGTCAATTTGTCGACAAAATTTTTATTATTTTTTCGGAACGAATAAACCATGATATTCAACCCAAAAATTGTGTGCTGAAAACAGTTTGTTGAGACAAAAATCCTGTTTTGACTCTTGCAGTTAAATTCGTGCAGGCTATGTAGTCCGAAAATTTATTCGTCGTGAGAACATATGCAATTGAAACAAAAATTTCCTTCGATGGAAGGTCGAAAGTCGAAATTTTCGACCGGTCGGGTCGAGTCGAAGGTCGAAAGTCGAAATTTTCGACCGGTCGGGTCGAGTCGAAGGTCGAAAGTCGAAATTTTCGACCGGTCGGGTCGAGTCGAAGGTCGAAAGTCGAAATTTTCGACCGGTCGGGTCGAGTCGAAGGTCGAAAGTCGAAAAATTTCGACTTTTCGACTTTAAAAGTCGAAATCGACCGGTCGAGTCGACAACCCTAGACCTGTATAATTAATTAATAATTAAATGTATAATTAAAAAATCACAAAAATCGCAAAACGTTGGGCGCCTGTAAGGCCATAAGTTCTGAAGTTCTGAAGGTCAGTAATTTTTTAACATATTGACACTCCAACGTTATCCATATCTCGGAAATTAAGTATTTCTTTGAATTTCTGTTAATTTATTCAAATTGCTGAGGAAATTCCGTAGAATGAGGTGCCTAAAAATAATAAATTTTAGCTGAAAAAGGGTGTTTTTTAAAGTACGAAAAATTTCACAAAAAAGTACTACGATCTGTCTTGGTTTCGTTAAAGTAAAAAGGAATGCCAGATGTACTGTTGACTGTGAATAAACAGTTAACTGTGGATGTACTGTTGAATGTAAATGTACTGTTAATTGTGGATGTACTGTTAACTCAGGGTTCGTAATCATCCTTTTTTGGGACCCAAAACCTTTTTATATTTTGAAGTTTTCAGTCAAAAAATTTTTTCGCTCTAAAATAGCAATAAGCACTGGATAAAATGAAATAAAGTCTTTTTTTACCCAAATGTTCTTTTTTCGAAATTTTTCATAACGAACCCTGTGCTGTCATCCTTCGCTCTGGCCTTAGGTATCTTCTCTCTTTTGTTCCTTTTTTTCAGCTCTCGGTTTAAAAAATTTGCGCCACCGCCGGACACGGACATTTCGCCCCACGACCCTTTCGCCCCATGGTACACTTCGCCCCATCCCGACAAAAAGGGACACTTCGCCCCGCCTGTGTAAAAATGGACACTTCGCCCCGCCTAGACAAAAAAGGGCACTTCGCCCCATCTCGATAAAAAGGGACACTTCGCCCCACCCGAGCGAATCAGGACAAAAAGGATTTAAAAACCCTTTTTTACGGTGCTTAGCACTGATTATTTTTCGTACTACAGTCAAACCTCGATATAAATACCGATATAACGACACCCTCGATATAACGACACCCGAAAATGGACCAATTTGGTCAGCTTTGACTAAGGTCTAGTCAAATGAATCCTCGATATAACGACACCTCGATATAACGACACCCTTAGGCCGGTCCTTGGGGTGTCGTTATATCGAGGTTTGACTGTAGTTTATTACTGCTGTCATCTTTTTACCTATTTTCGCTATTCTTTTGTGTTTAGTTATGGACGCTCGAGATTTTCTTCGTGAGGGTCGTTTGAGTTTTGGTGCTCTCGGTGAAGCCGTGGGGATGGATGCTAACGATCTTTTGGCCTTTCTTCAGAACGCAATCGGTCAATTCCCAGTCGCACCAATTGTCGAGGTGCCTATTCAGCAGCAACACTTCGCGCTCATTTACTCGCAGGCGAACCGGTGCTAGCTCCTGTGCTAGATTGGTTCGGAAGAAATTACGTTGGTATATATTTTAGTTTAGGTTTGGTGCTCCTCTAATTCGTTATTTTAGGAACGGCAATGAATCCTCCTCTTTTCCCAGTCAACTGGTGGTCATGCTATGAAAGAACTTTGGCAGGTGAAGATCGAACCAACAACTTTGCTGAAGCTGGCTTACAACATCACTATGGATCAGTAAAGGAAAAAATCAGCCTCTCTATCTCAATTTGTTAACTGTTATAGTTGTTTCTTGATGTTTCTTTGATGAGATAAATGTGCGGAATCTAAATTTAGTTGTTACGATTAGTATCTTATTTAGATGAGGCGAAGTGTCCCTTTTTATCGAGATGGGGCGAAGTGCCCTTTTTTGTCTAGGCGGGGCGAAGTGTCCATTTTTACACAGGCGGGGCGAAGTGTCCCTTTTTATTGAGATGGGGCGAAGTGTTCACTTCTATCGGGATGGGGCGAAGTGTCCCTTTTTGTCGGGATGGGGCGAAGTGTACCATGGGGCGAAAGGGTCGTGGGCGAAATGACACGTACCGGCCACCGCGGCCACTTTTTCAAACCTAAGTAGCTTTTTCCCCTCCTTTAAATAAAAGATCTCAAAGACAATATTAAAAAATACACCAAATTTGGTTATTTTGATATGTTTATTGATGATATTTGAAGTTTGTTGAAAAAAAATTGATTGATGGGAGACATTTGGAAAATGCCCGAAAATGCCCCAAAATTTGGAAAATGCCCGGACATACCGTATTTCCTCTAATTTCTCCCTCCCTCTAATTACTCCCCCCCTAACTTCAAGTGGTCTGAAATTTCTGTTTTCATTTACTGTTTGAGCTGTGTAAAAAGTGCCTGAGAGAGATTTTAAAAATCTAACAGGCACTTTTTACACAGCTCAAACAGTAAATGAAAACAGAAATTTCAGGCCACCTAAAGTTTGAAAAAATTGCATGCCTCTTATTACTCCCCCGGGGAGAATTAGAGGAAATACGGTTTGCCCAGGCATATGCTTGATTATTAAATGCCCGGGGCATAAGTTAACCCTAATAAAAACCTAAATGGTCTGCCCCTTTAAACCGGTTTTCGGGCCAGGGGTATTCTGTACTCAGCCCCAAATAAATATGTAATTGAATTCTAACTTACTTTATTTTACAGGGTTATTCAAGAAATTGTAACACTTTCAAACTGCCATAACTTTTTATCCCGGCACGATTTCGAAATTTTGTAAACGCAGATCGACTCAGAATTTCATGGCAATTTTTTGGTATATAATGTCAAAATCACGATTTTCGCTTGGTCCCCCCTGTGGTTTTGGTCTTACCCATCCAGAGGCCATCCACAGACCAAGACCAAAACCACAGGGGGACAAGCGAAAATCGTGATTTTGACATTATATACCAAAAAAATTGCCATGAAATTCTGAGTCGATCTGCGTTTACAAAATTTCGAAATCGTGCCGGGATAAAAAGTTATGGCAGTTTGAAAGTGTTACAATTTCTTGAATAACCTGTATTTGTTTCACTAAGTGTTATCTGGCGTGAAAATAGAGGTTTCGAGTTGTTTTTAGCGTGTTTCACAGAAAATCAGATTTTGGGTCACAACTTACATATGGTGATGGAGCCGGATCATTGTAAATGACAGCAGCTGAGCGAGATCGTATTAAGGCCATGTGTGTTTTGCAGTCAGATCTGTAAATTCAAATTACCGGAAATTTCGAAATTAAAAACTTAATTTAGAAAATGTCTTAAGTAACAGGTTTGAGTGGGCAGAAACAAATAAAAAAGATTAAAAAGAACAACAGGTGTGAGTTAAACAAAAATGTTAAATGCATTTCTATTGATTTTTCCTTGATCTTTAAGTCTGGAAGATTGAACTCGAGGTGTGTTTATCTGTTCAATTGTTAGGAAGTAAACAAAAGCTTAAAAAAGCAAAAACTAACATTTTTATTGTTCTTATTAATTAAAAAGCGTTTTTTCAAGAGTATAAACGTTTTAGTTTCATAATTCTTATTTTATAGAAAATAGGGCTCTTTTCCACAAACAGGGTCTTTTTGTCGTATTCTCTGGTGTTGTTTTGTGCGATTCTTTAGGCTTAGGCGAGGTTTGGCCAGCGTATATTAGACAAAATTTCACAAGGTTTTAAGATATGTTGGAATCTTTTCTAACATACGCATTGCCTAAAACATCTAAGTCTAAAAAATCACAAAAAGACAGGAAAACCAAGTTAAGAAACCGTCAATTTCAATTATAAAGCGGAAAAAACTTTTGTTTTTATAGCTACTTTTAATATTGTTAATTTTTGATATTTTCTAATTTTTAAATAGAAGCATCGAGGGTTTACTGTATCCAAATTTGGTTCGCGTAGTGGGGGTGTTGAAATAAATTTTAGATGATGAGTCACATCACGATCTGCTCCTTTAATGCTTTGATAACATAATTCCGTTACAAACAAAAATTTGTGCCAGTGAAATATGGTTATAAGTACTTTCACCCGCCAAATTAATCATTTACCCCGCCAAATTATTCATTTAACCCGCCAAATTATTCGCTTACCCTGCCAAGCTAATCATTTACCCCGTCATATCAGTTATTTTTTCGTCAAAATGTAACTTTGCATTGGGGATGTTTGTATCCTGCCTTGGTTCGTTTTTATTTCTAAATACTAGCTTCAGATGAAAAGAAGATCGACTGCTTGCTAGAAAGATGAGAAAATTTGCAAAACCAAAGAGAAAACTGATTTTGGTCGGCGAGAAAATATGATTTATCTTGTTAGGGATGTGCTAAAAATGTCTTTTTCCGTATTATTATATTTTTCGTTTTTCTAAATTCTTGGCAAATAAGAGCTTTGAATAGAGTCGAAACAAATCACATTAAAAGGCAGACATTTACGGCGATTTTTACTAATTGATTTCTACATTTATTTTCTATTTTCATAGTGATCGACGTAAGGTCTAATCTGCGGTAAGACTACTCCGCTCCTATGCGTAAAATCGACACAAGTCAAAACCACGAAAACCATTATTTATTACAAAAGCTCAACAAAGACTACAATTGATATTTAATCAAAGCAAAAAGATATATACTGGTTATATGATAACTAAATTTGCTCGAAAGCTTGGCCAACTTTCTTCTTCCTTCATGGCTCCAGTGGTCGCGGCAAAGGGTCAATCAGTTCTTCAGTTCCTATAAGCAGATCAAATCCCGATCGGACAAATGCAACAGACATACCCGAGAAAAACAATGGAGTATATTAGTAAAAATAAATTCTCGGAGAGTCTTGTACCTAATAAATTGACCTGTAAATTAACGCAAAGCAAAGTAATTGGCTACACGCTCTTTCCGCTTCTTCTGTTTTACGTGAAAAAAAGTTGGATACTGAAGCCGTAAATGAGAAAAAAAATATACCCGTAATGATCATGTCCAGAGCATTGATAAGAGAAAAGAGCCTAGGCAACCGGACAGTTCCACCAGCGCTACCAGAAGAAGCTACTGGTTAGTCCGACAAGAATACCACAACTTTGACGGATCATGCTATCCAACATCTGGTTGAGGTCAGTGTTCGCCTTCTGTTTAAGTATGTGAAGAGTGGAACAGTCATAAGAAGTCACCTTAGGATCATGAACATTGACCGTTTTCGCAAATCTTCTCATCTTTCTAACAAGCAGTCGATCTTTTTTTCATCTGAAGCTAGTATTTAGAAATAAAAACGAACCGAGGCAGGATACAAACATCCCCAATGCAAAGTTACATTTTGACGAAAAAATGATTGATATGACGGGGTAAATGATTTGTTTGGTGGGGTAAGCAAATAATTTGGCGGGGTAAATGATTAATTTGACGAGACAAACGAATATTTTGCTCAAAATTCAAATTTGGCGGGTAAAAAATTAATTTGGCGGGGTAAATGAATTATTTGGCGGGTAAAACAATTTTAGCCGTAAAATATTTTCCAGAACTTGTCCACAAAATTGAACTTTGAAAGCATTCTGCCCTGTGACAATTAAGCAGAAGGCGCTCCACTAAACGAAGTTGCACATCCATCAAACAAGAGCACTCTTCTCGTCAATCCATCATTCGACGTATCGTATTCTCCGTATCAATTCCGCAGTTGGAGTTATCGTTCAAACCCTGAAAAATCCATAAATTTTAAAGTTGGTTTTGATATTTTAGGTGCTCAATCAAAATATGAGAAGTTGAAACAAGAGAGCTCGTAGTCTTTTAAAAAACGAAAAAAAACAGGTTTACAAAAAAATTCTAAGCTGAGATATGGGGTTTATTTGAAGGAGGTGGGGGCGATAAGTTATTAAAGACGGCGGAGCTATTAGAGAGTGTCGAGATGATAGAGTAAATAAGGTAACCCAAATCGATCTCATTATTGCTATCCAAGATCACCTAATTTGTGAATCAGCCGAGACCAACATCGTAATTCAGGAATGTCCTGGAACAAAATCAATCTGTTCCCTTCCAAATACGAGTGGCCATAGTGTTCAGCCCAAGAAAAATCGCTCAAAATCAGCTCAACAAAGGAAGGGAAGAAAGAACACGAGAAAAGGCCAAAATTTGATAGCTGGAAGAATCGACAAAGGAAAATACAAACTATCTGTGGCTAGGAATTTGTTCGTGGATGTGAAGCCAGAAGAAGAAATGCACCAAACTCAAAGAAAAATCTTCAAATATGTTATTATTAATAACACGTGCAGTCTTGCGGAATCCACCAGCCCGGTTGATTAAGATTTTCGCGTTTTTCAAATCTTGTATGGTATTTTTTATAGGCTATAGTTGATTTACGCCCTCAAAATACTGATTTACGCCCTCAAATATATTATTTACGCCCTCAAATCGATTAAAATGCTTATTTTAGCCAAAATTTTGGCGGGAGTTCAAATTTTTTAGTCTCAACCACTTGGAGCAAATTTTTTTTTTATATTTTTTCGGGTTCCAAACCCTATTTTTCGGACTAATTCGAGCATGCTGAAAATGGTTTGATAGTGGTAAAATGCTGTTTTCTCGGGTATTTTTTGAGTTTTTGAAAATAATTGATTTCACCAAAATCAATTATTTTCAAAAACTCAAAGGATACTCGAGAAAACGGCACTTTACCACTATCAAACCATCTTCAGCATGCCCAAATTTGTCCAAAAAAACAGTTTTCGGGACATGAAAAACGTAAAAAAATTTGCACCAAGTGGACGACCACTTGGTCCCCACATGGGTACTTCTCACCTAGGTACCATCACCAGTGTACCTGCACCTGGGCAAACTTAGCTCTCTCTCTGGTACCTCTCTCCTGGGTACTCTTCAGTTTAGGTACCACCCCTTGGGTATTTTTCAAATAGATACTCTTCAGCTGAGTAATACTACCTTAGTAACACCAGCTGCAAATCCCTTTTTGCGGATACCGCACTGTTGTGTACTCACTCATGGGTACTCCTAATCTAATCATACCACCTTGATACTCCCCTCTTCGGATCCCCTATACCGGGTAACTCACTCTTAGATACCCGGGGTATCATACCCCTCTCCTAGGTGACCTCCTCATGCGTCCTCCTACAGAACGGTTCAGGGAACTTCAAATACTGGTTTGGAAAGTCTAAGCACAGTCAGACATTTGAGTTCTGAAAAAAATTTTCCAACCCAAAATAGGGAAATTGTTTAGTATCTGACAAAATTTCATGATAATTGTTGAACATTTTGAGCATTCAGCAACCCTGTAACCAAGAATGCTTATTTGAGACATGAGCGGTGCAATAAGCGGAGGTTGAGCTTTGCGGCGTAGCGAGAAATTCAAATATTTCATGGTTGCGGCTTTACTAAATTTGAACGGAAGAACAAAGCAAACACAGCACCTTGAGATTCGTTGCCCAAAAAAAGATTGCCAGATCTATTTCTTGACACAAACGAAAATCTGCCTCATATAAAAAAGATTTATAATGTAATACGGGCGACAAAAAAAATTTACACAACCCTATTCCGTAAAAAGTACGATTTTCAGACTGGACCGACGGGCACTTTAAAGGGCATGCTCACCTGTTTTTAAATTTGTCCCCGCCAATTCAAACATTTTCCGAATCATTGAACTTCTATACAGATTTTTAGGTTGGTTTCTAACAAAACAGAGCCTAGAATTTTATTTTAGGTATAGTTTTGTTAGAAATCAAGTTGAAAAATCAGTTCAGAAGTTCAATGATTCGGAAAAAAAATTAAATTGGCAGGACGAAATTTTCATGCCTTTTTAACCACTAATCTACGCCCATCACATTTATAATTATTTTAAACAGCTTTACACAACAAAAGTGCAAAAAATACTCCTAGGCAATTGTTGGAAAAAATGTTTAACGAAAGCTCTAAAAACTTCTAATTTTTGAAAAATTGTTGGTGTGAGTTAGATCGATCTTTTTGAACTTTGTTGGCATTTTTGAATTTTAATGAAATCCCAATTTTTTTGTTGTAATTGATCCCTCATATGTTTTCGGTATTTATATGGTTGGTCCCCCGTCTAGAGGTGATGAAACCGGTTCGAGCGGGATTTTGGGCCAAAAATATTCCGGGATCGGGATTTTGGAAAAACAATTAAAAAATAAATAAATAAAATCCCGCACAAATTTTGGGATTTTAAATAAATTCAGAAACATATCTGATATGTTTGATTTGTCAAAATACCTCTTTCTGCTAATTTTTTAAATTTTTTATTAAAAATTCAAAGATTTTGCACAAACAAAAAATGATTTGACAGTTATGACATTCCACTAACTATTCAGACATAATCCGCTGTTAATCTTTTTGCCCATGGTCCACACGCATGTCTGTCCTGCAATATAATTTTAAAACATTTTTATTTCTTAAATTGTTAATAGTATTTACCTACACCTGTCATACCTAAAAAAAATTTAGAGAAAATTTAGGTCTTTTTGATAAACACCTATAATCCTGTAATCCAACTGGCTCAATCTATTTAGTACTTGTCTGGGGATAAATCTAAATTTTAATACTTGTTGATCTCATTCTTGCAAAAACTATGATTAACAAAGGTTACGGCAAAAAGTAGACAGATACTAATTTTTAATGGAACATGGTGCTCAACATATGACCTTCGAAAACTTCATTTTGCAAAAATTTACTTTTTGAAAAATGTAAAGCCAATAATTCTTATCGATCCCCAAATTTTAGCTCTGTGTGATAAAAAATGAAGCCTCCATATTTGATCGGCTTTCTCCCAAAAACTTGCCTTGGTCATGTTTTTTGCAAAAAAAAGCTAAATGATTTTTCTTAAATTATTGCAAATTACTAAACTAAAGCCCAGTTTTGTTACCGCAGATCTGCTCAAACACTAAGATTGTACTTTTTGGCTTCATTTGGACTGAAAAAAATTCTGCCGAAAAGTACATATTGCTGGAGAAATTATCTGAAAAGGGTCACACATGAGACAAACAACCTAGAAATATACGAAATAAAAAAGGAGGAAAAGTTTGCAAACAGAACAACGAAAGGACGAAGGCAAATTATAAAAAATCCGAAAAAACAACAAGGAGGACCAAGGAAAGTTTTTTTGAGGGGTGCGAACATATATAGAGCCAAAATGATTTTAAAGAAAGTCAAATATTGCTATAAAATATCATTTAATCTAGCTAATCTTACAGTCAATGCAAAATGACTAACACCACTTTTAATAATATTAACAACCTCAAAAAGACCGCTGACAGCCAATGTTATCTGTTTAATTTTTCTGATTTACATATTATTGTTACTGTTTTCACAAACTATCTTCTTTACTTCTCATCTTGCTTGAAATTTTAATTTTTTGTGATTAGTTTGTAGAGAACACACCAAAATATTTTAAACATAAATTTTGTCAGTCGCGAAAATAGGTTCAATTTAAAATTATAAACTAAATTATTGTAAATCTTTCCTGTGATTACACTGTAGAAGGTTTTTGAGGCGATAACCTAATTCGCTTAAAGTTTGCTTTTGACAACACCCACCTGTTATATATTCAGCAAAGGTATTTCCCTGAACATAAAAATCAGGTAACAGAACTTTTTTTAGAACAAATATACCAATCTATAGACCATCTTGGCATCCATTTTCTGAAACGTTTAAAAGTCTATTATATAAAAAGCTCCACAAAAATACCTCCATCAATTCTGGATCTGACTCAACATCGCCTACAGTTGTAGGTCCGCTTAAGAACAATAAAAAAAATAGACTGATTTTTTTTCTATATTAAAAAAACGCATACCATTCGCATCTGCAAATATGTGTATTGTAGCAAAAAAAATTAGTAAATGGATGTTATAAAACCTTATTTGGGTGGATATAATTATGTGATCTATGCTTGGTGGAATCATGTTTACAATAACTGGCAGATGAAAAATAAGACTGGATAAAGTTGAGATGTTTTTTTGCTAGAAAAATTAATTTATTTTATATGATACTTAGCAACTTTATCTCTGTTGCGGCCGATGTCAGAATTTTTTAAGGGAAAAAGAGTTTTTGCGCTACTGGAACAACCTCCCCGAATAATTTAGGCTTAGGCCCGTAGGTCTTAGGCTTAGTGCCTGGCTAGTACTAATATCAGTTTTTTAAGTTCGAAATGGTGGTTTTAGATACGCCTGAAAAATTATTGAGGGGTATATTCCAGTAGTGCCGAGTCTTTTATATAATAGTTTGCAAAGAAATTAAAAAAATTAATGGATAAAAAATATAAAGAAAACCGGATGCTACTGTCATATACCCCCCCCCCCCAAAAGCTACTGTAATATACCAACACACGCCCCTCCCCGCCCCCCCCTAAAAAAAAGTTACTGTAATACATTACAGCAGCGTTTGGGGTGGGGGCGGTATATTACAGTAGCGCCGAAAACCGAGTATGAATAAAAAATTGTTTGGTTACAAATATTGCCGTCGGCGCCACACACTGGATCCCCAAAATAGCCAAACTTTGCTCAACGCCGAGCCGGAGATATTGGTTGCCGGCATTAGCGCAATTATGAACAAAAATGGTCTCGAAGCTCTCAAAAAGAGTGAATTTTTTCATTTGGATTCATTTTAGTATTTTTATATGTGAATACTAGGATTGGGGAATTCTGCGGAATTTTCAGTTTTTCCTTATCAAATTCGAATTTACTCGAGAGAATTCTCCGAGAATTCTGCGATTTTTATTTTTTCGGAGAATTCCTCAACTCTAGTGAATACTAATATAATAATATGTAAATACGAAAATACGAGTCGAAAAAAAATACGAGTCGAAAAAAAATTAGATGCACTTTCAGTCACGAGTCTTGATTTATTCTTACATGTGAATCTGAGTGAGAATTCTTAGGCTTTCAAGCAACAGGCCCTAGTTCTGCTAAAAAAACCATGCATGACCGAAATCCAAGTTTTTTCCAATTTTCAGATTTCGGTCAATTTCCAGGGACAATAATTTTTTTCAAGAAGCCATATCTCAATACTAAGATATTCAAAGGCCATTCTGTGAAGTGGGTTCTGTAGCTCTTGAATTGCGCTACGAATGATGTTAAATGTTATTATTCAATACTTTTCCTACTGTGTGGATTCCTAAAGCTTTTACAGATCTTTTTTACTTTTTGTTTCATTTTATATGTTTGTCAAAGTTTCTAACCAATTTCAAATTGCAATAAAAAACAATGTTTATAACTCATTTTGAAGCTTATTTCAAGCGCTTTCTAACCATATATGATATGCTTGGATGCGTATTAAAAAAGTTGAATAAAGAATCCCGCAAAAAACGCGCAATAATTACTACACAACAAAATACAATCTATTATTTGGCTTAGGCTACCTTATATTAGATGCAGATCCTCAGGTAACACTACCTGAATATATTCACTAAGAATGGATCTAAACCACTGTGGATGGTTTAGGACATTAAAAAGAAATGTTTTATGGCCCAAAATCATGCGCACATTCAATCCCACCTGGTGACACGCTATTTTTTTTGCCTATTTGATCAATGTCTAGAGGTAATTCGACTTTTCGAAATAAGCGACCCCGATTACCCCTTGACATTGATCAAGCAAAAAAATAATAACTAGCGTGCCACCAGAACCTGCGCACGATTTAAAGCCCATAAACACGAACGCTTACCGTATTTTCTGTATTAAACCCAAATAAGGGATTATTTTTCAACCCTCGAAAAAACCGAAATAGTCAATCAAAAATGGCCTTAACTGTGAAATACCAGTCAAAAAATAGGGGGAGGGTGGGGTTGTGGTGTGGAAGATTATTAAAGAAAATACGGTATCCACTGCCCCACCGCTCCCCCCCTCCTTAAAAAGTGGTTTGAGAGGGTTTTCCATCTGTTTTTCCACAAAATACTTTTAAGTGTGTGAATGTCTCGTGAATATATTTGATACCGAAAATCTTCAATATGTTTTTAGCTTGCTCAATTATATTGAAAAGGGCAATAATGCAACGATGTTACACATATATGCTTAAGATGAGTCGAGCAATTTTCCATCTGAATCATTTACATTTAGGCTAAACAAGCGTAAATATTTTTTCTTTCATTTAAACTGATTTGCACTTGGTGAAAGTGTTGTTATTCCAGACAATTTCTATATAAATTAATTTGTGTAACCAGAAAAAAAAACTATTTTCAATATTTTTTATTAACGATCCCCTATACACAAATATATGACCTTTTCAAATCCAGTAACAACAAACTTAAACCAAAACTCGTGGTACCCTATGTGGCGAACTTATTATTACTCACACTGTGTTCTAAAACCGACCCACAAAAACAACAATAATCCTGCCCAAATACTAGTGATCCAAAAAGCCATCAATCACCCCTTCCAAACTTGTGTGTGTTGACGCAGCTCAATGTGCACCGCTAAACTAATGTTGTTGGGAGAACTGCCCAACAATGGACACCAACTAAAGTAATAAAGAAGAAAAAGAAACCCACAAAATAGATAAAGCAAAAAAATAATGGCTGGTGTATGAAAACCTGCGCACCGTCTTCCAGTTTTAGGCCCAGCCGCTTTTCACGTGTAGCTGTTGGATCGCCCCACGTACCCCAGTTCGCCCATTACAATGTGAACAATAAAAAGGGGGTAAGATGGCTGGAAGGGGCACTCATCATCTATCTTTTTCTTCTTCTCTACTGCACTGCTATTGGCCGAAGGTGGGTAGTGGGGTATATGCAAAAAAGACCCCTTCTTGTATAAAGTGTAAAAATTTTACGAACAGTTTTAAACCAATATTTGTTCAACTATTTACTAGTTTTAGGTGGTTAGGGTTTTTGGTGGGTTAATTAATCTCACTTAGGTTAGGTTATTATTTGGTGAATTCCTGAAATAGTTTGAAACACGCCTACTTTTGCTCCTGCTAACCTAGTTGGGGACAGTGATTCTTCTTTACTTATTCATGTGCTTTTTGATTTTGTGTACTGACTAAGTTGTAGTTTATAAAAGACTCATTTTGGGTGTGATTTTTTAGTTTAGCAATGGGTTTAGCTTTTTGGCTAGTGGAACCATTACTTTTTTAAATATAAAAGCCAGGTTTTTAATTAAAATGGTTGCTTTAATTTTATTTTCGTTTTATTGTTTTTTCTGGTCCTTGTTATTTCATGTGTTGTCAACGTTAATATATCGGTTAATAATATTTTATTATCAAAATAATTTATATATAAAATGGCTGTAAGTACTTTTGCCCGCCAAATTATTCATTTAAACAACCTCCCCACCTCAAATCGTAAAAATTTATTTCACTTAAAAACACCCACTCATCCCGAGTCAGCTTTTGCCCGTCGATAACTGCACATCAATGACTGGATAATTTTCCGTATGATATGTATAAAAATTCTACAGTTAATGATAGGGCAAAATCTGCCTCAGAATCAGTCGAAAAATCAATGGGACAAAAAATAGTAAAAAAAAATTTTTCAATTTTTTTCAAAAGTTATTTTTGGAAGCGTCAAGTTGAGGCTGATAATATTACAGGGTTCTTTTTGGTTATCGGGAATACCCGACCTCAGTCGTGCTAAGACAATTTATGCGTAAGAATCGGGTATTCCCGATAACCAAAAAGAACCTATTACAGTTTCCCTGCAAATTTGACTTTTATTTGCCATGATCAAACTCAATCTAGTTTAAATGCACGGATACCAGGTGCAAATTACACAATTTATCAAACTCAATGATAAGAAGCAAATACAACTCTTTTCACTTTTTTCAGCTGCTACCCGCGCTAAACATGATCCAAAAAGATATACTCATCCCAGAAAACTATTTCTTCCAAAAACAGAATCAATTTTTTTGCGCCACCACTTCTCAACCCCTTCTAAAACCCGAATTAGTACCTTTTCTTGTATCTTCTCTTACTTTTTTCTCATTCTGTTCCCGCAATTTCATTTTTATGGTTTGTTAAAGTGATTAACTATTGAATTTATTGCAGCCACCACAGCAGCAGTCTTCGGCTGATCAAACGGGTTGACAGCATAAATCCAGAGAGTAGTACGCCACAAAGAGGATATCTCTGAAGAAGAAGACTTTCCAAAAAATAGCACTTGTCAATCCACACAACACGTGTTTTTCATCCACAAATTCCAGCTGCCGCACTCACTATCTTCTCCAAAGATGACAACAACAACGGTAGGTGTCTTTTGTTATCACCCCCTCCTTGGTTAATATCATCATCATTCTTGCTCGCAAAACAGCAAGAAAATGTCTTCTGGGATTTCACTCTTTTTGGTCAAGATCATCAAAAAAATTCAGACCAAGTACGAGATCTTTCCCGCCAAGCAGGAGGGATTCCTCTTCAGTCTCAAGTTCAAGCTGCTCATTTTGATATGGTATAGTGTGCAGAACACTGGGCACATCCTGTTGATGAGCTACACTAGGAGCAGGCATGTCAGCGAGATCTACTACCCATCTGTAGCTGTGCTGTTCACAGAGCTTGTCAAGTTTGCCATATGTCTGCTTATGGTGTTTAAAGACTGTAGCTTCAACCCTATCACTATGCTCAAGACTCTTAAAGACCAGTTGTGATGAGACCAAGGGACACTTTGAAGGTCTGCATCCCCACAATGCTCTATGTCTTCCAAAACAACATTTTGTATGTGGGCGCTTCACATCTCAGTGCTACGGCTTTTATGGTAAGTGGAATCATTATGAAATTATAAAAATAACTGTAAAAACCTTGTTTTTTGGAAACCCCCAAGTGCATCCCCTCCCCCAAAGAGCCGTAAGCCCTCAAAGAGTGTGAGTTCTCTAACTATTTTCAGGCTTATAGAGTTCATACTCTTTGGGGGTGCACTTGGGATGCTGTCTTTATTTTTGGATGTAAAATCTTCTAAGATCAGACTTTTTTACAGTGTTTATGAAAAAATGCCTTTTCTGATTTTGACCTTAAAGTGCTGATTAATTTGTGTTCAAATAAAAAACGAAAATCAGCGTTTTAGAGCGATCTTTGCTGATGAAGAAAAAAAAAGAAAATCCCGAAAAATTTCGGATGTCTCTTGGTCAAAAAGCATTTTCTTCACCCGTCCCATGTTGGAACAGTCAAATGGTCAAAAAATCAAAGTGTCCAAAACTCAATTTTTCGTAGCAGAACTCAAAATAATGCCTCTTTGAGCTGCTGAGGTGATTTCGGGTCGATATCTGGTGCTTGGTAGCGTTATTACAGAAAGTTGTCGGGCGGTGGAAAGGGGAGCAGGTAGTATGGCATACTTAAGTAGGGACGAATAAACTTATTCTTCTGGGTGTTCAAAACTACCGAATTAATCAATGCCTCGTGAACTTTTGATAAAAAATATGCATTGCAGATCACACTGCAACTGAAGCTAGTCTCTGCAGCTGTCTTCTCCATTATCCTGCTAAAGCGTCGTCTCAACGTGCTACACTGGACTGCCCTGATCATCCTGTTTATTGGAGTGTGTATTGTGCAACTGCAGGGAGCCAAGTCTAAGCACCACACCGCAGCTGTTGGAGCTCAAAAGCCACTGTTTGGTTTTATTGCCACTGTGGTTGGCTGTGTCACTTCTGGATTTGCTGGAGTCTTTTTGGAGAAGATTTTAAAAGATGCTTCGCCAGTGTCTCTCTGGATGAGGAATGTCCAGATGGCTATTTTTGCCATCCCATGTTGCTTGGGCACAATTGCTATTAAGGCAAGTTTCTTTTGTGCAAAAAATTCTTTTTGGAAATCTTATTGGAGCGCTTAAACTTAACCCCCACCAGTCGTTCAGCTTGTCGAACCAAGGCAAAATTTTTTTTACATTTTTAAATACCACTAATCTTTGGCACATAAAGTGTAAAATAAATTGTTTTTGAGTCTTTTAATTATTTTTATGCAAAAAAAATATTGGCGAAATGTAAAAATGTAAAAAATCGCCTTCGTCCTGCAAGCTCAAAAAAGGTCAATCGACTTGTGCGAGTTAAGTTCAATTTAGCCCTCTTATTTTTTCCTCGGCAATATCAGTCAAAATTATTACGTTTTTTCGTTATATACTTTACAGTCATAAATTTTATGATGTAATGCAACAAAGTATTTAATGCTAGACTACTTTTAGTTTAATGTGGCCTGCACTTTCATGTGAACTCTTTTTGTTAGTCTGTCTTTTGTTTTAGTTCTTTCATTTAACAAAAAAACAGAATCGAGTTGAAGGATGGATTCATCTATAGTATTTTTGCAAAAGTATAGGAAAAATATTTTTGTGTAAAAATTTGAAAAATATAATTGATTGATCACTGGAATCGTCAACTTTCCCTTTTTACTTTTTTTCACGTGGCAATGCTCAAACAAAAAAAAGAGTTTCAATGAAACCGAACGTCTTAAAAACGAGGATATGTATTACACTAAACTTTTCCAAAAAAGTTCGATTTTTTTTTCAAATTTAAGATAATTGTCTTGGGTCTGATAAATTCTAATTGAAAACTATTAACAATAAAAAAATTACCTGACTAATCATTTTCTTATTTAGGATGGTTACAAAGTGCTGGACACCAGACTTTTGTATGGGTTTGACTGGATGGTCTGGGTCCAAGTGTTCTGGCTATCCATTGGTGGTCTGACTGTTGGAGCCTGCATCAAATATGCCGACAACATTACCAAAGATATGGCTACATCCATGGCCATCATTCTGGCTACTATTGGGTCTGTGTTTCTGTTCACCTTTATGCCCAGCTGGTTGTTTGGCCTTGGAGCCATCATGGTGATCACTGGCATCTTTCTGTACTCATACTCCGGCAAACTCAGAAAGCAGATTGATGTGAGTCTGGAGAAGAGAAAAGCCAACAAAGTCCAATCAGAAGAAAAACCAAGACCTGCTAAGAGCAACTTCAAAGTGTTTCAACTCAAAAAGTGGGGCAAAAAGGGCGGTGATGTGGTGGTTCCCATTGAAGCAAATGTGGCGCCTGGAGCTGCTGTTGGAGTGCCTAGTTCCCTTGAAGTGTTTGTGATCAGCCAGAACGTGGAGGAAGACAAACAAAGCATCATTCCTGCAGTCACCATTCAAGTACCCAGAGACTTGGAGAAGAATATGGAAGCTAACTGCACAGCTCCAGAGGTTCACCTGCCTGTTTTGGAAGAAAAAGAAGAGGTAGACTCCATTGAATCAATTGAAAGTGAAGAGACAGCTGTGGATGAGGACGAGCCTGAGGAGTCAAGAACAAAATTGTGATTTAAAGACTTAATTCAGGGTTCGTAATGAAAAATTTCGAAAAAAGCATTTGGGTACAAAAAGATTTTATTTCATTTTATCCAGTGCTTACTGCTATTTTAGAGCAAAAAAAAAAGATTTTGAATAAAAACTTCAAAAATAAAAAAGATTTTGGGTCCCGAAAAAAAGACAAATCTTTTTAAAAAGGACAATTTCGACCCTGACTTAATTACTTTATATGTTTCTTATTTTTTTATTTTTTTCACCGCAATTCAATGTTTTCATTTGGTCTTTTCTAACGATCTAGTCAACTTGACTGGGAATTCTCATACCTACAAAAAACTGTTGTCTGTTTATGTTGAAACCTTTTCAATCAGTGCGCAGTAGATTAGGATTTCAGACGATTTTGAAAGTCTTAGGTTTGACTCTAAGTGCGATGGTATTGTTTTTTAATTTTAGGAAAAGGTTTACGATCAAGCGTTAAAGATTCTACCGTAGATGGTCTAACATGCCCACACCCTATTTTCAAAAAAAACGCGTTTTAGGGAATTGTGTTTCTGGAAAACTTTTTGCAGACCACTTTTGGTCAAATTTTTTTGTCAACTACCTATTTGTTGCTCATTTCATTGGCTACAAATAGGGTGGTAAGATGACAGAGAGCAGACTTCAAATCGTGGATCGAAAACACAATTCCATGAATATGATTTTTAAAGGGTTAAGGGTCGGCCGGTTACGGTACAGTCAAACCTCGGTTATACGCCACCCTAGATATACTGTATTTGGCAGAGTTTGGCTCATTCTTAGCTGACTCCACTGTTATAACAGTTATTATCCCCTCAGTTATCTTGGTTATCTAAGGTCGGTTCCGATATTTCACTGTGAATTGCAGTCATTCATAGACTTTTAAAAACATGTTAATTAGGAAAAAGATTTCCAAAATCAAATTGCTCAATTCTGGGCGGGTGCCCTGCTTCAAAAGCACGTTTTTACCAAAGCAACTAGCCTCCAAACATAGCACTTATCAGTTGTGCCACAAATAAGAAAGGTTTCGTACGTAAATGGACTACAGTTATTCTATAAGTGTTTTACTTGTGCTTTCGAAGCAATTTCTTTCTTGTTATAATCTTCAAAAACACCTTTCATATGCTCAATGTTTGTTAATTAGTGGGTAAGGTTGTGATATACACTCTGCTCAACATTTTTTTAAATATTTTTTCTTGACCTTTTATTAATTGTTGTGAATGTATCGGTTGTGCCCTTTAATGTTGATCAATGCACGGACTTTGACCGTGCTACCTGTGTGACAAAGAGCCGTTGGATAGATTTGTTTCCTTTCTAATAACGCCTGTTCATCATCTCTTAGTTGGGTGAATAGCAGTATCTCTGTCAGTTGTTTAGTCCTCCTCTGTTAAATATATGTATGACTCTTTGAAGCTGGTGGAATTTTTGCGCCAATTCATTCTGCTAGAAGTAGGAAGTGAAAAAGTAGCGAACGACGTCAGCAGATGCTTGTTTGCTGGTAAATGAAAATTAATGTACAGATTTTAGCGATATGTTTTCTCTTAAGATTTAGTCATCTAATTGTTATTTTTAATATTGATTGTACGGCTCTGCTCATAATTTTTAAAGATGCTCAATAAAAGAGTTCTTGAATCAAGTTGAAACAAAAACACAAACAAAATTTATATATTGGCTTAAAACATAACTTTTTTTTATTAAATTCCAACGCAGAATTAAAACGCACACAGCTTTACATATGTACAGGGTGCGTCAAGAATTTCCTAACACTTGTGAAGGGCCTTGTCTAGATCGAATTTCAAAATTCTATGAGCGCAGATCGACTCTGTTTTTTATGGCAATTTTTTGTGAATAAAGACAAAAACATGATTTTCGGCTGGTCCCCCTATGGTTTGGGCATTAGAGGGCATACCAGTCCGTTACAGTGAAAAAAAGCGGGGACCAGCAGTGTTTTTCTACCTCGAAATCTTTTCATAAGCGTTCTACCTGATCCGATAAAAGTTTCCTGCCTAATTTTTTAAAAGCACCATAAGGTCCTCAGTATCAGATTTTACATCAGACTAGTGAAAACAGTGATAATTTTTAAATAATTGCTGGTTTCCCGCCTTAATTTGCACTGTGACGCGCTGGTATACCTATTTAACTATCCAGAGGCCATCTATAGACCAGGACTAAAACCACAAGGAAACTAAGCAAAAATCGTGTTTTTTACTTTATAGACCAAAGAATTGCCATCAACAACTGAGTCAATCTGCGTTCACACAATTTTGGAGTTCGATCTAGACAAAAAGTTAGAACCTTCAAACGTGTTAGAAAGTTCTTGACGCACCCTGTATTTAGTAGTCTCGTACAGCTCGACTTCGCAAACGTTAACCAGCATACCTCAAAAACAGCAGCGCAGATGCCTGTTCCAATTGCGAGGTAAGTAAATTAAAATAAAATGCCCGCGCTTCGCTGATCCGCGTGAAAATTAACCTCATCCACGTTTCTCTTATTATCCTAGTAAAATAACTTATTTTGAGCGCAGCCGGCAAGATTCAAATAGAGCCGCTCCAATTCAAGAAGCAGCTCAAGAAGTCGTCTCGTCAATAGAAAAAGCTGAAAAATCCTGAGGACTCAGTTAATTTACTTGGGATCATTGCGCTCGACTCTCTCGAATTCATCGACATGCCTCCCAGTCATTCAGTCAAACGAACACCACAAGTCTGGTCAAACGATGACAATCACAAACCTGTTTCAGATAAATTCAATTCGAAGCCATGACCCTCGCAACCTTTTCTCAGCCGTACAATACCTACGCCTGCTCTCTCCGAAAATTTCAGAAAAAAAGTTAAACGTTTTACGGGGTGATTCATTACAAACGCCCCATTGAATTCCGGCCATAACTTTTTGAATTAGTGATATTTGGACAAGATCTTCCGCTTCTTATTTTGTAGCTGACACATTAAGCGAGAAAATGGTACCAGTGTTTATATCTTTGAGAAAATCAGTCTTTTATAAAAATGGGGTTTGGAGGCAATTTTCATGCACGGAATGGTTTACTGAAGAAGCCAAAAGCATTGTTAACTTCCAAAGAAGATATCCAAGAGAATGCAGACGGAACGAGACTGTGTCGGATAAGAAGATTATGCGCTAGTAGCGAATACCCCCCCCCTTCATAAATCTGTAACTACCTTTTAAAACAACAAGTTTAGACTTAGCCCTTAGGCTCAGGGCAGACTAGCGTACAGAAGTTGTGACTAATAAGTAGTTTACGCACTTTTTCTGGGGTCTGGGACATATATTTGGGTGCTCTTTACTTAAGTTTCAAAGAGAAAAATTTTTGGGTGGGGGGGGTATTCTCTACTAGGGTCAAAAATAACTAACAATGGTACGCAAATTTCAAGAAAGGATACCTGAAAATCAGGAAGAGGACTGGGAGCAAAGTTTGTTTGTATTTTACCATGTGAAAACCCATTTTCATAAAAGAGCAATGTTCTCAAAGACATAAATACAACAAAAATAAAGGTGGTACCATTCTCTTGCCTAAGCTCTTAGCTACAAAATAAAAGAGATCTATTTTAACTTATCTCGCAATTGGAACCGGCATTTGCGTTGCTGATTTTTTAGGTTTGCTGGTTGGCGTTTGAGAAGTTGAGTTGTACTAGACTACTAAATTCAAGGTGTGTCAAGAAATTTTATAAATTGATTTTTGTTTACACCATCAAAATAAAAAAAATCGGGAAAAAAATTTCAAGCCGAGAATTTCGTTAAATCAAGAAATAATTATAGTCATTTCGTCTCATCGCTGACCAAATACGAGTTAAAAAAAGTTCCTTGAATCAAGAGTTTCGTTAAATCGAGGGTTCGTTAAATCGAGAGTTGCCTGTAACAAAATCGAGTACGCTGATCACGAATTCGGTGTCAGAATTCTGGGATTGCTTCTATATATATTCTATCCTATATATATTTGCTTCTTCTAAAGCCCTAGGCGCATGTTAGACTGGCTTTTTCATATTTTTGCTAAAAAAAAATCAGTGAGTTAATTTAGGGAGTCGATAATTTCTAACTTGTTCTTTTTTCTCGATTTTTTAGGTGAGATCTAACCATATTTATTTTCTCTTTGGTAAATGACATCCAGAAATATCAAAATTTGAAACATTTTTAAAGACAGTCTTGGGAATTTTCTTTCTTCGGCCGTCTGTTTGACCATCATACATTTTAAGTTTTTCTTTGATTGGTATCCTATATTCACAGTCAACTCTGGCACCCTCTTTTGCTGCACTTTTTTCAGCTTGGTAGCGTACCTGCAAACTTATGGTTTACTTGAAAATAATCTTATCAATCATTAACCTGAGGCAGACGAAGATAGACGTTGGGTTCAGACGGAACATACCCCGTTTAAAGTGTGTCCTGTTGAACATCTCTTCATGCCAACACTCAATAGCCCCAAAGTCAAAGCTTGGCAACATTTTGTTGCCAAAAAGAGAATGAGACTCTTTGAAATTCAAAGCTAGATCTTCTAGTCCAAATATACAAACAAAGTGACGAGCAAATTTGCTGTGGCATCGGGTATTATTGCCTAGCCACACACCAAACCTGTAAAAAGTAAAGTAAGTAATCATTGAATTAGTGAATAAAGTCTTTTGAGACCTTGTGACATAAGCAGCAGTGAAACCGCGGTCCAAACACTCATGAGTGAAGCCACCGGGAGCCTCTAAAGCATCTGTTGCAGAAAGTGTCTGGAAAAAGACTTCATCTACGAAACAAGCCCCTGTTTCTAACTGAGACAACACCATGCTCACGTCCAGTTCATGGATCACAAAGTCGACGAATTCTCTAGAGAGTGAGCTTTGTAGATAGCCTTGGCAAACTGTAGCTGTCGCAAATATTTTTGATCATTAGGAGAGAAGCTCTCTGGAAAATTGCGAAAATTTCAGAAAACGCTGTTGATATTTATAGTAATGTTTATTAAATTTTGACTTCGTACTATACTTAAGCACAAAAATTGCTAAGCGCAAAATGATAGTCATAATGTAGAGCAGTCTTTTGGTCTTGAAAATCAATAAGAATGGGTAAATCCAAAAAAAGAAATCTCAAGACTATCCAATCGTTATACAGGGTGTCTCAAGAAATTCTTAGCATTTTAAACGCTCATAAATTTTTTATCCTGACGTGATTTTGAAATTCTGGTCTTACAGATACAGGCTATAAATCACGGACGCTTGGTATATCGCCATTGGTATACAATGTCAAAAACACTATTTTCCCTGTTATTCGGGCCATTGCTTTCCAAAGAAGTAAAGCGCGAAAAAAATATTAAAAAAAGTTATAGTTTTTATTGATTCAATAGATCAAAAAAAATTCAAAAGATATTTTTTTAATATTTATGTTTTATTTTTTAATTCATCAAAGTGCTTACTGTTCTTCAAAATTCCCAAGCTTTCAAAAGACCAATCCATCGAAGTGTTGACCCGACCCTCTGGTAAATGACATACTTCAACGTCGTTGGCCCCTTTCATCCAAGAGAATATCTGCACCAGCTCTTCATTAGTTTTTAATTGTACATCGTGGTTCTGAAAAAATCGATTTGGCTAAGCATAAGGTATCATCAGCTAAATGGTTAACCTGTAATGTAATCAAATATTTCCAGTTGTATTGTGGTTTGGCCAGCTGATTCATGCATTCTAACAAAGAGCTAGTCTGATTGTGACCCATACTGTCCATTGGAAACTCCTTGTTGTTGACAAACACGTTTGGAAAACAGGAAGCCAAGTCATGAAGCCTCTGCCGAAAGATGTCGTCCACCTTAGCGTCCAAAGCATAGCAATACAAATTCTGTGGCGCATAATTGGCCGCTAACTCTGATTCCAAAAATAGATAGTCCTTAATTTTCGTTTTGTTTTTCGTTTTAAATAATTTTATTTATCTATGTAATTATCAACGACTTTTATTATTATATTATTATTCCATTACATTTTTAATGCTCCGCAATAAAATTAAAACAGCCTTCGATATACATTAGCCAGCAATCAAAAAACCCTAGTGTAGTACAGTAGACGCTCGTTATAAAGTGAATTTAAGGTCAGAAGTTCGTTCCCACCTAGGGTCTGACACTTTTTTCAACCTGATTTTTGAAGTTTTTTGACAGTTCTGTTTTTACAGTCTGTCCCTAAATATCGTGAGAATTTCGATTTTGCCGATCGTTTTACGAAAATAAAATATTTATTTTTCTAAAAAAAAACTAGATATAACGTAACTCAATTTTTCAAAAATCCTGTTTTTTCAACGAGTTTTTGCTTTTTTAGAGGATAAAATGTTGTATCTCGAAAAAATGATCGGCAAAAACGGATCCTGCAATATTTGGGACCAGATTGTCAAAACATAACTGGTAATAGCTTGAAAAAATGGATGTCAAAAGGGTGTCGAACCCAGTAACTGGCCCGGTCATTTAAGTTACGTTATAACGAGCGTCGGCTGTATACAACCACGAAATAATCCAGCTATTTTTTGCACAAAAACAAATATTGTTGGTGAGAAAAGGCAAAAAAAACAGAATCTCAAAATTTGTCTTTATGAAAAATTAATGTCCGTATAAAACCCTAGGAATTTCTGGGACCAACTTGTACTGTTTTGATTCTACAAAAGCCATAATTCAGATTTTTAGCTGCTAATTTGCTTTATAAACAGTCTACTGTGTACTTTTTACACCAGCTAGTGAAAAACTGTCGAAAACCGGAAACCATTTACCCTGAAAACAGTTCTTGCCATTGCAATCGGAAAATTTAGTTCTTGTGTAGAGGCGGGTTGGTCAGCAAAGTAGTGTCTGTGTTTGATTGATGTGCAATCTGTTGACAACAAAGGGTCATCTTCATAAACTAATCGCTTTTTGGCTTTTTCTTGTATATAGGCGACGTCATTGTTAAGCACTCTGCTACACTCTAAACCTTCTAGGACTGGTAATGGCTTGTATACAGCTGGATTATACAGACTTTCTACAAAAGACAATAGGCCAGCAATCAATAAAGAAATATGAACAAAATACATCTGAAATAATTGTTTTACAAGTTTACTGAAAAGCACGATATCAATAGTTGTTTTTGCGAGTGCTGACCTTGACAATAGAAAATATATCTTTATGACAGATACTTCATTAATCGCTAATTATTAAGTAGGTTCATTTTTCTCTCCGCCAAACTGCTGTGTGTGTGACACACTAAACAATTTTTGACACCTATAAGACAAAAGAAAACTTTTTACTCATATTGTTCGCTTTAAAGTGAAATTAAAATGATTAATTTGCTGCCCAAAAAAGGAATTTTAAAAACTGGAAGTTTGTGTCCTTTTCTAAACTTTTAATTTGCTCGCGTTTAACTAACGATCAAGTCTAGAGAAATACTAGCTCGATGTGCATAACTACTAATAGTTTGCTTCGTCGTTTTTCAACAAAATGTCAAACAACCCTAGATATAACAAGATCATCCTGATCAAATATTAAAAGTCTCTCAAGTTTTTCTTAATAATCTTCAATAGCGCCCTGTACATCCTTGCAATCCTGGAAGCTCTGAACATGCACCCACTATACTAATTTTTTTTGCAGGATCCAACACAAAAGTTGAACCTGGAACATAAAAAATCGGGATTGCAATATAAGGATTAGCGTGTACTTCTCGAGAGACCTGGAAAAGTCGAAAATAGTAAGAGAAAGGGGCTAAGTGGCTTTTTGAAGCTGCGTAAGCCCGTTTTTAAAGCCGTTTGTGTGCATTGAAACACCGTATTTGATGTCACCAGCCCGGTGCCTTACAAAAATAAGGTAGCTTAGACATCGGCGACGGGTTAGAAATCTAGCCCTTTCTACTTAGCGGGACTAGTTTGGTGCCGTGTTAATTTACAAGAAAATTTTACGATACATTTGCTTCGGCGCCAAGCCGATGCCGCTATGTAGAAAGGGTTACATGACCAATTTTTTTATTTCTAGCCCGGTGCCGATGTCTGCGCTACCTTATTTTGCGGAGGCACCCGCCTGGTGATAATAATAACTTTCCGGCAAAGATGCTAGTCGGTGCCGAATTTGGGGGAGTTAGGGTTAGTCAGATTTTTTGATAAATGTTCTTTAATCTAAGCATAAGATTAGCATGATGTGAATAATTTTCAAAATTTAAAATGTGTCTAGCCATCTGGATAATTTATTAATGAATTCCTGCCTAAACTTTTACAAAAAAATATTTAGTCAATAATTTGCAACATTAGTATTTTGTGCATTAGAAGATACAAAATGTAAACTTTATACACTCGTTATTATTCAAACTCTTGACTAGCACCAAACTTTTCAGATTTATTCTGACTAGCACACTCTATTCCATCATAGGTGGCTCAATCCTACCAAGATTTACATGGATTTCGTACCATTTTTGGATAATCAAAGAGTGTGTCAATAGATCTATAAATTTGTAATTATGCATACAAAACAGTGTAAAAGTCTGCTCAGTTCAGCCACCTTTAGTATTTGGTCGTTGGCGTTCGTCCAGTTCCAGCATGTGCAAGATCAATTGTTTCATCTGAGAGCTCACTTCCGCAGATATAGGTCCGTGTTTGCCCTTAAATATGGAAAAAAGTAAAATTGTGTTTAATTGATCCCTATTGTACCCTAGTTATCCTCAACACAATCGAGGGAAATGAGTCTCCATCATAGGCCTTTTTGAGTTCGACTAACTAAATAAGCTTTTTTGTGAACAGAAAATAATTTCACACCCACCTCATATAAAACACAGCCCATGGACCAGATATCGGACTTGATGTCGTATGCCCTGCCTTCACAGATCTCTGGGATAAGTAGTTGGCTGTGCCAATGACTGAAAAATTAAATTTAAGTGCAGGTCTATAAATTGTGGTTCTAAGAACATAGAGCAGAGGAGACTTTGACATCCGGAAATTAGATCACGATAACGATGTTTGTAAACCAAAACAAACTTCAATACATTTCCAATGAGTTTGAATTTATTTCTACAGTTGATTTCGGCCAATTAACTCAAATTTACTAAAATTACACCACATACTGAAAACTGAGCATAGGTCGAACACGAGAGGTCAAACCTAATACCGTATTCACTTTATTAACTCCTTCCTCTCTAATATTTTTCCACCCTTCGTTTTTTTTGACTAGAATTTCAGAGTTGGGGCCATTTTCAATTAAAAATTTCAAGATTTTTCAGTGGGTGAAAAATAACTCCCGCGAAAAAATCCCTCTGTTCGCGAAAAAAGAGTTAATATGGTACTAGCTTTTGGCCTTTAAAAGTCAAAGTGTGGTTATTTGGCTTCATTTGGTCGCATAATTTTCACCGAACGTCAATATCCCCATCATTGAAAATACCTGTAGAGGCCACATTTTTAGAGCTTAGCTCTTTGCTGATTCCAAAATCGCCCACTTTAACAATAGTTCTTTTTCTGTTTAAGAATATGTTTTGAGTCTTTAGGTCTCTGTGAAGAATATTTTTGTTGTGAATGTAGTTCAAGGCCAGGATTATTTGGGTGAAATAATACAGAATCTGAATTTTAATTTTTAGATTTGATAAATATCAAATCAAATAAACCAAGTCTTGGCCCATCTTATTCCCGTTCCTTTCTCTAATCATGCTGTCCATGGTGCCGCCGTCTACGAACTCCATAACTATATGCAGTTGCTCCAGCTCTACAAAAGAGCTGCAAAGTCTAATAATGTTTGGGTGTCGCAATTGGTTGAGCAGATGGGCTTCATCTAGAATATGCCAATTTTTTTGCGGAATGTCAACTTGTCTAAAGTCGAACCCTGATTAGGGGTGTGCACTGGCCGGCCCGCGGCCGTCCGGGTCGGCCCTGATCCACTTTTTGTATACATATGTCCGCCCTAAGAATATATTCTTGAAGCTGAGGTTCCAGGCTACAAAACGTATATTAATATTTATAGAAAATAAATAAAAAAATTTTTTTAAAAGAGTTCAATTTTTTCAACCACGGTCCGGCCCGGGCAGTGGTTTTAATGACGTGAAAATTCAGCTGTTTTGAAAAAAGAATCCAAAATTTTTATCCAATTTATATAAATGTTAATATACGTTTTGTAGCCTGGAATCTCAGCTTCAAGAATATATTCTTAGGGCCGACATATGTATACAAAGAGTGAATAAGTAAAAAAGTCCGGACGGCCCGCGCACCGGCCCGTGCACACCCCTAACCCTGATATAAGACCAACCCGTCAAGTTAGTCCCACTGCTGAAAACAAACCACTAATAGCCATTTTTTGTTTTTATTTGCGAATTCATACTGTGTTAGTAAGTAGTATTATAAAATCGCAGTTTTGATTCTGCCGATGGTTTCTAAAACCCTACCAAGTTTTAAAAATGAATGATCGATCATGAAAGATCGGTATTAGAACAAGAGAAATCAGGGGCATGGTGACGTTTACCGGTTTCTGGGACACGTTTTTTGAATGTGCGTCCATTTTGGTGTTTTGTTTTTTCGTGTTTTTTTTCTGAAATTATGTACACTTTTAACTCAATTAGGCTTTGATGCAGGGTAGGCCAGCGCATGTCCGGATCGGCTCAAAAGTGCGACTCATCACCCCCCCCCCCCCCCCAACTGCGAAAAACACGAAAAAACAAAACGCCGAAATGGGCGCAAATTCAAAAAAGTCATAATTGGTGAGTGAATCTTACTGCAGCTACATTGTGGAGCCTTACCACAACAAATATTAGTACAAACTAGGGGTTGTTCTTATAAGCAGGTTCGACTGTATTTCATGCTTTGTTAACACTAAACTTACACAAAATAGCTTTCTTTTCCGTTTCATTTCTACCTGAAATTTTAATTTTTTCGCTAAATTTTATATACGTATACTTTTTATGATTTTTTCTAATAAAAGAAATTTCGACGCTAACACAGTCGACTCTGTCAATAACGCATGCCCAAAGAGTTCGCTCCCGCCTAGGGTCCGACACTTTTTTAAGCTTTTTTCGCAATAATTTTGCAATTAGCCAGTCTAGTGCAAAAAATGGCAATGATACCAATGTTGCCGGTCTTTTTTGTGAAACACCATAGTTTCGACATTTATACCCGCAACTCTCGCCAGCTCTAGGCTGGCGAATTACATTCAGCAAATAGCTCTGAACTTCAGGGTGAAAGTGTCGGACCCTAGGCGGGAACGAACTTTTTAGGCTTTCGTAATTGACAGAGTCAACTGTATCATATAGCCACCCCCCCCCCCAAAGCTAGTGTCATTTATTTTTGGATAATATTTCTTTTTGTCCGTAGAATACTCGTTTTTGTCCGTAGAATATTTTTTTTGTCCGCAGATTTTGAATGTCCGTAGATTACTCGTTTTTGTCCGTAGCCGCTTTAAACCACTTCCAACCAGTATTTAAGTACCTTGACCAGTGTCTAGGCTTGTTTCAAGTGGTTTAAAATAGCTCTGGATGGTCGACGGTGGGATTGTGGACGATTGAGCCGATCTAAGTGGGATTCTGATGCGTGCAATCTATTTTTCGCAAAAAGTTTACTCCTTCTTCAGTTAAACCCCAAAAAACCAACTTCCAGGGGCTTTTGGCCACTCCGGGGTGAGATTCTGAGCAATCCAAGTCATTTTCTGACCATAAAATTTGAATTACCGCAAAATTTTTAAGTCTATGGGCAAAAAAGTTAATCTATGGACGAAAACGAGAAATCTACGGACAAAAACGAGTAATCTACGGACATTCAAAATCTACGGACAAAAAAATATTCTACGGACAAAAACGAGTATTCTACGGACAAAAAGAAATACCACCCTTTGTTTTTCTGGGAAGCTTTTCTAACAGTTCGACAAAAGTACGACTGACTTACGATTTGTAAAATTTAACACTTAATGTTTGCTGAAAACCTACATTCCAAAGAAATAGACTTGATAACAACTTTTTTGTTCAACGCATCACTCTTCTTTTGGTACAGAGAACAGAGACCTGCAATAAAATATTAGTTTAACGGAAAGGTGGCGGAAGACAGATTACTTGCAGCAACCAACCATGTGCCCCTCGGCCAATAACTCTCAATTTACGATAGTTTTTGATGGACTGAATATTGCCACTCATTGAACTTATGACGAATAAATGAGTTTTCGATCGTTTGTTTGAAACTGACCTATTAGTTATTCCTCTTTTCTAGTCAATTGAAAAGAGCGTAGTGGGTGGGTGCGGGCAATCTAATTTGGTGATTAATCAGTCTGCTGCTTTATTGATGTCTCCAATATAGATTGTTTTCTGTCTGTGCAATGCGCTAACTACTTAGTCTTTATTTACAGCGTATTTTAAGACAAAAGCGTAGAAAAATACATTAACATTTAATACAATTACAAACTCTAAAAAGTTGGTTGAAGTTGAAAAGAATCAGAAATTGTTTTACAAATTTTTTGAATATGGAAAATACAATCAAACATCGTTTTAACGAAACCTCTGGGGATAGGACAAGGGTTTCGTTAAGTTGGAGGTTTTGTTTAGTCGAAGGTTCTTTAAGTAAGAATCAAAGGATATTTCGTTAAGTCGGGAGTTCGTTAAGACGAGGTGTGACTGTATTAAATTCTCTGGTTGATCTGAAGATTTAGGGATTTAAGGGTTCAAATAGAGAATCAAACCAAAACAAAAACTTAATTTGTTCAAACCCGCAATTGAGATCTAGGCTTACATGCTCGTATAAAAATTATTATATATACTTATTATATAAGCTAGAAAATCCAATTCTGGAAATTATCTAAATTAATTTGGTGCTGCAATTGACATACAACCTAAAAAAGTTAAAAAATAAATTAATTAAAAATTAATTTTTTCAAAGTAAAACTAATTTATAATTTCAAATTTGAATTTGAAACTGAAATTGAAAAATTCAAATTTGTCAATTGCTTGAAGGTTTGCAAAAAATTAACAAATGTACACATAATAATCAATACTAATGTATTAAATTACTTTCTTTTTATAAACAATCTTCAACTCTGGCGTAAAAAGTTTCGCTTTTTGATATACTCTAACGGTCAATTTCGTACAATTTTTAAGCTTTTAATTTAGTTCATTCCAATTTTTTTATAAATTATACATTGGACTCTCCCGGCAACGTACTCCTGGGGAATGACCTTAGCTGTACTTTGCCGAGAGTGTACGTTACATCCAATTCTCTTTATAGTACGTGTTAGGGGATCAGCCTTAGGGGTACGTTATAGAGAGAGTACGTTGTCGGGACATTCGACTGTATATGCCTTTATAAGAGATGTAGAAATAGAATTTTTAAAAACTGAGACCATTTGTATTTATAAAAATTTGTTTGTCTCAACAAGAACAGTGCCGACATTTCATCTGCAGTCGATTCTCCTAATAACGATAACTCATAGGTAGTCGAGCCCTCGGCTCGACGGCTTGACTCGAGGCTCGAAGTTTCGGAGCCTCGATTTGAGGTTCAAGGCTTGAAAAAAATTCGAGCTTTGAGCCCTCGGCTCGTCAATTCTAATAACTCAAAAAGGACCCGGTCATAACAAGTGATAGTTGTAAGTGATCTTAATATGGCAAAAAGATGTTGTGAAATAAAGTTTACCTCCCCGGAACCTAAAGACTCTAAAGAACTAGCGACGAGGTAAAAAGAGATAGAATAAGCTGCGGACAACCGAAAAAAAAGTTACAAGATTTAGGGTCAAGGTTTTGTGAATTTTATAAATGTTTTGTGAAGAATTAGAGATTAGCAGGGAGTTTGGTCTTTTGAACAGATCACTTGAAGAGTTCTGACGAGAAAAGTTGTTCCACTAGGGAAAAATAGAAGCTCGCTTCTCAAATTAAGCCGTGAGTTTCATTATGAGTCAATATTAAAGGAGCATACTAGCGCGTTACACGAGCAATTTTTCAAAAATCGTCCACGTTTTCACTTGTTTCAACTCAAATCTAATATTTATGACCTTATCCTACTTTTAAAAAGTAGGCAGAAAACTTTTGTCGGATCAGGTAGAACGCTTGTAGAAAAGGGTCATGAGAGAAATAAATTGCTGGTCCACGCCTTAATTAAAGTGTAACGCGTTGGTATGCCCTTTAAGTTTCGATTTTTTAAAAATTTAACAGAGGATTGAACTCACAATAATTCTTGCTGGTATAAAATGGAAAAAGGGCACGGGAATGAAATTTTTTTCTATGTTTATTGATTCAAAACGTTTTATAACATTTTGAAAAACCTTTTCGAATAGTTTTCTACATTTTATATAGCTTGTAAAGAATTACCAATTTCCATCTTGGATTTTTTTTAGAAAACATGTGTGAAGTGCAGCATTCCACTGAAATGTTGTCACTGCAAGACCAAACACAAGAAGATGAAGAAGATGAGGAAATTAGTGATTTGTATCTGGAACCACTACCTTCTAACAAACAGTCGTCAAAGCTTCAACTTAAGTCACTGCCTATTTCTTCTCCTTCACCCACTAGCAATAACCTAGCTAAACAATCTAAACAGGACCCGATTCCAACCTCTGATTTTACTTATGGCTTTATAATCACCATTCAGTTAGTCCTAGGAGTTTTCACGTTTCTTTCCGCTGGTCATATTCACTGGCGAATATCCAGCACACAAAGCTGCATAAACTATTGGAAGCCAGACTCAGGCTTCAATTCTACATATGTGAGGATCAGAAGACAGACTTTTAACTCAAGCTTGACTGAAGAAGAAGAGCAAGCAAGACTGCTTCTGCTTATGGACACTGCAAATAAAGCTTTAGAGCAAGCAGGTGGAGGCAAAAATAGCAATAATAATTTGTGGGTGCACTCATTATCGAAAATTCAGGTGGATTTGTTTTAGTACCATGTCAAACTTCATTTATTTATAACTTTGCAGATGGACGAGCTGGTTGACAAGTGCCTTGAAGTGCATGAGTATTGTGCTGATGAGGCAGGCAGTGAAAGAGGTCCTCCTGGCCCTCAAGGTTAGCCAAAACAGTGTTCAAAAAGTTCCTTTCCTAAGGATTTAATTTTTTATCCAAATAATTTAAGGACCAGTGGGCCCTCCAGGTGCTCCAGGTGTTGAAGGCAGTGCAGGGAGACCAGGTCTATCAGGTATGAGGATTTTTTTTATCTTATGTTAAAATTTAAAAAAATCAAATTTATTCTTGACTAGGTGTTCCTGGGATGCAAGGTCCTGTGGGTCCACCAGGTAGTCCAGGTCATGATGCAGTATGTCCGACATGCCCAGTGACAGACCCCAACCTGTTGTTAAACAACAGCCGACAGAACTGTCCCAAAGTAGAGCCAATGCAGTGCCCTAGTGCTGTGTTCATCCACGAAGAGGAAGAAAAAATCGAATCAACCACTCAACCTGGCAGTTTTAGCTTAAGGGCTGTCGACAAGTTGCTACCTCTCGTAGTTGAATTTGTGAGTGATCAATTTTTCACATAATACAAAAGTATGTGAGAAAAGCTTTTTTAAATAAGCAGAGTGTTTCAAAACAGAGCTTCAAAATATAGAAAATTTGGCTCTTTATGTGTTCGAGGGTTCCCCCCAAAAAATATGCTTTGGTACCCCTGTTGTTTTTTGGCACAAGTTTTTTGGCACGCCAAAATGTTGTAACTCTTTAGGCTTCATGCTCAGGCAAGGGTAGGTTAGCGTATGTTACAACAAACAAACACGTTTTTTGAAGCTTGAAGAAGTAAGAAAAACATGTTTCAGTTCGTCCTAACATACGCTGACCCACCCTTGCCTAAGCCTAAATCAGCTTGAGGGACCAAAGAACAATTTTTTCGACATTTTACAACAAAACTTTTCTACTTAGAAATGGTTAAAAGTGTTCATAAATAGTTTGTGAAACTAAAAAAAACTTGCAAAACAAACAACAAGGGGTCCAAGGCATATTTTTGGGGGAACCCTCGAACATGTATAGAGCCGAAAATTTAGATGTTAGAAAATGAGACAGAAACTGATGCCTGTCTTCGAGTCTGTCTGGCAGCCAATTTCAGCCATCGACTTGACCAGGAAGAGGAGATGGTACCAGCTAGCACAGAAGCAGGTAGGTAAAAAATAATTCAAAGACAATTAATTATTTCATATATTCAGCCTACATCGAGGGTGCTACTGCACGTAATTCTCTTTTAAATTTTCTTTTAGCATTTTTCAACCAAAAATTTTAAAGATTGCTACTTGGACAGTGTGGGCAAACCAGTGTTCCATGCTCATGCAAACACTTTTTGGGGTGGGTGGATGAGAGATGCTTACCCTAGATCTGGACAAGAGATGATGAAGCGTTGGGTCACCAATCACTTTGAAGGCGCCGTCTTGGCGGAATTCAACACAGAAGCTGACATGAGGAGGGGGAGAGTTGGAAAAACGTAAGATTTTAACAAACTTAAAATTTCCCATCATGACTAAAATGTTTTCATAGATGATAAAAGACTTTTTTAAGACATCAGCTTCCACATCTTTTCCGAGGCACTAACTCAGTTTTTTTTAACGGTTCAGTCTATTATCACAGAGCAGGCACTCCTCGCATAGGCAAGTATGAGTTGAACTCCAAGCGATACGAAGAGGCTTTTATACACGAAGGCATAGCACATAACTCTGACAACGTAGGTCAACATTTTCAAACCCCTCAAAGAAATTTTTAGACAGAAAAATGATGGGATGAGTCAAGAAATTCCAACACTTTTAAATAGCCGTAATTATTTGTCTGGGCCGAATCGGGCCAGAACGGCTTTATTTTTCATAGCAATTTGGTTGGTAAAAACACAATTTTCGCTTGGTCCACTGTGGTTTTGTACCTGGTCTGTGAATGGCTTCTGGATGGGCAAGACCCCAAACCACATGAAGACCAAGAAAAAATCGTGTTTTTCCCAATATACACCAAACAAATTGCTATGAAAACCACGTCGTTCTGCGTTTACAGAATTTTGGGTTTCGGCCCAGACAAAAAGTTATGGACGTTTATAATTGTTGGAATTTCTTGACTAACACTGTACAGTTCCTTTGTCAAAAATAGTTTTTTTTTATTTAAAAAAAATTTGGACAATGAATTTACAAATTATTTTTTCTGGATCTCAGTTTCTCAATTTAGTACCTCTTCAATTTCTCGATGAGTTATTTTGACTTAGCAGTGGATGAGAACGCACTTTGGGTGATGTTCCACTATGAAGGAGCTCAACATTGTGAGTATAGTCTAACAAAGGAGGAATTTCTGACTATGTCCAGGGGAAACTTCAATGAAAAAAAGCTGCTCTGTGTATTATTGTTGGTCCCTCGGGAATTAGGCTCCTCAGCTCTGAAGGCCAACAAAAGTTATGATGACCCATGAGTCATTTATGAAAAGCTTTCCTATGGGTATCAAGGTGCTTTTAGAACTTTGATTGACCGTTCTATCACTTCTTGTAGATTTTCAGAGCTGGGATTTATCAGGAACTTACAGGTATACAGGTGTACAGGAATATGCGAAAAACAATTTTCATCAAAGTTCCCCAGTCACAGTCAGGGTCCCTTCTTTGTAAATAAAAAGTTACTAAAGTGGGTTATTGCAGTGAGTGTCTCCAAGCTAGACATCCACAACCTGACCGTCTACCACACCTGGAACCTGACCATGGTCAACCACACCGACGTGGCAAATGGTTTTGTGGTGTGTGGAGTGCTCTATTTGGTCAGTTGGTTTAGCGCTTGGCCAATTTAAATAATAATTGCGTTCAGGTTAAATCATCCTCAGAGCTGAAGTCTGAAATCAGCATAGCTTATGACTTCTACCGCGACAAATACCGCCAGCCCAACATTAAGTGGGTCAACTTGTACCGCAATGCTAACCACATGAGCTACAACCCATATGACAAGAGAATATATATCTACGACTATGGCTACCTTCTCACTTTGCCTGCCAGAATAAACTGGAGGGCCAAATAACTGTGCTTATATACAGATCTACGACCATAAATCCAGCTGCAGTATATCCCTTTAACCACATATATTAAGTTTATCAAGTTCGATTCAAGCAAAAAACCTCGTCTTTGATTAGAAATATTCTTCTGACTACTCTAGAGTCTGAAGATTAACTAATAAATTTTTTTTAAGTGGTTTTCTGTAATTTTTTACCAGTTTATTGTAAATTCTGGTATCTCGGACTTTTAACTACATTTTTATCCCTATCTTGTGAAGAATGTTGTTTTATGAGAAAAATATTAAAAATCCCCTGCAACAGTTTTACCAGTTTGTTCAAAAAGTTCGGGACCACCCCCAAACACCCAACTTGCTTTAAGTGTTTTATCGCACTTACATCTAAATGATAACGATGCGATAACAAATTGACTTTTTTTGTTTTATAACTGCCTCTTATGGACCAATCAGATCCGAAAAAATCTGAAAAAATGTAAGAAAAGCATAGAGAAAATATTAATGTAAGTTAATTAGGCAAGAAAATTATCGTCCAATTAAAAATTCATTCAATCTTTGTATAAAAATAAAAGCGACCATAATTAACTTTGTTGTCAAATTTATTCATGCAAAAAATACAATTGGAGTTATTTAAAAATTTGTGCGGCGACAATTCGTAAAAAACATAATTTTTAATTAGCAATTTTCAAAGCTAAGAAGAGTTTCTGATCTACTACAAAAGCCAAAGATTTGTGTGTTATGCTGCCAATTTGGTAGTAAGCGGAGCAGACTTGCATACATTAGCTGCACTACAAATATTCAGAAGCAACTACAACAATAGTCTGGTCGCTAACGATATTATTTGTAGGCAAGACAGCATTTTTGAGAAAAATATGAGAATAAATGGCACTACAACAGGCAATATCTGCTATAGTCAGGGTGACCAACCATGGACCGACATAAGTGCCAGGGTTTATACCAAACATCTAAAACATTTTTTGTGAAAAAATATTTTATCTTTTTATT
Organism: Ditylenchus dipsaci; assembly: GCA_004194705.1. NCBI lineage: Eukaryota > Metazoa > Nematoda > Chromadorea > Rhabditida > Anguinidae > Ditylenchus > Ditylenchus dipsaci. The sequence continues at coordinate 277,724 of SADC01001168.1, read as the reverse complement.
AACAAATATCAGCCATTTTGAAAATTGACCCTTTAATCACAGTGACAGTTCAAAGTCGATATGAAGTGCTGCCGAGAAATCGTCATTTTGTTTGCGTAAATATAATACACTCCACTCTCGATAAACCGGCACCCCAGGCTGGTGCCCAGGGGTCCCAACCCCCAGAGTGCCGGTTTATCGGGATTAAGCTTATCGGCCAGCCAAATCAGGCTCTTTCACAGTGCTGGTTTATCGAGAGTGACTGAATAGGAAACCCCTGATGATCATATACTGATTATGGGGAATTTTCTATATCAGATTTGCATTTGGACGAGCAAAATGACGATTTCTAGGCAGCACTTTATTTCGACTTCGACCTCTCACTGTGACCAGGGGTTGAGTTATTTTTAAATTTTACTGAAAAAATATTTCAAAGCTTGATAATAAAATGAATGAAAATATTTTAGTAAACCATTAAATTTTTTTGGTGAATTAGAGTCGGTATCAAAATTTTGAATTTGAAATTTGTTTCATTGTCATTATTCTCCGTGTTCTGAGTTTTTCAGTTTTTTCATTCGGAGACCAAGGTAAAACAGCTTGAAAGGGTATCCAGATACCAAAAAGACGGCATTTGAACATAGTTTTGTTAACTGCCACCTATCGCATAAAGAAACTCTGGTATGCTTACCGTAAAACCTCTATTAATCTAACTGACCAGATGATTTAATAAAATCCCAGAGTTTGTCGTCTGTATAAAAAAAATTGACCAGAAAATAAACCTGAATTTTTTAAATTCGAGAAACGTATTTTTTTGTAAATATGCGTTTTATAGAATTTTTTTCGTCCATTTAAATGACACGATTTTTTTTGATAAAATACAACAAATTATAAAATTGAGTTTTTCGGTTTAAACTGAAATGAATTCTGGGCCAACTCCAATATTCAGTTTACTCTCGGTATAACGCGACCCGGGGTGGCGTTATATCGAAAGTCATATGTAGTAGAATTTTTCCAATTCAGTTAGTTCTTATCGTAGCTCTCAATATACAAGCATTCCCAGTGCCCACCAGTGCTGTAAATGGCACCGGTACCCGGTGCTGAAATTTCAGAGATCGGCGACTGGTGCGGTGCACAGTGCCAAGATTTTACAGGCCGGTGCCCGTTGCGGTGTTGATGCCGAAATTCCGAAATTTACAGCACTGGCGCATACACCTACATCGAAGTAAGACTGTACTCACAATCACTTACATAGTTGGAAAATAAACTAGCATTGCCAGGAAAGACATTGAAAAGTAGCTCTGCTATAACTGTATATTTTACGATGATATTTTTCTGAAAATATGTATACAATTCTGGAAAGTTTTAAAAAATTTAAAGAGTTACGATATTATAAAATTTCTTTGCATGCACAACATATAAAAAATAGCAGCAGCCTGCAAAATTTAAAATGCTAAAAGCTGTTTTGAACAAAACATGAGGGTATCCTTTGTATTTTATCAGCGTGCACAATTGAGTTTCACAGGAATTCACTAGATTCAAAAATATTATTCATCGTGTTCAAATAAAAGAGCCTACCAATTTCTGAATCCAGTGGTAGTTCAAGCAAGAAAAAATGATACTAAAAGATGCTGCCAAGACAATAGCCAAATAGCTGATAGTCAAAAACAAAGTTTTTTTCGTTGGCTTTGTATTTGTGAGGGAATTTGAGGGCGAAACACCGGTCTAATACTAGAAAAAATACGCAAACAGGCGAAGTAGATATATAGGTTCCAGCAAATACGTTTAACCAAAATAGCACATAAGGATTGTAAAAATTGATTTCTTGATAAAAAAAAATATGGCGTGTTTTGTTATATTATACAGGAGGACCAATTTTTTGCACCTTTTTTTATGTTCATAACTTTCTTTCTAGATCGAATTCCGAATTTCTGTAAACACAGTTGACTAAAAAAGGTTCGAAAAGCCGATTTTAGTATAAAATGTCAAAAACACGATTTTCGCTTGACTCCCACCCTGTGGTTTGAGCTTTGCTCATCCAAAGGCCATCTATCCATAATAAAGATCCAAATCAAAAAAGGGTCTTGCAAAATCGTGTTTTGAATTTATTTGTTTTTCGATTCTGAGTCAACCTGTAAAAGTAGAAATTCAAAACTCGATTCATACTATTATAATGTTATGATCAAAAGAAAAGTTGCACAAAAATTGCCTCCCCTGTAGATTGCAAATCAAAAATAATAATAATAATCCGAGGGATCAGTTTTGAAGAATGTCAATAAAGTAAAATCAGGGGGACAATGAACCCATGTAGTAAAGAAAGCTGAGTCTATCTGAATTTTTGAGACCGTGTAAATAGTACATATTAAAGTCTTTAAAAATTCAAGTTGTAATTTTTGAAATGTCAGAAAAAATTGCAAGCCGTTTGAAGTTTTTGACAAAGTATGATTGAAAATTTAGTCTAATAATTTTTACATAAGACTGAGTAGTTTTAAAAGTTTCGAAACAACATTTTTGCAGTTACCTGGATGCCAATATATTGTACAGTAAATAAAGTAGGGAATTGATATTGGAATCCAAAATATATTAAAAAGTATGTAAAATATCATGGATTTGGAAAAGACATCATGTATAAGATGTTTTCGCCGGAAATACATAGAGTATGACAACTTCGAGAATAAAAAAGCAGCAATTATTAGAAGCATAGCGCAGAGAATCATGTGATACAAGGTGATATACTTTGAATAGTTTTTAGAAAACATTAAGTTAGTGGCCCGGCTTTTAGAGCGTATAACAATAAGCAAAAGCGACGGTAAACTAAGCAGATGGACGCTTTATACACAATCTAAAGAAATTTGAAACCATTTAGAAGTATACTTAAAAGGCCAATATTCAAAAAGGGCGGGACAATCTGCACAGTAGCAATTCTCTGTTCACTGGGGCAGACTGCATGAAGCAAGTCTGGTGACTCGATGTTTTTTATGCATCCAGAGTGTTACCTGAGTTATTTTTGTCTCATATACAGGGTGGCCCGAATTTGCCTCACGCTTAGTTTTGGCCATAATTTTTGATTTCGATTTCCAATTTTTTTACTCTTTTTAAAGACGTGTGATGTGTCGGCCAATAAAATGACACCGAATTTGTTATCGACAACATTTTTAGAATAAGAACTCTTTTGGAAAGTCAAAAATTTCGGCCTAGTAAAAATTAAAAAAAATCCGAACTGCTGCCATGGTGCCCGTGTGGTTCGAAAAATTGATTTCGAATTCTGTCAATTTTTCAGGGCTGTAACTGAAATTCACTCTCAAAAGACTGAATTCCCCCCTCAAATTTGTTTTTCACCATCAAATTTTCATATTTTCATTTTTATTTGAATTTTCGTTATCATATTTTAAAGCGTTTTATGTTTTCTTGTAGCCCTGGATCTTGGCTCTATCAGGCTCCGCTGGGTATTTTGAAAATGTAGATATCAAGAGGCTTCAAAAAGAAAAACCCTAAAAGATGTCTTTCAAGCTCTTTCTAAAACCTCGTGATCTATACATTTATCAAATTGCCCAGCGGATTTCGATAGCACATTAGAAATCCAAGATCCAGTGCTAGAAGAAAACACAAAAAGTTTGAAAAAATGACAACCAAATTTAAAGAAAAATGGCAATATAAATTTGTGGTTGAAAAAAGTAAAAATTTGAGTGGGAAGTTCAGTCTTTTGGGACAGCATTTCAATGGGTTCAAGCCATTTGATCGCCCAAAAAATTGACCGCCAGCATATTTAGAATATTTTTCAGATCTTAGTTTTTTTTAATTTTCTAGAAGTTTGATTACCAAACGGTAGCCCTGAATGTCAGCTACATTTTAGTACTAAAACTTCTAAAAAAAACTGAGCAACTTTAGATCTAAACTTCAAAAAGCGCTCACTCGGAGATAAAAAACGTGTCGGAAGTCACCGAGTGAGCGCTTATTAAATTTTTCGATCTGAAGTTTTTCAGCTTTTCTAGAAGTTTCAATACCAAGCTGTAGCTGACATTCAGGTCAACCTTTTGGTAATCAAAGTTCTAGAAAATAAAAAAAATAAGATCTGAAAACTAGTCTTAATATGCTCGCTATCGATTTTGTGGGCGATCATACGGTTTGTACCCGATTTCAATTTGAGCTATTTTTCAGTTTGAAAACAAAAAGTATGTGTAGATAAAAACAATTTAGACTTGGTTAATCTCAATTTTGCCATTCAACTTTAGGTTTAACCAAGTAGCGCCAAATTTTTTAGAATAATCCAAGATTGTATCTAAAAAGGGCTTTCAAATAAAGGAACACGGGTTTCAGCTGTTATTGTGTAAGTAATGCAGGACCAGTGTTTTCGAAAATAACCCCTACACTAACACCTACACTAACCCTAACTGTTAGTTTCGTAAACTAACTCTTCAAATATCTCGTTTTTCGGTAGGAAATATGCAGAATCTGATATTTACGTTTCTATGCGAACTTTTGGCGAGGAACAAGATACACTTTTCAGATTTTCAAAAAACTTCAAAAATATTAATAAAATTCGAAATTAAAACCTTAAACTAACTGTTAGTTAAGCAATAGTTTAACTAACTATTTAACTAAACTAACAGTTAGTTTAGGGTTTAATTTTAAATTTTATTAATATTTTTAAAGTTTTTTGAAAAATCTGAAAAGTGTATCTTGTTCCTCGCCAAAAGTTGGCATAGAGACGTAAATATCAGATTCTGCATATTTCTACCGAAAAACGAGATATTTGAAGAGTTAGTTTACGAAACTAACAGTTAGGGTTAGTGTAGGTGTTAGTGTAGGGGTTATTTTCGAAAACACTGTGCAGGACATCTTGGTAACTAATAACTATCTTAATAACTATCAAATTTGCAAGAAAAAACATGTTTAAAAAATTTGGCTGTATCCTGGAATTTTTTTTTGAAAAGTAATAATGTATTTAAAAAATATTTCGAAAAACCTCGAAAATTTCAAAATAAGCTCTGGTATTATAGTTGTGCATTTGTTTTTTGTAGAGATAGTAATCATGTGACCATTCACTCTTTATAAACAAATACACACTGTTAAGCTCATATATATATGATGTAGGCTCTTGTTAATTCACTCGTTTGGCTCCATCGGAGTGGGGTGGAAAAGTTTAACGTCCAAAAATGCAAATTCATCTGCATAAGGATATCTGCAGTCAAATTGGTTTATGTCCACTTTGCCTAGACGTGTTTTTTCCATGTGAAACCTCACCTGAATTTTTTTAAAGTAAACAAAAAATTTAACACTATCGACTTATGTTCTTTTTTGTTTCACCTATTCCACTTACTTGTGGCAATTGCTGGTATATGTGAGGTTGAAGGTGTTCCATGCCTCGGCGGAAGTAAGTGCGGTTGTGCATCTCCTCGTGCCAGCATCTGATAGCACCAAAGTCGAATTTAGGTGACATTTTGTTGGCCAGTAGTGAGTAAGACTTCAAAAAGTTGGGTGCCAAATCTTCCATTCCAAAAACACACAAGGCATGTCGAGAACGTTTGCTGTAGCACCGGGTGTTGTTAGCAAACCAAATATTGAATCTAAAATTTATGACTGTTAGCTAAAAAACATTTCGATGAGTTTAAATAAATTATAAATAATACATTGCAGATTTTTTGAAATAGTGTGGGAAGAAAAAAGACACTTATGCCGTTTATTCGTAACTCCCCCCCCCCCTTTCCTTCCTCCTCTTATTTTTTTCCTGGTGCAACCAGTTGTTTTTCAGTCTTAGGCCTCAAACACAATGAGGAGTCTGTTTGCGGATGCTAAATCAGATTTGTCAGACGGAAATGGCCATAACTTTTTTTTTTCAATTTTTCAAAAATTATTCTGTCATTACCATTTTGTATCTAAGATTCAGGGCTACCAGATGAGCATTTCAAAAAATAGATGTCATTTGAAAAATTGAGATAAAAAAGAAAGACTCCGTCCAAGACTCCTGACTCAAATTCTAGTCAGGAGTCTTGGGCGGAGTCTTTCATTTTTCTCTCAATTTTTAAAGGACATCTATTTTATAAAATGCTCATATGGTAGCGCTGAATCTTAGCTACAAAATGGTAATGACAGAATAATTTTTGAAAAATTGAAAAAAAAGTTATGGCCATTTCCGTGCGACAAATCTGTTTTAGCATCCGCAAACAGACTCCTCATTGTGTTTGAGGCCTTAAAGATATTTTTTCAAATATAATATAGAAGAAAATCTTATTTGAGTCCGTCCTAGCATAGAGACAGAAACGATACGAGACTCGGTTTCGGTCTCGGTCCCGTTGGCTCCAAATTTGGTCAAAAAGTCTCGTACCCGGATCTTGCTGAGAAATTTGAGAAGTCTCGGTCTCGTTTCCGGCCACGTCTCGGTGATGCATTTCAAAAAGTTAAGGAAAAAATTTTTTTTTTGTCAACAATTCTGTCCTGTCTTTACCTTTTTCGCAAAGGTATTTTTGTTTCGTAAAGTGAAGTACCTGGAAGAAGTGGTTGAAAAATGGTTGCGTTTGGTTCTGAACTATCCTAATTCCAGATAAGTATTATCGTAAATGTAGAGGTAATAGAGGTAAGGTTTGGCCATAGGTTTGGCCTATTATGATCGGCTCAAACAAGAGTCTAAGATGTGTTAAAATGAGAGACAGAAGTCGGGGTTTCGAGGCTTTGTTTAACACGGTAAGGCCGGACTGTGAGACTGGTTGCTTCTGGTGCAGAATTTCATGGAGAAACCGAATCTGCAAACCGCTTTAAAAAAAAGCCGGTTTGGCTCGAGATTTTTACCAGTTTCCGGGTATATAAACAAAAAAGCATATGTTGGCTAACTCTGCACCTAAATCTAGCCCTAAAAATAGGAGGGGGTGAAACAATGGCAGATGTGCCGAAAAAATTTCGCTTTTTAAATATCATATGTTTTAAGCAGTTTTAATAAAAAATGAAGTGTAGTTTTGAAAAACATAGCTTGTTAAAAAACGTCAAGGCACAAAACTGAGACCAATAAAATTTAAAAAATGTTACCTGTTACATAAGGGGCATGGACACGTCGATCAATGCAGCCATGAGTGAAACCTCCCGGAGCTTCCAGTTCATCAGTGGCAGCAATTGTTTGTAGGAATATTTCATCCACATACTCTTTGCCCTTGTCCAATTTCACAAGCATCTTTTGCACATTTATCTTATAGACCATAAAGTCGACAAACTCTCTGGAAAGTGAGCTCTCCAAGTAGCCTTTGGCAAACCGCAAACGCAAAGGACGACCCTGTGCATCAAGGCTTCGAGTCTCTGTAAAATAATGAGCGTTAAGTGCTTTTAGTTAAGTCATCCAACCATTAGGGAAAAGGTCAAGTCCGTCAAAAGTCCAGTCTAGGTTCAGCTTTACTCTTCCTAAAGGCAGTTTACAGATCTCAATATCGTTGGCTCCACCCATCCACTTGAATATCTGTACAAGCTCTTGATTGGTTTTCAATTGCACATCAGAGTTCTAAAATTAGTCGATTATTTTATTGACCGAATTTAGCAAGGCAGACATGACAATCTTATATTCACATTTTGCCTAGAATGTTTGATTCCTAAAGGCACGTGCACAATGAGTTTGGCACTGAGTGTCGGGGAAAACGTAATTTTTTCTTTTGATTGAAAAAATTCTGTTGTTACCATAGCTAAGATTCAGGGCTTTAAAATGAGCTATTGACAAGCAAAATCTGGTAAAAAAAATCGGGAAAAGTGCCTAGGTCCGCACTCATGACCACACTCAGGATCACATTCTATATTAAAATTTCGTGGTGTGTCTTTTTAGTGCCCTTTGGCTTTGGTTTAAAGTTATTGTTGATTGAGACTGTGGGGAGAGGCTGTTCTCTAACACCCCTCCCCACAGTCTGAATCTTAGCTACCAGATGGTGCCAACAATATTTTTTTCAATGAAGAAGAAAAAAGTACAGCTCTTCCCCCCAAAATCACACTCAGTCCCACACTCCTCATGCCTTAAGGGTAAATTTGCAAGTTCGATTTTTTTAACCAGGGTATTCTCACCTAATTCAAGGGGTTTTTAATATCTTTGTAGTTTGGGAAATTTGTGTCCTACAAAATGATTCAAACTCTGAAATTTACCTGCACTGTCATCAAATACTTCCATTGCCTTTCAGGTAGTGCCAGCTGGCGCATGCACTCATAGTGGGCGGTTGTTTGGTTGTGTCCCAGACTGTCCATCGATAACACTCGCTCACTGATAATCACATTGGGAAACACTCTGCCAGGGCATACATTCTTTTTTGGAAGGATTTGTCAGACTTGGAATCCAGACTAAAACAGTACCAGTTTTGAGGGGTGTATCCAGCAGCCAGTTCAGACTCAATGAACAGATAGTCCTAAAATTATGGATAAACGTTCTGTTCCAAAATCAAATTTTTACTTTGAACACAGCCTTTGAAAAAGCGATTGGAAAATCTTTCTCTTCAACCGAATTGGGCTCTGTGGCAAAATAGTTTCTTTCTTTAATAGAGGCACAGTCGGTGGCTAGCTGCAAATCGTCCACATATTTAATGCGCTTTTGTGCCTTGAGCTTGATGTACTGTTTGTCACCACCAACCACCCTGCCACAGTCCACATCACTCATCATTGGCCATTGTTTGAAAGTAGGGTGCTCTGAAAAGAAAATTGACTTACTATTTTCCTTACACCTAGTTACTGGTTAATTCGGTGCAAAATTAAACCCATCTTCGAAATTTTTTGCGATTTTTTCATTTTAGGACTGTTTGGGAACATCTACTTTTTGTGTGTTAATGTTTCAGCAATTTTTTCATAGCTAGCGTTTCAATCTTTTTTCAGTGCGTTATAACATATGTTCAGGGCTGCAATTTGAGGAGGGGCGTATAGGTAATTACTGCCTTCCTCTTGGTGAAAAACTCTAGTCACTTGAAAGAAAAATCCAAAAAATTACCCTATCCTTTGACCGAAAAAACTAGGCAAATTACCCCCTCCCCTCCTTGAAAAGTTGAAGTTGCGGCACAGCATATGCTCGCCTATCTTCAGCCTAAGCATGAGGTTTCTATGCCAGAATTCGCCGAGGAATCCAGAAAACCGGTTCGAAAAGAGGGTATGTTAAACGAGGTTGAAAATATTCTTGAAACATTAACTATGAAACAATCGCTGAAATATTCCTTGCCAATTTTTTACCTAAAAAAGCGCTTTGTGAAAAAGAAATTTAAAATTGAATGGAAATACTGGGGCAATAAAAGACTGGACTTATTTAAAGCATCTGATTCTTAAGTGAAATAAATATCATTTTGATTATTTTAGCGAAGCATGCCTGTCTTAAAATAAGTGAAGGGCTTTCTCAGCTTCGAATTTTGCTCCTCCAAGTCAGTGGTCTCATCTTCATATTCTGAAGGGTCTTTTTTGGCCAGACAAGAAGACAAAAGTGTTGCGAAAATCAGAAGCTTAAATATTCTGGCCATAATTCCACCTGAATTCACAATAAAATTGATTTTCAATTTGAACTAAAAAAACAAGAAAATCGTCACACAGTGTTTTTCCAAAAAATAATTAATGATAAATAAGCGAAAGAAGCTTTTCTTATAAACTGGTTACAGGAAAATATGTTTCGCGAAGTCACAGCTCTATAACTGGTGAAGAGAGATTTATGGCGAGGTCGTTCCCATAGTTTTCTCTTTGATTTCTACTTTTTTAGCGTAGGTGTTGCAGTTGGCCTAGCAAAGAACATTTATTGGAAAAATAAGAAGTTTGTATGAAAGCCCGAAGCAAAGTATTTCTAAGGTTTGGCAAACTTAACAAAACGAGTGACTAATAGTCACATCCCTAAAAACAGACAAGCATCTTTCTGACAATCATTTTCAGCGAGCCTTCAAATATTACCCCAAGACTACTGATGAAAAATACCGTGCCAACCAGCTGACCCAGCTCAAAAAGTAAACAATCAATTGACTGCGAATTTGAGGGTCGACTAACCACGGTTTTTGAACTCGAGCATTTTTCATTTATTTTTTAATTTCAAAAAATTTCAAGATTTGAATAATTGTTGTCTTGAGCGAAATTTGAAAGTTAGCTAAAAGGGTCTAAGACAGTTTTTATAAGCAAATCGACCATGCTGAACACGGATCCGGTGTCAAAACATCAGGGTTTATCAGAGCTGTTGAGTAAACGAACGATCTTATCACACATTATTTGGCATAATAAAGAATTTTAAAAATGACATCAGTGTTATCTTTCATTTAACAATCATAAACTCTTCAATGATATGCCATTAGAAAGCTGCTGATCTGCGCTTTCTGTTAAAATATCAACTTGATCAATAATGAAAATGAGCGAAATCTGCTCCTTCGAAGTTGAATGCGCAGAAATATTGACTCAGATTTTTCAGATGAGCAGATGACCTCCAGATACTGAATTTTTTTCAAGTTTTTTACAATCGTGTTCAGCGAGAAATTCTGAGTGAAAAGAAGCAATCACCATGCATGAAAAGCGGAGTGTTAACAGCATCTTAGCATCATATTGTAGCGCAGTTCAAGAGCTACGAAAAATATTACACAGAATAACTTTCGAAAATTTAAAAAAACCAATTTCTTTTTTAAATTGACAAAAATACAAGTTTGTTCATTTTTTTTTGGATTTGATTTTGAAAGAAATTGACCTTTTCCAAAAGTCATGTCTATAGATTTTCGAAAATTATTCTTTAAAACTATTTTTGTAGCTCTTGACCTGCGCTACATCAAAGCTATAAGATGTTGTTAAACCAATTAATCCTGAATTAAATTTTAGACCAGTTAAAGTTATAAAATTTCCTGTCAAGTTCTCAAAATGACCACACATGTGTTTTGAGCCAAATGATGACTATTCTTTTGTTTTTCAAGTTAGACACGAAAACCAAAAATTTCCATCAACAAAAAATGATTGTGAAAAACAGAACGTTTAAATGCGGCTCGATACAAAAGTTATGGCCATTTCATATCCGACGTTGGACGATTATTGGACCACCTTGTTAACCAAAAAGCGCTACTTCAAATTAATTTAAAAAATGCCGGTGTTTTTCTGTGTAAGCCTGTATAAGGTCATCAATAAACAATTTAATAAAAACGAGTGAAAAACAAGACGATTGGAAAGAATTTGTTGATCCTCGTTTTTATTGGCGGTGTAACGCACGAACCTGCCCTTTCAAAATATTTCATCTTTCCAAGGAAGAAAATACAGGTTGTTTACAAGTTACGGATTAAAAGGCTGCTCAAGAATAACGTTATAATACAATAATAGAAGTTTAAAACGTTATATTCAGACCTTTGAGATGCCGATCTAAGCCCTGTTCACAATAGTGGCTGCAGGGTGTGGCGAGGGCTTGTGCTCTCGTACAGAGAATATGATAGTCTGCTTTTAGCAGAACACCAACCACTATTGCTTTTTAAATAAGAAATTTTTTATTGTGAGAACCAATTTTTTTTAATAAGGTGTGACTTTTCTTGTTTTCAAATACTTCTCAAGTTGTGGCAGGCTCTGCACTTTTTGAAGGTATTCTTGCAATTTGGGATATCCGGACCAGATGGCTGGAAAAGCTCGTGAGAATGTTTCAAATAAATCAGCCACAAAAAAGTCCGCCCATGTGATGGACGAGAACGGAAGCCGGAGTCTGAGGTTTCCACTTGGCGCACATAGAATGGAAATACTTCTTCAACAGCTTTTTGAACTTTGGATACCGTCTCCGGTGATATCTCCTACAAATAAACTAATTTAAAAACTTGCTTTATTATAAAAGAAAATTTGTAAATTACTTTTTCAACTGGGTCAACAATGCCATAAAACTTGGAAATGACCTATAAAATTTTGAATTTTAAAATAATATTTAATTCGGCAACAAAAAAAGATTACGTCTTTGTGGAAATCGGCGAATTCGTCCACTTTACCCTAGATTGTTAGACAAATTATTGAGAATCAAGAACCATTACAATAAAAATTACTTGTTCCCAGTCGCCTTGGCCAGCCAAGGCTAAAAATATTCACAGATTGTATAAAATAAGATTACATAAGGACGATATTTTTTCTGCTGCACGGCCCACTGAAATGGAAAATTATGTGCAATAGCGAAAAATTGCGCGAAATTCAAATTTTTTGAAATTAGTTACTTTTGAGTTTGCTCAACATCTTGCTTTATACCTCAACTTTTTTCTACTACCTGCGCAGGACTTGTTCCTCAAAAATTCCTTACTAATAGGGCTTTCAAATGAGCCATCACTTGCCCATAAAACAAGCAAAATTTCAGAATCACAACTGATTTTCGTGAAAAATAAACTTTTTCTATTGGGTTTGCTTCTTCGAGATCCTAGAAACTTTTTTTGTCAAGTTATTCTCAAACAAAACCGAAGATTCGATAAAAACGTAAATTTTCTACTAAAGACGTATACAAAAAATACAAATTTATGGTGTTTTATACAAAAGTTAGATGGAAAACGCAAAAACCCGGGGCTAGGACACTTGGAGTTGGTTTTATAAAGGACACTTGGAGCTGGACAGTTGGAGCTGGTTTTTTTCAAATTTAGCCCCAATGTGGTTTAGTTAATTTACCGTATTTCCTCTAATATAAGCCCATGCTCCATTAGAAGCCCCCCCCCCCTATTTTTTGACTAAGGTTTCGGAGTTAAGGTCATTTGTGATTGACAATTTCAAGATTTTTAGGAGGTTGAAAAATAGAAGCCCATGGGCTTCTATTAGAGGAAATACGGTAACTAAATTTGAAAAAACCAGCTCCAACTGTCCAGCTCCAAGTGTCCTTTATAAAACCAGCTCCAACTGTCCAGCTCCAAGTGTCCCCAGCTCCAAGTGTCGTTTTACCGAAAAACCCCTATTTTTACTCGGAAAAATGACAGTTATTATCTTCAAAGATACAGTCCTTGTTAAATTTCTATCTTCAAAAAATTCGGTCTGGTCATTCGGATAAAAGAGATTTCGGGCTTTCTTTTCGTGGGTAGCAAATCTTAAAATCGACGACTTTTTTTAGATTTTTTGACGCATTGAAATTTGGTATAATTTTTAGGTACAGTCAACTCTCGATACAGTGTACCCTCGATATAGTGTAGATCTCGATATAGTGTATATTTTTTCAAACTCATTTAGTCAGCTCTAAGCCAAACTGGCTTACAGTGTACCCTTGATATAGTGTAACCCTCGATATAATGTATATTTTTCCGATCCCCGCGAGCTACACTATATCGAGAGTGGACTGTACCATGAAGACTCGTAACTCAAGTCAAAAGCAGTGGCAGCAAAAACTGCATCCGGCAATGCCAAGTCAATCGGTGGAAAAGCAGCAAGTTCAAGCTCGAAAAGCAGGTGCTTAGCAAATGGAGAATCAGAAGCAAGCTGAAAAAATTTCATATTTAGAGCCAACTGCAACAAAACATCGCCTCCTGAACCAGTGAAGGCGGCCAAACTCCTTCATAATTCTTCAGCTATTAATGGATTTCGCGCACTTAACAACTATGAAAGTCACGTGCTTCTGAAACTGTGAGTGTGGAACAGCCTGCTGGGTCAAAATCGTTGCATATCAATCTTCTCTATTCTCTGGTCAATATTCTCTGACGGTGTGGTTGAAGTAGCGCAGTTACACATGTGGCGCAATCCTCTCTTCCCCATCGGTTTCATGTTGCGCTTGATAGATCCCTTGAAGCTTTCCGAAAATGTGGGTTTTGCGCAGTGTGGGGATACAGTTAATTTTAACTGGATTTTGAAAATTAGTTAAAAATAACTAATTTGAAAAATATTTAATTTTAACTGATTTTAAATTTTAGTTAAAATTACCGTATTTCCTCTAATAAGGCGGCCGGCCGCCTTATTTTTCAACCTCCCTCCAGCAGGCCGCCTTATTAGAGCGGGCCGCCCTATTGGAGCAGGCCGCCTTATATTTCAAACATCCTTTCATCAAAATTTATTTAAATTCTCTAACAACGAATTTTGAACTAAGAGGTAATAACAACAGTCATAACAATGAATCATAAACAATCATAGACTAGGATGTGACCAATTCCAATCGAAAAGTATGAAAATTAGGATTCGGCGCATTTAAAACAATTTTGAATATGAATAAAATTTTAAGGCGCCGCCTTATTAGAGCAGGCCGCCTTATTTTTCAACCTCCCTCCTAAGGGCCGCCTTACTAGAGCGGGCCGCCTTTTTAGAGCAGGCCGCCTTATTAAAGGAAATACGGTAATTTAAAAACTTGCTTTATGCGTAACACACACCAAAAGTTCTTTCCTGTGCTTAGAAAAATTTTTCAATTCGCGCCTTTTTGATATTTCTTTTTTTTGTACAGAACACATGTTTGATCTCGTCCTGACAGACGCTGGCCTATCTTGTGCCTAGTGCTTGACCTACGTTATAGAAAAAAAATAGCCGAAAACAAACACAAAAAACAAAGCCTAAAGATGTCCCAATAATCGCCAAATGCCTAGAGATTAGCGGTGACTTATAGCTGAAATCGTTAACACGCATTTGAGCCCTTTGGATTTGAGCCCCGCATTTGAGCTCCCGCATTTGAGCCCATAGCAAAAGCCGACATTTGAATCGGGACACGGACATTTCACCGCGGGGTCATTTCACCGCCTGTATCTGTTCATTTTTTAAGTCCGATTTTGTATTTATTCATTTTTTCTGTGTTTTTTCTTTGAAAATCGATATTTACTATGAATATAAAAATTTAGCAATCTGATGGATGCTAATATAGAGCTCGTATATAAAGAGTTAGCCCTTATCCCAGACCATGTACCCCCAAAGGGTCAGCCCTTATCCCGGACCATGTACCCACAAAGGGGCTTCCTATTGAATTAGGTTGCTTGCCGAAGGCAGGCAGGTAGAAGGAGAAGAATCTTAACCAAAATTAAATGGGGCTCAAATGCGGGGGCTCAAATCAAAAGGGCTCAAATGCGGAGGCTCAAATCAAAAGGGCTCAAATACGTAGTAACCGCTGAAATAACAGTTTTAGAAGGCTGCCCTCATACTCCCGCGGGACACAGGACACGGTACACGGGACAAGTGCCCATAAAGCCACTGGACACGGCTATTTTTTGTTCCTGGTACCAGGTTTCAGGGTAAATCGACCCTGCTCCATAAGATAGAACTAATATATATACTGTTTGGACATTCAGAAATGATTTTAATCTGTCCCGCGGGACAAATCTGGAGATTTGTCACGCGGGGCATTGACCTGCGTGACAGACTAAAAACCCGTTTTCGCTAACGATTATTCAAATCTGTTATTCCTATGTTGTAGAACAGGGTCAATTTTTTATGGATCTATTGAAAGCGGTGAAAACTGATGGCTGCGAGCCGAGATAGAAATAAACCAGTGTTTGAAAAATTGTCCCGTGTCCTGCAGATATATGAGTGGAGCCGAAGCAAATTTAACAATGACTGCCCACTCACTTGAACTTTATCACAATAACATGCTTCAGTATGCATTGAAAACTAAAAAGTTGAAAAGATAAATGTTACTAGTACAAAATCAAAAAATAATACCACAGGATTATTATGGACTTTTTAGGATTCTTTTAGTCCTAAATAGGGCACTTTTTTAGTCGGGGGGGGGGGGGGGGGGCGTTTCATAAATTTCCGTAAATCATATTTAAAAGTCTCCGAAGAAATTTTCCAATGCTTAAAATAGTAGAAAAAAATTGATTTTGTTTTGTGAAAAAGTGTTAGGAAACAACGTTTTATCGTTTTTAAAATCAGAACGCCGAGATTTCATAAAATTGTATATAAGACTTTTAAATATGATTTACGAAAAAATATAATTTGCGCCCCCCGGACTAAACAAGTTCCCTGAATGGTACTATTCTTGAGATAAAAAGGACCACAAAATGCTTTGAAGTAGCATAAAAACAGGCTTCACTATGCTAATTTAGAAATTAGCCTAGTGATTTTATCAAAAGTTCATGTTTTAGTAAACGAATGGATCATATAATTTCTCTAAGAAGGTATATTTTGAGATTTAAATTTTAAAATCATAATCTTTGCAGTTTTTTGGACTAGACTAATCAAAGACAATTGACCATTGACCATGGTGACCATCGTGGGGCTCGTAAAAACACATATAGAGCCGAATTTTTCGTTTATTATGCAAGAATTTCTATAGTTAACTATGGGCCAAATCAAAATCAGAAAGAGTGGGTTTCCTCAATTTTTTTTCGCGTTTTTATAAATTTAGCTTGTTCTCGGCAGCTTCTATACATTTTTTCAATTTTTTTAGGCTTCAGCGAATTTCCAGGCACAGAGTAGACCAGCTCAGAATAGCTCAAGTTGTCCTAAACAACCGAAAAAACTGAACATAGAAAAGTGGCTAATTAAAAAAAGGTAAAAATGGAAAATTTCTCATCAAATGTTGTAGTACAAGATAGCTCGAAATTTTTTACTATTTATAATGAAATTGATCTTCGAAACATGGCTGTGGTGTGTCTAGTCTGACCCAATTATCATTTCAGAAGCATGCAAAATCACTGAATAAAAACGAAACAGATCTTCTTGGAAACGAGATCACAGTATTAGGAGTAAAAAAATCTGATTTCCCCCGAAAAATCTCTTCCAAATATCTTGTATTCTGTATTTGCGTTTATATTTTGTGCTAAAAAAAGGATGACAATTTATTTAGGTTATTTCATTCAAAATCAAACAATTATGCTATAATATCAAACCAAAGCAGCCTGAACAACAGAAAATAGTACAGTCAACTCTCGATTTTACAACAACCCCAAAAGTTCGTTCCCGCATAGAGTCCAATACTTTTTTACCGCGATGTTTACGGTCTTTTACCGGAACTTATTCGTCAGCCTATTCAAAAGATTAAAAAGATCACGATTTTACCAGTAATTTTTGAAAATTACAGCAAATCCATCATCGCTTAAAGCCGAGAATCTTAACAGTAAAATTGTTGTCATTTACAAAAATTACTGGTAAAATCGAGATTCTTAAGATAATTGTGGACTAGGATCACGAAAAAGTTTCGGCAAAATAAGAAAAATTGGGTTGAATAAGTGTCAGACTCGAAGTGGGGCGAACTCGAGCGGGTGTCATCAGAGGCATATCCAGAAAAAATTTCTGGGGGGGGGCGATCTTGAAAATTTTCGGGGAGGAGGGGGGGGGGTGGCTTAAGCCCCCAAAAAGTCAATTTAGTTAGACCTTTTTCGACTTTTATAGTGTTTTTGCAAGGAAATAAAAATTACAGGGGCGCGGGCTAAAGCCCGGTTGGCTCCCCCCCCCCCGGATATGTGCCTGGGTGTCGTATAGAGCCAGGTCTTCGCTCTTAAGTAGAAGACTTCCATTGACCATAACATTTTTAATTTATTTTTTAGTTTTACAAAAAGTATTTTTTATCTAAAAAATTCCTTTATTAACTTTTCTTTTCGCTTTGCCAGACGTTTAGATTAACGATTTAAAAAGCCCAAACATTTTTTTCACATTTTTCTCTAATTAATTACTTTCAACTAACCATACTTTGTGGCAATAAAGAGTGTGGTGCTAGGCACTTGGCTGCTCTAGGTCAAACATTCAAGCTCTAATCAATTGAGTGGATAAATCCAATCCTAGTCACATTTTTTATTAGTAAAAAATCAACAGTAGTTCATTTCTTGTTTTCCAAATAAAATGCTGGTATTCGCCTGCTCACTGCTTTTGTTATATGTGTTCGCAAGTGTACAAAGTAAAGTGTTCCGTTTATCTGTTTGCATGATTAAAACTAGTGGTTTATAGGTTTTGATGTCCAACTCAGCCCAAATCCAGCTGTTTTAGCTGTGGTTTGACTTATTTTTTAGTTCTAGATTTTATATCAAACGTTTTAAGGGGCACCGACCAGTTGGAATGCCTTTAGCTATATTGTGCATCGTTACTGACGTGCCAGATGAGGCTCGCCCTGGTTAGCAATAACGCAATAACTTTTTTTAGATAAAAATGCGAAAATTAATATTTTTAGGTATAGTATGGACAAAATCTCAAGGCGATATCTCTGAGTAATTTTTTAACACTACTATTTAGCCTTCACCCTTCTTTTGAAGCTAAATAATTTTTTTCTAAATTAAAAAAGCTAGAAAAACGTAATTTTTAGTACTTAAGAATAAAAATTCACGCTACTTGGTTTATCTGCTTTGCCTTGTTTAATTGTGTTCGTAAAATGAGAAAGAAACAATATCAAAACCATCATTTACTAATTTAAAAAAAAGTTATGGCCCACTTTCAACACTCCACCGGTCAAGCATACTCGTTTTGTATGATTTGAAGAAACTTTATGAAGACTCTGAGTCTGTGAAAAACATTTTTAATTGGCCAAAATTTCCCCGAATAATAAATAATAAATAAAAATTAATATATAAAAAAATCATTTATTGAGTAAAGCATTTCGAAATTTCTGGCTCCGGATCTGGCTCCCGGCTCCGTCGAGGCAAATTTTTCGCTCCGGATCTGGCTCCCAGCTCCGGAGTCAAAATTTCTCGCTCCGGATCTGGCTCACGGCTCCGGGAGTCAAAATTTTCCGCTCCGGATCTGGCTCCGGCTCGGAGTCGGAGCGGGAGCAGAGCAGCTCTGGCTCCGGTGCAAGAAAGTGTCAACGAATTATCTGATATGATATGATATAAATATGACAACAAGTACAGTACAGGAACACTGTGATGACAAATACCGTATTCTCTCTGAAAGAACGCCACTCTCTAATAGAACGCAACCACTTAGGGCCAAAAGTAGGGGGATAAACCATGTTTTATTGCATTTCTAACACAAAGTCTAAAAACATTTGGAGGTTAAAAAACGCCATGGCGTTCTATTAGAGAGAATACGGTGAATTGGGTACGTTCTTTATTTATTGTGCGATAAAAAACACACAAAACCCTCACAAATCAATCAAATCTCCGGCCAGCGTCAGCAGCACTTTCTTGAGAATGCAGCCTTTTGATTTTAGGTGGTGGAGGGTGGAGAATGGATGGAACAATAATAGACGGAAACTAAGGGCATAGCGAAATTAACATTAGGATTCCTGTCGCGTGACAAACATTTACTTGTGTTTAATTATATAGAAAATACATAAGTGAAGGTTTTTTCGTCGCAAAAAGTTTTTTATTTGACAGCAGATTTTATATACAAACTTTTCGGGTAACTAAATAAACGAAAAACTGGCTCCGAAATGGCTCCAGGAGTCCAAATTTTCCGCTCCGGATCTGGCTCCCAGCTCCCGGAGTCAAAATTTCTCGCTCCGGATCTGGCTCACGGCTCCGGGAGTCAAAATTTCCGCTCCGGATCTGGCTCCGGCTCGGAGTCGGAGCGGGAGCAGAGCAGCTCTGGCTCCGGTGCAAGAAAGTGTCAACGAATTATCTGATATGATATGATATAAATATGACAACAAGTACAGTACAGGAACACTGTGATGACAAATACCGTATTCTCTCTGAAAGAACGCCACTCTCTAATAGAACGCAACCACTTAGGGCCAAAAGTAGGGGGATAAACCATGTTTTATTGCATTTCTAACACAAAGTCTAAAAACATTTGGAGGTTAAAAAACGCCATGGCGTTCTATTAGAGAGAATACGGTGAATTGGGTACGTTCTTTATTTATTGTGCGATAAAAAACACACAAAACCCTCACAAATCAATCAAATCTCCGGCCAGCGTCAGCAGCACTTTCTTGAGAATGCAGCCTTTTGATTTTAGGTGGTGGAGGGTGGAGAATGGATGGAACAATAATAGACGGAAACTAAGGGCATAGCGAAATTAACATTAGGATTCCTGTCGCGTGACAAACATTTACTTGTGTTTAATTATATAGAAAATACATAAGTGAAGGTTTTTTCGTCGCAAAAAGTTTTTTATTTGACAGCAGATTTTATATACAAACTTTTCGGGTAACTAAATAAACGAAAAACTGGCTCCGAAATGGCTCCAGGAGTCCAAATTTTCCGCTCCGGATCTGGCTCCCGGCTCCGTCGATACAAACTTCCCGCTCCGAATCTGGCTCCCGGCTCCTTCGGGTAAATTTTTTGCTCCGGACCTGGCTCCGGCTCGGAGCCGGATCGGAGCCCGAGCGGAGTGGATTGCCAGCACTGCTCTTAGATAGGATACTTTTTGGAGCCATCACTCCCCTTTGATCTAGCGATAACTGACAATTTTCGATATTTGACTAGGGTTGTCGATTCGATTACCGTATTTTCTCTAATAGAACCACACTCTCTATTTGAACCACACTCTCTAATAGAACCACACCCCTCAAGACTCTCAAGCTGCGCCAACGGCCGTCTAACTCCAATGAATTGTCGAAGCCTGGGAGAATCTCTTGTAGGAGCTCATCGTTGAGTCAATCAAATCGTGCAGAGTTCCCAATGCCACTGATGGATGTGGGGACGACACCATTCACTGCTTCAAGAAAGTTGGGCCGGTTCCGAGTGGTCGAGGAAAGGTGAAGCTCGCGCAAGACGAGAACAAGTTGGCTGAGCAGATACAAGAAATCGATCTTGAGGAAGCGCAAGAATTTTTTTTATAGCAATAAAGATATATCTCTAGAGTGTTAATGAGTTTTGGGACCTGCTCTGGTTTAGGGCGACGCCTATTTTCACTATATATATATATTTTTTATTTTTTAGGTTGATCGAGTTGATTATGGTGGCCGGGTTGACAATAATCACCTTAATCAACAAAATTACTTATTAAACGATTCATATAGGTTATCGATATAACCATGACTGCCATAAGCGACAAAAATAAATAAAAAGTATAGTATAAATGAGCGTCCCCCTAAACCAAGCAGGTCCGAAATAAAGAATTTATGCGCGTATGCTGCAATGCTTGAATATGTTCAGAAGGTTGAAAAATAGAACCACACTCTCTATTAGAACCACACTCTCTAATAGAGCCACACCTCTCAAGAGGGGTTGAAAAATAGAACCACATGTGGTTCTATTAGAGAGAATACGGTAATCGAAATCGATTAATCGCACTCATTAATCGAAAAATTTCGATTATCGATTCGATTAATCGAAAATTTCGATGCATCGACAACCCTATATTTGACACAAGATTCGTGTTTAGCATTTTTGATTTGCATGTTAACTGTTTTTCGAATTCAAGACTCACTGTCAAATTCTGATTTTCTCTCTAGACTAAAAATCAGGCTTCGCAAAGATCACGGTTGACCGGCAGAGTGTTAAAATTCTCACTTAATCTGCCAGTGCTTTTACCCCGTAATTGCAGGACTGGCAATGTGGAGGTCAGGAAAGTGGATTTTCTGACTCTCAGTCTTCAGATCCATAACAGTTCTATTGAAGATAGTGGAGTGTAAGTTAAAAATAGTTAAAAATTTATTAATTCCAAAAAAAGTTTAGCTACATTTGCACTGCTTCATACAACCAAGAAAGCCGAATGACCTCTGTAGATGTGAACATATTTGGTATTTTGTGTGATTTAAGTCATGCTAAATCTGCGTATAAAAATAATTTAGAAGAACTAGTATTCTTGAAAGCATCGATGAAATTGACTCACCACCCAATGGAGCATCAGTCAACATTTCGTGTCGGGTTCGTTCCGACAGTCTCAATGATCTAGTGACCATGTGGGAGAAGGGTATCACTGCTATCACTAATGGTTTGCTGACACGATTTTCATGATAATTAGTTAAAAAACTGTTTAGACTCAAATGAAAGTGCCTATACATTCTACGAAAATGGCCAGGTGTTGGAGATATCCCACTACAATAGCTCCGTGGATGAAGCCAATTATCAGTGCAAGGTAAGTCTTAGCAAGGTCGACTAATAAAGTACAAAACATTCGGAACACCGTTTATAGAGTCGCAGCAAAAAGTGTGTTTCTTAAAAAATTTCAAATAATTCAACTGTTTTGGAGTAAAATTCACTTCTTAAATATTCTTTTTATCAAAGCGTATTTAGCAATTTAGCTCTTGTTACGTATTTTCTCTAATGAGCTTCAATGGGCTCCGTAATCTTATAATATCGAGATTGATTTCGAGATTTTCGACAACTCAACGAAGATATAAAAAGTGGTGTTTGTAGAGTTCTGAGATGAAAGTCTTCAAAGCAAAGGGTGGCCTCTTATAAGGACACCTATTAGAGGAAATAGGAAAAACATTTGGGAGGATAATTTTAATTTAAGAATTTCTTTGAAAATACTCTTTTTATCATCCACATTAATAAACAATAAAAAATTATGCGTAGACAGGGTCCGACAATTTTTTTTAACAATCGAGGATATTCTGATTTAAAAACAATTATTTGGGAACAGGTGTTCGACAAACGGACAGGCTTTGTGATTTCAAGACAAATTAAAGTTGGTGAGTCATTTTTTATACAGTTTTAAAGAAAAAATTATTTTGCACTAAATAGGTGGGATTGTGAAGAAACGCCAGCAGTTCTGTAGCAAGCTTTGCGACACTCTTTGCTCCAATTTGTATGGCAGCGGTGGGGCTAACGAGTCAATTGTCAACAAATTGAGTGTCTTCCGCAACTGATTTTCTCGGTGTTTTCGCTACATGTAATAAAGTGATTTTCAATGAGACTTAGTTTTTTTAATAAAAATGAAGTACAAATTTAATGTGAGCACCCTAAATATTCTTTAGTCTTAAATCGAATGTCTTCTTTTTTAACTTTTTGCAAATGCTCTAATATGAGTCCTGATAAGCCGCTTCAACAAACCATCCCGAGAAAAACCATTCCCCGAGGGAAGATATGGAACTGTACGACTCGATTCAAAAATCCTGACAATGCTATCTTGCAAAGCATAGTCGTTTTACTGTATGAAATTTCAACATTTTTGGCGAACAGACAGAAAAATTCCAATCTGGAGACTCGAGAAGTATGTAAAAATAGACTAAAATTGAATAAATTTGGTTATTTGGATAGAAAAGATTTGGACCGAAGTGGACCGAAAAAAAAGATTTAGACCGGGAATATTCCCGAAAAAGATTCGGACCGGTCTTATTTCAACCCTAGGATAAAGTAATCTCAGCCTTTTTAAAATAGTTTTGTGACCATACTCGCTTCCTTTCGTAAAAAAAGTATTGTGATTGTTGTTGGTGTGTCGCAAGTTATAGCTAGCACACTCACACATTCCTTGCCTTCTATTCAAAAAATGAATACTATTGTAACAATTAAAGTCTTCCACACAAGCAACAAGCACCTTTTCCCACTTATCATATTCAACATTTGCTTCCGCTAAAGTCACAACTTTGACTGTTAAGGCTATGATCCAGCTGATTGTGTTGCCACTAACTTTGCCGGCCATTTTCGCCGTACCCATTAGCCGCTCGTTTCATGAGTTGCCGTGTTTAATAGACAGGAACTGCCGCCCTTTCTTTCTCTTTTACTTTCTAGACGGTACTTGCAATCTGAAAGGAGACCTTTATGGCCAAATAGCTAATTCTTCCTGCTCCTATTCCCTGAATTGGGCAGTGTTTATGCTTCTTTTCCTATTACCTCTGTTGTTTTGCCCGATTTCTATGATTGTCGGCATGGTAATTGCGAAATACAAACGACGCACCAAAGAAACCCCACTGGAAGCAGCAGGTGATCCTTCGGTATGTCTGGGGTTTTTTTGATCTTTTAATGAAATGTTTATTGTAGCTTCAGGAGAGAGTAGCCCGACTCACTAGCTACTTCAAAACAGTCAAGGAGGAGGCCAACAAGCCAAGAGTTTTCATACAAAGACCCACAAGTGACCCCATAATCCCGACTAATCACCCAGTGTATGTTGTGGACAAACCAAGAGGAGAGTCACCCTCAGGCTGGTCTGCACAAGAGACCACTCCAGCCGGGGAAGAGAACACACCTGCTGCAGAGGAACACCAAAAAGCAGCGGAAAATACCTCGCCATTGCCAGAGTTGTATAGAAAAAAGGAGATCGATGAGTAAGAAGTAGAGCATAAAGAAAAATACGATAAACTTATTTTTGATCGGTAATTAAAATAAATAATAATGATGAAATAAATAAAATAAAAATATCATAACATAACAAGTTTTGAAATATTGTTCGTGTTTTTAATAGCAATGCCAATTCAACGCCAATTGAAGATACTTCAATTGGCCGAAACGAGTTTTTCTTCACAACAAAAACCGAAAATTTTTATTTTAAAAGCACTCCTTGATATTATATAGAATAATTAAATCTTGTAATAAAAGGCTCGTCCCAGCCAATAAAGGATTGTATATTACAGTAGCTTTTTTGGGGGGGGGTATATGACAGTAGCGTCTATTTCTTATTATGCAAAATTTTTAATTATCATCAACTTGTGCCCAACCAAAATTAGTATTTTCTCCACTGCCGGCAATGCTGCAGCTCCATTTGTCTTGGTTGTTGCGCACATACTCTTCAAACTCGCTGTCAGTGAAGTTTAGGTGTGAACTTCTGTTTGGCTTGGATTTCCTTGTACTTTGTTGACCTACATCATCATTTGGAATCTTATAGGTTTGACCGAATATCCTGTGAGATCGGCATATCAAAAAGAGGATGGTCGGACAGACTATAACTACGAGTATAGCTGGAAGAACAGCTCCTAGTACAAGCAACCACCAGTTCACAGACAAGTAACACTCGCTCAGATATTTAACCTTTAAATCAGTGGTGGAAATTGATTTCCTTAGCTCACAAACACCATCTAGAAAGAACAATATGAATATTGGTTGACATTTATCCTTTTCTGTTTGACTGCACTCCAACTGTGGTGGATTTCTGGTAATTAAAGCAGTTACGATGGGAGTAAGAAATAAAAATATTAAGAAATGTAATTGTTGAACAAGCATTGAAAGTCGTGAAAATATGTGATTTAAAAAAATAAATCGAAAATATCAGCATTTGGATGTTTCAAAATTGTATTGTGCTTTTTATTTCAAATCATTCAACACCTTTCTGCTTGTATTTTTATGTTGATTGTGAAAAAAGCATCAGTCAAAAAAAATTCAAAATATTTATTAAAGCTCGAGTTTATAATCATAAATAATTATTTTTTATGTGAGACTGAATGGTAGAACATATTCCAAGATATACAAAAGAGAATAGATTTTGACCGATGACAGATCCACTCTGAACTAAAATTGATAATGTTACAAATACCATGACTGAGCACGGGCCGAGTTTTGATCGGCCTGGCCCGCTGCTTAACTGAAAAAGCACGGCCCGGAAGAGAGTCGGCAAGAGAGTCAAAAAGTCCAGAAATTTTTAAATTAAAAACATTCAAAAAAGCTTTTAAATTGTCTTTGATTTTTGTCTTTGTTAGATATTCATTGTACATTTACATCGACAACTTGTATTATCGTGTCGTTTACTAGATGGCACTGGGTCATGATACCTCTTGGTAGTGTATAATTGCAACGAAGCCAAATAATTGTTCCGGAAAAACTAGTTTCATAAATTTGATTTTAATGGTCCTATTACACGAGTTAAAAGCTGTAAAAATGCTAGACAATATCAGCGAGAAATTTTAAGCCTATTACATTAATTACTACGCGTGACAAAGGCGAGTGTTAAAAGAAGATATTCATGGCTACAAAATTGGTTTAAGAAGAAAAAAGAAATGACCCAACATTGATGAAAGGCAAGGCTTTGAAAACCCATCGGGAACTATTCTCTCACCCAGTATAAGCGAAAATTATACCGCTAACCAAAATCGATCACCGACAGCGCTTTTAAAAGCGAGTAAAAACTATAGTTTTTTACCTTATTTCTTTGCGCATTAGTTTCAATTCCCGGAAGTTGCAGGTCTGTTTTCTTAGGGAAATTCTAAAAACCATTTATTAACACTTTTTTAAATAAAAAGCCACCTTGACAAAATTTCTTTGGAGCACTGAACTGTCAAGTATTGTAAAGCAGGAAGCCAATATATCCTCTACAAAAATAGTGCCTTGACCAGTCATAGGCGAATATATGCCTTTTTGTTCAACCCTATTTACATTGACCACTACCCTTTCCACAAGCACTAACTTATTTTCCTGAACAAACCTTAATAATTGTGCTGCCGAATATATAAATGAGCAAACCAACTAGTGAAGCTAGCTGCAAAAGACAATCCCCAGGCCGTACTTTCTCTGCATACACTGGAGCTGTTTTTAACATCTTTGAGTGGAACTCTTCGAAATAGCTTAAGCTTCTATTCGTGCTCAACTTGTTGGTGCATTTGGTGATGTAAATAAAATGTTTAGCTGTCAGTTTCACAACAATTCCATTTTCTAGCTCTAACCCAATGAACTCAGCTATTCTGTCAGGCACTCTATGGATCCAAGATTCAATCGGACTAAAAATAACCTGAAAGCTTTTAAATTAACTATGCAATATGGACAAGTAAACCAACATCTGAGCCATTTGCTGCCATCACCCAGTCCCCGAGATTTATTTGATCCATTCGTTTAATTTCCCCTTCAGAAGTGCGAACAAAGGTGTCGGCTGAAAAGCAGAGCGCAGGATTTGTATTTGGTTGCAGTGAAGGTGTTGGTGTGGTTGCTGTTGGTGCAGTTACTGTGCTTATTATAGCTGTTGTGGTGGTGGTGCAAGTTATCGGAATAGTGCATCCATTGCAACTTGCTGTAGTAATTGGAATAGTGCCAGCCATTGGCGAATTGGTGTAAGGGTTGGTGTTCATCTGGTAGCTGGTAAACTATGTGAAAATTTATGTGAAAAATGTACATTCAGAATGGTCTAATAATTTATTTGTGCAATTTAAAATACCATGGTTTTTGCGCGCAGTGACATGTGCAAAATATGAACTGGCGGGAACAGTTTTATGTGTCTCGCACTGTACTCTTTGGAGATATGTCGAATGACTCAAAAGAGTAAAGTTTGAGATGAAAGAGAAGTGTCCCCGCCAATTCAAATTGTGCACATGCTATTGCGGGCAAAAACCATGGTCCTTTAAAAAAAAATTCAGATACTAACCATTTGTGTTGTGCCGTCATTGTAAGCAATGGTTCCAGGTGGAGGACCACCAGTTGGGGAAGCTGGCTGGGTTGAAACTACATAGAAAGTCATTGCACAGGTGCCGGCTAAACGTACTTTTAAAATTGCCGATTTCTTAAAAAAAAAAAGGTACCACTGCAAATAGGGTACAGGGCAAAGTTAGTCATGGGTGAGCTGATTGTAGCACACCGTCCATTGGCATCGCAAACACAAGCATTTGCACAAAGCAAAATTTGAGCGATCCCATTCGGTATTCCAGCAATAGTCCCTTGCATAAAGATATAAGATGTGTCAGGTATGTTGTTGCCATTATAAAGGGACTGGGTAGTGGCACTTTGAAAATAGACCACGTTGGGCGAGCAGGTTGCACACGTACCTAATTTTCTTAGTAACTCGGTCTCCATTTCTCTACGGGATTTATTTCGACTTGATTCCCCTGTTGTTTTTTTGTGATTTTTCACGCTTTAAGCTTAGGCAAGGGTAGGCCAGCGTATGTTAGGACGGACTTAAACGTATCTTATACAAACGCTGGCCTGCCCTTGCCCTTACTTTGAATAATCACAAAAAACCAAGGAAGGACCAAGACGAAAAAACCCCCCTATTGAGAGGTTTTTTGAAAATTTTGACAATAGTCACTAGAATTGCATTGATTCAGTTACCCAGATCATAAAATTGTTACCAAGAACATATATTGGGTCATTCAATAATTATTGGGACCTTTAAATTCGTGAATCGACTTTTATCAATGTTGCTATCAAATCTTTTTTTTTAATACCATTCCATTTCAAATGGCCTATTAAAATTAGCTTGATTATTTGGGTAAGTCACCAGTTGGCGCCAAACACTTGTGAGGTCATTTTAAGAAATTGACAAGCGTTTTCCCCACTTTTAGTGATCAAAAGATTTATGGAAAATTTAGCGTCACAACAACATCTTATCACCATGTTGTAGCGCAGATCAAAGGCCACTTAACCCAGATTACAGAATGATTGAGATATGGCTTTTTGGAAAAAAATCAAATTCTTCAAATGATGACCAAGCTTTGAAAAACATGGATTTTCGTCATTTTTCAACGAATTTGATTTTTTCATATTTTATAACTACTGAAATTTAATTTCAACTTTGCAATTTCAAAAATTGACTCACTAACTGGTGCATTAACAACCTGGGCATTTCCTGCTGTATTAACTGATGGGTCCAGATAGAAGGGCACCTGGTTGGCAATAGGTCCACAGGAAGCAGGTAAAGCCTGTTCATAGCTCAATTTGACAAAAGTGCAGGACAGGAAGAAAAGCAGAGTCAGAGCGACAAGCATTTTATCTCTTTCTTTTTAACATTTCTTTTTGGTTTCACGACACTATGGTTCTCGTTCTCTAATTTTTACATTGGTTCTGATGTATAGCGGTGCACTTTCTATTTCAATTTCTTACATACCTTCTTTATTGGATTGGGATATGTCGTAAGGAATTAAATTATCTTTCCGCAAGATTGTATATCTTCAAATCTTTTCTATAATGCTTTCTTGAAAGGGTTGGTAAAGCTTTTTATAGTTGATGTTGACGCAAAAGAATAAACAATAAAAACTAAAATTTAACTAAATGAAGGTTCTTTTAGCGGGTGTTAGGGCAAAAAGCGTAGGTGACTACATAGGGAGCAGCAATATCTGAAAAAATAACTTCAAAAATAATTTAACTAGTTGTGCTCGTTGTTGCCGCTATTGAGCACAACAGCCCCTTCCGGCAAAAAAATTATGCGTCTCCAAATAAAAGTTTTTTGTTTCTGGCTTTTGAGTGCAAGGCATTTTTTCGTTCTGTTGACTATTTTGTTCAAATGAATCAGAAGGAACACCCACTTATTAGCTCAGTATGTGTGACCCATTGAATCGATTGTATAATTTCTCAAATATTATCCGAGAAATTATACAGTTAATGCGGTGGGTCTTATACGGAGTCAGAATTAGTGGGTGTCATTATTAGTTATTAAAAAATTAACGGGGTAAAAACAAGCTTTACCTCCGAAAATTCAAAAATAAAAAAGTTTGGTTTGGAAGCGAATTTTAGTCATTGTCTGGAAAGTGGTGGTACCGTTTTGATACAAGGGCTTAGTGCCCCCAACGATATTGGTTTCTAATGTCTTGAATAAAAAAAGTTTTGAAAAGATCTTTGTCTCCTAGGCGCAACATCTTTTTTTTTAAATCATAATTAGAAGTCTATTAAGCATCCAAAAGATATCGTCGTTATTCCTAATTTTGACGTCTTCCTTTGATTGTGTCTTTTTTCCTTTTTTTCCGTAAATTTCGTATTGAATTTAGTGCTTTGATCTAATATTTTGAAAAATTACTGAAAGACTTTTGAAGATGGAAAAAAACCTTCAAAATAACCTAGTTTCTAAACCTCCCTAAAACACCTTCGCACCCAGCATTTTTTAAATAAAATTGTTTTAAATGCCGCACAAAATTTTTTCATGAATAGAATTTTGTTCGGACCGTAACCTGTACAAAGAGATGTGCACAAAATCTAAAAGTCTATTTTTAAATCAGATGCAGGTCAAATTACTAGAACCGGAAAATATCTTTTTGTTTTAAGAAAGGGATTTGTAGTAAATATTTTCGGTCCGTTCACATAAATTCTTTGATCTGTTAAAAGCTGCTTGAAACATATGGTTCACTTGCTCAAATTTATCTATCAGTTCACCAAGAAACAACAACTGCCTTTGAAATAAAAGGCAGTAAACTCATAAACTCATTGCTCTATCAATCGATAAAGAAGAAAATAAAAAAATCCAAGGAAAATTTTTATTCGTTTTCTATTTCAACTTTCTTGAACAACAAAATTTTTAATTTTACTTAGAAAGTCAAAATTCAGTGTTGTTGATTTTTATTAATCGTTTTTTAAATATCACAATAAACAAATTGTGATTTTTTTAAGATTATCACTAGAAACCAAATCTAACCATCGTTAGAACAAAATGTCAGAGGAAGCTAGCTTGGTAGGTGTATACAGTCGAACCTCCAATAACGATCACCCCAGGGACCGACCTCAGGTGATCGTTATTGGGAGGTGATCGTTAATGGGAGTGGTCGTTATTCGAGATTTCAGTTAATATAGACCAACCGAAAGTTTTTTCGGTGATCGTTAATGGGGTGATCGTTATTGGGAGGTTCGACTGTAATGCAATTATTATCATCGCAATAGCTAATGTCTTTGAAAAACGCAAGTAATAATTTTTTCTCATCATCGTGTAGCTCTGGATCTTGGCTTTTCAATTAGTTATCTAACTTTGCTGAATGATTTGCAAAATTAAATGATTAATTGATTAAATTAAATGATTAAATGCAAGAACAAGAGGTTTAAAAAAGAAAAAATACTATTCCAAAAACTTTCAAAACGCATTACCCCTACATTTTGCAAATCATTCAGCAAAGTTGGATAGCCTATTAGAAAGCCATGATCTAAGACATGAAAATGCAACAAAAATTTTAAATTTTTAACAAAAATTCAAATAAAAATCATCTTTTTCGTGGTAACTTGTTTTTTTCGTGGCAAATCTCAGTTTTTTTCGTGGCATTGTTCAGGCTTTTAGCAAACTAAATCAGTTATAGCCCAAACTAATTAAAAAATCCTGAAATCTTTCCAGAAGCTAGCATAAAACGTTTGTTAATTTTAGAGTCTACCTTACCAGCATCAGCTAAATGGATTCACTGAAGCAGTACAAATAGTGGGAAAAGTCAATGACTCAGCCAAACGGTTGCAAGTTGATTTGTTGGACTCCAATGGAGAATTTATTCTCCATTTTAATGCTCGATTTAACGTTAATTTTTAAATAGTATAATCAATCAAAGTTTATATTATTTTTGCTGCAGGAAGGTGTTGTTGTGCGCAATAGCACCAAAAATGGGCACAACTGGCTGAATGAGGAGCGAGATGGAGGCATGCCTTTTCATGCAGGCAATCCTTTTAGTCTACAGCTAGTGCCAACTCAAGGAGGGCAGAGCATTAAAGTGAAGTTTCATTTTTAAAACAAGTTTCTAAATTAATTAGACATTTAGTGCATAGTGAATGGAGTGGAGCACTGCGAGTACGCCGCCAGAGAGGACCTCAGCCGGGTGGCTGTTCTTAATGTAGATGGAGATTTGAAACTTGTCTCCGTCCAAGCACCTGAAACTGAGCCTATATCAGAGTCAGATAAGCGAGGATCTGGAGAAGAGCCTGAGGGCGAAATGGTGCATTTGGATGAGCCAGAACCAATTCAACCTAACCCAGAACCTGTTGAGCCAGAGCAGCCTCAACCCATCCAACCAGAACAGCCTGAACCTGTCGAGCCAGAACAGCCAGAGCCTTTTCAGGCAGACCAGCCCGAGCCGATTGAGCCAGAACAGCCAGAGCCTGGTGAGCCAGCTCAGCCTGAGCCTATTGAGCCAGCTCAGCCCGAGCCAACACAACCAGAACCAACACAGCCTCAACCAACCCGACCTCAAGAGCCGGTGCCTTCTCCGATTGTGCACCAGCTCCTCCCCAGCCTGGTCAGCCCGGTTCAGGCGACTCACATCCAGCGCAAACTTACCCTCCACAACCCCAACATCCACTTGACCCTGGCTCTCAAGGATTATTGTAGTGTTCTGCTTTCCGATCTGTTTTTTATATTTAATAATTCTAGTCTGTTCCCTACAGTGGCCCCCTCCAAGAGTTTGTGCGCACACGCCGTCTTCGCATCACAGGAACTCCAACTCAAGGGGCTGTACAGTTCCAAGTGGCTTTACGGCTGAGCAGTGGCGAAGTGCTATTCCATTTTAACCCGCGACTAGATGTGAGCTTTCTGAAATATATGCGCCACCTTAAAGTTAAAAAAATCTCAAAAGAAAAAAAACAAAATCCCTGAAGAATTTTATTTTCACAGAAAGTTGAATTTAGCAAAACTGCGTAGTGAGGAATGCAACTAATAACATGCAATGGCAACCAGAATGGGAAGACAGAAGTGGAGGTGCTTGCCCTTTAATGCGGGGCGACAATTCACCCTTGACTTGATTGCTAATGGCAACGTGATGATGGTAAATACAGTTGACCTTCTCCATAAGATAGCCTCCTCATAACATACGCTTTGAAACTAAGGTGCTTATCACGTTTACCCTAACCAGATGGTCTTTTAAGAAATTTTAAGGGTATTTTTGACTTAATTGTGGTCCGATATAAGAAAAAGTAATAATTTGTGATTTTTTTAACTATTGAGGACCTTCCGCATACAGAAACTGTGGTATAAACATGTATATGTAGTTGCCAGTGCCATTTGGCTTACCGTATTTTCAGTATTAAGTCCCCCCTCTCTAATAACTCCCCTATATGGACCTCATATCTCAGCCAGAGAAAATATTTGGCAAATCTGTTTTTTACGTTTTCTTAATTATCACGAGTTTTCCTGATTCCACTTTCCAAATGTTGGTTGAGCAACCGAAAATCTCGAAATCGACTTCTAAATTTTCCCACTTTTTGAGGTTGAACAATAACTCCTACAGGGATTTAATACAGAAAATACGGTATTACCCCTTTTTGACTTGGTTCATCTGGTGTACATTTTAGGCTTAGGCTTAGGCAAGGGTAGGCCAGCGTATGTTAGGATGGACTAAAACATGTTTTTCTTACCTCTTAAAGTTGGAAAGCATTTTTGAGCCCGTCCTAACTTAGCCTGGCCTACCCTTGCCTAAGTCTAAGCCCTATAAAATGTAAAAATAATTGAAAAAATACCCTAAAAATACCCTAAAAGTCCATCTGGCCTTCATGAGTTGAAGTCGAAATTTTCTGTAAATTTTTCAAATTTTTTAATTGGAAACTGTTTAGAAACGTTTCTTGTATCGTATTGAGCAGAAAAAATAAGCTTAAGAATTGTTTTAGGTGAATTTTAAAAATTTGGGAGTGGGGGGGGATAAACGGGATAAGCTAATGCTCCTGGCAAGGCCACTGAAGGTCCTCATAATATAGGCTTTCCACGAGATACCTCTCCGGCCGGTCCCTTAGACGTATCTTATAGCGTGGGTCGACTGTATTAGATTTTTTGTAACTATTTAAACTATTTCTTGATTTATAATTATTAATTTAGTGTTTTTGGATGGTGCCAACTACTGCCAATACACTATTCACGGGGATGTCAACCAGGCGCACACATTACAAATACTCGGGATTTGCAGCTGAGCCAAGTGCTGATTGCTTAAAGCATTTCAGTAAAGAAAATTTGTTTGTGCTATTTGTTATATTAACAAAGTTGAATAAAATTGCAAAAATATATTTATCTAGTGTTGCAGTGAGTGTGTGCTTTGCAGTACGATTTGTCAAATTATTTCGCTTCTAATTTTGGTCTGTAATAAAGCTTTTCATATTAACATGTAAAAATTTTTTAGAGGAAATATTGTAGAAATCTTATAAAAATTTGCAAAAATAATTTACAATATTTAAATACATAGCATTTTATTATAGTTGGTTATTTACAATGATAAAATTTTATAAAAATATTTCTTCAAGTTAGTTTATTATTGAGCTCTAGCCGAAATTTTGACTGTTAGTGGCAGAAATCCATCAACTTGAATGAATCCAGGCTCAAAAAATTGCTGGAAATATTTAAAAAATTGGTTGTGCATAAAGTATTGGGCTCTATACGTGTTCGCACCGCTCCCAAAAAATAGTTGTCTTGGTCCCCCTGTTGTTATTTTGTAATTTTTTTAGGATTGACAAAAAAAATATTTGAAAAATTTCTTTAAAAAAATAAACAACAACCGAAACAACTTTTTTCAGGAGGGGTGCGAACACATATAAAGCCTAATATTGAAATATGTCCAACTTATTGAGTGCGTTTTATTTAATACTGGTAGTTTTGAAGTTGCGCATTTTTATTGCTTTCGCAACTGAAAACGGTTTTAACTTAATTTAATAAATTTAATTTAATTAAAACATTTTTAAGTGTTGAAAAAATGACAAAAAGATAAGAAAAATTGACCCTAGTAGCGAATACTCCGCCCCCCCCAACGATTTTCACTTTTTCTACTTTAGTAAAAAGTACCCAAATTTATGTCCCAGACCCGGAACTCTTCATTAGTCACAACTTCCGTACGCTGGCCTACCCCAAGCCTAAGGGCTAAGCCTAAACTTGTTGTTTGCAAGGGTAGTTGCAGCAATTTTTAAAGGTCGGATGCTTGAGGGCGGGGTATTCGCTACTAGCACCGACAAATCAATAAGCTCAACCTATCAAAATTATTAAACAAATTAGAATCTGCTTTAAAATTTTTGATATTAAGATGTTGATTTCTTTCTTGACATTTCTTGACAAAGCTTTCTTTGAAAACTTACCTCAACACTTCCTAAATCGATTTTGGCCCAAGATTCTTCTTCATTGATCCTGCAAGAAAATTTTTATTCACAGTTTTTTCTGGAACATGGTGTTGGGGACAGTGGCATATGCTGGAGCCCGTTTGCCTATGTGGAACTCTTGATCGCCCATCTGTCCGTTGCATTGCAAATAGACAATCAAACTTCTGGAGTTGGAAATTTTGAAATTGCATCAGTTTTTCTCACAACTTTATTTGGGTCAGTATGCTCTGCTGCAGCAAATATCTGAAACGTGTTATAGGAGTCATTACCAACGTAGTTGCTCTGCATTATAAACTACCTGCCATGGGAGTTCGCGAATGTAGGCTAGGTCACTGAATGCCTTTTCCGTACCGCTCTTACAGAAGTTATCAAAGTTTGGAATATTTATGTTAAAAATCGCAGGACTCTTGAAACTATCCGCTCGGCGCAGTGTACTCTAAAAAACTACATCGATTCAATTTTTTTGCGGAAAATTTACCTTTTGGTCCATTTGGCCCAGGCGCAAAATATAGCAAGAAACAAATCTGATAGGATCTTCAGCTTTTATAAAAATTTAAGAATAATACTATTAAACTTGTTTAAACTTTATTTTTAACAACTATTGATTCAAACAATTCAAATTTGAAAATAAAATATTTATTGTCTTGAGAAGAATTCTAAATTCAGCAGTGACTTTTAAATTTTTAGATCACTTTCATAAGCAAAACGACCACGTTGAACACGAATATGGTGTCCGAATTGAGGTTTGTTTAGTGAATAAAAGCTTTGGGAAATTTGTCTCACAACTTATATCTCCATTTTGTACATTTTGTCACGATTTCTTCAATAAAATATTGCTGTATGTAGTGTCAAAAGAACCGTCAGATTCTGTTTGTTCTTTCCCATTTGAACATTTAGCTATGCATCATGTCTACACAAAGTTATGGCTCATAGAAAGTCAGGGCAGGACATTTTGAAAATTTCTGCTTCAATAAACAAGTGGTGATTTATCTCAACTTTACAAGTAAAAACAACCTATGCTATTATCATTGAAAAGCTCACTCTCTGACGGTCATTTTAGTACATTAAGAGTGTGGGTGTAGTAAGACATTCCTGTCGCACCACTTGAAAACCTGTGGGTATACAGCTGGATTTTTTGTTACCTTCCGGACCCCTTTTCACCGACTTCGTCAATGATTGAAGCGAGAGGTACCCGCACCATCGTGTTCAGCAAGAAATTCTGCGCTAGAAGCAACAAAACTTACAACCCGCCTTTTTCGTGTTAAAGGAATAATTCTCCTGCACGAATACTTAATATCTCTAATAAGGCCCCATGAGGTCTTATTTTTCAACACCTCTTTGGAGGGGGGCCTTATTAGGAGGTGGCTTTTCGGTCTTATTAGGCCTTTTGTGTGAGGCCTTATTTTTCAACAATTTTTAAGAGGTAGGACCTTATTAGAAGATGGGGCTCTATTAGAGATAGTGCTTAGAGATAATGGTATATAAGGTTATAGAAGACATGGTCGACATACTCTATCAAAAAACTGGAGAAATCGTTACAAGTGAAAACGAAGAGAAGTGAAAAAAGTTATCAAAACGTCCAAATTTGCCTTTATTCGGTTTTTTCAAATGTATTTACCGTATTTTCTCTATTAAGTAACCCGTTTCTAATAATGACCGACACTCGACTGTAGCAATTTTTTACAGTTATTCCACATGTACTTAAAGAAATAAAAATTTGTTAAAAAAATAGTGACTTCAAAAACAAATTTGCCTTACACATTAGTAATGTGCTATTGAGATTCACTTATTTTTAACATTTAAAGCGATTGGTAGGTACATATAAAATAATAAATATTCCACTTGGTGTTGATGAGATAGACTTGTCAGGAAACCACTAAATCTGTCTTACTTAATTTTTCAAAAATTGGCAATTTTTTCCACGATCATGTGTTTTTGGGGCAGCTGTTAAGCTAGCAGCTTTTCAGTTAGATTATTGAACGCTTGCAACATGTAATTATCTAAAAGATTGATTTCAAACTAAGAAAGTATTATCATATATACATTTTTGAAATACGGTCATAACTTTTGTGACATATCGAAAAATCGAATTATTCTAATGTCAAAAAAGGTTAAACGTGATATTAATCAAATGGGATATCAATGTATTATTTAAATATTTTTACCCTGTAATATTTTTACCTCAAACCAAAACTCGGAGCATTTATTAGCTTTTATTTTTAAAGAACTTAAGAGTTTAAAAACGAATTTATAAAAGTTTTAAGTCACGAAAAACTAAAAATTTGTTTACTTTGTGATACTTCCTAAAAAATTGAAAAAATACTTTATAATCTTTTTACGTGTATGAGCACAATTTAGACAAGCAAGGCAGTTCTAGTAAGAGGTTATTCATTGTTTTCTTGAGATATTTTCATTATTATTTGAAGCGATCCGTCGATTTGAACAAATCCACGCCCAAGAAATTGCTGAAAAATTATGTTTTTTTTTTCAGAAAATGCTAGTACCGTTTCTCACTAATAGAGCAGTACTCTCTTTTACAGTCGAGTCTCGATTTAACGATCACCCTGGGACCGACCCAGGTGATCGTTAAATCGAAAGTGATCGTTGAATCGAGGGGTAATTTGACGGAATTTATTATTGAAGGGACCGATCCAGGTGATCGTTAAATCGAAGGTGATCGTTAAATCGAGACTCGACTGTAGATCAATATTCCTTAAGTTGGGCTGAAAAATAGAATATCATTCTCTAATAGAACCGATCTAATAATCTAATAAAATCCGAAAAATCTAACATTCAAATAATCTGTTTTCTTGTTAAAACAAATCGAATTTTTTTCGACTTTACTCCCAAGCGTGTCAAGACTCCTATAATATAAGGGCAAGTATGAGAAAAAGGGTTCAAATAACTGAATTTATGCTCTTGACACAATTTGGCCATTTTAGTCCGTCAAACCTGAATACAAGAGCACCTTGAAAGTTTCTTTTTTGTTTAAAAATTACCCTGGACATAAGAACACTTTCGTTTTTAGAGAACCAGAGGGGTGCTCTTATTTCTAGACATTCATTTTTCGCCGGCCACAGACTTCTCGTCTGGGACTCTTTTCGATGTCACATTTCCAAGTCGACAAGAATCAACTCAAGTAGTGTGAACTTAGTACAGCTAGTAGTCTTACAGGTTTGTATTTCTTTCGATGATTAAAAATTCCGACCTTAGGACTTTTGTTGCTGAAAAATTTCTGGCAGGGAGGCTGAAACCCCGAGAAGTCATTTTATCTACACTTTTTCCGACTTTCTTGTTGTTTTATAATGAAATAAAAAATTTCTGGCGGGAGCGCTTGAGCCCGGTTAACCTCCTCCCGATTGGATAGGTCCCTGCTCGAGGCAGGTGAAAGATTAGAACACTAAGTGCTCTATTAGACAGAATACGGTAACCTTTTTTGACCATCTTGCACTTATGTAAGTAAACTAACTTCTACTGTGCCCAGGTTGATTTTGGCAAAATAATCTGTTTCATTGAATTCTGCCGAAAAATGATGAATAATATCTTTTCCATTCTTGGCTGTGTTAGGCACAATAATAAATGCCGGAGCTGATTTTCCAAACACAAATTTTCGGTCACCGATCCTGCCATTACATATTAAATAAACAATAAGGTTCTTAGAGGATTCTGAATTGAAGGATTCACCATCCAAATGGCTGTTCTCTATTAGTGCGAATATTTGCCAGGGTAGACCGCCTATAGAAGTCAAGTCGCTAAATGCTTTTTCCTCTTTCTTTGTGCACAGCTCTTGAAAATTAGATATGCTCAATGTGAAAACCGCAGTTTTAGGGCTGCTACAAGGAATTTTCGTCATCTGCACTGCAAAAAAAGTTTAAATTAGGCGAAAAGTAATTTTCTTACGATAAAAAATAAGTCTAAAATTAACTTAGTTTTAAACATTAAGTTTTTAGTCAAGTTGCTTTAGCAAAGCAGAGAAAATTGCTCGTAGGTTTCAAGTTACAAGTTAAAAAGAAAAATATAGAAGCTTAAAAAAATAAAAAGTAAAAAGGTAATTTTAAAAGAAGATGTGATAAAGGCTGATATTCAAGGAAGACAAGAATTACTTGCTGAATATATACAGTCATGGACGTACCCAGGATTTCCTGACGGGGGCATAAAGAGGCGAAAAAGCTGAAGGGTGGGTATAAAACTCCCCGCTTTTTTCTCTTAAATTACCTGCTTTTTATATTCAATCTCCAGCTTAATTTAAAAATTAAACTTTTGACTATTTTTTAGCTTTTTTTTTTAAATTTTCCTATCATCATGTAGTCCCGGATCTCAGCTTTCTAATGAGCTAGAAATTTTAATTTCAAATTATAAAAAATAAAGAGATTTACGTATTTGACTGGACTGACCTGATTCAGAAACTTACTTTGTTCTACTGCGTATATCTCTTTATTTTTAAAATAGCATAATCAATTGTTATAGCTTGTTAGAAAGCTAAGTCCCGGGCTACATGATAATATAAGTGTTCTTAAAAAGTTGTTTTAAAAATTAAAGAAAAAATTCAATTTAAAAATTAAGCATGAAATTTAAGACAAAAAGCGGGAGATTTAAGAAAGTAGGCAGGAGAAATCAATTTCATCCGAAGCTAAATAAGGCTAAAAAACTAAAAGCGGCTAAAAAATTGTGACGGGGAGGAGGGGCTATAACCCGCTACAATCCATATAGTTAATATATTTCAGGAGTAAACGAAAAAATGCTCCCTTTTGGAGAAAAAGTGCTCCCTTCTTGTGAAAATGTGCTCTTTTTATGAAAAAGTGCCACCTTTCGTGGAATTTCTCCTGTTTGTGTTCAAATTTATGGTTTAAATGATGCGTAACTGATTATTAATGCCGAGTTGTATTTTTTAGAAATACAATGTGTGTGGATATATAGCAGATAGACCCCCAAGGCCACCCCTTATCTCCGGAATTTTTTTTTTAATTTCATAGAATAAATACCCATTCTCAGCTGAAATTTTTTATTCTGAGGCACATCAGTATGCGAAAATTCCTCAGCAATCAAATCACAAAGCAGAATTTAAAAGAAATACTTTGTCGCTGAGATATGACCTAAAGTTGAAGTGTCAATTTTTAAAAAAATGACCATTCAACTTTACTCTAACTTTAGATCATATCTTAACGACTAAGGATTTTTTTAAATTCTGCTTTGTGATTCGGACTGTTGAGGAATTTCGACGTACTAGGGTGCCTCAGAATATGCAATCACTATTCTTTAAAAGCTCAAAAAAATTCTAGGGTGGAGTGCACTTGGGGTTTTACGATATAGCAGGGCAACTTTATACAAAAAGAGGCACTTTTCTCTGAAGGAACGCACTTTTTCAAGAAAAGGGGACCTTTTTCGTCAAAAATCAACAAGCATGACCCTTTAAATGGCGTATGTTTAATTTTTACCTCATATTTTTAAATTTTAGTTGGCCATCCTGTTTATACCAAATTTGCACAACTTCAAAGATAGACGAACTCAAACCTTTTGAGCGGAATTTCAGTTTGCTTGGCCAACACCTTTTGTTGTTGTTTATCTTAGTTTCGAAAAACCTTTTATTTTTGTACTTAAAAATTGGACTGATGTCTTGTTAGACTAATGTCATAAGGTGCTACTTATACACATTACTTACACAGTTAAAGCCAAATAGGAAGATGTAGTGCAGTTTTAGTGCAGTTCTCATACTTTTTGGACTTGTTCTCTTCTCATTTTGACTTCTTCCATTCCTTCTCAAATGCATTATTTGTTTAAATGATGCGCATTATTTGGCAAGTCTTTGAAGACAAGTAGTGATTTAAGTATTAGGTATATTTATTACAGAAAATACGGTAAGCAAACGAGATAGAAGGTGTTTTTATCTGTTGTTTTTTGGGGCGCCCGGGGCATGGGCCGGTGCCGGGGTGTAAATCTGGCACACTCGGGCGTGGGGCGGTTTCGAAGAGGTGGTATGGAAATCACTGAGGCGTGGGGCGGCAAAATGGTCTGCTTACACATCACTTGGCAACTGGACATTTCCTGATGAAAATCGGAAATTTCACACATTCGTAAGTTTTCTTAGCATGCTTTTTGACTACGCAATAAGCTGATTTTTTCAGGACCAGTTAACATTACCGAGAGAATGTAAAACTGAAAAAAATCAGCTAAATGCATGGTCGAAAATAGGTTATATTTAATTTTGCCCCCTAATTTTCTAAAAATGCTCTTGGTTGGTTAGAGATGCGCTTACTCACTTACCTTAGACATAATTCCGAGCAAGACTCTTGAACAAAAATTCATTTAGAGACTCTTTTTGCCCAGCTCCAGTGACTAAAACATGATAAAACAGGTAAAAAGTCGAAATTCAAAAGTGCCCAAAACTCAATTTTTTATTGACCAGAACTTAAAAATAATGTCTTTTTTCAACTCCTGAGGCGATTTTGAGTCGATATAGGGTGTTTTAAAACACTTTAAAAAAACGATTTGGAGGGGGGGGGGGGGTATATGCAAGTAGCGTTAAAAACTTTAAATTTCTGATTGGGGCATTTTTCAGTAATAAGCACTTCAAAACAGTTTTCAGTCTGCCTTCTATATATAACGAAAAGTTTGGGGCTAGTTTTCGAAGTTCTTTACACCAATAGTTTATAATACAGTCAAACCTCGTCTTAACAAATCCTCGACTTTACAAAGCCTCCAACTTAACGAAACTTTAGAAAATTTGCAAATAAGTGCGCCCTCGACTTAAAGAAAATTTGGCTTTATTTAAGAAGAGGTACCATTTTTTGCCTTGGTCCCCCTATTGTTTTTTTTTGTAAATTGTTTTCACTTGCTTTATAATTCTATTCTATCAGTCTTCTATTTATGTTGTATTGTATTGATTCCGTTCTTAGTTTAAGATTATGACTCGTCAGCAGCTCGTGGAAGTAATCGATGTCGTTGATTTGGAGAATCTTCGTTTGTTATCTTGGAATTGTCGATGGTGTGTTATCAATAAAATTACAAAAAATCAATAGGGGACCAAGTCAAAAAATGGTACCTCTTCTTAAATAGAGCCGAAAATTTTAAAAGATTACCTATTTCACTAGGGTAGAGTCAAAAAAATGTTATTGGGAAATTGACTAAGCCAAGTTACCGATAAAATGATCAAGGAATGCAAATTTATCCACAAGATAAATCACAAATTTTATTAGACGCATTCATGCTTTTAGTTTTTTCATGCTGTGATCAAGAGGACGGTGCTGGCGATGACGAAAGCATGAGCCTGGAATTTTAGGATTTGAGCATTTTACATGTTTTTCAACATGTTTTCACACAAAAACTTCAAAAACCCTTCGCGGTATTGACCACCAAATTTCATTTTTTTTTCGGATATCTCGGTCCTCCAAGCTGATTTTTTTGTCAAATTTCAAATAATCAAAAATCAAAATTTCTGGTTGATACCAGGGGTGGCTGTAAGAATGTTTTTCGTGCATAGTGCAGCAAAAACATGAAAAAAGCTTAAAACAGATAAAAAAATTTAAGGGTTGACATTTTACAATTCAAACGGTTTCCCTTTTTTAACTAAACATTGTTCGAACCCCGTCTTAGCAAAACTTTTCAAAAAACTGTTTGTGACCCTCCGACTTAACGCACCTTCAGCTCAACGAAACTTTTGTCCAGTGCCCAGAGATTACATTAAGACGAGGTCTGACTGTACTCTATTTCTGAAGCGAAAATACAAAAAGCTAAAAACAAATTAGTTTATTATAGTTTTGGTAACCCGTGTTGATTAATTAATTTATCTAATGTTCTCCGCAAAATATTATTTCAAATTAGCGCAACTAAGTCATGCGCTCACAAAATATTTCTTAGTGTCTACCTTTTATAGCACACTTTAAACACAGGTGTGCTGTTTTTAATTCAATCAATTAAATTTCGTATAGCCTTTTATGACTGTCAAGAATATTTTTAACTGCTAGCCTATTTTGTTGTTAAACATGTTTGAAATATGGTTTTTTATCGCGGGTCTTTTTATTCACTAAATTGTGCTTCTTTTTTCATTTCTAAATTTTTAAGATTTATAATTGAAAGCTATTATTTAACCCCCGTAAATCTGAAAATTTTGTGATCGGTCTCGAGGCTCCAGGTGAAAATCCGAAATTCGCCAAACTGAATCGGTAGAGGTCGTGAAAATTGAGATAACACAATTAACAGCTTTGCAAAATATTGACTTTTGTCCAAGATACAGACCCGCAAAGTAGGAGGTGTCGAGTTATTCGAGATTGTCGAGCTATAAGAAAAAATGCGGTATGAGAATTTCCGGAAACTTTCGAGAACTCTTTTGAAAACTTGTAAGATTTAATCTCTTCCATTTCTTAAACTTTCCCAAAGGTACATTGCACCTTTAATAATTCCTTTTCTAATGATTTTTTAGCCAGGGCTCCAAAATCAAAATTTTTTAAATAATGACCTTTGTTCAAAATAAGGACGTTTTAAAGTATTTTAGCAAAACGATGCTATTTTATCTAGTCTTTATTGCTTTTTGAGAATATATTTTGAACTAAAATCTTAAATAAGGGTTGGATTCACGAAAGAAGCAAAATTTTCATAAATAAGGGCATTTTGCAGCCCTGTTTTTAGCATGTTCGTGTAAACTATCGCAAGCTTAGCACGATTGGCATTCTTTCAGACTTTTTGCTCAGAACACGACAATGTATTTAGTTTAAAAACGGCATTCTAAAAAGTTTAAATTTTTTGTCTTGGTTCGAAAGTACATGGTGTTCCGTAAAAACCCCACACTTTAAGAGGGCCGCTATATCATTTTTATATTACAATTTTTTTAACTTTATGTCATTTTGTAGCTCTGGAATTTTTCTATCAAATGGTATGAAAAAAGTATATTACTGAATAAAAATTTATGGATAAATTGATGAAACAGAACATAAAATCTCGATTTCAAATTCCGGAATTTTCAGTTTTTTGAAATTCTGTAAAATTTATTCTCAATTTATCCTGAATTGAAGTGTAGATATTTAGGCTAATGCTTACCCCGCTTTTCACTCTGTACATTTCTCAATTATCTAATTTTTCATACTCTCTATGAATTCCTACCATCCATCCGTGTTTTTTTTATTATTCATGGGGAGGGTGGGGTTATTTATGACCCGCAGTCATCATTAAATCTGGCGAATAGACACAGGTTATACGGTACTTTAATATTTGTAGCCCTAATTATACATTCAATTTGAGTTCAATTTACACTATTGTCATATTTTAACATTTAATTTTATGATTTTTTAGGATTATGGTCAATTATAGTCAATCATCAACAAGTAAAACAACCCACAAATATTTATCTTCATCTCACGTAGCACCGACCACTTGTAGCGTCTGTGATCAACCTACCAAATATTTTCACTACGATGTCCCTAGCTGCAGCAGTCAGTTTGCTAACACCTTTTCAAAAAAAAATATACAAACAAAAATCATATCATTTAGGCTGCAAAACTTTTTTCCGTCGTATTTTACTTCTACATCAAAGTTATACCTGCAAAAACAATAATAAGTGCATTAACTTGATCGGTGATTTAGATAATTGACTTACAAGTTATTTATTATTTATATTGTTTAGACTGCCGTGCTTGCCGGTTTGACAAGTGTATTCTGGTAGGCATGAATCCACTTGCTATCAAATTTCCAGCTCACGTGGATGTGCAAAAACTGAGCAAAGAATTAAATGCAAAAAGAGCTTGCCTTCTACAAAAATCCAACTTGAAAAAATCGATGGAGTCAAAAGTTTTTACTTTTGTTTCATATTCACAAATAATTATCAATTTTAGGAAGTTGTTAACTGCCAACTTCTCCAATACTTTTTGCTTGTAGAAGCAAGGCTAAGAAGTGTCAGAGAATCTTTTGTGTGTCCAACAGCTATTTCTTCGTACACAACCATGCAGGATTTAATACTATCTTCAAAAAATGAGTTGGCCAATGCCGAACTATACAAAGTGAATTTTTTTATATTTGTTAAAAACAAATGTTGTTTCTCTTCAAAAAAACCCCGTGTTTGATGATGGGTGATAATTAAATATGCTTTTTTTGGCTGAAAAGTGACTTCTTTAGCTAAAAAGTGCCGTATTTTTTTCTTTAATTTGAAGAG
Organism: Ditylenchus dipsaci; assembly: GCA_004194705.1. Lineage (NCBI taxonomy): Eukaryota > Metazoa > Nematoda > Chromadorea > Rhabditida > Anguinidae > Ditylenchus > Ditylenchus dipsaci. The sequence continues at coordinate 233,336 of SADC01001168.1, read as the reverse complement.
GCAAATGTCCTAAAGGGCCATACTTCTTGATGACAATTAGAATTTGGCAAATTCAAATAAATTCAAAGGGACACTTTTTTTACCCCAAAAATACTTTTTAATTATGTAATGTTGGCATATACAAATAAAAAACAGGAATTTATATTATATGACTGTTTGTTCGCTTCGCGGCTAAACACCCTTGGTATTGTCGATGCAAAACGTGTGAAATAGGTGAAAAATGAAAAAAGGTGGCTTACAAAAATACTCTTCGGAGGGGTGAGCACTTGGGCTGCTGTCAAAAAAGTGTCCTGCGCGCATTTGAATTTGCCAAATTCCATTATCATCAACAAGTATGGCCCTTTAACGTTTTTTTTAAAGTGATAACACCATCAGGTAGCCCTGCGATTTCAGTTTTTCTGAACAAAAATCATTTGTTGCATATATTAAAAAACGAAAACCAAAAAGGGAAATTTTTTCTGACTCATTTCATACTTTCACTTTTTGTGCTACATTTGCAGAAGTTTGCAACGAATGATATGTTGTCGGAAACTAGAATTGCGTGACTACCTGATAATTTTATTAATATGACAGAAAAAAATGTTTATATATTTGCCTCTTTGACTTAAGAAAAAAGTACGTTTTAGTCAAAATTAAGTTTGATAATTCAGCAGCCAAAAGATTGTGATAAAAGAAACTTCTTGGAAGCCGGAAGCAATTTCAAATGCAGTGTTCCCTATTACTTTCAACTTGGGATTTTTCTGAGCGTCGAAATGGCAAAGACCCTACCCGTGTTCAACTTTCTGTCTTATAAAACACAGGTGCTAAAATTTTGTAATACGATAATGTGACATATTTTCTAGGAATCAATGGTGAGGCATATGTCTTTAGTAAATACTATTTTTCTCGATGGGTATTACTCTTATGAACGTCACCAAAAAGGCATAGTGTTTCCGAATGGAGCGTTATTTTTAAACAATGCTATAAATACATCATGTGATCACAAGTGCGGTGACCACAAAATAAGGACAAGGTAAAATTCAAATGAAAAATCACTGGAAGTTTATTTTTCAATACTCCAAAAATTGAAAAGCTTTTAGGCCAATCTTGAGATTTTCGGGCATTTTCAGGCGCTCAATCAAAGTTAAAAAAAGGGTAGATTTTGTGATAGTCAAGAAAATTCTTGCTCTAAAATATTTGCTCCATTCTTAAAAAGCCGGTCCTTATATTGAGAAGTGCGGAGAGGGAGGCTTTTTAGAGAGGGCGTCTTATTTTTTTTTGTTGCTTTTTGTTTAATAAAAATACCGCTATCTTCTTTTTTCTCATTTTCAGATCTCGGTTAGAGAAAAGACACAAAAAAGCAAAGAGAAAAAATAAAAGAGAATCGGCTCTATATGCATTTGCGCCCATCCCAAAAAAAAGTATGCCTTGGTCCCCTATGTTAATATTTTTAGCAAAAACTTTTTTTCTCTGAAATTCTCAAAAAGTATATTTTTAGTCTATTTAAAAACAAAAAATATCTTTAGCAAAACGATTTCGTAAAATTATTTTTGCCTTGGTCTTCCAATCTGATTTATAAAAAACCATTTCGAAAAAAATCAGCATGGGGGACCAAGGCAAGAACATTTTATTAAATTTTTTACGCAATTTTTTTTTCGTTTTTACAACCAAAAATCGCAAATGAACGATTTTTGTAGAAAAAAATCGAAAAATGAACAGGGAGACCAAGGCATCCTTTTTCGGGGTGGACGCGAATGCATATAGATCCAGAGAATATTATTGGTACAATAACACGTGTTGTGATTTCAACATACCTACAAGATTTTTTAGGATGAAAGAATACAAAAAAGATCTTTGCCGCTCCATAATGCAGCCAATTTGGAGGATTGGACTTAGCATTGAGGAATTTGTTCTACTGAAAGCAATAATTTATTGCAATTCTGGTTGATGAATTTGAGCATAGTTAACCAAACTAATAAGTAGTAGTTTAGTGATGGGAGAATTAGACTCAACCGACAAGGAACTGCTGAAAAAAGAAAGCGAACGATTTTCTACCATTCTATTAACTTATCTGCAGCAAAAATTAGGCATAGTCGCTGGAGCTAAAAAATTTGCCGAATTGATTTTGTTAATTGACACACTTCTCAGAATCGTAAGTTATGCAAAACTATTGCATATTTTACTTTTTTGGGCTAAAATGCACAATGTGTCCTTCCCCGGAATCGCGCGAGATCACACACATCAAAACACGGGCAAAGCTTTTTCGTGCTGCAAAAAGACTATTTTTGCTGCTAATGTTGTCTGCTGCAAAAAGACTTCCTTCTGCTCCAAAAAGACTTTTTATTGCTCCAAGATAAAAATGAAAGCCTAGAGTATTGGCTACATTTTAGTACGTGAGACGTGTGACTTATAGAAACAAGTCAGAACGATCGATTTTCGGAAAGTTAGCCTATTTTGGCCTGCAAAAAAGCTCCAGTAGATGTGAAACCCTGCGCTGAAAATTTTGTTGTATAGTTAAGAGTGTGATGATCATTGTGACACTAAACTTGCAAATAAAAGAAAATTAAAAGTATGTTGTGCCCCAGTGGTATTCGAATCGGTGACCTAAGCGATACGTACATAAAGTTTACTTTAAAGATAGTTTTGTTGCCGGGGGCCTACCGCATAAAGAAACTCTTGTAGGCATGCTTTATTCATGTATGCAAAGTCACCTTTGAGTGCTTTGTGTTAAAAATATGTGAGCCCTTGCGCACCCGAAGGAATTACGGAATTTTTTTCCAAAACAGTGCCTTTCCACACCTAAAAGCATGTTTACTATCATTTCGGAGTGTTTTAATGAGCTCAAAGTGGTTGTGGTTTTCAGACTGGTTTTTGCGCAGTTCTGGAAGAATTACACATCGTGCACTATGGCCTTTTTTGTAACAAGTTTATGGTTTTCTGTAAAGTTGTCGTTGTCAACTTAAAAACTTAAAAAGTTCATAATCTATTTTTTTTTGCTGAAAACAGGTTTTCTTTATTAAATAAGACAATTTTTTTAACTTTTTAGGCTTGGCTAACTTTTTTGGTGGCAAAAGGTTTTATAGGAATAGCCTTTTGTCATAGACGTAAAAAATTAAAAAAGTGAAACACGATACAGAAAGAACTACCTATTAAACTAAAATAAATCCGGTTTAGGAAAAACATGTCTGTACGAATATCCTCTTGTAACATGACATTTTAGGCACAAGTGGCGAGGGAATTTCATGCAATGGTTCACAGTGTGCTCGGCCTTAGAGACGATTTTTCTCCGTTTTTTCATTCTGTTATGCATGTTTAAAACAAAATACAAAAATGCCGGACTTTTACAATAATGCGGAGTGAAAAAGACTTGTCAAACACAAAACTTGTCAAGACCAAATTTGCTCGGTCAAGTATTTTAGTATTTTCTCTAGTCTACTATTGTAATTTTTTCCGTGGTCAAAAGTTTGAATCCGCAATTAACAATTTCTGATTATGAACTTGCATATTAATTTGTTACATGTGTAAAAGTGCTATCTCAGCTCGAAACCGCAATAAAATAACCTTTTGTGAAGTTATTTTACATTATTTGAGTTCTTTTTGGTTTTGGCCAGCGTCTTTTGATGATAATTTTTTGTCAAGAATTTTAACCGAATTTTCTTCGATACTTATTATCTTCCGTGATAATTTACAGGAATATGAAATTTCGTGATCTGCTAAAGGTCAAAAGGTGAAATTTTTGTTATTCTTGAAGCTGTTATTTGAATAAAATCAGTAACAACAAATTGTTTTCAGAAGATATGGCTATAACCGAAAACAACTAATGTACGGTTCAAGAGTTCTCGGGAACTTTTCTAGCTCATTTTTAGTGATAATTTTTTTAACGCAAACCTATTCCAGACATATAGTTTTGCAGTACTTTTCTTTCTCTTTAAAATAGTATTTATAGTTTATTTGAAGATTTTTTAGGTTTCAACACATGTGAGGTCATTTTGAAAATGTTGTCAAGCATTTTAATCACTTAAACCGGTTATAAATAAAATCAAATTTCAAAGCTTTGACATGAACATCTTAGCACAACGTTGTAGCGCAGATCAAGAGCTACAAAACCCGTTCAACATAACTATTTTTTTAAAATTTGAATGCCGAGATATGGTCTTTTGGAAAAAGTTAATTTAAAAAAATAACCAAAGTCCGAGTTTTTCGATTTTTTCGGATTTTGGGTTTTTTAAATTGACTTTTTTTAAAAGCCATATCTCATCATTCAAATTTTTAAAAATAATTCTGTAAAATGGATTTTGTAGCTCTGGAAACGCGCTACAACGCGGTGCTGAGATGCTTACGTAACGCTTTAAAATTTGATTTGATTTTTAACCAGCTAAAGTGATTAAAGTGCTTGAAAAAATTTCAAAATGACCTCACATATGTTTAAAGCCAGACTTTCAAATAAAGTTCACATACTATTTATAAGAGAAAGGACAGGGCTACAAAACTATATGTCTGGAATAGTTTTAAAGTAAATTATTACTGAAAATGGGAGGGGGCCGATTCGTATTCGCGCTTCTCGCATTTGACAAAACTCGTATTCGCAGAATTCAAAGTTGTGTTCTTGGCGTTGCGTTTTTGATCCACTTTTGCAGTCTGCTCTTGGGAAATTTATCACTCATTTTATAACTTATCTAACTGGCTTCAAAATGAGTGGTAACTAACAAAATAGTGGACTACAAAAAGTGGGTCAAAAATGCGAATACGAGTTTTGCGAATACGTTCTGCGAATACGAGTTTTGTCAAATAAGAGAAGCGCGAATACGAATCGGCCCCCTTCCCTGAAAATGAGCTAGAAAAGTCACCGGGAACTTTTGGACCACCCGTTACTGTTTGTCCATTGAATTTTTTGATAATTTTTAAATAAATATTGGGCCGGTTACTTTACTGTGTAACTGACGACTCGTTGACTCTACCTATTTGTATTGTTTTGAAAGAAAAGCCTAAAAGGTTTTTTTCAGGTGATTCAGCGAGCAATATATATTATGAGAAATACGCTACAGTCAACCCCCGATATAGTGCCCCCCCCCCCAATATAGTGGCCCCCTCGATAAAGTGGCCCCTTTGGCCCTATTTGGTTGGATTTGACCAAAACATAAGGAGTTAGACCCTCGATATAGTGGCTCCTCGATATAGTGGCCCCTGTGGCTGGCCCCAAGGGGCCACTATATCGAGGTTGACTGTACGTCACTTGCGAATAGCCTGTTCTTTCGCTTTAATCTTTTGCGGTTTAATCTGATTTATCATTCCAAACAGTTGTTTCACCCTTTAATTTACAATTTTTATTATTATTAATAATAAAAAACAATCATTCGAGCTTCAAAATCAAAAATTTGTCTATTGAAATATTGGAACAGTTCAGATTAAAAAAAATTCTTTTTTTAAATTTTAGTTTTGTATGATAAGGAATTATGGTACAGTCAAACCTCGTTATAGTGCGACCCCCAAAAGTTCGTTCCAGCCTCGGGTCCGACACTTTTTTTACCTCGATTTTCGAAGATTTTTGTAAGTTCTGTTTTTACAATCTGGTCCCAAATATCGTCAGGATTCCGATTTTGCCGATCGTTTTTCTAAAACCTAAAATTTTTTCTTTAAAAAAAGCAAAACCTCGATATAGTGCGACCCTTTTTCAAAATGTGGTCGCACTATATCGAGGTTTTGCTTTTTTAGAAGAAAAAATTTTAGTTTTCAGAAAAACGATCGGCAAAATCGGAATCCTGACGATATTTAGGACCAGATTGTAAAAACAGAACTTACAAAAATCTTCAAAAATCGAGTTCAAAAAAGTGTCGGACCCGAGGCTGGAACGAACTTTTGGGGGTCGCACTATAGCGAGGTTTGACTGTAATAATTATGGTAATATATATGTGTTAATGGACAAAGTAGCCAATTTCAAGTAGGTTTGCTATTTGCACACCTGCAAATTCAATGTTAGGTACCGAGATATGGCAAATTTGAAATTCGAAGTTTATCGCATGCCTAAAACGGGGGTAAATTTCTTTACAGTTGACGCTCTCTATAACGACTCTCTTTATAACGACCCGCTCTCTATAACGATCTGGAAAAAAACTGCTATTTGGTCACGAACGATTTCATTTACGTCAAAACGACGCTCTTTATAACGACGCTCTCTATAACGACTCAGTTTAGCCGGTCCCTTGAGAGTCGTTATAGAGAGCGTCGACTGTATTGTGCTTTTTACTTTGTTTGTCAGTCGTCCTATATCAGCCTTACAATCGTTATATATTCAATTGATTTTCATAATTACATGAATTTCTGCCTGCTGTTTCAGTTTTTGTTCGAAAAAAAATATCGGAGAAGGGCGGGATTGGTAGGTGGTGATGGTTTGTTTTTGCCTTTTTAAAAAGACAAATGACTGTATTGAGGTAGGGAAAGAGAAAGCATAAAGTTTGACCACAATGGTCGTTAGCGGTCTTCACACTACAATAGCACACATTTTGTATCTTGTGTTTAGGCGTACAATGTTTTTTCTTATCCTTAGTAGTTTAGAGTTCTTTAATACACACTTCGTCATGTGGATAAACACATCACTGCGGCGAAGGCAACTTCATCCACTGCGTTAAGCCAAATAGTGGCCTTTGAGATGGACTTGAGACTTTACTGTACGGTCGTTGAGAAACGAAGGATGTGGCGGATATAGATAAAATTATTCTAAAGACGACGAAAAAAAAAGATGAAAAAGTCACGGAAGCGGGAAAATGAGGCGACGAGATGTTCCGGTAGGGCCAATGTCCCAGCCCATCATTTGGCAGAAATTTCACTCACGCCTCTGCCAATTGTAATAGTTTGGAAATAGTTTTTTTGCTCGTGTTTTGCCTCTTTTGGCTTAGACAATTAATACTCTTTGGTCATTTTTCAGGCAAAAACGCGGTTTATAGTCCTCGTGTAAAAAACAGTTTTTTTTTCGAATTTTCGAACCTTATCAAATAATGATCAAGAACATTGGCCTTGTCGGAATATCTCGCCGTACATCTCAGGTTGTAAGGGGGGGAGTGTTAATGAACAATTTTGATTATTATTTTCACTTAGATTGTTTATTCAATATGTAAAACATTATTTCGAAAGGTTAAAATATACAAGCACACTCTCTAACTGAAGCCCACTCTTTAAAGAAACATGATTTTTGCGCGTAGCGACATATCTAAAATTTGAATTGGCGGGGACACTCTCTTTCGTCGCTCCCTGTACTCTTTGGAGTTCTTCGAAATGACTCCAAACAGTACAGTTTGAAACGAAAGAGAAGTGTCTTCCGCCAATTCAAATTTAAGTTATGCCGCTGCGCGCAAAAACCATGGTTCTTAAATAGAAGCCCACTCTAGAGAAAACTTGAAATATGTAAGTCCATGGGCTTCAATTAGAGAAAATATGGAAATTAGGGTTGAACAAGGTTCAAAAGTCGCAAAAGAAAAATTGTCATATCCTTGTTTAAGTTTTTAAGTATCAAACTAATTTTTGTCTTTTTTGGATTTTTTGTTTTAAAAATGTCGACGCGTTTAATTTAAAGTTGTGCATTGGCTATCTAGTCAGCGAACAATTATTTACCGAGTTTTTTTAATCAGCAGAGTGCTTTGTGTAAATTGCCAGACTTCTTTTTATTCGGTTTCTATTTCTTGCCTCAGTTAAAAAGTTATTTACTGGAACCACTCAAATCTTTGCTTCTTTATTTTAAAAAATTTGAATTCCAGTGCTAAATAACTTATTGCTGCACTTAAAAGTGCGCTGAAGGGGGCAAGGCGCAGTTAGAGAACATGAGAAATGAGACAACATACCCCTTACCTTTTTTAATGCTAGTTTAGGCAGTAGGCATTGATGTTTTTACAATTTTCCATTTATCGACTTTGCTTCTTTTATTTACAGTGTGTGTCGTGAACTGCACCATTTTTGAATCCCCCTTTTCACCTTTGTCGTGTTTTTTTAATCAAAATTCGAACTTACAAATGGTCGGGTCCACTTATTTACTTTTTGAATACCTGTTTTACAGGTAACTTATTTAAGTTGTTGAATCGTTGGCTGAAACTCCAAAAATTGCTTTTGGGACTTCACCGGTCTGCAAAAGCTCATGACGAAATTTTTCAAAAATAGTGTAACTCTGACCCTGTACAATTTGTTTAAGATTTTTGTAAAAACTACGGTTTCCCTGCACTGCATTCGACAGTTTTGGTTAATATAATGACATTCACAGTTATAAAATATTTATGAATATTGAAAAATAAAATATTTTTATCAAGTATATTTTTAAAACTTTCTATTCGGAATATATGTACCGTATAATTCTATTAACTCTTTTGTAATTATTGTTCTTATTACAATATTTGTTGAACATTGCTTTTTAAACAACACAAAATCTGTAAATAAACACTCTTTTTTTATTTGGCTGTAGTAAATTTTATAAAGTCATGTATTGCGTATTTCTAAACATCAAAAAAGGTTAGAGAACCTAACATCAACCCAACTCTTTTTTTCAGCTGTCTTCCCACACACGAAAATTGTTATTATATTATCATACTTAAAAATGCATAAACGTAGTGTTTAAAAGCCGTTTTGGGTGACTTATTATAATATACTCCTGCTGTTAATTCTTTAAAGAGAAAAGGGCCACTCTTTAAACAAAAAGCTGTTAAAGAACCATCGCCGTTGATGACAATGGCGATTTCGAGTTTTTGAATTGGCGGGGAACAGCCGAAAATACGGAAAATAATTTTTCAATTATTTTTTTATTCGCATTTCAAACTTAAATTATATGTATTATACGAGGCAAATCTATTGCCAGCTATAACAGTTTATAGTTCGATGGAAGACGGCGAAGTCGTCCGATCTGGCATGGGCTCCATTAGTGGATGGTTCTAAAATTTTGAAAATTTTTTAAATGCAGACAAAAAATAATTTGACAAATATTTTCGAAATAAAAGAGCTGTCCCCCGCCAATTCAATAACTCGAAATCGCCATTGTCATCAACAGCGATAGTCCTTTAAAGTTATATCAGGAATAAGTCTGCTATCTGATAAGGTCGAGCATTTTTTAGTAAAAAACAACGTGCAAGATTTTTAAAATAGATTTTAGGATTTTAATATGAAATTTATCAAAATTCGTAAAGGCTCAAATAGAAATGTACCACCAAATGTGAGAATTTGGCCGCCTTTTTTATTTTTTTGGCCGCCTTTTTTGAATTTCAAATTAAAAAATAGAAATTGGCCGCCTTTTTTTTTAAATTGGCCGCCTTTTTTTTTGTCAATTCCTGTTTTTCAAATTTTAGCTTCAATTTGATGGTAATTTTGCTCTTTATGATAGCAAAAATAAAAGCGCAGAATCTGGGCTACGTACTGGTATAAAAAAAGGGTGAACTTATAGGAAAAAGTTAGAAAATATAATCAAAAACACCTAGAGGGCTATTTCGGCTCTATCTCCTAAATGTTTTTGTGTAATTTGAACGTTTTTTGAATTACAGCTTTTACAAGTTGGTACTATCTCTTTCTATAATAGCAAATACGAAAGCCCAGAACTTTGGCTACTCACTAATTTGAAAAAGTGTCAACTTGTAAGGTAAAATTCAAAAAATTACACAAAAACCATTTAGCAGGTAGAGGCCGAAATAACCATCTAGGTGTTTTTGATTACATTTTCTAATTTTTTCCTATAATTTCACGATTTTTTCATACCAATATGCAGCCCAGATTCTGGGCTTTCATTTTTGCCATCATTAAGAGCAAAGTTACCATCAAATTAGAGCTAAAATTTGAAAAACAGGAATTGACAAGAAAAAAAGGCGGCCAATTTTTTAAAAAGGCGGCCAATTTCTATTTTTTAATTTGAAATTCAAAAAAGGCGGCCAAAAAAATAAAAAAGGCGGCCAAATTCTCACATTTGGTGGTACATTTCTCATACAGCTATTCGTAAATAATTTGATGTGTGCTTAAGCAAACAACTTTCAATAAAGTGTATGTTTATGCGTGTTTCAAATAGTCTGAGAGTCTACTTATTTGATATGTTATCTGACTAGTTTTATGCTACAGTCAAACCTTGATTTAACGACCCCCACCTCACGTTCGTTCCCATCTAGGATCCGACCCTTTTTTAAAGCTGATTTTAAAAGCGCTTTGTCAGTTCTTATTCCACAGTCTGGTCGACAATATCGCAATGATTCCGATTTTGCCGATCGTTTTTCGAAAACTTAATAATTTTGCTTTTAAAAAAGCAAAACCTCGATCTAACGACCCTCTTTTGAAAATTAGAGGGGTCGATGAATCGAAGCTTTGCTTTTTTAAAAGCAAAAGCCTTAGGTTTTTTAAAAGCGGTCGGCGAAATCGGGATACTTGCGATATTTTCGACCAGACTGTCGAAACATAACTTATAACACGCTCAAATCAGCTTAAAAAATTTTCGAACCCTATGTGGGAACAAACTTGAGGTGGGGGTCGTTAAATCGAGGTTTGACTGTATTTCTTTTTTCAGCAATCTTAAATTACCCGCATTTTAAATTTTTCAGTAAAATACTTCCCAATGCCAGCATTTTTTTTATTCTTCTTGACATTTAATTTTTAACTTGTGATTCGCTAGTTCTGCAATAGCAATTCATAAATTTTTGCTAGACTCCTGGATGGGATGAACACTTTTTTTATTATAATAAACCCTCACCCTTTTTAACTATTTAGATAAGAGCAATAAGAGATTTATTCTTTCTCTCGAAAAAACTTCGAAAAAAATCAGATTTAATTTTACATATATGTTTATACCTTTTTCAAATTTGTTTGCTGAAAACTGTATTTCTGGGAAACACATTTGAACCTTTCTACATGGAAATTTTAGTATTTCCTAGTGTTATCCTGTCTATTTTTAATGATCATTATTGTTCTTTGCTGTGACGCTGTTAAAAATTTTCCACGTTAGTTTGTTTAACTCTTTTCAGTCATGTGCGCTAGGATTTTATTGATTTTTTCTCGTTTCATGGTTGGATTGTTTAAAGCGGTATAATACTCTTTCGCACCCTCATTTAGTTACATTGAATTTGTTCATTTCAAAGAAATCATTGCGCATTTACTTTAAAAATGAAAAGGATATTTTCATATTTATAAAAGTCAAATTAAATTCACTGTATTCCCTCTAATTAGCCCACTTCTGCTAACAAACCCACACCCCCAACTTTGAGGACCTATATCTCAAATCAGAGATTTTTTTGCAAAGCTCTTTATTGCGTTTACTTAACTCTTATGAGCTCTCCCGATCGCACTTTTAAGATTTTGGTTGAGCATCCGAAAACCTCGAGATTGATCTCGAATTTTTCAGATTTTCGTGTGATCAAAAAATAACCCGATATGCAGTGTTTTACTGGGCTCACTCCAGTGAGAATTTCACTGAAAATCTCACTCACTGACTGTGAGGACAAAAAAATTATTCTCACTCTCACTCAGAGCCTGTGAGGACAAATTTTGTTCTTAGTCACTCTCACTCACAGGCCAAAAAACGTTCTCATCCTCAAAAGAAGAGCTTCGATTCTGGCTTATATTCTCACTGAGATTCTCATTTTCAGTGAGATTCTCACTGAGAGTAAAATCGTTTTTTATTCTCACTCACAGCCTGTGAGAACAAATGTCATTCTCACTCACTCTCACTCACAGGCCCAAAAAGTGTCCTCAGCAAAACAATGCCGATATGTCGACTCATTAGAAAAGATACGGTATATCAAAATTACTGCGTAACCTCCATTAATTACTCATGGGTAATTGTTTTATACCCGTAAATCGGAAATATTTCGATAGATTTCAATATTTTCGAGTGTTTAACCATAGTCTAAACAGTGAAATCTATAGAGCTCAATTAAGAAAAGGCAATGAACAGCTCTGGGCTGAGATGTAGTGTTCCTAGGGTAGCTAGTTTATAGAGGTTACACGGTACGTCAAAAAAGATTCTCTTATGATCAGAATTTAGTAGCCATAAACTTTGAAACATTTGCGCATGACTAATACTTTGCCTAATTTTGTGCCACTTTCTACATGTATGCCTTACATACCACCAACTACTTGCCTTGTATGTGGTGACCCAACGCGTTATTACCATTATGATGTGGCTAGCTGTACTGTTGTGGCGATGTGATCTTTGAATGGTTATTTGTCCTGCCACGATATATGGTGCAGTTGACTGGTCTGTTGTGTATAGTTAAGTTATCGTATATTATTGATCGTGTTGTAATTGTTGTTGTGTTATAAAGTTATATTGTTTACTTCGTGTTCCGCGTCTGCCATATCATACAACGATACAACATATTTGGCGCAGTCAGCAAAATTTAAAATGGAACCTGCAGACATTAAACAGCTTCTCGAGCAAAATGCTCTTTTGATGAAAGCTCAAAGTGAGCAAAACGCTGTTATCCTAAAATTACTGTCGGAACGCGATAAATTGGCCGGGGAAGCCGGTGTTAATTCAAATTCAGGTAGCAAAGAAATGCTCATGTCTTCGCTTGGATCTAGGATGGAAGCTTTCCGCTACATGCCTGAGGATGATCTAACGTTCGAAAATTGGTGGCTCCGCTATGGTTCAGTCATTGAAAAGGATGGTGCCGCTTTGCCTGAGGATGCAAAAGTCCGACTTCTGATTGGCAAGTTACAGGCTAGTGAGTTTAGTAGATTTTGTGATGCGGTAAAACCTAAAGGCCCTACGAAAGCACTTTGTTAGAATGCCTCTCTACGTTGAAAACTCTATTTTCGAGCACAAAGTCCCTTTTCATGAAGCGTTACGAATGTTTCCAACTCAAACAAAAAGTAGGTCAAGACATCTTACAGTATGGAGCTATAGTCAATGGAAGTTGCGAGTCAGCCAAGCCTCCAATTAATGGTAATGCACTCAAGTGCCTAGTATTCTTTCCGGCTTGCACTCAGAATTCCATGAACTACGCATAAAGTGCTTGCAAAATTGGAGACAGCTGAGAGTGATAATAGAGATCTAAAATTAGAAGAGTTACTGGAAGAGTGTAAGAAGCATTTAGCTTTGAAAGAAAATGTTCGTAGTTTAAATAAACAGTTCAACACTCTCTCTACAAACGCTGTCGGTAACTCCAATGGTCGCAAGTACATTCCTAGAAATCCCATAAAGCCCGCCGGAGCTAAAAATAAGCGTATCAACCAAACGTTCAGGAATTCGAATCCTGTTTTGCCTCGTGGTGTTTGCTATAGGTGTGATGATAAAGATCACTATGGAAATACCTGCCGATATAAAAATTCTACTTGCAATAAATGTGGCAGAATGGGTCACGCCGGCTTGGTATGTCAAAATAGACCAACTCAGGGAGTTTCCGTAATTCGACAAACATGATCCATACTGAATTTTCTAATGTTCCTTCTAAGGACATAAATATGGACATCTCGAATATTTCTCTTCAGACAGCATCTTCGAATTTTGCAGACCCGTGGTACATTTCTCTCCAAATACAGGGTTCGCCTGTTAAATTGTTCGTTGATTCTGGTTCATCAGCCACTCTCATTACAGAAAGTACGTGGCGTAAAATAGGAAAACCCTTTCTTGAACGATTAAAGTGTTGGGCAAATCTTTTACAGGACACACTTTTCATGCTAGAGGCAAGTGTTCTCTTCACATTCAGTATCTTAACGAACCAGTTCAAAATCTCGAGTGTTACGTGGTTGACAATAATTATTTTGATCTTATGGGCCGTCCTTGGTTACTTGCATTGGGCCTGGTCAATCGACTTTCTGACATCTGTTGTCTTAATAATGTCACCACACATCACAGCAAGATTTTGGACCAAAGTTCGGGTGCAGACTTTGATAAGACAAACCTAGTTCAAAAATTTCCAAAGCTTTTCAACGAGAATATTCTAGGTCACTGTACTAAAGTCAAAGCGCGTTTGTATGTAAAATCTGAGGCTAAGCCTGTGTTATGCCTAAAAGACCAGTCCCTCTAGGAGTTGAAGGTGACATTAATCGAGAGCTAGACCGTTTACTACAGTTGAAGGTCATTCATCCCATTGATTTTAGTGAGTGGGCAGCTCCGATTGTAGTGGTCAAAAAGAAAAATGGTCAAGTTCGAGTTTGCGCAGACTTCTCTACGGGGCTTAACAATGTTCTCGAATTGAATAAGCACCCTTTACCTCTGCCCAGTGAAATTTTCTCAAAACTCAATAATTCTAAGTTCTTTTCCTGCTTAGACCTTTCGATGCTTACTTCCAAATCGAGTTAGACACATACTCAAAGAAGTTGTGTACCATTAATACGCATCGAGGACTTTTCAATACGAGCGTTTACCCTTTGGTATAAAATCTGCTCCTTCAATTTTTCAAAAGGTCATGGATCAAATGCTCGTCGGTCTCAAATTTGCTTTCGCTTACTTAGACGATATTATTGTTGCCAGTCCTACAAGAGAGCAACATGCGAAAGATCTCAATGCAGTTCTTCAAAAAGTCGAATCCTTTGGTTTTGTTCTAAAACTTGAAAAGTGTAAATTCTTTCTTGAACAAATCAGTTACTTGGGACAAATAGTTGATTCGACCGGAATTAAACCAAACCCAAACAAGTTTGCAGCCATTAGGAACATGCCGATACCTCAAAATGTTTCACAGGTGAGGGCTTTTCTTGGAGCCGTTAATTTTTACGGAAAGTACATAAAAGACATGAAGTCTTTTCGAGCTCCTTTAGATAAACTACTACAGAAGGATGTGCCTTTTGCTTGGTCGAAAGAATGTCAAAGTTCATTTGATAAGGCAAAAGATATCATCACCTCTGATTTACTTCTAGCTCATTTCGACCCTCTCAAACCTATTATTGTATCGGCGGATGCTTCTAAAGATGGTATTGGTGCAACGATTTCACATAAATTTCCGGACGGATCGATTAAGGTTGTAGAGCATGCATCTAGGACTCTCAACGCTTCCCAAGTTAACTATAGTCAAATTGAAAAGGAAGGTTTAGCACTCATTTATGCTGTCAAAAAGTTCCATCGATATCTCTTTGGACATAAATTCCTCTTACAGACAGATCATAAGCCCCTACTCGCTATTTTCGGTTCTAAAAAAGGTGTACCTATCTACGCTGCGAGTAGACTCCAAAGATGGGCATTGATTTTGAGTGCTTATAATTTTGAAATTCAATACATTCATACAGCTGATTTCGGACAAGTGGATGTCCTTTCTAGACTTGTAGCTGAGTACCCACGTGACGATGAGGAATTGTCATTTCACAATTGGAATTAGTGGAAGGCAGTACTGAACAATTTTTGGTTCATCAATTAGAAACTATTCCCGTCACTAGTCAAGAGATAGCTGAAGCCACATCTTCTGATTTGTTACTGTCAGATGTTCTGAAATACATTCAAAGTGTTGGCCTAAACATACTCAGCCGGGTCCCATTGCCTCATTTTATGCAAAAAGGAACTCTCTTTACGCAATCAAAGGTTGCTTACTTTTCGATGATAAAGTCATCATTCTACTTCTCTGAGATCTCGAATCCTTAAAACTCTACATCTGGGCCATCCTGGCATTACGCGCATGAAAGCGCTCGCTAGAAATTATGTTACTGGCCAGGTCTAGATTCTGACATTGAAACCACAGTAAAAGGTTGTGTCAATTGCTCAAATTTTGCGAAAAATCCAATTAAAAATTCTTTCATCCGGGGCCAAAGTCAGGAAATCCTTGGGATAGAATCCATGTTGATTTCGCTGGACCTTTTCTGGGAGAGCACTTTTGTGCATAGTTGATTCTTTCTCCAAATGGCCTGAAGTTTTTCGCATGCAAAATATCACTTCTAATTGCCTTATTCGGGTATTAGATTCTCTATTTGCTAGATATGGTTATCCCAAAGTCATAGTCTATCGGATAACGGTTCCCAATTCACTTCATATGAATTTAATCTTTTTGCAAAAACAAGGGAATTCAAGTAATTCATTCTCCGCCTTATCATCCACAAGTAACGGACAAGCCGAGAGGTTCGTTGATACTTTTAAGCGGACTATTTCAAAATTCGATCTTCAAGTTCTGTTAGTTTAGCTATTGTGGAGTATCTACGAACATACCGTTCGACTCCAAATAGAACGATTCAGGGTAAAACACCTGCTGAATTATTCTTGGGCAGAACTCTTCGAACAGAAATTTCTCTAGTAAAACCTACGAGGCGTATCATCCCATTGAGGCGATAAGTACACTTATCTATGGAGCAAATTTCAATAGGCATCATAACGCCCGTCCTCGGGTTTTCTTTAATTCAGATAAAATCTACTTCCGAAAGTACCAAGGCCTGAAGTCATCTTGGGAAAAGGGCGAAATCAAAGAGAAAGTTGGCAATACTCTCTACAAAGTGCTCTCAGATGCTGGTGTGCCTCATCTTCGTCATGCAAACCAGCTCCGTCCTCGCTTCGCCCTCAATGATCCGATGTTCAGCGATGGTGGTGGTGGTGCTCAAATGCTAAATGCTCCTCCAGAAGTCCAAGAAGCGCCTCAAAGAAACAATTCTCCGGTAGTTAATATTTCTCCATTAGCCCAAACGAACCCACTTAGAACTTCTAATAGAATTCGCCAACCTCCTGAAAGGTTTATTTTTGACCCTACGAAGAAGCAGTACGCTACTCGTAGGCAGGCGCTTTAATAAGGGAGGGTGTGAGAGTTAGTGGTTCTTTCATTTCATTTTATTCATTCATGGCCCTGTCTCTTTACACTTCTTGCGGGAGGTTTGATAGGGGAGGTTCATCTTAGCGGGGTGTTCTCTCCGGATTCCTAGTAGCCCTGCGAACGGTTTCCACAGTCCTTTGAATGAATATGTGTTTTGTATTTTGACTACTCTCTCTGCGCTCATCTCTATTTCTCTAAAATATAAATTCTCTTGTGTCTCTTATCTAAGTGTGGGGGTGTTGTGGCGATGTGATCTTTGAATGGTTATTTGTCCTGCCACGATATATGGTGCAGTTGACTGGTCTGTTGTGTATAGTTAAGTTATCGTATATTATTGATCGTGTTGTAATTGTTGTTGTGGTATAAAGTTATATTGTTTACTTCGTGTTCCGCGTCTGCCATATCATACAACGATACAACAGTAACGGTATAGTTTGTTGTTTAATCTTCAAATAATTATAAATATTTACTTTTAGAGTACAGTCAAACCTCTATATAAGGACACCCCAAGGAACGGCCTAAGGGGTGTCGTTGTATCGAGGTTTCATTTTAATAAATTTCAGTCAAAGCTGACCAATTGGTCATTTCTTGCGTGTCGTTATATCGAGGCCCTCGATTCGAGGGTATTGTCATAATCAAGGTTGGACTATAACCAATAAAGGTTTCCAAATACTAGTCAAAAACTGTCAAAAAATGATTTTGTCGTATTTATTTTTCTGGGAGGTGCTTTCCCAGTCATTTTTTTTTTCGCTTTTTATTTACATTGCGATCATTGATGTGATTTCGCGTCGCTCTCTGAAATGACAGGTTTAGTGAGCTTTCAAAAATCAGGCTTACAAGGCTAGTCCTCGGAGTGTCTTTATGGGAGCGTGGTCTGAATAATATTTTTCGGCACTAGTGGAGAATCGGTTACCATTTTTTCTTTAAGGAGCAAGGTATATTTTTGAGAGAAAATCAACAGAGGGACCAAAGCAATAATGGGAACCGATTCTTCAATAGTGCCGATTTTGACTTATTGTAGTACTCCAAATTTCAAGCCTTTAAATATTCGTTTTCAACAGTAATTTCCTAGTCGTTCAGTTTTTTAGTCAGCTTTGTTTATTTTCAGGATGCAAAACATTTTTCGGCGAGTGGTTGTTCGTGAACAGCAATATACTTGCTTGAACAGCGGTACATGCAAAAATCTTAGCGGTATGTTTTTAGAAAAATATTATAAATTAACACAGCTTTTTTGAGATTGTCGAGCTTGCCGATTCGACAAATGTTTTTGGTGGGAATGAATCCTCTTGGCGTCAAATTTCCCCTTCCATAGATTTAAACAAACTTATTGTAAATTTGAGTCAGCGAAGGCTTTTCCTCATGCGAAATTCTGCACAACAAAGCAGTAGTTTATCGAAGGTTTGCAAGCAACCTCGTTTATCATCTAACAAGTTTTTTTAGGCTCACGTGGTCTCTCAAGATATGTCAAATGCCCAGCTGCTACAATATCTTATGCTTATAGAGTCAAAAGTCAAGCAAGTAAGAGAACATCCAAATACTCTTTTCCGCCGAACACTTCTATGACTGATCTTTTAATATCTCAAAAAAATTTGCTAGATGACATCGCGAAAAACAATGTTAGTTTTTGTTTAAACAAATTTATTTAGGTAAGAGTAAATATATTAAGAAAAAATAATAAATTAGAGTTGGTTGGAAAATAAAGCTACTGCCTATACTGAGGAGAAAATGTTAATTTAAGCTCATGATTTACGGTAGAACCTATCTGAAATGACGCTTTTAATAACGACACATGAAAAATTAGATTGATCACACACAAATTTATCTCAGACCACTTTCTTTAAAACAAGGCTTTATATAATGACCCAGCTTAGTAATTCCACTTATTAAAGGGCCGCTCTAAATAAGAACTTTATAGCAGGCTTGAAAATCGTCCTTTTTCAAATCCTCTTTTTTAAATGGCCATGCAACTTGATAAGCGCAGCAATTTGCAAAATTTGAATTCGCGCGCAACACCCTATGACACCATGAATGGCCCTAATCCGGGACAGGACGGGGCAAAAAATTGTGAAAAAAAAATTCTTGATGGGACACCGGGACGGGATGATTAAAGAATTTACTTCGGGATTTACTCCGAAAAATTTCGGGAAAATTTCTTGGACGGAATTATGGCCCTATCCCTTAATGGGGGGGGTTGCCTTGGTCCCCCCTGTTGTTGTTTTTTGTGAGTTTTTAGGCTGAAGATCAGGCAAAAGTAAGCCAGCGTATGCTAAGATGAACTTAATCATGAGTCTAAAATACGTTTGAGCCCGTCCTAACATATGCTGATCAACCCTTGCCTAAGCCTAAAGCTTGAAAAATCCCAAAAAAAAACAACAGGGGGACCAAGACAAACCCCCCCCTCCCCATTAAGGATAGGACCGGAATTGTTTATAAAACCCTTCGGGGACGGGAGTCACGTCCGCCACGCTCTGTAATAACAATGCTCTTTATGACGACCCAGCTTTGCCCTATTTCTTGAGAGTCGTAAAAAGTGTTTTACTGTAGTAATTTTTTTTAGAAAAAAACGTTAAGTCATAGTCATATTTGCACTTTGTGACTTTACATTTCCAAAATTTAGCAAAATGCCTTGCCATTTGATCCTAACTACAGTGTTCCTTACTACATTCAGCTGGGTGTGTTTCTAAACATTGAAGGGGCTAAGGCTCTTCCAGTATATAAACGGCTTTCAACAAATCACAGGTAAAATATTTCTTTTTAAAGATATGCAGTTTAAAAGAGGGGAAAAACCTGTTCAGGTTTGAAAATTCGACATTGGTAGCACAGAGCATACGGTATTTACTCTACAGTCAAACCTCTATATTGCATCCCGCAAGGGAGAGGCCTTGCCCGGATGCAATATAGAGGTGGATGTAGAGTTTGAACCAAACCAATATAGAGATATAGAGATCAAACCAATATAGAGTTTGACTGTATTACTCCCCATGCTATAATAACTCCCATCCCTCGTTTTTTACTAGGATTTCAGAGTTAGGGCCATTTTTGATTGACAATTTCAAGATATTGCAGGGGTGAAAAATAACTCCTCCTGGGGAGTTATTAAAGGAAATACGGTAAGCGTTTTTTATGGTCCTAAAGTGGTCGCATGTTCGACACCACTTGGTGACACACGTAATTTGACCAATGTGTAGGGCTGTTTCCAGAATGTTGCGTTAAAGGGGCATGATCGTGCCCGATGGGAGAAAAGGCGCGAACCAGCAGTTCTTTTCTTTCTCAATAAATTTTTACATTCGTTCTCGTCTAGATTTTTAAGTTTTCTGTCTAGTTTTTAAAAAGCATAAGGTCATCTATATCAGATTTGACGCAGAACGAGTGAAAAACGGGACGATTCGAAAAAATTCGAAAAACTGCTGGTTTGCGCCTAACGCACGGTCATGCCCTTTTAAACAATAATTATCCCTATAAATTGTCAAACAAGCCAAAATAACTAAAGTGCACGCATGCTGGGTCGAACCTGCGCACTATTGTGGGCCATAAAACACAGCCGCTTATCCACTGGGCCACCGATGCCGCACTTTCAAGCCTAAACGGCTTTCTACTTAATTTCTGCAAATTAAAGAAATTCAAATTAGCTTAGCTATAAAAATAAGACATCTTTAATATAGTTCGAAAAGCAAAAGAAAAGCTTAGCTGGAAAAGCTGAACCTTTTCCTATTTCAGGAAATACTTTTAAAGAATATGTCATTAGTGAACACGCTTTTACTAGACGCCTTTTATTCATTTGAATTGAAGCAGGAAACAATTGTGTATCCCAATGGAGCAATTGCTGAAAACATGAAGGACCACGTAGGTTGCTACTAAGCGAAGAAGGGAAAATGAGTATGTTAAAGTTTTTATTTAAAGTAATTATAACTTTTTTGATTTGAGATTATTTCAAATCAGAAGACACTTTACTCCAGCATATCGAAGCATATTTGGAGAATAGGACCTAGCATCCAAGAGTTTGTCTTGTTAAAAGCAATCATTTATTCCAGCTCAGGTTTGTGGATAACGGAAACCCTAATACATTTTTTTTTCATTTTAGCAGTGGGAGATATGGATTTAGAAGACAAGGAACTATTGAAGACAGAAGAAGAACGTTTCACAAAAATGCTCATGTCTTATCTCCAAAATAAAATGGGTCTAGCTGCTGGAGCTAAAAAGTTTTCTGAGCTTATGTCGTTGATATTTGCTTCTACAAGTGGTAGGCAATACTTCACATCAAATTATTAGTCCGAATTGATCGAAATCTTCTTTACAGAAAAAAAACTCGACTATCTTAATAAGTAATTTGTTTGATAGTAGTAGATTTATTGATAAACACAGCTATCATAGGCGTAGCCATAAAATCAAAAAAAAATCTGACGAAGGGGGGTTTGAGGGCACGTGCCAAAGAATTTGAAATATGCAAATATAAGCAAATATCTTATCAAAAAAGTTGAAGTAAAAAACAAAGCAAGAGTGAAAAGTTGTTGTTCTTAAAATTTGCTGCCTTATAACCAAAAAATCGGAAAAAACAATTAATACAACTATCAAATGAAGGCGAAAATGTATTAAACTATGCGTTTTGTGCAGAACTTTAAACTGAACACGGTATCAAAAAAATTGGCAAAAAACTGTGATTCGGACAGGTAAAACATATTTTACAAATAGGTTTTTTTCTCACTGCCAACCACCTAGAATTGGAGGGAGTAAGCAGTTTTCAGAAATAGGTAAAAACACAATGCCAAAAACATGACTTTGAATTAGAAATGTGCCGAGCTATAACATACAATATACATACAGCGTTTACGGTATTTTCCTCAAACTCTAGCTGGTTGAGCGTAAGAAAAGTAACCTGTTTTTAGGAGTCTTCACCGGGTTTAGGACATTTTTCCGTTGGACATTTTTCCGTCGAAATTTTTCCGCGGTCATTTATTGACTGTAATTTTTTTCGTAATTGAAAAAACGAATTCTGTTAGTACCGTTTTGTAGCTTAGGTTCAGGGCTTCAAAATGAGCCATCAACAATCAACGTTCAATTGCAAATTTCGGATAAAATGCCCAGTCTGACACTAAGTCTCCAATTTCGACGGAAAAATGTCCAACTCTCTTTTTAGTGTCAGATTAGACATTTTATCCAAAATTTTGCAATCAGACATTGATTGTTAATAGCTTATTTTGAAGTTCTGAATCTTAGCTACAAAACCGTACTAACAGAATTATTTTCTCGATCAAGAAAAAAAAGTAGAGCCAAAAAATAACTGCCGAACAATTTCGACGGAAAAATGTCCAACGGAAAATGTCCGATCGCCGTCTTCACCTGTTCGAATCACTAATTTTCTTAGTTTTTTCACCATCGTGTTCATCGTGAAATCAGGCATAGTTAAGTTCACAGTAAACAACTAAAAAAGTAGACTAAGTTATTAAAAAAATAAATTTCAGTCTCAACAAGTAAGGGAGTTTCATGTGATGATATTTACTTTTTTCCAATTTCACGATATATTTGCTTCATTTTTTCATTCTGTGATGTTTACATAAAAAGTGTTAAATTTTTATTAATTTTGTTTGCAACAACACGCTGAAAAAAAAATCATCTGGAAGAAAAATGATCATATCGTATATCATATCAAAAATTTAATTTATTGTTGAATATATTGTACATAATATTTTGAAATGAAATAATAAACTATAAGTTATAATAATTTTCTCAAAGTAATTGAAGAGACGATTGCAGAATGCACGTGATATTAAATATTATAAATTCAGGGTGCTTAAAAAACTGTAAAAAATAATTAATTGTAAAAATTAGGGATTAAAAGGCTAAGATATAAGTCCTCAAAGTCAAAGGGGCCCATTAGAGAAGGCCCGTCTTATAGAGAAAATATGGTAAGCAAGATAAGAGATAGCTTCGTAAAATCAGCTGCAAACGCTATGTGACAACATTTTATCTATGGCCGAATGTGATTCCATCGTTATCAGTCAGGCGTAGATCTGCTAAAGCACTGGTGATAGACTCAACCACTGGATGGTTCTCTATTGCACTGTCTGCGATGGTCGAACCAAGCGGTAATGCGAGAAAAGCTATGTTGGAATCTGTTTGAAACGCGCCCAGAATTATCATCTGGTAACTAAAAAACTTGAGTAAAATGTGTTGGGCAGATTCACTTTTTTAGCTTTTATGACTCATACAGCTCCAGTTTCTTTTAAATTTTATATTATAAGTTGAAATAGCAATAAAATTGTAAGTGAAAATAAAAATAAAGTAAAAATTTGGAAAGCTACTTTTTCTTTGTAAGTTACTCGGCGCTCGGCGCCAATTTTTCGAATTTTTCTCCCCGGCGACATCTTTTCTGCCATTGCGCCCGGCGCCGATTTTTACAAAAAAAGGCGCCGGCGCCATTGGCGCCGGTGCCAAATACCGACGCCCGGCGACACTTTTTGAAGTGACCGGCGCACGGTGGTGCGCCCGGCGCCGATTTCTTCGGGCACACAAGTATGGTTTCATGCAGTGATATTACTGTTCTCCAATTAAATGATGTATTTGCTCCATTTTTTCATTCTGTTACAGTCGAACCTGTATAAATCACCACCCCGATATAACACCACCGAAAATGGACTGATTGGTCAGCCTTGACTAAAATTAAGTCAAATTAACCCTCGATACAACACCAGCTCGTTACAACACCACCCCAGGGTCGGTCCTTGGGGTAGTGCTGATATTGTTAAATTTTGATTAAATTCTACAATTTTCGGCTTTATTTGTTTTCAGAGAACAGAACATGGCTAAAAAATTGTTTTATTGTTAGAATATATCGTACATAATGTTTTCAATTACACAATAAATTCTAAGTCGTCAAGTTGTTTTTATCAACAATAATTTTATTTCTCAGAAGTTTTCTCCATTGACGTCAATTTTTCAAAATAAAGTCTTGATGTCAGTGTTGCGAAACTTGAAAAAATTTACTGATACTTGAAAGCAAACGGTTCAGCCCAAGGTCCTTCGCACCACTTTTTTAGAGGGTACACATGTGACTGCTTCCAATACACAACTGATTTTCGGGACAGTCATAATTTCGGCTGCAGTAAATCTTATCTGGGTCATTCACCACTGCTAAAAAAGTAAATATAATTGAACTATTAAGCACATAGAGGCTATCTAATAGGATTTTCTTTAAACATATGACCTAATAAAAAAGTTTTTTTGGTTGCTGTTGTATATTTGAATTGAAATTTAGCAAGCAGCTCTGTATTTTGTAAAATAAATAATATGAATTTTAAAGGACCATGAAACTTGATAAGCACAGCAATTTGGAAATTTTGAATTCGCGCGGGACCACCCTTATTTTGTCAATAATCTTTAGAATTGTTTTTTGTTTGCATGTAAAATTTTTCAAAATATAGAACCATCCACTAGTCGAGCCCAGCGTTGCCCGACAATGCCAGATCGGACGACTTATCCTACTTACACTGCACCATAACAACTTATATGAGTCTGTGTTAAAAATTTACTCATAAATGGTGTTCAAATTTTCAATGCACACAAAAAAATTAATTCAAAAACATTATTGACAAAATTAGGGTGGTCCCGCGCGAATTCGAATTCCGCAAATTTCTGTGCTTATCAAGTTTCATGGTCCTTTAAATAACGGGTGGTCCGAAAATTCCCGCCGACTATTCTAGCTCATTTTTAGTAATAAAGTTTATTTTGCATAAAAAATTCAAATACCGTATTTCCTCTAATTGCCGCCCGGGGCGCTTATTTTCCGATCGACCTCTAGGGGGGCGGCAATTAGAAAGGGGGCGCTTATTTTCGATCATAAATTTGAAGTAATTTACCACTCCAACAATGAAAGTTTTTATCCTATTTTCAAAATTTTTATGATTTTTAGGCAGAATTTTCAGGCCAATTGTTTGTCCAGGGCAGCCAAATTAAAGGGTGGCGAACTTTATATACGCATCGCGTAGGTCACAGGTTCGACTACCAGCGGCTGCACACCATGTATGTAATTTTTTTTATTAACAATTTCGTGTAAAAATCATCCTCGGGCTTTTGACTATCCGACAAAACCATCAACGCAGGGTTTCACACCTAGTGTAGCTTATTTGTAGGCTAAAAAATAGGCTAGAGCTCCGATAATCGATGGTTTTGAAGGTTTTCTTCTACTGCTTTGATTGATATTTCTGCATTTTTTGACAAGTGACACGTTTCATACACAGTAATAAAGCCAAGATCATGAGATTTCATTTGAGCTATCATACAAGTAGAAGGTAATATTTCGTTAGAGCTAAGGTTTTAAAAACTTTTACTGATGTCCAATTCAATACCAGCCAGTCATGTGCATGAAATCTCCAAATTACAGCATTTGCTGATAGTGAAGCTTAAAATGGTCGCAATTGATTGCTTGATTGATAATCCTATTGAGGATTTCATCGGATTGGACACGGTTTAATCTTTTTTTTTCAAATTTTAGCTCTAACTTTATACAAACTTTTTATCTGTATGATAGCTTAAATGAAAGCTGATGATCTTAGCTACATTTTGACACCAAACTTGTAAATAAAAAGAGAAAAAAATAAGGTCTGCAGCCAGTGGTAGTCGAACCTGTGACCTAAGGCGATGCGCATATTAAGTCTGCCAGCCCCCCTTTAAGGTAGACTTGTTGTTGAAGACTTATTGTTCACGTGAATATTTATCGATCCTGCTTACATATACCTCTTCAGCAAACAATGGTCTTGGACACATCTTCTTATTAATAACTAACCGCCAAAAAATTGTGCAGAAAAAAGGTTAAAAACGGTTTCGAAAAAATAGGGGGGGGGGCGGCAATTAGAGGGGGGCGGCAATTAGAGGAAATACGGTATACGATTTTGTAGCAAAACTTTTCCTCTATCAAATAATATATAAAATTCGCCTAGATAATTTTAAATAGGTCAACGTTTAGCACCCAAGACTTAAGATGTAATTTTGAGAAGTTGCAAGCGTTTTATAATTTTCAGTGATTTAAAAGTTAAATTCAGTGTTGAGCGCTTTAGCAAGATCTCAGCATCATCCCGTGGCGTGGCTCAAGAGCTAGTAAACATAGATTAC
Organism: Ditylenchus dipsaci; assembly: GCA_004194705.1. NCBI lineage: Eukaryota > Metazoa > Nematoda > Chromadorea > Rhabditida > Anguinidae > Ditylenchus > Ditylenchus dipsaci. The sequence continues at coordinate 207,585 of SADC01001168.1, read as the reverse complement.
ATATTTGTTTTTTGAAAACTGAGTGTTGATATATGGCTTTTTGAAAAAGATCAATTTCTCTAAAAAATGACCAAAATCCGAAAACTTGCGAAAAACTTGGATTTTGGTGATTGAGAAATTAATCTTTTTCAAAAAAGCCATATCTCAACACTCAGGTTTTTCAAAACAAATCTGTGACATACGGTTTTTAGCTCTTGAGCTGCGCCATAGAATGATGCTGACATGATGTTAAAGCGCTTAACTCTGATTTTAACTATTTAATCATTAAAAGTGATAAAAATATTTGCAACTTCTGAAAATGACCTTTCAAGTGTTGGGTGCTAATTGTTGATCTATTTAAAATTATCCAGGAAAATCTTGAATATTATTTGATAGAGGAAAAGTTTTGCCCCAAAATCATATATTTGCATTTTTTACACAAAATCAACTTAATTACTAAAAATTAGCTAGAATAGTCGGCGTGAAGTTTCGGACCACCCGTTACAACCGTTGATTAACTTCAAATGTGTTTTATATTCTTTCGTAATCCCTCGATTTCTTAAATTAAGAATAAAAATAAACTTTCAATAGCGAGTAAAAGTTTAAAGAATAAATATTGCAAGATTTTCGACTCCTTCCCTGTTCAAGATTAGAAAGAGCCTAGCATATATCAAAATCTTCATATATCTTTTCTGCTTTTTTCGAAAAGAATTCAATTTGTTTTTTATTGACTAAAACGGTAATTAAACTAACTTTACTTGAACAAGAATTGAAATAAATTTTCTATGACACTTAATAAAAAAGTGGTCTAAAACAACTAAAAATACGAAAAAAGCATTAGAGTATTATGTTCAAAAAAAACATACAAAATGCTCCAATCAATGTTGGCAACAGTACAATACACCAAAAAATAATAAGTTTACGCATTGTTAACGATCAATATATTATTAAATTAAAAGATTTAGAAGAAGTAGTTTGTTGAAAATGATTCTTTTAGTACTCATCCTTCTTTTTTATCTTATTGACCCACGCGGTCGTGTTTTGATTAATATGTTTAAGTATTTTTAAGTTGTTTGGGAAATAATTGTTCACACGCTTTCGATGATACACTGCGGGGTAAAACTGGATGATTTGAAAAAAAAAGATAGTCCAAAGTATTTTCTATAATAAGAAGACCCCTCCAAAAGCCACCAGCTCGATTTCGAAGACCTAAATATTAGCCCGGAATAAACATTTTGGGCGCTAGTAGTGAATACCCGCCCCCCTACAATTTTTTTTTTCAAAATCAGGTTTTTACCATTTTTAAGTAATTCTTATGCGCTGAAAACGATGAAAAAAGTGTTTTCGGGCATTTTCTGACCTAAAAAGTTGATTTTGGAGAAAAAATTTTTTTTACCAAAATTTGACTTTTTGCCTTGGGGGACCAAGGTAAACCACCTGAAAATGGTACCTAGAGTCCTAAAAAGATGGCATTTGAACATAATTTTGTTAGCTGGGCCTACCGCATAAAGAAACTCTGGTATGCATACATTTTTCATGCATCCAGAGTCACTTTCGAGTGATTTGTGTCTAAGGTATGTGGGTGTGCGCATCTCAACCCCAAGCAACCAAGCCTTGCTCCCCCAAGGCAAAAATCGAAATTTTGGTCAAAATTTTTTTTCTCAAAAAACGTCGGAAAACAACTTTTTAGTCGTTTTTAGCGCATAAGAATTACTTATAAATGGTTCAAACCTGATTTTGAAAAAAAAATTGTTGAGGGGGGGGTGGTGGTTATTCGCTACTAGGGTCACATTTTGTTATTCTTTTATTTTTCGTAAAAATTAAATTAGGATAATATTTTTTGCGATTTCAGAAAAAATGCAAATAGTTTTTCAGCTGAAATAATTTGGTTATGGCTGATATAATACTTATGTGACATTAAAACTATAATACTGGCTAAAACCCTACTTGCTCAAGTAAAGGGGAGGTACTAGGTTGTATTCTAAGTTCGTTCGTTCTTGCCTTGGTCCCCCTGTTACCTTCATGACGTTATTTCAAAATTTCATGTTAGTCATTACTTATGTCATCATTTATATTTTACAGCTTTTGTGTTATTTGCTGTACTTCACATCAATTTTAGATGGGCATCAATCTAATTCGCCACATAATGCTGTTTCTGATTCCACAGACTTCACAAATTTTGGTTGTAGCATCAGTGCCTTTCAGCATTGGACAGAAACAGCATTACGTGGTGAATAAGATTGATATCCATCTGAAAATAATGAACAGTACAGCATATAACTCAAAAGCTGTAAAAAATAAATAACCGAACCATGTAATGACTAACATGAAATTTTGAACTAACGTCGTTGAGCACATACTATAATACTGATATGTTTGTGATAGCTCTAAAATTATTTCTTATTGATTATGTTTTGTGTCTAGAAGGCAAACAAACAAAAATTGGTGTAACAATTATTGTTGTTTTTGTTTAAAACCCGCAGACTCAGACTTTTATTTGGAACAAATGAAGAATTAGGAAAGTTGTTGAATGAATCCTTTTAAATTTTCTACCTTTTTGGTCTTTCTGGTAATAGTCGAACCTGCACTAACATATAAAATTCTTTATTTTGCTCCTGCTTATGGCAGAAGTCACCTAGTATTTAATGCCAGACTCGCAGATGCCATTGCTGCTGATGGACATGAAGTGGTCAGCCTAATTAAAATTTTAGAGATAACACATATAAACTCTGTATCAAAAGTTTAAACTGTGAATTTTTTTGTTAATCCTTGTAATTTTGAATTTTCCGGTATAATTTTAAAAGAATGACACATTTTGTAACCCTGCGATTGCCGTTTCTCAAATCCGGATATTTGATGCAAAACCTCTGCAAAATTGAAAATAAAAAGACAAAGAGGCAGAAAACTATCTGGTTCGTACTTTCACATTTTCGTTCTAAAAATTGTTAGGGGGAGGACGGGGTGGTGGGCGTTCGTACACATCCAGATGCAAATTTTTTGGACTCTCAGATTCGATCCCCAATGCATGCATAACAAATTTTTTACTCCGCGTTTACTGACTTATACGCCTAAAAACTATCGAGGAATCGATTGCAACTATTTCCAGCACTGCTTTACTGTCAGCAAATGCCCTGATCTTGGGATTTTACGCAAATGAATATACCTGAACTGACTTTCCGACCCAAGATCCAATCCAAGGTCCAAGGTCCAATGTGACTCTTAAAACAAAAAGGTGAAAGTACGAGGCAAATAATTTACTACTTTATTTGCATCCTTTACAAATAACAAAAAACTAACACTTTAATCACCTTTGTTGAAAAACAACAATCCTGTGACTAATTTAAAAAAAGTGTTGTTAAAGATGCTTCTTGAGTCAGAACTGCTCTGTGATCCAGAAGAAATCGAAGGATCTAAAATAGCCAAACGATACATTATCAAGAGTCTGAAAGAAAACACAAACTTAACGCATAACTATCAAGATGAAATGATGGATTCTTTTGAACCGAATTCTTTGCTACAGGACTATAAGATTATGAAATCTGTAATGGACACTACGATACCTGCATGTGAACGTTGGTTTGAGATGGTTTAAACTTTCAAGACATACTTAAAACTAGGGTTGTACGACAGGAATATTGGAATACCCGGAAATATTGGGAATATGTACTTCTATGTGTCCGACTAATCAAAAATTGTAAACATTGAAAAAAGTGACCCTAGTAGCGAATACCCCTCCCCCAACGATTTTAACCTTTTTACTTTAGTAAAAAGTACCCAAATTTATGTCCCAGACCCCGGAAAATGTGTGCAAACTCTTTATTAGTCACAACTTCCGTACGCTGGCCTACCCTCAAGCCTAAAGGCTAAGCCTAAACTTGCTGTTTGCAAGGGTAGTTACAGCAATTTTATAAGGTCGGATTCTTGGGGGGGGGGTTATTTGCTACTAGCGACAAAAAATGTTTCTTTTGAATTGGTGGAGCATAGAAGAGTTAGAAAGGACAGACGTAGCGTACAATTCACAAAACCAGCTATAACCCAAACAGTGTCCTACTATTTTAATTTTTTCATTTAATTCAGCTTAATATACAATATACGAATTTGTTTTTTGCGTTTTCTTATTGAGCACGAGATCTGTTGATTCCACTTTCAAGGTCTTGGTCGACTGCCCGAAAATCTCAAAATCGACCTCAATTTTTTCTGATTTTAGGAGCTTAAAAATAATCCCCCATGGGCGATTAATAGAGAATATACGGTATAAAGACTTTTTTGCCCAGCTCCAGTGGCCAAAACGAGGTAGAATACCCTAATATAACGTGGTTTACCTTGGTCCCCTAAGGCAAAAAGTCAATTTTCGGCCAAAATTTTTTTCTGAAAAATGCCTTCCCAATGTTTTTTTTCGCATTTTCTTTGCATTTTAAGCTTTGAAATACATAAATAACGCTGCGCTGGAGGATTTCGGGCCATGACCGTATAAGGGAGTCCAGCCAGTTTTTTCGTGGCATGTTTCAGGTTTTTAACAAACCGAATAAGTTATAGCCAGCCAAATTACGGTCATTTTTTTCTTTCTAAAAACCAGCTTTTTAAGTAAAAGCAATTTTGTTATAGAATTGTTATTAAATAGCTAAAACATTATATTAAAAAAATTTTGGTCAAAGTGTCGCTACCAAAGTCGACTATCTCAAGCATTTTTATAGGTTGAATAAGTTTAGCCATAGATATATATAGAAAAAAACAGGTAGCGTCGTAGCTACAGTATTTTTTTTGTTATAATAAATTATTTATTATAACAAAAATAAAAAAATTATAGAATTGCTCAAAATAAAAGACTTGATCGACGAGCTGAAAACAATGAAGTTTGACGCCTACATCAATGAACCATTTTCGTTCTGTGGCAATGGTTTAGCGCATATTTTGGGCATAAAGTCGTATATAATGGTTTCAAGGTGAGTACTTAAAGCTTCTCTACAGCAATTCCTTCGTCAGTAATTAATGTTAACGAACTGCTTTTTTAATTAAGATATGATGCTAGTGTCATATACCGCTACAACAAAATGCTAACATATTTATGCAGTCAATCAAACTTTGGCATATGACAGTAGCACTTTAGGTGGTGAGGGATAGGTACATGAAATTGGCGTCCAAAACATTGTTGGAGTTTTTTTAAATTACACAGCTCTTCAAAAATTGGGATAACAAAATGTGAGACTCTACCAAACTTCACAGCGAGAGTTGAATGCACCTAAAATCGAAACATTTTCAGCGCACCACTACTCGAATACCCAACTAGCTCTCTTGGAATGCCATTTCCCTCAAGCTCTTTGCCTTCACTTATTTTTGGAGACAACACTGACAGAATGAGCTACTATCAGCGATGCTTAAATATTCTGGGCATTTATTTGTCACATCAAATCCTCAGTCAATTATCAGATGGATTTACTCAACTTTTTAGAAAATATCACGGGTATTTTATTAATATGATTTTAGATAAAAATTTTAATTTCAGGGGAGGTTTTCCAAGCATGGAGTTTTTACTAAAGAAGCCCAGCTAGTATTTGTTAATGTAGATGAGTTTGTGGACTTTCCTCGGCCGTTACTTTCTAATGTAGTCAATATTGGAGGACTGGGAATGGGCAAAACTAAAACGCCTCTACCCAGTGTTTTTGAAGAACAAATGAAAAAAGGGGAAAAAGGTGCTGTTCTGATTTCATTTGGCACCATGTACCCACATCTCTTCTCCCAGAATCTTATAAGAGAAATATGATATTGGCCATGCAGCAAACTCCTGACTATCATTTTATATTTAAAGTGGATAAAAAAGATGTGGTCAGTAATCTAAACGGTGACTGAATTTGCAAAAAAATACTTTTGATTTAGAATACGATGCGTAAAATGTCGGCTGATGCTTCTAACGTCTTTTTATCAGACTGGCTACCTCAAAATGCTTTGCTCAGTAAGTCACTGTAAATTAGGTGTGATTTTTAAAATAAAATTTGTAACTTAAAGAGTTAGTCAAGGTCTAAAGCTAAAGCTCTAAAAATATTTAGACGAAAAATAACCGAAAAAAGCTTAGATGACCCCCGTTTGGCAGTGTTTGTAACCCATGTTGGTGCCAACAGTCTAATGGAAGCTGCTATAAATGGAGTACCAATTATTGCCATCCCCTTCTCTTTTGACCAAAACAGAAATGCCAATCTGGCTGTTCGCAATGGCTGGGCCATTCGGGTCAACAAAGCTGATTTACTCACTAGTCCAGATACTTTTATAAGGGCCATTGAAGAAGTGCTTGCAAATCCTAAGTACAAGCTGAATGCAAATAGGGTCAAAAAGCTAATAGCTAACAAGCCTATGAGTGCAAAAGAGCGCCTCACGAAATACATCAGATTGCTGGAGGTGGGCGATGGAAGTCTGTCAGAGCTGAAAAGTGAAGGCAGGAATTTGAGTTTCTTGGTCTATCATAATCTGGATATTTTCGTGCCTCTGCTTTTGACTATTTTAGGTTGCTTGTACTTGGCTACTAAATTAATCATTTTTATTGTCGCCAAAATAGTTCCACATTAAATAGTCTGTTTTTGGTTTGTAAAAGTTTGAATAAAAATAGTTGACTCTTTACGTGCATACAAATTACTCTTTTCTAGATATAGACATAAATAAGATGTTTCAAAAAATTTTGCTTTTTTGAATAATAGAAATTTTTTTCTCAGTCGTTTTAAAATTTCTGTTTTTAGAGATCAATTTTTCTCGCCGACAATATTTTTTTAGTATAAAATGTGAAAAACAAGATTTTACTTGGTCCCATGTGGTTTGAGTTCTGGCTAATGGATGGTCTCTGGATGGACAAGGCCCGAAACCACAAGGAGGACCAAACGAAAATCGTGTTTTGACTTTCTATACCAAATTGTCTGCAAAAAATGCATGTGTAACAGCAGGAATTCGAAAAACGAACTATAGAAAAAGGAGCAGTTTAAGAATACGCTACCTACTCGATGAAATCCTGCGCCACCCAGAAATTTTCATTGGTCCTCAGACTGATTTTTTCATGTAATTTTTAATTTTGCTATTTTTTATATTTGTACAATAAATTCAAGAATGTAAATTTATTAAAAATGCAAAAAAAATGAAATATAAAAAACTAACAAATTATAAAGTTTCATAAAAACCCAGGGTGGTGCAGGATTCAATCGAGTGGGTGGCGTATTCTTTAATTTAGCAAAAAGAAGCAGAATTTCTTGATACACCCTGTAGATTTTCAAAAAAATTGTCGCTAAATTTAGAAACTTCTAAATAAAAAGATTTAAAAAAGTCTCATCGGGAAGTGGTATTTAGCAGGTTGTCATTTTAAAAGTAACTCTTTAATTCACCACCTTGGATGCATTCACACTCTCTACATATATCCACTTAGTGCAAGCATTCATATATACATTTCGCTGAGACTTAAAAATGTCTGACACCAACAACCAGCTGCTTCTCGCCTAGTCCCAGTACTTCGCCTCTCTATTTCTCTTACTCCAGTTGCCAGTCCGCATAGAAAAGGCTGTCTTTTTTCAATTTGGCACCAAACAATAAAAAAGAGTCATATTTCTTGTATAAAAAATGTTTTTTTCTTAACCTTTATTTTTAATGTAAAGGTTTTTGAAAGATGTCTGTTTTGTAGAAGTTTTTTAATATATTATTTTTAGAAATAGTAGTCTCGATAGGAATCACCTGAAATGTCTGCTGCCTTAGGACTGGGTTTGCCTGATACTTTAAACATCAATAATGGTCCTTCAACTCAACGAAAGAAAATAGATTTAAGTGCCTTGAAATCAGCTAAAGTCCCTATATTCTTTATTGTTGGTAAGTACATGCGAGGAAAATGTAAGTGTCAATTTTTAGCTATATAGTATGTTTTGCAGGTGGTCCTGGAAGTGGCAAAGGAACACAATGTGAAAAAATAGTAGCCAAGTATGGCTTCGAACACCTGAGTTCAGGCGATTTACTAAGAGCTGAAGTTGAGTCGGGAACACCCAGAGGCGCTCAATTAACTGCTATAATGGATGCTGGCCAACTTGTCCCACTAGTAATATTTTTAAAACCATTTTACTCAAGATAAAAATAATTAATTCAGACAACAGTGTTAGATTTGATCAAAGAATCGATGGTTAGAGCAGTTGTCACAAAATCTGGAGATAAACACGGTTGCCGAGGTTTTCTTATTGATGGATATCCAAGAGAAGTTGAACAAGGGACTGAGTTTGAATACGAGGTAAATTATTAAATTTTTAGAATACCGTATTTCCTTTAATAAAGCCCCTTGTTTTTTGACTAACATTTTTAATTTGCAATTTTAAGATTTCCGCACACCCAAAAATAAAGAATCGGGCGCTCTATTAGAGGAAATACAGTATTTGTAATATTTGTAAGCGCAAAATCAGTTAGCGCTTTTATAATGATCTAATATGGTGGTCCAAACTGTTAAAAGAGCCGCTCTATTCAGCGACGTTTGGGACTTCGGAAGGTTCTAGGACGTAAAAGCCCTTTCTGGGACATACTTTGCTTATCTAAAAGCAAAAGTAAAAAATTTCTCATGTCGTCACTTTTAGTCTTTCATAGATACATCAATTGTCTCTTAATAATATAGAAATAATAAAGGTTGTTGAACGTCACCTAAATTAGATCCTGGAATTCCTCGAAGTTTGTTTACTTCTTTTAGCGGTGAACTTTATCCTTAACTAATCCCCACAAACAGAAATAATAACATGTGATGTCAGGACGGGTACGTGACGTTTCGTCCAAAACCGTTTTGTCCCAAAGCCGTTTCGTCCCAATCCGTTTCGTCCAAGCCGTTTCGTCCCAAGGCCGTTTCGTCCCAATTTATTTCATCTCTGATCGCACAATAATTTACGCACACGAAAATCCGTTTCTTTTAACCTTCCCCGTAAGGGATTGTCGCGTCCGCGAGGCCACAATCGTTCCAGAACCTGAAATAGAAATAAAACTTGTTGGTTTTAAATTTTGTTGCTTTTTATTTCTTGTTCTCTTGTTTTGCTCAGGGGCACCCTACTAAAAATCTAGGCAAAATCCGGACCAGAGCTGACTTTCGGCATTGGATTACTTCCCAAAATTTAGGCTAGAAAGTTGGGCTGATTTCTCAATATTCACAACCCAAGTACTTTGGATAGTTGTACATGCTAATGCATTTGCTTCCTGGCCCAGCTAGCACTTTCCTTGTTTTTGAACCTTAAGCCACATAATTTAAATCGGGCAACCTGCACCCACACCCAGACCCACACTTGTGTTCACAATTTAATTTGAATTAGTCAAGAGTGACGAGTGGGGGTGTGGGAGTGGGATTTGAGTGTTCACATATAGAGTGTGGGTGTGGGTGCGGGTGTGGGAGCGGGTCTGAGCGCCATTCTGAACGTGCCTTAATTTGTTTTTAATTTGCAATAAAAACATTTATCTATTCAAACCACCCATCTGATCATTACCACATTCAAAACCTTTTTTATTGAACGACATAACACTTGAACAAACAAAAAACTTAATCTTCCATTTCAAAATTGTTAGCAATCCCTTTAAGAATTCTTCTGTGCTCCGTCTCTCGTAGTCCTGCACAATATAGAGAATCCGACGATCGGCTTCTACATATTTCATTCGCTTTCCCTTTGGACGTTTCCCCGCTTGTCATTGGATGTACTTCTGATCACGACCTTGCTGAACCACATAAATTTCCACAGCCCGGATGGCAGACGTCCAGCTCCACTTGAAGTCTGTGATTGGCGGCTTCAGCAAAATACTTGGCTATTTTTCGGGAAACGTGCCTTTTTAGAAGCGCGTAAATTATTGTGCGTTTAGGGATAAAATAAATTGGGACGAAAGGGCTTGGGACGAAACGGCTTGGGAGGAAACGGCTTGGGACGAAACGGTTTTGGGACGAAATGTCCGTGTCCCTGTCAGGACCGCTGTATGGGAACACAAAAGAAGATGGCTTACCCGAAGTGCATTGCTCAATCAATCTCGTATTATTAAACTTTGAGAAAGTCGACAATGACATAAGCCTTGCGATGTTTATTTTACAACATAAGCTGGAAATGTATGGGAATATAGAAGAAATAACACAGCTACAATGCTTTTTAATAATGCTTCCATAAACCGAAATTAACAGAAAAAAGTAATAATCGAAAATGACTGATTTTTTTTAATTTTTAAAATAAAGCTTTTTTACCTTTAATAATAAATTTTTTATCAGAAAGATTTCTTGCTTGTGCTTAAACAAAGTGCGATTGGATAATATATCTAACAAAATAAGGATCGGCACTAGATCGGCACTTAGAAATAAATATTTTATGAGCAAATGAAATCCCTAAAAAAATTGCTGCACAGTGTACTTTCTGACAAAGGACATACCTATTTTCTCTATAAGGCCCCTCTCTTTAAGAACTTCTTTTCGTATCAACCCCATAGCTCAGCCTGGAGAAAATGTTTTGCAAATCTGTTTTTTGCGTTTTCTTAATCGCCACGATCTTAGTTGATTCCACTTTTTAGATTTTGGTTAGGCACCCAAAAAACTCAACATCGAAATATTTTTTCTAATTTTTTAAGGGTTGAACAATAATTCCCCGGGGGATTAAATAAAAAAAATACCGGAAACCCTAAGTACCTTTAAATAGCATCGAAAATGCTCATTTGACTTAGAAATGATTTTTTCCAGACGGCTTTATTATTTAAAGGAGACGGGGACTTTACGGCTACGTTTTGACACGGATTTCACTTCACATACATTTTTTCACTCTTTCTGTTTTTTTATGTTAGATCTTTTTACACCGTTTTGTAGCTGAGATTTTTCTCTATTGATTGGTCTATTGGTCAAGAATGTGGCGTCCCACTCTCGGGACGGTCGTAACGTCCCCCAGGATCTCACTCTCGCCCTCCAAAATCAAGATTTCTATTTAAAAAATCAGATTTTAAACAAAAAATGCTTCAAAATCAAACAAAAAAATATTTTGCTGCATACATTCCTGATATTTGAAAATCAAACTCAGGGTTTCTCTTTAAATCAGGATTTTTATTCACATTTTAATCTAAAAATCAAGAAATTTATGATAAATCAAGACATCTGGTCACCCTACTCTTGAATGGTATATAGGGTATCCCGATATCGCTCAGAATCTGACAGTACATTCCTTGTAAAGATATTGTTTGCTTATGCTGAAGCAGAAGCTGAGGACATTCTATATAACGACTAGCTTAGGAACATCATATAAGTTTAGGTCTCCCAACTCAAAAGTTTTAAATAAAGAACATTTTTATAAAATAAAGGTAATTTGGTCAAAAAGTGCCCTTTATCCAGTGCTTATTGGGATTTCAGTACCAAAACAGGGCTCCGAATGAAAATTTCAAAAAAGGACATTTGGGTAAAAAAGACATTTTGACTATTTTTGAATTAAAAGGGTCATTTTATCCAGTGCTTGTTGCCATTTAAAAAGAAAAAAAAATTTTGGGTAAATTTTCAAAAATAAAAAAGATTTGCGGTGCCAAAAAAGGACAAATCTTTTTAAAAAGGACGATTCGGAGCCCTGACCAAAAATAAAGATTTTGACGTGAAATTTCAAAAACTTTGAAAATTTCGGGTCTCAAATAAAGGACAAATATTTAAATAAATGACGTTAGGAAGCCCTGTATGAGTCCCTTAAGAGTCGTTATATAGAGCTTTGACCGAAGTGTTTCTGCCATGAGTACTAGATACTAGATCAGTGATTAAAACGTGACATTTTTTAATCTTACATCAAAGCTAAGTTGAAAATATGTTAGGCTCTTTAATTATTATTGAAATTTGTTTTAGATTCAACCAAGCACCCTGGTGATTTACTTTGAAGTTACAGATGAAAAACACTGGTGCAACGTCTACTGAAAAGAGCGGAGACCAGGTAAAAGTGATCAATCACATCTTTTCTCAATAAGTAGTCCAAATTTAGTGGACGAGCAGATGATAATATTGAAACAATAACCAAGCGTCTAGAAACTTTTAAATTGGCCACTGCTCCAGTGGTCAAATATTACGACGACTTGGGAAAACTTGCTCGAGTAATTAAAACAAATATCACATTTAATTTAATTTGGTGTAACACTATGATTTTTAGATTAAAGCTGATGGAACTGTAGAAGAAATATTTGCGGAAGTATGTAAACACATTGATAAAGTAGTTGCGTAATTTTTGACTTTAGAACCCTTGAAAATAAAACAATTAGAACTATTGATTTTGACATTTAAATTTTACAAATTTGAAGAGTAATTATGACAAAAAAAAATTTTAATATTTCCATAATTTATTGTCTAAAGGGGCATGCCCGTGCGTTCAAAATTTGCGCCCGTGAATTAAATTTTTTTTCCTAATCACTGAATTTCTGTACGGATTTTTAAACTTGATTTCTAACAAAACAAGGCCTACAATTTAATTTTAGGTTCACCCAGGGTTCTCAAACGTCCTTATTAATAACAAGGGTAGACAGGCGCTTTACAGGCGCCCAAGAAATTTGATAATACATTCTTTGCGTTGATTTGGGAGATTTAGCTTAGGCTTAGGGTAATTAGAAGTGGTTTAATGTAGTTTGGGGCAGTGGGGCCTTTTAGGGCGGTTTGGAGTGATTTGGGATACTTTAAGTAGTTTGGACTAGGTTTTGATATTTTAAAGGTGGAAACAGAAAAATGCCGTCTTTTGACTGAAAAGTGCCGCCTTTTAGCTGAAAAGTGTTTTTTTTCGAGGTTTGGAGAGAAAAGTTGAATAGTGTTAGGTATCTAAACATTTTTTCTAAGTTTCAACACCATCAGGTAGCCTTGCGACTTGAGTTTCGAACGGCATATCATTTGCTGCAACATCTTTAAAAAAATGTAGCACAAAAACATTAAAGTATGAAGCAAGTCGGAAAAATAACTTAGTTCATACTTTCACCTTTTTGGGGTATATTTTTTACAAAGATGTTGCAATAAATGATACGCTGTTAGAAATAAGAATCCTAGGGCAACTTGATAGTGTTATTACTTTGAAATAAATTTTTTATATACTTACCTCTTCAACTAAAAGGAAAAAGACGGCACTTTTCAGTCAAAAGACGGCATTTTTAAGTTTCGACCTATTTACAAGTGGTAAAAGGATCATGAAACTTGATAAGCACAGCAATTCGCGGAATTCGAATTCGCGCGGGACCACCCTAATTTTGTCCATAATGTTTTTGAATTAATTTTTTTTGCGTGCATTGAAAATTCAAATTTCATTTATGAGTAAACTTTTAACACGTATTCATGTGAGTAGTTATGGTTCAATGAAAGTAGGATAAGTCCTCCGATCTGGGCAACGTTGGGCTCGACTAGTAAGCAGTTCTATATTTTGAAAAATTTTACATGCAAATAAAAAACAATTCGAAAACATTATGGACAAAATTAGGGTGGTCCCGCGCGAATTCAAAATTTCCAAATTGCTGTGCTTATCAAGTTTCATGGTCCTTTAAAGGGGCATGCCCACGCAATAAGTCTCATTTCAAATGTTTGAATTCCCGGGCACCAGTTTTTCAGATGAAGACAAAACAAGTTTGAATTTGCTTTTCATTTCAAACATTCTTATAGTGTTTCTTTACTCGTCTCACAATTTCCGGTCTTAATATTTTGTAACACTTTTTTCATGGCCATAGCCGACTGTAATATGGTAAGACAGCTGAAAGACAGCTCAAACTCAAGACTTTTGGTGGCTACATCATGACGGTTGACTTGTATGTAAAAGTTTACGTTGTCTTTGACTTGATATATTTAACTTGATTTTTTTCTCACATTCTTTTTTTTAAATTATTCCAATGCTTTTTCTAGCGAGTTCCTAAAAAAACCAAATGGTGTGTCTAGTGTGCAAGAGGAAAGTTGGCCAAGACAAAGGGGTGCGTATTTCGCTCAGAGATTTTTGCTTGTTGCCCTACAGAGTTCAAGGATCGCCTCTACCTAACGGTCGAGTGTATATCTGCTTTTCTCATTTCTCCATCAATGAACTTCTGAGCGACCGTTTACGAATTGTTGGGGTCAAGCCATTGGCTGCAATCATCCCGCCGGAAATAATTGAAATAGCCGAAGATGAACCTGCTGCAGAGAATCCAATTGTGGAAGAGCCTGAGGAGGAGGAAGAATATAGCTCTTTGAATAGCACAATCAGTCCAATCCAGCAAAAAGAGCGTATAAAGCAAGAGCGAAAGTTCGAGAGGACCAAAGAACGCAAGAAAACGTAATTTGAAAATTTTTATGTACTTAACCTTTGACTTTCTATGAAGGAAGAAACTGAAGAGATGGATGTAGATGAAGAAGACGCAGGCCCTCAGTTTTTCATTATTCAAAAGGATCAACTTATGCAATTGCTTCAGCGATGTTTCAAGTGTGGAAGCAAAATCAGCGCAAAAGTTAGACTTTATACCAGTGTTACCAACCTCAGTGCCAAATTCTTTTGTCCTACTTGCAAAATTGTGAAAAAGTGGAGTGGACAGCAGATGGTTGAAAACACAGAGCAAAGCCTGGGAACTCTTCGACTCATCGCTGCAGCCAACGTAGCACCTGTTGCTTACCCTGTAAAATATTAGTGTTGATGGGCACACTTATTTTGGGATTCAGGAGCTATCAACATTGCTCGATGTTGCTGGAATCGCAGGCCTTAGCTCAACCACTTTCCAAGGCACTCCTCTTCTTTAGTCTGGCCTGTGATTGAAACTGAGTATAGGACACAAGACGCAGAAATGTTCCACGATGCAGCTGGCCAAGAAAAGGTATCTTGGCATGGATAGAACCGTTATTTTTCATCAATCCTAGCTGAACATTGCCGTGGATGGACAATACGATTCCCCTGGGCACTGTGCTGAACTTTGCTCTGTGGCGTGCATCAACAATGACACAGAGATGGTTTTGACGGTTTCTGCTGTGCATAAAATTGAAACTGGTGAATTAATATAACACCTGCGATAGGTATAGAGCTTGATAGGGCCGATTTATTAGGTAGCGTGTCTAATCGAATGGAGTTGGAGGGCGTCAAACGGTGTATTGATGTGATAGAGAACAATGGGCTTTGCATTTATTCGCTCACAAGTGATCGCCATACTTAGCTTCGTTCTTTCTTGCATAAAGAGAAGCCCGAAATTAAACACTACTTTGATGGGTGGCACTCTCTCAAAGCAATTCGTCGACTGTTGTTCAATGTAATCAATCTAAATGACGGTATGGCGATGAAATGATTGGTATGTTTAGGAGAGCAAAAAAAGTGCAATGAAGAGCTTAGAAGCGCATTGCCTCGAATCATGAATCATCTTTACTATTGCGCTTCACTACCAAAGGAAGATCCACAAGTCATCAAAGAGACGGCTCTTTCCTCCCTGCTGCACCTGTGTGGAATCCATGAATGGCAAAAAGTAAAATTTTCGAGAAAATATAGCGTTTATTTACGCCAACTTCTTAGGGAAAGTAGCAAATATTATTTGTGAATCAACATCTCACCTTTCACCCAATCAGACGTTAACAAACGCACAGTGAACGCTGCGAACATATTAGGAGATTTTCAGGTAGATTTTATAATCAACTAGTGTGAAAAAGCGTCAAATTTAGAACGAGAAATTTGAAAAAGTATTATGTTGCCGTCATCCACCTGAACTATCAAGCCAAAACGATGTGTTGCTAAATGTAATACTGAATGTTCCAACTTCTTCTCAGTTTTGTCAGACATTGTGAAACTAAACGGTGATAGCAGCACTTCCTACGTGGAATCCTTCAACTCCATTGCAATCATCTATCGACCGAAGCGGAAATTCTAGTAAAAAAATTCTCCCGATTTTGTAAGGAGTATAAATTTAGCGCGAAAAGGGGTTTCACGCGAGAACTCAATTAGCTGCACTTCACTTCAATGAAAACAGGAAAGCTGATATCAGAGGAGAGCGATTTGTCCAGAGCACAAGAAGAAGTTTTTCAAAGGCTGCAAATAAGGACATCGAGAAAAAAGTTAGGAACCAAGCAAGCACCCAGTGGAAAAAGAGCATAGTTGATAAGGTTGTTGATAAAAAAGCCATCATACGACACTGCCTTGTCACCTGGACCCAGAAACGCTAAACGACGGCTTCAATTTGGATAATTGGTTTGACCTAGAAGAAACGAATCATTAGACAACAATTATGAAGAAAATTTACATGAAGAACTTACTGTTTGCGATTGTTGTACAAGATGATAAATTTATTGCATGCAAGCCAAAAAAAATTAAGACCGAAAATTGTGAGACGAGTAAAGAAACACTATAAGAATGTTTGAAATTAAAAGCAAATTCAAACTTGTTTTGTCTTCATCTGAAAAACTGGTGCCCGGGAATTCAAACATTTGAAATGAGACTTATTGGCGTGGGCATGCCCTTTAAGAAGATTTTGGAGTGATCTAGTTAGATTCGAAGTGATTTGGGGTGTTTTTAGTGGTTTGGGATGGCCATGAATGGATTTGGGGTATGGTACCATATATTTTTTGGCGGATAATCAATTTCTAAAAACAGATGTTTATTCGGTTCATCTTTCAAAATTCAAAACTGACCAATCAATTTTCGATTCTTCTCGAGACAACGAAAGTTTAAACTTCTGATACTTCATGTTCCAATCGCATTTGGCTAATTTCAATGCTTAAATCTTTAAATTCTCACAAGTTGGTTCGAGACGCAGTGCTCTATAATATTACAATAAAAACAGCACACTCAGCGCTACAAATTACAAAGACAATTAGCGTGACAGAAATTTTTGCCTGCGGGGCAGTATTCAACAAATTTTCTTTTCATTCTGTTTCATTTTCTTCGCTTTTTGTCGTTATCATCTCTGGTTTTTTGTTCCCGATCTGGCTAACACGAAACATAAGAGTTAGTTCAAGTTTTGAGACTATATTTGGTATAGTAACTCGATTCTCCATCTCTAGTATCCTGTTGGCCTCGATTTCTCAATCCAATTAGCAAACGCATTTGTGAAGCGGGTCTTATTGATGGTCTTAGCGGGTCTCATTGTGCAAAACGCAGTCGATCTGTCTTTGAATGCAAATGGTAAAGGCTCTTCTCCAAGTAAGGGTCAGTTTTGAAGTCGACCGCACCACCGTCTACAAGCTCCTATTAATAAATGGAGAACTCTGGAAGGAAACATGACAAAAAATGACGAGATAAAAAGTTACTGAATAATATAACGTTTTTTCGGCAAATGTCCTTTGGGCGTCTCCCTTTAGATCAACAAAATTTACAAAATTGAAAAAAACGCGGAATATGTCATTTAAAAAATACTGGGTTGCTCAGTGAATTTTCAGATTTAATTTTTTCAATTTTTTTGCAAAAAATCAAGCAACAGTTCCAGACAATGGCTGTGACTTTTGTGACTCCTGTTTTGTAACACGATGTTTTTTAAGCTTAAAAATACCAGGATTCAACTGACTGTAGTTTATCTTGTGTCCTCCTTTTCCAATGTCACAAGGACTAGCTTTTTGTAGTGCTTTCCAATGTGTGTTTTTTAATGTGTGTTTTTTTTCCAATGTGTGTTTTCTTTCCAATGTGCGTACCGCTAAATGGCTTAAATTTGAGGCATGTTTTTGAAAAGGCAATAATCGACATTTTAGGCGTGTTCGTTTGGCTTTTGCAGAGTAGGGCAGCGTAAGTTTGGAGATAGTGTGACACGTTACCTATTTACATAAAGTTAGGAAAACTCCGCTTGCTTACCACGAGCCAAAAAAACAAGAGGAACAAGAGATCCCCTAGAGCTTTCAAATGTATGATAAAAACAAAAACATCGCAAAACAAAGAAGCTAATTACTAAATAGTTCCAAAGTCAATAAAGTTAGACTTGAAAAAATTAGTGTCTAGCTCGCCTTTTACGTACACGGAATACAAAAAATATTTACAAAACATTTGAAAAGGGTAATAAGCTCTGAATAATCAGCTTTGGTCTGCTTATTATTTTGAGTAATGGAAAATGATATTTAAAGGGGGGGGACTTTATATACGCATCGCCTTTTGTCGAAAGTTCAAGTCCCTCTGGGGGTGTTTCAATTTACTTTTTAGTAAGTTTTCTGACTTTTAGGTCAAAAAATCATCGAGCATTCATTGCAACCATTTCCAGCACTGATTTGTTGTCATCAACTGCCTCAATTTTGCGAGTTTTGGCAAATGACCACCAAAATTAAAGGAAACTAACCTAAAATGATGCGCACTTAGCTTTATATAGCCTCAACCTCCACCAATTTGATTTATTTGTCCACGCGTTTAGTGACTTTCTAGAGTCAGAATTTCATGGGGAACAAGATAGAAATTTTTTCACACCAAAATCACTTCAGAAAAACAAGGTAGCTAGCGAAGGTTTGACCAAGGAACAATAGAGTACTATTGAGGGGAAGGATTTCGGTATTATTTAGGAACTGACTTTTATTGCGATTTCAATTTACATTATTTTATACAACCGTATGCTGAAAATGACGGCAAGAGTCCGTTTCGTCGCCACAATTTTCGTCGCCCACAATTTTCGTCGCCCACAATTTTTGTCGCCACAGTTTTCGTCGCCCACAATTTTTGTCGCCGGCATATTCTCGTCGCCGGTATATTTTTGTCGGCGCAGTTTCTATTTATTTTACGTTTTAAGCGTCGTTACGACCTGTTACGACGCTAAAATCGCTAAAACGCTAAATCAGTAGAAAACTCTGTAAAAATTGTGGGCGACGAAAATTGTGGCGACGAAAAATTTGGGCGACGAAAACTGTGGCGACGAAAATTGTGGCGACGAAAATGGTGG
The DNA here is from genome assembly GCA_004194705.1 of Ditylenchus dipsaci. Taxonomy (NCBI): domain Eukaryota; kingdom Metazoa; phylum Nematoda; class Chromadorea; order Rhabditida; family Anguinidae; genus Ditylenchus; species Ditylenchus dipsaci. Next base: position 188,823 of record SADC01001168.1, on the reverse strand, counting down.
TCACATATTAATAAAATTTTATGTGAAAAGAAAGCGCAGATTGCGAGCTTTCAAATGACATATCATGGAGGTATTTATGACAATCGAATGAAAAAATTTCGGCTTAGAGAAACCATTGTTTTTTTTTTCAAAAACGTTGTTCATACAAAAATATGTACAAAAAAGTGTGGAAACCCCGTTTTTTTTGTTAATGGTTGATACTATTCGGCAGAGCAAAAAAACTGCACCAGATAGTGCCTTAAAGTAATCTGCAACCAGGCTTTTTGAGTGTCTAGCAAACGCTCAAAAGTATATACCAAAAGGCATCTTGATCTGAAACTTTGATTTCGCTAATGAAACCTCAATTTCTGACACCGGATTAGTGTTTAGCATGGCCAATTTACTTTAGAAACTGCTCTTTGATTTGCCCACTCCCTATCAAATTTTAAATTCCGCTCGAGACAGAAATTATTTAAATTCAAATGTTTTCAAATTTCGAATAATTTTTGTCCCGAGCAAAGTCCCGATTAATATGTGAAAAAAGTGGCATTTTTACCTCTTTGAAGTGGCATAGGAAGTATTGTGACATTGATCGTTCACAAAGGCCGTTGACCACCATACAGTTACTTTTTTCAAAAAAAATTTTCACCATCGTGTTCAGCGTGAAATTCTGCATCAGGATCAGCAAAAGTCTCGCTCGGGAGTCCGAGTGTTAAAACGCGTATTTTTCGACGCTCTTTTTTTTAAACAAAAGCTAACATCCTGGGAAGCATGATAAACTTATCCGCGAAAATAATCTCCCAAATCTACGACCCATTTTTTGGCTTCCGTGCCATGTTAGCGTTACCTGCATAAGCGTTACCTACACACGGGACCTCCTTCCGAATGAGGACCCCAATTTTTGGGGCCATTTTTTGCCTTGGTCACCCTGTTGTTTTGAAGGTGATCATGGTCAAGGTGATCATGTTAACCATAATCACCATAATCACAGTATCAATATAACTATAATAGACAGGGGATCAAGGCATTTTTCAAGAAAAAACAACAGGGTGACCAAGGCAAAAAATGGCCCCAAAAATTGGGGGTCCTCATTCGGAAGGAGTTCCGCCATGTTAGCGTTACCTGCATATGCCAAATACTATATGAGATACCGGAGTGCCTAACCATTTTTTAAAAGCCATTTCTTAATTTTGCAGCAAATTTATGTTTTTCTCGGTTCTAGTGGACTATCCGGTGGCAATTTTGCCTTGGTCCTCCTGTTGATTTTTTGCATATTTTGCCTTGGTTCCTCCTGTTGTTTTTTAGTGTGTTATTTTAGTGTGATTATGGTAATCAAGGTGATAATGCTAACTATAATTATCTTAAACACCATGATAACATTAAATACAACAGGAGGGACCAAGGCAAAATATGCAAAAAACAAGGCTAAAGTACACTATTTGGCCAGAGCCAAAAGTGCGTTTTTTCAAGATCTAAGTATGTTTTAGGCCGTGAAACGATGAAAACGTCAAAAAAAAAGTTTGGGAAGGCCATTTTTCGAAAAAAAATTTTCGACTGCCTTGGTCCCCCTGTGGTTTTTGGTCATTTTTCGCCTTGGTCCCCCTTATGTTTTTTGGTCATTTTTTGACTTGGTTACCTCTGTTGGACCTAAAAAGACGGAATTTGAACATAGTTTTGTTGACTGGGGCCTACCGCATAAAGAAACTCTGGTATGCATGCTTTTTTATGCATCCAGAGTCCCTTTTGAGTGATTTGTGTCTAAGGTATTTAGGTGTGCGCATCTCAACCCCAAGCAACCAAGCCCCCTGCGCCCCCGAAGGGGCGCAGGGGGCTGGAGAGTTAGAGATGCGCGCACTCACTTACCTTAGACATGATTCCGAGCGAGACTCATGATCAAAAATGTATATAGAGGCTCTTTTTGCCCAGCCTCAGTGACCAAAACGATGTAAAATACCAAAATGACCAAAAACCATAGGGGGGACCAAGGCGAAAAATGACCAAAAACCACAGGGGGACCAAGGCAGTCGAAAATTTTTTTTTTCGAAAAATAGCCTTTCTACATTTTTTTGCCGTTTTCATCGTTTTCACGGCCTAAAACATACTTAGACCTTGAAAAAACGCACTTTTGGCTCTGGCCAAATAGTGTACTCCTGCCAAAAACAACAGGCGAGACCAAGGCGAAAACGGCATCGGATAGTCCACTAGAGCCTTTGTTATTTTTTTGATTTTACAACCTTTTTTGAATCATACAATTGAAAAATTAAGCTGAAAACTCATGCAATACATTTTTTATAAAAATATAAGTTACGCAATTATTATTTTTTTGATTTTCGGTTACAAAGCAACAGCTGCATTAGTTTTGGAAAATAGGGGCGATCATTTTGCATTATTTATAATCTAACATGTCCCTATATAATCTAAACATGTGTTTACTGCTTTTTTAATCAATTTCTTGACAATTTTTTAACCAATTTTAGTAAAATAATAGATACTGTCCTGGATTAAACCTTTAAATTTGTATATATGAATGTTCTTATTTTTCATCCACAAGAATTCGAATTCCATTACAACTGTTCCGGCTACTCAGTAGAAAGTATTCCGCTAGAAATAAGAAGGCATAAATTTGACGCAATTTGCTTAATTTTAATTTTCTTGAACTTAGAAGTAATGATTTTGGTATACATTAAAATTTTGCATATAAATAAATATTTTAGATTATTTATATTTTGTGTCTTTATGCCATCTCAAGACCACAAAATATCAAGGCATCCAGTTATAAACTCATGTTTTGCTTAGGTTTGTTACAATTTTTTTTAAATATATATTTTATGCAGGGGTTGCTGAAATGGCCGGCATATCCATTACAGGATTAGTATCTGGAATCTTTAACTTTCTGGGTGTTACCTATTGTTCTAACCCGACAATTAATTATTTTTTTGGGAGTGCAGCAACTGGTAGGTTAAAAATAGTGTTAGAGTTTAAAAAAAACGCACCGGTAATTGATAATAACTGAATTTGGCCGGAAACTGAATTTTAATAAATTTGCCAATATATTTTTTGATCAAGAAAAGTCACTAATCAATCATCTAAACGATATATTAGTATGTGAAGTTAACTATTTCAAAGGCTTTAACTAACAAATCAATATTTTTTCCTTGATTTAAAAAAAATTAAAAAAATGATTCAAAGAACCATATTAAAGGAGACAGCAACCCAAGTGCACCGGGCAAAGCTTTTCCTTGCTGCAAAAAGACTTTTTTTCTTGCAAAAATACTTTTTTTGCTGCAAATACTGTTTGCTTCACATGCCTTCTTCGCAGCATTTTTCACTAGAGATATGAATTACTATACATATTTTGCGGTCTATTTATCCACAAAATTTTTTTTTTCTTAGGAACGAATAAACATGCTATTCAACCAAAATCGTGTGCTGAAAACTGTTTGTTGAGACTAAAATCCTGTTTTGACTAGCTAGAATCTCAATAGCCTGGGTTATTTATGGAAAAAAAACACTACCCACTTCAAGGTGGTTGGCACTTATGCACTTCAGGGGGTTGTGGTTGGTGGAATTTTACATTGATTTGAGAAAGGTGTTAAAACATCTCCTAAGTAACTGTTTTACGCTCAGAATGATATTGAAGCTACTTTCTGACACTTTCCTAAATAAAAGATCGATTTTTTGAGAAAAATTTCAACCAAAATTTAACTTTTATTTAATTTTTGCCGCCTGAAGTGCATAACTACCAGGTAGTCGACCTTAAAATTAAGGGAATCATTCAGATTGAGCATATAAATAATTATATATCATGCCTAGAACAGTGCCCTGAATACGTTAGTGTATATGAAAAGTCGGTTTTCCGTCGCGAAATTTTCAGGCAGTACTCAAGTTGTCCAGCCTTACCCCAGCTGGAGAATAAGGGACTACCTAGGTCTCGAAAGTGTGATTATTTGACCTGTGGACGAATTGACGGGTGCACGAATTAACCGTGGACGCATTGACGGTGCACGAATAGACCACAAAATATGTATAATAATTGATATTTCTGGTGAAAAATGCTGCGAAGAGGCATGTGAAGCAAAGAGTATTTGCAGCAAAAAAGTCTTTTTGGAGCAGACAAAATTGACAGCAAAAAAATCCTTTGGGAGCAAAAAAGTATTTTTGCAGCAAGGAAAAGCTTTGCCCGAGTGAAAATTTCGAGTTTTAGTAAGCTAACAGACCTTATATCTCCGCTAATATAGCAAAATTTAAAAAAAAGTGACCCTGGTAGCGAATACTCCTCCCCACAATGGTTTTCACCTTTTTACTTTAGTAAAAAGTACCCAAATTTATGTCACAGACCCAGAAAAAAGCGCGTAACACAGTTATTAGTCACAACTTCCGTACGCTGGCCTACCCTCAAGCCTAAAAACTAAGCCTAAACTTGTTATTTGCAAGGGTAGTTACAGCATTTTTTAAAGGTCGGATTCTTGGGGGGGGGGGGTGTATTCGCTACTAGCGCCGAATTTTTAAAAGCTATGGCTTTTTGTTGGGTTTCGTCTTATAAATAGTATTTTCTACAGTATTTCTACTGCATTCTACATAATTTAGGCATATGGTATTTTGAAGCCCAAATAAGTGTAGTACTAGCCTTTAATAGATGCTTGAGCATGACATCTACATATTCGTCCAGAGCTTTGTTTCATGGCAAAAAGTTTTACCTTTGGATTTTGATTCCACTAACAATTGCTTTTCTGATGTTGTGGTTTACTCCACCTGTAGTTTATAGTTCTGTTGGAGGTGGATTCTTTTTTAATCCACATGTTGGTTACTCACAGCAGCCAGATTCTTACGTATAAATACGTCTTTTTTTGTTTATTAATCTGAATTAATTACAGTTTACAAATACAATGCACTTCTATTTTAATCAGTCCATAGCCTTTTCGCTAACTATCATTTATGTGCTTTTTGGATTATTCTTTTACAGACAGAAAAATTGTCAACTGTGCATCCTGAACATAAAAAATTAAAGATTTCAGGGTAAATTAATTTGTTTTTCTTTTGAAAAAAATTTGTCGTAGCAGGGTCTGGTGAATTTCAAGCTTTGATTTTCTTTCATATAAACCGTCTCGAAACAAAATTTTTGAACATCGAGGCTGAACCTTTTTGCACCGGGTATTTTGGTGTCGAATTTAGCCCCGAAACCTGGCAAAATATGCCATTTATCCCTTAATTGGGCTTTTTAAAGGAGGGCGAAAGCCATTTAGGTTTGAAAAAGTGGTTTCGGTGGCGCAGTGTGTAAGCGTTTGTGTTTAATGGTCATAAAAGAATGCGCAAGTTCGATTACTTTTTTTGGCTTGTTTGACCAGTTCTAGGGGTAATTTGGGTCGCTGATACCGAATCTGGCACCAAAAAAGTCTAATTACAACTAACACTGGCCAAACAAGCCGAAAAATAGCGTGCCACCATGTGGGATCGAACCTGCACACCATTTTGGGCCAAAAAACAGAAACGCTTACGCGCTGCGCGACGGAAGCCACTTTTTCGAACCTAAATGGCTTTCCTCGCTCTTTTAAAGGGACATACCCACGCTAATAAGAGGTGTTGCCCGGGAATTCAAAAAATTTTCCTAATCATTGAACTTCTGCACAGATTTTTTTAACTCGGTTTCTAACAAAACCATACCTAAAATTAAATTCTAGGTCTTGTTCTGTTAGAAACTAAGTTGAAAAATCCGTACAGAAGTTCAATGATTAGGAAAAAGAATTGAATTCCCGGGCACCACATCTTAATAGCGTGGGTACGCCCTTTGAGGCACTTTGTGGGCCTTGTAGGGGTTCTTTCGGTTCTTATCGGTTATCCGCACCCCACTTACTTTTTCCACAAAATAGTCAAGTTACATCATAGAAAATAGAAAATAGGTGGGGTGCGGATAACCGATAAGAACCCAAAATTTCACAACAAAAGTGCCCGCGAAAAGGGGCATAGCCAAAACGCCCCATGCAAAATATGCCATTTACCCCCATTGGCCTCAATGGTAAACATTTTTGTTTTGAGGCGTGTTATATTAATTGATCCTAAATTTTTTTCATACAATACAAAATATTAATAATTATTATGCAGAAATTCGGCATTGTGGCTGGAAAGTTCAAAAGAGTAAAGGTAACACCAAAAAACTGCAAAAAATTGTTGAACGAAAGGTAAAAAAATCGAAAAAGATTATTCTCCCATTTTTGATATCGGTAAGAATCTAGATTCTTACCGAGAATATTCTCGAGAATATTCTTTTTCACAACCCTAATTTTTTGTGATTTTTAGGCTTAGGCGAGGGCTGTCCAGCATATGTTGAGATAGACTCCTACTTATCTTAGACTTGTCTTTTAGTCCGTCCTAACATACGCTGGCCTACCTTGCCTAAGCCTGAAGCCTAAAAACCAACAGGGGACCATGGCAAAAAACTGTCATATTGTCGTATAGGGCCATAAACGGTTAAAATGGGTGGAAGGGTTGGTGTTCGCTACTAGCTATTGAACTATTCAAAAAAGCTTTAACTATTGGTCATTTGAATATTTTAAATTAATCAATTCTTTGCTTTCAAGGAAAGTTTTTGTGAGAAAAGCATAAATTTTAGGGTGCTTTACACATTTTTAAATTCTCGGACTTGAATTTACAAAATTCAACTTTTCAGCTATTTCTACAAATTCAATTATATGTTTTCTTGCCATGGTTTCAGCTGTAGGATATGCGTATGAAAGTTACTTTGAAGAAATCCCTATTCTTGTCAAAATCACAGCATATGCTTATGTTATTTATCAAGGTTTTTGTTTGATAACTGCTTTAAAATATTCTGCAATAAGTTCATTTCAGGAAGTCCAGCAATGGTCTATCTGCTGCTTAACAAGACCATCCAAAAAGAAATAAAACTACTGCTATGTTTGGACACTAGAAGCCAGAAAAATTGCAGCACCACAGACATTAATGCATCCAAACATTCACAAAATTTCGTGAAGTAATTGCTAGCAGCAAACTCTTTATTAGTCACAACTTCCGTACGCTGGCCTACCCTCAAGCCTAAAAACTAAGCCTAAACTTGTTATTTGCGAGGGTAGTTACAGCAATTTTTAAAAGGTCGGATTCTTGGAGGGGGCGTATTCGGTACTAGCGCCGAAAAAGTAAATGACAAAATCGGAATCCTTGCAATTTTTGGACTAGACTGATCAAAAACAATTGACCGAAAACCAAAGCTTTTTCTAAAATCCCTGTCCTTAAATCGAGGAGTTTGCTTTTTTAGAAGAAAAAGTTTTTGGATTTAGAAAAACGGTCGGCAAAATCGACATCCTTGCGATATTTGCGACCAGACTCTCAAAACAGAATTTAAAAAAAGCCTCGAAAATCGAGCTAAAAAAGTGTCGGACCCAGCTGGGGAGCAAACTTTTGGGGGTGTCCTTAAATCGAGAGTCTACTGTACCCCTTTTTGTGCGGGTAGCTGGAGTAGAGAAAAGAGAAAATCCAGATATTTTAAAAGTTTTTGAACGTCTCCATTCATTGGCTGCGGTTCTTCGTTCAAATAATTTTCATATTTTGCAAAATTCAGTACTTGTTTCGAATTTTCATTATTTAGGCTTAGGCTCACCATTACAATAAAAATCCTTAGTGATATATAAGGCTTAGGCTTAGAACGAATGAATGAAAATTCGAAACAAGTACTGAATTTTGCAAAATGATGAAAATATTTGAACGAAGAACCGCAGTCAATGAATGGAGACGTTCAAAACTTGTAAAATATCTGGATTTCTCTTTTCTCAACTCCAGCTACCCGCACAAAAGGGGTACTAGACTTCTTGGGTCGTTTGAATAAATAACAGAGAAATAAGGTTACATTCAAATGATAAATGACAGAAGGACAACGTCGATTTTGCCTCTCGACGTGTTCGACACCTCGTGCCCCATCCCCAATTATTTTTAGAGGTACCTGAAACCAGCATTTTTGAAATTCATTTTTTGTCCTAGTTCATATGTCTATGTTTGTCTATTTTTGTATTTAACCAATTTTTCAGTGCAATAAAAGTAACGCTAAGAAGTAAAAATTGAAGCTCGTTTCAAGGACTTTCCAATGACATGTTACTTGCTTAGATGCGTATGTAAAAAAATCCAATGAAAAACGGTCAATAATTAATGACCAACCCAATAGCTGTTTTAGTTAATTCCATCTGGTTGGTCTTACAAGGGAACCACCCGAACTGTGTTTTCGATTTTGGTACTTCTGCTAACGCCATCTCGTAGAGCGTGGTCGATTTACTTATGCTAGCCGCAAGCATTTCGGCTGACAGCCAGAAAAATTATTCGCTACTAGGGTCAAATTTTCAATTCTTTTTCAATGCTTTTTTCACTTTTTCTTTAAGATAAAATGGTTAAATATTTATGCAAACATTCACAAGTTTTTAGATATTGATCTTAGAAACGTAAAAATATTGTTTTTTAATGAGTAATTTTACAAAAAGTATAATTAATTTGTCATATGAGTTGACATTGTAAAAAAAGTTTTTCCTTCATTCCTTACGTTGTCTTTCTTTCTCTTGATAAATATAAGTGTGTACAAAATGCTGCAGCAAGCTGCATCCAACATGCAAAACATCTCCACATACTGCCCCAAGTAATTGTTTAGTGGTTCAGAAGAAATCTGAAAAAATGTATTCTTCATGATTTTTAAAAATAACTGCGCCCTTACGATTGAGGAAAAAAAGTTGAAAAAGGTAGGCAGAATGTTGAAACATATTTCCACCACTAAAGTTACTTTCACGGCACGATTTTTCTAAAATAAAATATATATTCAAAAACAGAGACAGCGTATTTTCTCTAATAGAAGTGCCGGATGTTCTATTTTTCAACATTTAAAAAAATGATAGCTTTATATAATAAGTTAAAAAAAGGGTTTGCACCCCTAGTTTTGGTCTTAAACGCCTCTATTAGAAATAATACGTAATATGAGAATTACGATATTTTTGACGCTGCTATGCTTGATACGATAAAAGAAAACAAAACTAAGGATTGTGTTTATGCAACCAACACCAAGTTTACAGTACAATTGAGGCTTCTGACCAAATCTGATCATCATGCAAGCAAAATTTACGCACTGGGCTACTGAAAATTTGTAAATTTAGCTAATCCTTTTATGTTTGAAGATATCGATATTTTTTCTCCTCAAAACGAAATGCCCGTTCGTTACCCGGCAATCAGAGACACTGTTAGTTGTTGCTTTTATTTTCATGTAATGCACGGACATGCACTTTAAAGGTAGTGGTTTAGGCGAAAATGCAGATGTGTTTTAAAATAACTACACCACAACTAGGTTTTAAAACAATCATTATACAAGTCATTTGTAAAGTCATTAAGTGTGCACTTGGGGTTTTTTCATATATTGTTTAGTGTTTTTGTGTTATTGTCTCAAAGAGAAAGTCATTTTTTAAACTTTTTTCGCCAAAATTTGAATTTTTGCCTTTAGATATCAAGGTAAATGACTGTGTTTAGGGTATCATCCACCTGTATACTGCCTAAACTACCCAAACCACCTGGATAGTACCTCAACCATCTGGATAGTGTCCGAATAGTGCTCACATCATCCAGCCAGGCTTTAACCACCTCATGGTACCTAATCACCTGGATACTGCTCCAACCATCTGGATGGTACCCAAACCCCTGTAGGGTACTATCAAGTGGATGTCCACTTAAATCAAATTTTTTTTAACGTTTTTCATGTTCCGAAACCTGTTTTCTGGACTAATTCGGGCATGCTGAAGTTGGTTTGATGGTGGTCAAATGCCGTTTGAGGGTTCTTTTTGGGTTTTGGCAAAATCGAGTTTTGGTAAAATCAATTATTGCCCAATACTCGAAAAATACCATACAAAACCTTATTCGACTATTATCAAAACATCTTCAGCATGTCCGAATCAGTCCAGAAAACAGGGTTTGGAACCCGAAAATTAAAAAAAAAGTTTTGCTCCAGGTGACGATCACTGTATATCGCTGTATATTCCAGTAGTATATTCCTGTATATTCCACGATCGCTGTATATTCCAGTAGCGTCAAAATACGACATTTTAATTCTCGTTCGAATTTCATTGCGTAAAAGCCCAAGTGCACTTGCCCCTCCAAAGAGTATTTTTCTCTAAGTGTCCTATTTTGGGTACCTTGATTTTTTTTAAGTTTTCTTTTTTTGCAATGTGTAGGCAATGTGTTAGGCCTTAGGCTTAGATGAAAAAAGTTAGCTTAGAGAAAAATACTCTTTGCAGGGGGGGAGGTTGGGGTGTGCACTTGGGGTGCTGTCATTTCATTGGTACCCGCCTTTTAAAATATTTCATCGGCGACGATCATGCCCCTTTAAGTTATATCGTGGGTAATCTATCGAACCATTTTGCTTTATGATCATTTACCAAAAAATTCGATAAAAACGGATAATATAACCATTCAGAATTTTTACAGTAAAGTCAACCCTCAATTTAACATCACCCCGACTAAACTTAACCATTGGTCTGCGTCGACCAAAAACTGACCAATTTGTTAGGCTTTAACTAAATTTAACGTCGTCCTCTTCTTAAAGTCACATCAGCGCCGGCCCTCGGGGTCAGGTAAATCGAGATTTTACTGTATTATATATGAAGTTTGATATTTGCCGGTGTTTTAAAATTTGTCACTGAATTTAATTAAAATTAAAAAGGCTCGACTGTTTAACTGTAAATAAAAAAACACTTTGATTAGAAAGTTTACCTTTGTGTGCCTGTAGTGGTAGCTCCAATAAAGTTACAGTGCTGAAGCCTACATAAATAAACAAGATGCACCACAACGTCAAAAGTAGCAAGTGTCTTCTTTGAACATGACCATACTTATCTGGACACATGTAAGAAAACATTCTGTCAAGAGTCAAAAACAACACAGGTATAGGCGTGATATAAATATAGTTAGAGTCCACTAGTCCCAACCAGTACATAATGTGTTTGTCGTACTGTGTTATAGTGTCTGGATCCCATTTTCCGATCACGTAAATCAAGTAAAGCATAGATGTACAAGCCAGAACTACGTGTGAGATCATGTAAACGTACATTGAGCCAGAGAAGCCTTTGACTTTCAAACTCTGCTTATGAAACAACCCATAATACGTCAGCCGGGAAAATAAGCAAATCGAAATAGTATGACTAATCAAAGAGATGATATTTTCGCCAAAGTTTAAATAGGTCATGTATGGCTTCTGCTCCATTTCAACAAATATAAAATAAGAAATTTATAAACTTTAAGTTTATTTTCCAAACAATGAATTTTTCAAGCCAATTAGTTAATTATAAAAATATTATTTTTCAAAGGTAGAATTTTTTATTTTAACAAGCTCCGAAAAGTCAACAAATACAAAATTTCAGCTTTTGTTAGATGAATTTGTAATGCAGCGTGGGAATAAAGTATCAGCACAAACGTATGTAGATTCATTTTACAATCTTGGTGTGTGATAAATAGTCTACATATAAAAATTTGTAGTATACAACTATATATCAGGTTTTGGTCTGTAATTTATAAAAGAAAATAACATTTATACTTTTCCTAGAATTTTCCTATTACGTGTTCGAATCAAAAAACCCTAAAGTAAATTCTTGATACCAACTGCTTCTTGCAGTTTGGCAAGTCCAAATAAGTAATTTCTCACACTCTACAAAAATTTTCTAAACTTTTTTACACTTTTTGAAACAAAATCGTGCTCTAATTAATTTTTTGCTAGGCTAAATAAGTAATTATTAAAATTTATTTCTGATATCATTTTTTCAATTCTTACGCTATAAAATGTTTGAATTGAAAAAAAGTCAGTGTGCACTAACAATTCATGTCACGAAGACATATGATATTACTGGAGACCAGTGTTGGATAATCGCTCTTTCTTGGCTCTTGCTCTGGATCCAAGTTTTATGGAATTCAGCTCTGACTTCAGCTCTGGGTTTTCGTATTTGTGCTCTAGCTTTGGCTCTGGCTTAAAGAAAAAGACGCTCCGGTTCTTGCTCTGAGTTTTCAAAATTTTAGATAAGTTATAATTTAGATAAGGGTAGTTCAGCGTAGGCACTCCCACCTGGTGGTTATTTATTTTGGCTTGATTGATCAATTTCTAGAAGTAATTGAGTTCGCTGATTTCGAATCTGGCGCTGAAAAGTCGAATTAATCCTAGACATCGGTTTTGACAAAATACCGCCAGGTAGGATCGAACCTGCGCATAATTTTAGGACATAAAAACAAACGCGCATCTACTGCGCCACCGAGGCCAAATTTTTCTACCTATCGTATTTCCTGTAATACGACAACCGTTGGTCTATTTTTTAATGCCGCGAAAATCCGAATTTTTTTAATCTCGAGATTTTCGGGCGAAAATCTAACATCTAAAAAGCAGAACCGGTAGAGCTTTTGGAAGTTAAGAAAATGTTATAAACAGCTTTGCAAAATATTTTATCTGGGCTGTGATATAAGCCCTCATCAAGGGACCCGTTTATTAGAAGGGGTCGTTCTATTAGAAGATTAACTTTTACCCTCTTTTAAGCCCTTTTACAAGTTGATAATAAAGTTGGTTTTCATTACTAATGGTGGGGTTTATTTTATTATGACTGAGTAAATGGCCGTCTGATTCACGCAGTTAGCATAGTGAAACTAAATTTTACAAAAAATGTCGATGAATTGACCTTTCGAGCAGTTGACCTACCCCTCGATCACATAGGCGAGTCGATGTCGAGCTCGTGTTTTCTCAATCTTTTTGGTGATCAGAGGGAATTTTTTCTACACTTTTTGTCGCTCTTTATATACCAAATGAAAGCTTAGATTCTGAGATATCTTCTTCGTCGGAAACTTTTTTTATGATGTAACAAAAATGTATGTAACAGCTCAAAATTTAGAAGCTGCTAGAGGACCAGGTCGAGGAACCTCGACCAGGACCTCGACATCACATTTACTTTTGTCATAATTGTCATTCTCACTGAATTTCTCAGTGAGAATTTTTGAGAATTTCCGTTACATAGACGGCATCAATTTATATCATTCTTGAATTATTTCAGTCTTTATTCTTTCAAATCATGCAACGAAATCAAGTAAGGTTGTAAAAATAAATTGTTTACAAAGATAAGGTAAATAATTAAAATAATGAAGAGCACAGAGTAAACGTTGAGTATGTTAAGTAAATAAAAAAAATTTACATAGCTGTAAAATAGGTATTGAATAAAATGGGTGGAATACCGTATTTCCTTTAATAGAAGCCCGGGGATTCTATTTTTGAATCCTCGAAAATCGGAAAATTTGAAATTCGATCTCGAAATTTTCGGGTGCTCAACCAAAATATAAAAAGTGAAATCAGAAAAATTGTTAGAGTTTAGACAACAGCTTTGAAAAATATTGCTTCTGCTCTGAGATACAGACCCTCAAAGTTGAGGGGGATTGTATTAGAGGGGGACTTATATTAAAGGAAATACGGCAGGTGATGTTATTTAAACCTGAGAGATCGCCAACTCAACTTGCTGTTTTGCATTCTCCTTCTGTTTCTTTTCGAGTGAATTTCAGTGATTTTAGCGTTGATTTCTTTAAAAATGTCAGGTTCGCTAAACTGACATGTCAGTGTCAATGTCAGTGTCACTGTCAGTGTGAATTTTGAAAACACTGGTTATAAGAGAACATTTCAGGAGTGGAAATATATTGCTGAGCTGGCATTAGAAATATTAAGCACGCCGGCGACGAGCAGCCCAATCGAACGAACTTTCTCTCAATGCGGGTTAGCAACGGCAAGACATAGAAGTCGGACTCAATTTACTCTTTTGAATACACAATCATTTGTGTATATCAATTCCCGAAATTTTGCTTAATAAAAAGTTGCAAATTGAAAATTTTCAATTCTCACTGAGATCTCAGTGAGATTCACAGCCTGTGAGGACAAAATTTAAAATTCTCACTCTCACTCACAGTCTGTGAGGGCAAATTTCATTCTCACTCACTCTCACTCACAGGCCAAAAAATCGTCCTCAGCACAACACTGAGCACCGGGCTAGAACCAACATAAATTGTCTTAAGATTTGTTTTCAGTAAAATAAATACTTGACACATTCAAGTTTGATTGATAGGTTGTAATGTGTTGATGATGCAGACAATGCAGAATAGGTTATTAGTTCTATTTTTAATTATAAAAAGTCTAAATTTTTAAAAGTTTTGATAAATTGCTAGATCTACACAAATTTTTAGTTTAAGAAAAATGTGTTATTAAGAGATTTCCATACGTTAAAAATATTTTCTTCGACAAACTTCCCACCATTTCTAATGTTAAAAACCTGAACAATGATTTTTAAGTTCAAATATATAAAATATTTAAGTTAAAATGCAGTCTTAAAAAGTATTAATCAGAAAAAGTTTTAATTTTTTTAGTTTTTAAAAATTGTGAAATTCCGTAAGTTCAGAAAACAGACACAACGAAAACCTTAAATTTAGGTAGCTCAAAAAAACGGGCGGAAACTTCAGAAAATAGACAAAGGGCCATTCTGCAAACTTTAAAAATAAAAATATTTAAAATTTATGAAATTCGTGATTTCTAAGAATTGATCTTTTGGAATTTTTATACTTCTGAAGTTCTTTAAAAAAAGGAATGTACTAGTAATTAAAATCAATATGAAAAAATTAAAATAAATATTCTTTGAATTAGAGCTGGAAACGGGATTACAACGGGATTGGTTTTGGGAGATCGTGTCAGCCAATATTTTGATTAGTTTTAAAAATTCTGTTTTGACGATTTTATTCAGCGTGAAAAAAGAGGCCTGGGATTTGGTCAGAGCATGACCATGAATTAAATTGTTTCAGTGACTAAAATGCGACGCCAAGGACCGCCAAGGTTTTTTTTCTGGAGTGGTAGTTACTTCATGGTCATGCTCTGACCAAATCCCGGGCCTCTTTTTTCACGCTGAATAGAATCGTCAAAACAGAATTTTTAAAACTAATCAAAATATTGGCTAACACGATCTCCCAAAACCAATCCCGTTGTAATCCCGTTTCCAGCTCTACTTTGAATCATATAAATTTATGCAGAAAAACATAAAAGTGTTTATTTAGAAAAAACTGATCTTTTACTAATGGAAAGCATTTACCAAATACTTGGTTTTTTTAACCGACATCAGCTTGACCATCTATCTGTTTCATCATCACAACTTCATTGCTTGATTCAAGAGCGATTTTCTGCAGCTCCGTATCGTCACTTTTCACAACTTTATATTGAATGTGGTGCGCAATATAGTTGCTATATTTGGAAAAACAACAAGAAAATTATTTTGCCCAAGCTGCAAAGTTCTTTTTATTCGCTAAAAGAAGTATTACCTTTTTTTCATTTTACAAATATTCGTGTGCAACGCACCATTTTATGGCTGGGAAGAGGATGCTTTGACCAGCAAGTTTTGATTCAGCTTGAAGCAATAGCTCATATATGGCAAGCTGGTCACTTGAGCTTGCACTTAAGTCAATGCAAACACCGTTACAGGCATCAATCTTACAAATCATTTGTGCAACAAGCACTGTCTTCAGATTCTTTGCTGAAATGCCATTTATTAGCTGTTGATACAGTTCCGAATTTGCCTCAGTTTGATCTCTACAACTATCCAGCACTTTTGAACCATTACCAACTTGATTTAACTTCACTCTATCGTACTATGCAAGCGGAAGGACTCATTCATTCTCTGGCACTGCTGCCGGAAAGAAAATTTAAAGAAAGTATAAAATTAATTATAAACGCTGATGTTAAATGGTATGATCAATCAAGAATAGTGGAATATTTCGAAAAACTACGGCAGGTAACTTTTTTTGGCTAAATTCACCCTTAACTTTACTAGTCAATCAGATAACAATAATATTTTTTTTGCTGAAATCTTTTCCATTCCGGCTAAATCTACTCATACCCCGTTGTCCTACTATCAATTTGGCAAGAGCATTTTCACTAATTTGTGAATTATGTTTAAACGACTCCTACGTGATCTTTATATGCTTTAAACGATAAATAAGTTATTTTCTGACATTTTCCCACCAAAAAATGGATTTTTTGCAAAAATTTTTGACTAAAGTTCGACTTTTTGCCTTGGGGGACCAAGGTGAATTACCTTGTATCGAGGTATTCTGGGAGCTGGGCAAAAATAGTTTGTATATAAATTTTTGGTCAAGAGATTTGCTCGGAATCATGTCTAAGTAAGTAAATGCGCGCATCTCTAACGGCTTGGAGTTGACACACCCACATACCTGAGACACAAATTACTCGAAAGTAACTCTGGATGCATAAAAACAGTATGCATACCAGAGTTTTTTTATGCGGTCTGTCCGAGTTCACAAAACTATGTTCAAATTCCATCCTTTTTATGGTATCCAGGTACCCTTTCAGGTTGGATTGCCTTGGGCGACCAAGGCAAAAAGACAAATTTTGGTCAAAAATTTGTTTTCAAAAAATCCATTTTTTGTGTGGAAAAATGTCCGAAAATAAATTTTTTATCTAAAGAAGTCGTTTAAACATGATTTACAAATTAGTGAAAAACGCATAAATGAAAAAGTACCCTAAAAAAATTATCTGGCTGGATCGACCTTAATCAACTATAAGGGGTATACCTTTTTTTCGTTTTTTCAAACAACTTTTTTTACCACGTTTTTACAGAGGAAAACTTTTTGCACAACCTTTTTTCAAATTCACGGAGATCATAATTTTTTTAAATATTAATAAAGAGTTAATACTTGACTGAAGTCAATTTGAAATCTGTGTTTGTATCATCAACAACATTTAGCAATTTAATTCCGCAACTACAAAAGTTTCGTACGAACTGTTGGTAAAAGGTGAATGCGCGGCAAGTTATGAACAAATCAATTTATTTGAAGATGCAAACAGGACTACCAAAGAAAAGATATCACTAGAACTGTCAAAATTATGTGTTGGCAGTGTAACTAAGAGAAATTATTTGTTAAGACGTTTTTGATGCAACAATGTAATGTTATATGCTACTCAGAATAAGTTTTTTGAAAACTTGTGCCTACAAAATACAAATATTTTTGACAAGCAGCATTCCATCCATATTTCATGATTAAAATTTGATCAAATAGCTCAAAGTTGTTTTTCGTAAACAGTATAAGAGTGTAATAGGCATTCAAAAGTTACTTTAAATGACGTGAATAAATGCATTTCGCGACTATTTTCATTGTATAAACACAAAATAAACGAAACAATATATCCCTATCTATCATTTGGGTCTGGCGGTGGTAAGGAGGGATGTTCACGCTATTTCCGAAGCTAGTTTTACAGCCTAGTTTTCTACTATTTTTGGCAAACCTACGTCAGATGCCTCCCCGGAATTCTGAAATTTTAACATTTTAGCTCTCTTAAAAGTGTAAAACCGTAAAATTATGTTGATTTAAAAAAAATTAAGTCCCTCCGAATTGGAGCTGGTGGATTTTAGTCTGGATTTGGGGCAAATGTTTGGGCGCTACTGGAGTTTCCGGTGTTAAAAAAACTGCTTGGTCCCCCCCCCCTGTTGTTTTCGTTTAGCCTGGGAACCAAGCTGTTTTTGGAACCGGCAACTCCAGCAGTGCCAATGTTTGTGTTCAGGCCCGATTTTCAGTCACTTTTTGGCAAACCTATGTCCAATATATAACCGGAACCTTAAAATTTCACCTCTTGCTCAAGTCCGATTTTTGGTTAGTTTTCGTAAACTAATCAGATACCTTCACGGAACCGTTAAAATAACTGGTGACCATAAAGTTCGGAATGGACTTTTGAACTAATTTTTAGCAATAAAATTTATTCCCCAAAAATATTCCAAACATAGGGTTTTGTAGGCCTTTCCTTCCTCTTTCGAATGGTATATAAAGTTCTATTAGAATATTTAGAAAAGCAATTATTTGGTTACAAACATATGTGAGGTCATTTTAGGATAATGATAGGCATTTTTATCACTTTAGCTGATCAAAATTTCAACTAAAAGTTCAAGGCTACAGCACAATAAAAGCACCATGTTGTAGCGCAGTTCAAGAGCTACAAAAACCACTTTACAGAGTAGCTTTTAAAAATATGGGTGTTGAGATATGGCTTTTTTGAAAAAAAAACAATTTCTTGAAAAATAACCAAAATCAAATTTTATCCAAATTTTTTAGATTTCAGTCATTTTCAAGAAATTGATTTTTTTTGAAAAAGCCATATCTCAACACTCAGATTTTTAAAAGCTACTCTGTAAAGTGGTTTTTGTAGCTCTTGAACTGCGCTACAACATGGTGCTTTTATTGTGCTGTAGCCTTGAACTTTTAATTAAAATTTTGATCAGCTAAAGTGATAAAAATGCCTATCAACATCCTAAAATGACCTCACATATGTTTGTAACCAAATAATGGCTTTTATAAAATATTCTAATGAAACTTTATATACCATTCGAAAGAGGATGGAAAGAGCTACAAAACCATATGTTTGGAATATTTTCGGGGAATAAATTTTATTGCTAAAAATTAGTTCAAAAGTCCATTCCGAACTTTATGGTCACCAGTTAATATACAGCGATTATTAGGTGCAAACAAGATAGAGACGCCTCTAGTCGCCTATTGACCCTTGCAGTGCAATACTTTGTTCATTTGATGTACATTTTTGTACATTTTAAAAATTCCAACGAATTGATAAGCTAACAATTTCACGCACAAAAATGTTTAAAAGTTATATGCTTGATTTTTAAGTTTGGCCGTCAACACACTAATCGAAAAAAACTGGGAACTTGTTTACTTGGGGGGAGGGGCACCTTCTTGGTCAACTGTGAATAGGGTTCGAACGTCTCCTAAGTGATTTTATACGCTAAAACCGATAAAAAAATTCCGAACAATTTCCTTACTAAAAAAATAGGTTTTCAATAAAATTCTGGTAAGTTGACCGACTGCCTTGGTCCCCCAAGGTAAAATATCGTGTATTAAGGTATCTTACCGCGTTTCGATCACTGAAGCTAGGCAAAAAGATACTTTATATGCATTTTATGATCAAGAGTACTTCTCGGAATTATGTCTGAGGTGAGTAAGTGCGCGCATCTTTAACTCTAACCCTGCGCCCCGTCGGGGGCGCAGGGGGCTTGGTTGCTTGGGGTTGAGATGCGCACACCCACATACCTTAGACACAAATCACTGGAAAGTGACTCTTGATGCATGAAAAATGCATGCACACCAGAGTTTCTTTATGCGGTAGGCTCCAGCTAACAAAACTATGTTCAAAACCCATCTGTTTGGTATTTTCAAGAAAATCCAGGTACCCTTTTTGGTTTATTTAGCTTGGGGGACCAAGGCAATTGGTCAACTTATGGTAACTAATTTTTTTTGAAATCCTAATTTTTTAGTACGGAAATTGTTGGAAAACAATTTTTTTTATCGGTTTAGTGTACAAAAATTACTTAGAAGACGTCTAAACACTATTCATAGTTGACCAAAAAGGGGCCCCACGTAAACAAGTGCCCAAAACTGTTTATAACTTTTTTGAGTATTTTTATTTTATTTTGTTTCAAAAACTGGTTAAGTATTTTACAAAAGTTTTTAAAATAGCATTTGTCATAGAAAAAATGCTTATTTAGAAAATATTCAAATCCTTCTAAATCTATTTTCCAAAAAAAAAATCGAGCGAATAAATTTTTTTGTAGCACTTGTATTTTGTAGTCTCTGCGAAATCGAATGATTTTGGTGAAAACATGGATTTTTATTTGTATATTTGTACAGTTTAAACTGAGAATAATTGTGCCTTTTTTTTTATTATTCTTGCTATAAAAGGTATTTTGAAATCGGCTGTGTGAAAATCATTACGTCAAATTTTTAACATACGATTAAATCTTTAGATGATTAAATCTTCATTAAATTTTATTACAATTTTCTACCATTTTTTACCATTTATTTGTCATAACCGAAAGACATTAAAATTTCTTTGAATCATACTAGGTAGCACGCGGGCAGGTGTACGACCCATTCGAGTTTCCGTTTTTCTGATACATGGGTTAAACCAAAGAAGCCTAAATGCATTACCGGGTAAAATTACCTTGAGCGGAAGGTAAAATGTTAAGACAAAATATTTACAGTTTTACTTGCCGCTGACGGTAAACTTACCATTTATCCGGTTCTTGTATTACCAGTCAGTAAACTAAAAAATCTTTTTAAAAAGGACATATGGCAGCCCTGCATTAACGCCTAAATTCACGAGTGAATTAGACTGAGGCCTGAATTCACAGGTTAATTCGATATGTAAATTCACACTTGAATTTACGCCTCAATCTGATTCACATGTGAATTCAGGCCTCAATCTGATTCATTTAGGCATCAATCTGATCTACATGGAGGGTACTGCAAAAGGTATAATTATTAATGAAATTGATACCAATATTATACCTAAGAAGGTGTTGAATATAGTAATACATTACGAGGGTTCTCACATGTACTTTATTTAAGGATTTGTTTTTTTGCAAATTTTGAGACTTCAGGTATCAATCTTTATTCTCGGCGCTCAAATCTCAACAAGCACTGGATAAAATGGCCATTTTTCGCAAAAAATGACTGAATAGTGCTTTATTTAGCCAAATGTACTTTATTTCGAAATTTTTAGATGAGAAGCTTGTTTCATAATCTGGGTATAAAGTTAAGTTGGTACCTTTAATACCCGTGGTATTGTTTTAGGGTATACAATCATACTCTGGCTAAATTGAAGCAAAATTTTGATTCTAACGCCATATCTATGTTCAGCTAGTTGATTTGCTTTGAAAAAAATTCCCTTAAACATTTAAAGCTTTTAACAAATTTTGAACTCCATTCGTGACAACAAACATTTGAATATCGAGTGTTTCGAATTTCAAATGTTTTTTGTCTTGAGCGGAATTTGACTTTAAGCAGTGAGTTTACGATTTAATGGGCAGTTTACTAAGCAAATAAACTATGCTGAACATAAATTAATTATAGAAACTGATAGTTTCCTAGCAGAGAAAAAGTTGGACAAATTTGTGTTACAATCTGTAGCCTGTGAAGTACAACCCTTCTTTTTGACAATGAATTCACGTTCAGGACAGTTAATTTGCTAAGAAAAACTGCTCTTAAAATTGTAATTTCACTTCCAAAAATCAAATTTTGCTCAGGACAAAAAAAACATTTGAAATTCGAAAGATTCGATATACATATGTTTGTTGTCTCAAGTGGAACTCATCCAACTTTTAATTCTGCACAAGTTTGTCCTAGATTGCAACACCGATTTGTCGACAAAATATGGCTCTAAAGTCTCATTTAAAAAACAAAAAATAGGATTATTCTTTTCGTGTCGAGAGTTGTGACATTTTTAGCGTTCTACCATATGTTCTGGTTTAGCCACTTGGGCCTTATTTTTTAACTTAGGCTTAGGCCTAGGGTAGACCAGAAAATGTTAGCCGGGACTAAAAAATGTCTTACGAACTACAGAATGGCTTAAAAATAAGGGCTTACAATAAGGGCTTACTTTGGTAGTGGCTAAAACAGAAGATAGGGCAGAACGCCAAAAATGTCACAAAACGGGACAAATAACGGACAAAAAAGTCAGTCCCTTCGGGTCTTTGATGAAGAGCGTCGACTGTTATACTATTCGTATACTAAAATAGTATTGTTTAAGTATAACTTTTATATAGTTATACCCTCTGCAGTACCGTGCATACATGTCGATTCAGGCGTCATCACTATCTACATTCTATGAACCTGGATATAACGCGACCCCTCAGGACCGGCTTAAGGTCGCGTTATATCGAGAGTCGCGTTATATCGGGGTCGCGCTATAACCAGGTTTGACTGTATACCAATTATTTTACCAACACCATCCCTAAACTATCGTGAAACCGCTTCTAAACCATCTTCCCAGCATTCTTTTAACGTCCTTGTGTTAACCCATATACCGTTCCCACCCAATCCCCTGATGATCCCTATATCACCACCTCCACACCATCCCATCACCAATTCCATACTAACGCTACACCGCGCCATTAATATCCTTATACCGCCACTACACCACCCTAACACTACCCGAATCATCCTTTTATAATGCCTAGAATAATTCCTTTATAATGCCTTTATGATGCCCTGACCAATTTCTAGGAATAATTGGGCAGCTGATTCCGATATGAAGCTGAAAAAGTTAAATTACCCATAGAAATTGGTCAAACGAGAAAATAAAATTGCGCACCAAACCCTCCCCCCTCCCTCCTTCCCCAAGTCGCTACCTTCTTTAATTGCTACCCTGAAGTAGATCCCCTGGTTGGCGGTAGAAGCAGGTTTGACTGTATAAACTAGGGTTGTGAAACGGACAATTGCCCGGACAATTGTCCAGACAATTGTCCGGGCAAATTGGACAATTGTCCGCCTATTTGCCCGCCGTTTTCAAATTTGGACAAATAG
Organism: Ditylenchus dipsaci; assembly: GCA_004194705.1. Lineage (NCBI taxonomy): Eukaryota > Metazoa > Nematoda > Chromadorea > Rhabditida > Anguinidae > Ditylenchus > Ditylenchus dipsaci. The sequence goes on along the minus strand of SADC01001168.1, from coordinate 166,443 downwards.
AAACTTTGCAATGTTTCCTTTCTCAAATCCGTTACTTTTTAACATACCCACAAAATAAAGAATTTTTATTCTTTTCGACCCGTAAAAAGCTCTTTTCCTGCCGCGTTTGGCTCGTTTATCTTCTCTGTGTTACCTTTTCCCTTATATTGATTTGTTGTTTTCCTGTTTAAGTCTACAACTTTTAGATATCGCAATGTCAAAGGGAAATAAGCCTCTTTCGTGGTGCTGGAACTACTTCAATCGAAAAGAAGAAAGAGATGTGAATGGAAAACAGATAGTTGTCGGTTATTGCCAATTCTGCAAAGCTCGCTATGTGACGAACGCGCCGAAGATGGAGAAGCATTTGGAGGTGAGAGAATTTCTTTTTTGTTTGTTTGCTATACCTACAGTTCAGAAATGCAACAAAGTGGGCGCTGAAGCGAGGAAGGACGTCGATCGCCTGCTGAATAAGGCAGCTGCTCGTCGAAGTCGCAGTGCATCGCCAAAAAGGCCGAAGTTGTCCGAAGCCATGGAGGTCTCGTCTCAGTCAAGTTCAGGCACGCTCAAGCACTATTTCGACACCACTTCCAAGGATGAACAGGATGAGCTGGATATTTTACTGACAAGAGTTAGTTTTTTCTTCGTCTTTCTTTGTTGACTCTGTTTTTAGGCTTTTGCGACAGGGAACATCTCTCCTCGTTTCCTCGAAAATCCATTCTTCAAGCAGTTCATCACTAAGTTGAGGCCTTCGTATAAGCTGCCGAGCCGAGAGTACAAGTATCCCAAGTGTTGATTCCGGCCGAATTTCACCGAGTGCAAAAGAGTCTGAAAGAAGCGTGCAACAAAGTTATTTTTTGATTTAGAAAGGTTTATGGCATTAACGATGTTTAAGGCCGACTATCTCGCTATTTCGTCGGACGGGTGGACGGACGTCAGAAGCAATTCAATAGTCAATGTTGTAGTGCATACGCCGAAGCCTTTCCTCTATGACTCCATCGATGCGACATCAACCGAAGTGGATGGTGATATCGAAAGAACGCAACACAGTGGTATGGATTTCTAGGATGTAGCGCGATATTTATTTTATTTTCAGGGAAATTTATCGCTGAACTGCTGGCCGAACAAATCATGAAGGTGGGCAAGCACAAAATTGTCGCAGTTGTTACGGACCATGCGGCAAACATGAAAAATGCATGGAAAAACTGGCCGGTGAAGACATCGAGAGGGATCCGCTGAAGAAATACAATGGTGAGACGTTTCCGTGGATTCTCTTTGAAGGGTGCAAGGCTCACGCAATCGACTTGGCAGCAAAAGATATCTGCGCAAAAACGACCGTTTCGGACTGTCTCAAGCATTGTGTGGAAGTGGCTAAATTCTTTAGGTTAGATTGCCCCAAACTTTTGATTTGTTTTGCAATGTGGACTTTAGGAAAAAGACGCCAGAGCTCATCTTTTCGAAGGCGCAACGTGAAGAGCGAGGATCATCGACTATATTGCAACTACCAGTCAAGACTCGGTGGGGAACGTGGGCGAATCTGGCCTCATCAATCGCTTCAAATCAAACTGCTCTCAAGTCTGCCATATGTGCTCCTGGAATTCTCAATGATCCGACGCTGAAGAGGGAGGCTGAGAAACTGAGGAAGACACTTTGGGATAGCGAGGACTTTTGGCTTGATGTCAAGGACGCAAAGGAACTGCTCTCTCCATTGGCAGAAGCAATCACAAGAATTGAGGGAAATGAGGTGAACTCTAGAAAGTCAGTGAATTTCCTAAATTAAACTTTTTTGGCCCGAACTGATTTGTTTAGATGTTACAAGATTATGCGGGAGGCATTTTCCAAGTCAAAAGCAGTGGCAGATGCCAGTGGATTCGATGATCAAGTCAAAAAAGAAATACTCGAGGTAGGATTGCTTCAACTTTACTTCATTGTAAAAATTTTCTTAGATTCTTCGGAGCCGACAAGAATTTGCCAAGTCCGAGGTGGCCTACCTCTTGGATGTGCTCGAGCCATCGGATCAAGGACAATCGCTAGCCAATGAAGAGAAACAGAAGCCATCGAACTCCTGGCAAACAAGTGCTTAAAGAATCCAGTGTTTGCCGGCGGAGAGGACAGGTAAAGGTTTGTGAATGGTGGGTATGAATAATACCATGTTTTAGGTGATGATGGAGTGGGCTTCTTGGCTGGCCGGAACGGGAGTCTTCGCCAAGGACAAGCGACGCTACGCATGGGATACTGTCGGCTCGATGGATGCACTCACGTGGTGGAAGGCTTTCTTCTCAGACACGCTTCTCTCCAAGATCGTCCAGATGCTCTACAGTGTACCGATCTCGGCTGCGCCTACCGAAAGAAACTGGTCTCTCCGGGGTGGAATTCATACTAAACTGCGCAACAGGTTAATTTTTAAATGAAATCTGAATGAAAAATTCAATATTTTATTTCAGGATGAAGGTCGAAACCGCTTCACAAGTGACGTTCATTAAGCACAATCTGATGTTGGAGTACGCCCATCTCTTTAAGCCTGCTCGAGTGGAAGAAACAGAAGAAGAAAACACCGAAGAATTCATTGAGGAAATTAATGAAATTAGTGTTCATGAGGATGAATTTGATGTGTTTATGAATGATGTTGATTAAATAGCGTTAAAAATAGAAATAAAATCGGGGTTATTTTGGATTTTATTGTTTTTTTGAATTTTTCGCCTATTTGTCCCTATTTGTCCAACATTTTCCTATTTGCCCGGACAATTGTCCTGGACAATTGTCCAGTTTCTATTTGTCCGGGCAATTTCACAACCCTAGTATAAACTAATATTTTTTAGATATCAAACTTCATTCTTTTTTGTTTGCATAGTGGCTACTTCTAAGCTAACTGTAAAATACAATAATCTCTATTGCCCTCAACTAAATGACATCAACCGAGACTGACAATGCCACAGAATTAAAAAATGACGAAGTACAGGAAAAATTGCTACCTAAAGTTTTACTCCGTCAACTAATATAAATGAGTTGCAAAACATCGACCAGCTTTTCAAATCAATTGGAAGTTACGGCAATTACCAGGTAAACAGCTTAATTTTTTATTTGAAATATCTTTTTTTTTGTTATCAAGTTTAGAAATATTTTTTTCTTGTATGCCAGCTAAGTTCTATTACAAGTGCAATGTCTTCTATTACAGGTTTTTTCGACTCGGCAATCTTGTGCCTGACTATAACTGCTTAGATGAAGTAAATATTGGGTGAAGAACCTTTATAAAATAAAATCTTTTTTAAAAAAATTAGTATTTCAGAATTTTAATTGGACTCTTACTGCCTCTGAAGTCAAGAAAAACACAACATTAGCTTGCGCTTTGGTGCAAAAATGTTTTAATCTCACGACAACTTCACATTGGCTAAGTATGTATGAGGAATTCAATTGGTGTGCGAGCCTGATCAGCACTTTCGATCTATAGTGCAGTCACTACTACCCATCGGAAGTTTAGTTGCATTTTTGTGCAGTGGACATTTGAGCGATATGTTCGGCAGGAAGTGGTTAATAATTATGGGCAATGGATATTCTATTGTATCAGGCCTGGCTTGTTCTTTAAGTCCTAGTTTTTCAGTATATCTATGGCTGACTGCTGTTGGAGCTTTCATCTCGCCTATAAGTGGCTCAGCGTGCTTTTCTTTAATTGTTGAGTCTGTAAATCCGAAATACAGGCTTATACAAGGCTTTAGTTTCCAGTTTAGCGTAGGACTGATGGTAAATTTAACTTTTTATAATAATTAAAATAATGAGTTACTAGAATCACGGCCTTTCAAAGTAGTTAAAAATGGGCAGTAGATGAATTTTAAAATATTTTGCGGGAAATAAAAAAACTTCCAAATGTGACTAGAAAAACCAGTTACTGACTTGAAATGGTTTCTAGTTCACCAAATTCTAACTTTTAGAAAATCGATATAATTTTTATGAAAGTGGAGATCCTCAGCTTTCGTTTGCTACAGAAAACGTCTCAAAATGCGACTTTTTTGTGAGTGATTTTACTACTTTTTCTTTTGTATTTGACCTAAAGTCAAGACTTTTGATTGACGTGCGCTCAAAATTTTAAACGAGAAGTTGAAAATGTGATATTCATGACCTACATATACTTTTCGATTTCACGGCAAATTGGCTAAAAATAAAAATTTGCCTGAAAATTGAAAAATCGAAGGTAACCAGAGGTGGGGTTGAACTCGTGACCTCAAGGAAAAAATCCTTGTTTCTAGTGTTACCACAACAAAACATAACGCTTTATCCACTGCGCCATGAAGTCCAAATAAAAGTGGAAGGTAAACTACTGCCCATGTTCGCTGTTTCAAAAGGCCTGGATTCTCTCTAATGGAGCACAACACCTATCTACCCTAATTGAAGATCGTGTTTTGACTCACTTTTGAACCCTTCTCTCAGGCAAGTTAACATCCATTTTGTAGCTAGTGAACTCAAAGTGAGATGAGCTGCGAAACGAGTGGCAACCAGACAGAAGTTTTCAATAAATAGGTCAAAAACACGATTTTAAATCACGGGTTAGTGTCTGATCAGAGAGAATACGGTATTTTGCAGAAATAGAACATTTTGTTTTGTAAAAAATGATAAAATAAAACGAAAGCCTGCTTTTTTATACGATTAGTATAAAATTATAATAATAAATATGAATTGAAATTTAAGTTAGCTGGAGGACTGGCTACACTTTGTCGTAATTGGAGAACACACTTACTGATCTCTAAATCACTAGCAATTATTCCGTTTTTGATGATCTTCAAACTTCAAGAATCACCGAGATTCTATTTACAAAAGGGCGTTTTAAAGATGCGGCAGTAGTTTTGACAAGTATAGCTAAATTCAATGGTCATCCAAACAAAATATTCACAGCTGAAGACGTTAAAGCAGTGCATGAGCGCAGTAAATGTTTACAGAATACTCGGTTTTTCATTATCACTGCTTAAAAATCATATTTGTTCATTTTAGTATCGTTGACACGAAAAAATATACTTGTTTGGATTTGTTTGCAAACTGGAAAATGACGTCTTATGTGTTAGCTCAAGTTGTTAATGGTATTGCACTAAATATTGTGAATGATGTGCTATTTTTTAACATTCAGGATCTGGTAGGTTTTATAATATACCGCATTGCGTCTAATTAGCCGGTCTCCTTGTCTTTGAGTACCTACATCTCAGCCTGGAGTAAATATTTTGAAAATCTGTCTAAGGCGTTTTTCTTAACTCCTACGATCTCTACCAATTTCGCTTTTTCGATTTTAGTAAAGCACCGAAAAATCTCGAGATCGACTTCAAATTTTTTCAAATTTACGGGGATAAATAAATAAGACAGCCTGACGGCTAATTAGACGAAATACGGTGGTCATTAAAAGTTGAGAAATATATCACAAATCAATAACAGTCAACTCTCAATTTAGTGTGACCCTAAAAAATTCGTTACCGCCTAAGATACGACAATTTTTCATCTATTTTTGAAGAATTATACCAAATCTGATTCGTCAGTCTAATGGAGAATATTGCAAGGATTTTGATTTGCCGGTCGTTTTAGTAAAACACAACAGCCTTGCCGAAAAGAACAGTCTTGCGCCAACCAGTGTACCATTTCTTGGAAATCTTTTTTTTTGTTAAACTAAGCAAAGAAAACTGGGAAAAGCCTTCAAAATCTTGGATGGAAAATAAGTCGGACCCTAGGTGGTAAGAAACTTTTGAGGGTCCTACTAAATCGAAAGTTGACCGTATTATCAATTTTTGAAGTTTCAGTCTGGTAGCCCATTTATGAATACATTTTTAATGGAGCCCTTCGGCTTTGGACACCCTTTTTTGGGTTTGCTCTAGAAAATAATAGCAAAACATTTGGTCGATGGAACTCTTAATTTTTTCTCAAGGTCAAATAATTGCATTTTTTGACTGTAATAAGCTAAATTGTTTTAGGCATTATATGTTCAATGTTCTCCTTTATGTTTTTTATTGATTTGCTGCAGTATGGAACAACCTTGAGAGCTATAGGGACAGCTGCTGTGCTTTTGGGTTACGTGCTTGAGACTGGCCTAGTTTGGAATGCGTACAAAATCTACACCACTGAGCTTTTCCCCACTTGCATTCGATCTATTGCCTTAAGTACATTTAGCTGCACTTCTTTGCTCGGCTCTATGGCAACCCCACAATTGACTTACATGTCAAAGACCTGGCACCCTGCTCCCTACTTGGGAGCTGCTGCGTTTGCTGGTCTGAGCACTTTATTCTCTACAATTCTTTTGCCGGAAACACGATTTATGGCACTTCCTGACAACCTTAAAGAGGCGACTGATAGAAAAATACTTTACACGGAAGAAAGTGAAAATACCAAATCAGATACTACGCTTTAAAAAAGAGCCTAAAATAAATTTTTAAAACCAGAAACTCACTGTTTTTCAACAAATAAATTCAGTTGTCAAAAAATATTTCGGTTAACACTCTTACTTTTGCACTCAAAAGGCCTAGTAACTATAGACGTTTCCACAATTTGTCTGCTTCGAATTTGCGAAAGAAAAAAATTTAAGTGTTTAAAAATCGAAAAAAGTTGACCTCGGTCTAAAGATTTTTGGGTACTCTTCAGTTCCCCATACTCAGATTTTTTGAAAAGTGGCCAAAATAACCTACAGAACTCATTTTTACTGCGCAACACGATGAAACAAACAATTTTCAAATAAAAACAAAATAAATTTTTTTGACACTTACCTCTTGGGGGTAGATGGTCTTTTTAGGATATTTTAGGGTCTTTTTGGGTAATTTAACACATTTTTCATGCTGCAGCTAGTCAAAAAAACTCTCTAAAAGCATTTTCGATCAAGAGCCTTGCTCGAAATTATGTCTCGGGTATGTGTGTGTGCGCATTTTTCACCAACCAGGCCTTCATTCGGAGGCGCAGGATGCATAGCATGTCAGAATGATTAAAATGGCCAAATCGTGTCAAGACCACAAATTCATTTATTTGAACCGATTTTTCTATTTTCATCTTTAACTAGGAGTCTTGACACGCTTTTTATGATGGCTTTAATTTTTTGGTGGTTATTTTTCAGTTAGACCATTTTTCCGTCGGATTTTTTGCAAATACTGAAATTACTATTTTAAGTTATCAACATAGACAAACAAGAAAACATAATTACTATTTTTCAAAAACTTTAATCTTAGATTTCCTATTTTAGATTGTTTTTAATACTAGACTTCCTGACAAAAAAAACCTTTGCGTCAGTGACATGCTTAGAGGATTATAGAATCTATCAATTCTGTTGAATGCTAAACTAAGTAAGTGGTTTGCTATTGTAATAGTTTTATTTTCATGCAGATTTAATTCATTTAAATATTTTCGTTAAATAAAAAAAAATCTGGTGTTAGTGCGATTTAGCCCTCCCAAAATACTAGTATTCTATACTTTCCTCAGCACCCTCCTCTTATATACCCTCGGTTAAATAAACACAAAACACTTTATGTCCGACATGAAATTCGAATTCGCGCGGAACCAAACTAACTTTTGTCAAGAATTATATTTATTGTGTTTATTTTAAAATCTGAATCTTATTTATCAGTTATCATAGAACGAAATTTTTCATTAGATAGCTGTCGAGCGAAAAAAGTCTCCTCACTACAATCAATAATCGTTAAACTGGCACACCCTCAAGTTGGTTCCCGCCCGGGTCCGTTACTTTTTTACCTCAATTTTCGAAGCCTTTTGCCAGTTGTCTTGGGCCAGTCTAGTCCGAAATATCTCAAGGATTCAGATATCGCTGATCGTTTTTGTAAATGACAATGACTTTACCCAAAAGACCCGCGGGTACTCGATAAACCGGCACCCCTTTTTCAAAAAGGGGTGCCAGTTTTTCGAAAAGGGGTGCCAAATTATTGAAACTGTGAAATTGATAAAGTTTTGAAAAACGATCGGCAAAGTCTAAATCCTCGTGATATTCGTGGCCGATGGCTGAAGACAACTGGCAAAAGGTTTCAAAAATTGAGTTAAAAAAGTGCCGGACCCTAGGCAAAAACGAACTCGAGGGGAGGGTTGGGGGCAGGGTGGTAAATCGAGGTTTTTGCGTTTTTTCGCCACCGGCAGCCATATAATTTGCTCGAAATAGCCATACAAATATGAATGATATATCATTTTGTAGAAAAATCTCTCTGCTACGAAATAGTGCTCACAGATTTGGCATATGAATCCGTTTTTGGAGTGTTTCAGAGTTGTTTTATCGACAAATGTCCGGTGGCTTATGCCCGGTGGCTCACCGGCGCCGATGCTTTTTTTCGCCACCGGTCACTATACACAGCACCTAATTACGCTAAAAAAAGTTTGTTATACATCATTTTATAGAAGAAGCTTCACGCTACAAAGCCTAAATAAACGTTTCTGAAATTTAATATGTTTTCATGGGTTTCTGAGCTCTGGTGGCATAATTTAAGTTAGTGTAAAAAATTTCGCCACCGGGGCTCACAAATCCATAAAAACATATTAAATTTTAGAAACGTTTATTTAGGCTTTGTAGCGTGAAGCTTTCCCTATAAAATGGTGTAAAACAAACTTTTTTTAGCGTAATTAGGTGCTGTGTATGGCGCTCGGTGGCGAAAAAAGCATCGGCGACAGTGAGCCACCGGGCATAAGCCACCGGCCATTTGTCCATAAAACAACTCTGAAACACTCCAAAAACTGGTCCATATGCCAAATCTGTGAGCACTATTTTGTAGCAGAGGGATTTTTCTACAAAATAATGTATCATTCATATTTGTATGGCTATTTCGAGCAAATTATATGGCTGCCGGTGGCGAAAAAACGCAAAAACCTCGATTTACCACCCTGGTTGGGGGTTGCAAGTATAACGAAAGCTGACTATGAGCTCCATCCCATATGACAATGTCAATGGTCTGACAATGGTATCCGTTTGGTATACGTTGAAATTTACAAAACTTGAATTCTTTACGCTGGCTATGTCGATAATACATCAAGTTACATGCTCCTTTAAATACTACTCTATATAAAAGATGGTCCCAGAAAAAACCCCCAGACTTAATGCCATTTTCAATTGAAAATTTTCCGATTTTAGAGAGTTTGAAAAATAGAGCGGCATGCCGTTCTATGAGAGGATATACGGTAATTGACAAATTAAAAAAAATATGCGGTTTTAAATCCGGAAATTTTCATATTTGCATGAAGTAACTGGTGGTCGAAAAATTCGGTTTAATTTTTAGCGCTCTTATAAGATCTCAGCGCTATGTTTTAGCGTCGATAAAGAGCTGAGAAACTAATTTGACAGATATATTTTTCTAAATATACCTGCTAAGATATTGGCTTTTGTAAAAAAGCTAAAAATGAAAAAGTCTAATTTTCCTGATAATTCTAAATCTTTAATAATTTTTAGAAGATTTCGTTTGCTGTAAGGCCATATTTCAGCACCAGTGTTTTCATAACTAACACTAACTCTTAACACTAACACTAACCTAGCTGTTAGTTTAGCAAACTAACACCTGATTTTTCTCGTTTTTGGTCAGGAAAACTGTGGAATCTAATATTCATGACCTTATACCAACGTTTTGCAATGAATCAGGTGCACTTTACAGATTTTCGAAAAAGTTACAAAAAGTGGATAAAAACCTAAATTTATACCTTAAACTAACTGTTAGTTTCTTAAACTAACAGTGGTGTGTTCGCATTTTCGCATTAAATCGCATTTTTTTGGTTCGCAATAACTTTTATACGATTTATGACTGAAAATTTGGCGGAATTTCAAGAGGACCGTTATGTATGTTTGCTTTGCAATTCCGAGTTTTCGACACCAGATTCATGTCCAGGATGATCGATTTGCTTATAAAAGTGTTCTTTAATCTGATAAATCATTCCTATTTGGAATTCCACTCGAGACAACAAACATTTACATCTCTTTTTTAGAAAAAATTTTGTTTAAATGTTTGTTATCTCCAGTGGAGTTCAAAATATGAGTGATTTCTATGGTTGTCAGGCGGCCGAAATTTTCGGCCGGCCGAAAGCCTAAAACCGAAAAAAATGTTGGTTTTCGGCCGGAAAAGACGAAATCCGGCCGACCGGCCGACAACCCTAGAGATTTCTCAGATTATAGAGCACTTTATAATCAAATTGATGATGCTGAACACGAATCTGGTGTAAGAAACTCGGAATTGCAAAGCAAACATACATAACGGAAAATTCCGCCGAATTTTCCGCCATCAAAATTTCCGCCGCCAAATTATCTCCTCAGCTTTTATATCAGTTTCGAAATGTCAGTGGTTAAAGAATGAGCAGGGCTACAAAATGACATATCGTGCAAAGAAAATTGAAAATTCGAAATTAATCTAGCGGCCACCTTTGTAATGGTTGTAGTGTAATGGTTTTTTTCTGCGACACCCTGTATATTGTTTTTAATTTGAATTTTTTAGATTTTTAGTGTTTCAAGTGTTAATGCTAGTATTGCCAAATCAAACCATGAATATATTATTACGAATTTGGCTATTCTTTATTTCGAATGTAGTTTTACATTCAGCTTTTTCATCTTCGAATAAAACACATTCAATACTTCCTATTCCGGAAGCTCAAAAATTACAAAAATCATCTCATGAGTCATTAAAGTATAGAGCACAGTTGCAGCAAAAAAATTCTACTTACAGCTCAATAAACTACAAAAGTGCCCGTGAAACCTGTGAATACTTTAAAAATAGGTCAATTTTTTGCAATGAACATAATTTGGATCGACGATGTCAGTGCTTTTCATTGGCTGGTAGTGCTGACAATGTAAGTTCTTTTTTTTAACTTTTTCTGCTTTTAAACCCAAGGTTTTTGAATAAAAAATAAAGAAAATAGAGTGTTATTTAGTTGTCGGACATACCAACTTGTGACAATATGCCACCTTCATTTCCTATAATTCCTAAAAACAATACCCATGACTATATTTGAGTATTGGAATCGGATTTCCTATGCCTGAGGAATTTTGGGAGCACTCAGATGAGATGTTTGTCGAGGATATCGAAATATTTACTCTCATTCCAAGGGTCTTTTTTCAATCCATTTTAATTCGTCAAAAAACTGATATGTCATTTTTAGAGTAGTGTTGTTGTTTTAAGAAAAGGGTGCAACTCAGAACAAGCAATATTTGAATATCAGTTCGGAATTATCCAAACGAACAAAAACTCTTCTATGGATAGTCCACAAAAACCTGAATTGCGAACATTGAGTCCCGAAATATTTCTACAGAACAGTAAATTTATGGAGAAAAATGGTTTAAATATTGAATATGTTAAATACGTAAGTTCGTTTTTGAAAAACTGGAGGCATAATAAGTTGTAAAATCAAGTATTTAAACGAGAAAACTAAAAGTTGTAATCATCTGTAGCCTCGAAGTTATTGTTTGTTTGATCAAACTATTGAAAGTGAGGCAATAATTTTATATTTTATTGTTCAAATAAAATGCGCTTTTTGGAATTTCGAGCATTTTCTATAGTCTCAGGTTGGATGACCCCCTGGAGCATTTTTCCAAACTTTGTGGTTAAACTAAAGTTTTTGTTGTGAAAAACAGACTTTTTTAACAGGATAAATAAGATTAAGTACAAAAAACAAGTAAAGTAAACTAACTCTTAAATAAAATTATTATAATATTTTTAGACAGACAGCCTGCGGCCGATTTTCGAAACATCAAATAGTATGCAATGGAAAATTCCCTTACATTTTTTCCTGTTGCTAATTTCCGTGTTTGTCTTTGTATTTATTTTGCTAGTAGTACTTTGTCGACACCTTATGAGAATTTGTTAAGTATTTTAAAGAAAATTGTTCATAATATAAAGCTGTATGCATTTCCCCCGTCAAATCATTCTTTACCTGGTCAAATCGTAAAAATTTAATTCTCTGAAGTATTTCTTTAACTTTTTCTTTTAATTTTTCAAAATTTTTATACCAGCGTGTAGCCCTGGATTACAGCTTTCTAAAGAGCTATCAACTAATTTACTGAGGTATTTAAATGTTGCAGCAAAAGGTCTTTGTATAGACCAAATTTGTTGAAAAATTGTGTTGCATACAAAGCCTTTTTTTCTCCAATTTTTAAAAATCTCAGTAAGTCAAATGATAGCTAGTTAGAAAGCTGAGATCCAGAGATCCACGCTGGTATAAAATTTGAAGCTCAATTGAAAATTTGTTTGGATGAAAACTAAGTCGGAAATTTTTACGAGGTAAAAGGATAAGTTGACGGGGTAAAAAATAATTTGACGGGATGAAACAATTTGAGCCATAATTTAATTTCGTGGATTGAAAAACTTGAGTTTAAAAAAGTTCACTGAGATAGTTTAAAAAAAACGTAACTCTAGAATATTTTTTGTAATAATATCTTAACGGGGGCGCAGGGCGATTGAGAGTTACTTACCGTAGACATGATTCCGAGAAGTACTCTTGATCATAAAATGCATATTGAGGCTCTTTTTGCCCAGCACCAGTGACCAAAACGGGGTAGAATCAGGCCTGTGCACGGGCCGGCCGGCCCGGGCCTTGATTTTTGAGACCCAACTTTTAAAACTCTTCTCGGGCCGGGCTCAAAAATCGCCGGGCCCGAAATTCTAAGTTTTAAAGAGAGGGGGTATAGGGGGTCGTACACATGGAATAGTCATTCGTGTTATGAATTCTTTGATAAGGAGAAATATTGCGTTCGAGTGATGTTAAATAATAATAGTTACCCGCACTTTTTTCTCGCATGACTTTCGAAATATGTTTCGAATTGCACCTACAGTTAACTGTACTGAATATACGGGCGGGCCCGGGCTGGGCCCGGAAAAAAAAATAAGCTCCGAACCGGGCCGTGAAAAAGTGGGCCCATGCACATGCCTGGGTAGAATACCATAAACACAACTATTTTCTGGTCATCCACGTACCCTTTTAGGGTGAATAACCTTGGGAAACCAAGACAAGAAGTCAAATTTCAGCCAAAAAAAATTTTTACAACTATGGTAGGGCACCTCCTAAAAACATACGTTCTTCACGTTTTAGGTGCTAAACGTTAAAAAAAACATTATTAATGGGCGATTTGAGCCAGTGTGTAATTACCGTATTTCCTCTAATAAGGCGGCCGGCCGCCTTATTTTTCAACCTCCCTCCAGCAGGCCGCCTTATTAGAGCGGGCCGCCTTATTGGAGCAGGCCGCGTTATATTTCAAACATCCTTTCATCAAAATTTATTTAAATTCTCTAACAACAAATTTTGAACTAAGAGGTAATAACAACAATCATAACAATGAATGATAAACAATCATAGACTAGGGTGTGACCAATTCCAATCAAAAGTAATAAAATTAGGATTCGGCGCATTTAAAACAATTTTGAATATGAATAAAATTTTTAGGGGCCGCCTTATTAGAGCAGGCCGCCTTATTTTTCAACCTCCCTCCTGAGGGCCTCCTTATTAGAGCGGGCCGCCTTTTTAGAGCAGGCCGCCTTATTAGAGAAATACGGTATTCAGTCTGACCCAGGTTTTTTTCGTAAAAGCACTTTTTCAGGACATAATCCAAATTGACTGAAATTAGTTTCTGCAAATATTTTTTTTGGCACTAAATATATGTTTTCTGGCATGAAATTTATTTAACATTTTTTTTAGCATTTATATTATAAAAATGTTTATTTTTAACATTTTTCTTAAAGTTGTGCTCAAATTTTTCAAAACTTTTTGCACTAACATGTAGCCCCGGAGCTTGGCTTTCTAATAAGTTTTCAAATTTAGAAATGTGGAGATTTAGAGGATTGAAAAATAAAAGAAAAAGAAAAGTTACTTTATTCATGCCCCTACATTCAGCGGAGTTTCACAGATTTTAGTGCGTGAAATCTGGAAATATGAAATCTGGAAAAACTGGTTTGGAAAAAAGCGAAATCTACACGGACTACAAAAAGCTTATAGAAAGATAGAAAAACTTACAAGAATAATTATTTAAAAAAAATTTTAGCAAAAATAATCAGCTGATAGGTGGAATCGAACTTGAAATTGAAAATATCCATTTTCCAATAAAGAGTATGCCTTGACTATTTTTAAAGAAAACGTCATTTTTTCAGTGCTTGTTTCCATTTTGAAGTAGAATAAAACGATATGGCGTCAATAAAACAAATATTTTTTAAAAACACATCTGAAAGTTCTCGCAGTCGACGAGTCAGCAAACTTTTTTTCGAATATTTTTAACAATTTTTTTTCGAATAAAAGTGTTTGTATGATACTCCGAGAAGCTGAATTTAATAAAGAATCTAAATCACCAAGCACATTTAAAAAAAAACTTGGTTGCCGGAATATCACAGAAAGTTGGGCGCGTAGTCGTTTCGCAAATTTTGACATTTGTCCTTTTTTGCGAAACGTTTCGCAAATTTTGACATTTTTCTTTTTCGCGAAACGTTTCGCAAATTTTGAGATTTTCAAATTTTTGATTTGAATTGAAATCTTGAGACAAGTTTCGAAGTTTCCAACAAGTTTCCAACACAGATAATCAAGCAGATAATCAAGCTATGGACGTCGTGTAGGCTGTAGCTTTTGTCTTTAAGGTTATTATTGTTTTGTATGTTGCAGCTCGATAAAGTTGAAACATTTCGGGCAGATGAAAGCAGTTAGGCGATGCGAAAAGGCCTTTCATACATTCCGTATTTGCAATGAAAAGGATGAAAAGAAGTACTACGCATGCTATTACTGTGGCGAGTAAGCATCCTTTTATTTTGCACATTCTAGTTATGTTATCTCGTAGGATCAAACGCAAGCTAGCAAATGGAGAGGTGATGTTCCGCGTGCCAATACTCAATGAAGCGACTGAAACAGGGAAGTGCGTCATCTTCGGATCTCATCACGCCGAATGCAAGCTTTGTATGGATGAAATCGCCGCGATGAATATGGGCAGAGAGTGCTGCGAAGAAGTGAAGATGCAAGCCGAGCACAGTCACAAACTACATTCGAGAAGGTTGGTTGTTTAATGATTAATTTTATACAACTTGAGTGGTAGTTCTCTTAGTTTCAAGAGAAGGCCCTGCAGATGTCGCAAGCTGAACTAGAAGACGTGGTAGGCCAGGCCTCCGTCATCATTAAGTTGGGCTCGTATGAAGAGAAGCGTCAGCAGCTGTTCCGTCATCGACGCGAGGTAGTTTTGGTGATAGAGGATCCATTCGACTTACCGAATGTCTTCAAAGTCACGAAGGTATCCGCCACATAAAAAAAATTTAATTTTGTCATTCGTTCTTTGATTTAGACGGGAACTCGTGTCGGATCGTGCTGCTGGAGTCGTGGTGATGTAAAGCGACAGTGATCTTGTATCCTTACCCTATCTTTGTTTTTGGTGGTTGGTTTGAATAAAATTGGAGTGTTTATCATTGTTGGATGTTAACCTGGTTTGCGTGAAATATGAAATGCGGGAGGAGCAAAACAAAAGATTACTATCTCAGTACATAGTAGTATATTTGTTGAATATGAAATGAGATAGAGGTAAAATTAAGAGATGTCAAAATTTCGGTACGTGACAATTGAATCCAACGACCGATTGAATCCAGGCACAATTGAATCCAACTGCCTGAAATAGGACGATTGAATCCAAATGCCTGAAATGGGACGATTGAATCCAACTGCCTAAAATGGGACGATTGAATCCAAGTGCCTATAATGGGACGATTGAACCCAGTCTTTAAAATGGCCGTTGACATGCATTTGGGCCCCCGAATTTAAGCCCCGATTCAAAAATTGAACATGTTTTATTTCTAAATTGAAATTTCGCAGCTATTCCATTGTACCCCCTCCCCCCCTAAAAAGCTATTCCATTGTACCACCCCAAAAAAAATAAGGACCTATTCCACTGTACAACACTCCCCCCCCTAAAACCAACTTTTTTATAAGTACTTAAAAACCATTTTTAAGTAATAATTTTGCTATAAAAAGGTCAGAAAAGTAATTTTAAAAGGGATCAAGGGCTGTATTGGGAGGGAAGGGAATAATACAGGGGCCACTTTTTTTAGCTGCTTTACCATGTTTTTTAACTCGGACCGTGGCAAAAATAGACTTTATATGCATTTTATGATCAAGTGTACTTCTCGGAATCATGTCTAAGGTAAGTGTGGGCGATGCGGAAAGGCCTTTCATACATTCCGTATTTGCAATGAAAAGGAGGAAAAGAAGTACTACGCATGCTATTACTGTGGCGAGTAAGCACTCTAACTCTCAAGCCCCCTGCGCCCCCTTCGGGGGCGCAGGGGGCTTGGGGGCTTGGAGTTGAGATGCGCACACCCACATACCTCAGACACAAATCACTCGAAAGTGACTCTGGATGCATGAAAAAGCATGCATACCAGAGTTATTTATGCGGTAGGCCCCAGTATTCAAAACTATTTTCAACATCTTCAATTTTTCGGCCGAAAGAGGAATAGTAAATAGGAATAGGAATAGTGGAATAGTACCGAAATTTCTCTAAATTTTATTTTTTTATTCATTTCGCTGCATTTTGTGTGCTATTACTACTTATTTTAGTAAGGGATTGAGCAAAGTTTTAATAACTGGGCCTTCCGCACTAAGAAACTCTAGCATCCAAGGCATTCAAAAGGTTTAATTAAGGTGTTCATGTACCATAAGTCAAGCGATCGCACTGGGATCGAACTATATAAGAAGGGGTATTTAGTGTTACCTAGTTGTTTCGGATAGCTACCTAATAGCTACGTATTCCCTCAATGGTTATACAAACTTCCAGGAAATTCGAAGGCCACCTTAGTAGGTACTGGCATTTTCGTTAATAAAACCACTTTTTTGTAATTATCAACCATCTTTAGAGCATGTTTTTAGGTAGGAGACTATGGTTTCATTATTTTCAGATTCTAATAGAGGTATGCCCTTTCAGGGTGAATACGAGCGGTTTCGCTACTCTGTAATGATGAACGCAAGTGTTTTTGTACTCAGATTAAGTTTATTGATCCTTTAAAAACATTTTACTTTTATGAGTAGTCAAGAAAAAAGTCTGCAGCCAGCAGGATTCGAACCTGTAACCTCGAGGATGAAAATACCTGAGGATGTATTTATTGCAGAAAATATCTACCGTAGGATGAATTTACCGAGGAAAAGTGAATTTAGCGAGGGTTTGCCAAGGATATATAACATTTTTTAAATTGGAACCTAAATGCGGGATTCCCAAATGCGGGGGATTTACTTGCAAAGATTTATTGGGGACTTGATTCAATTGTCTCATTTTAGGGACTTGGATTCAATTGTCTCATTTTAGGGACTTGGATTCAATTGTCCTATTTAGGCAGTTGATTCAATTGTCCCTTGGATTCAATCGGTCGTTGATTCAATCGTCCGTGGCCGTCAAAATTTGACAAATGACAAAATTTGCGAAACGTTTCGCAAAAAAGGACAAATGTCAAAATTTGCGAAACGTTTCGCAAAAAGGACAAATGTCAGAATTTGCGAAATGTTTCGCAAAAAAGGACAAATGTCAAAATTGCGAAACGTCTATATGCCGAAAGTTGCAGTGTCAAAATTTAAAAATGATTGATCGTCAAGTTTCAAGTTATATCTCCCTAATCAAGCATGTTTTTGATGATGATCTGTATTTCGGATTATCCACGAATTTCATAATAATTTGCAGCAACAAACGAATGGAGCGTAGTAAAAGTGGAAGGCATGCTGCCCCCGTCCAGAGATGGTCACACAGAAGTTATGCACAACCACACCATGTTCATCTTTGGTGGTTTTGAGGAGAGCAACCATCGCTTTAGTCAAGAAACTTATGCCTATGACTTCAATACCAACACTTGGCATCAGGTCAACACTCAAGTACAATAATATAACTTTCAACAAAATAACGTATCTAACTAGTCTATTGCAGGGAGATCCACCCCAGCACCGAGACTTCCACACTGCCTGTGTATTAGACTCCAAGATGTACATTTTCGGAGGTCGTTCTGACGAAATGGGCCAGCACCACTCCAGCAATGACAAATACTGTGACCAACTAATGTGCCTGGATTCAAAACTAATAGATGGACGCTGGTCAAGACCAAGGAGATGCTCCCAATGGAAGACGATCTCACTCTGTTCGGACCCACAGCGGCAAATGTACATGTTCGGTGGCTACCAAAGCAATAAAGACGAGCACTACAACCAGTGTTTGACCTCGTACTTGGCTCGTACTTGCTCGTACTTGTAGTTGTATTTTTCGTCCTAGAAATTCTTCTTTTTTCTGAAAAGTTTAAACTAGATGCCTTCAGAACAACCACAGCTATATTTTTACAAAAAATATGCCTGTGTCGAGATTAAAAATAGTTATATATTGATATTTTAAGTGCAAGTACGAGCTCAGGTACGAGCAGTCGTACTTGAGCTCGTACTTGCACTTAAATGTCAATATATAAAGTTTTATAATCTCGACACAGGTATATTTTTTTGTAATGTAGCTGTGGTTGTTGTGAAGCCATCTACTTTAAAACTTTTTAGAAAAAAGAAGAATTTCTAGGACGAAAAATACAAATTACCAAGTACGAGCCAAGTACGAGGTCCAAACACTGACTACAACGACTTCTATGAATTTAACCCTACCACTAGTCAATGGCGTTTTGTCAAACCCAGCGGCCAACTAATTCCCTATGCTCGAAGAAAGCAATGCACCATAGCTGTTGGCAATCGAATGTCTTGTTTGGAGGCACTATGTAAGTGAACTTATCCCAAATTAGCCCGATTATCAAACAATAATTGCCCCGAGTCAAAAATGACGGCAAGAGTTTGGTGGATTTGGCCGACTTGTTTGTGCTGGATTTCGGTGAGTTGAATTTCTGATAATTTTTACTTTCATCTATTGAGTTTTTTTGTTATTTTAGAACCTTCACTAGAAAGTCTGTGTTCAGAAGCAGTTGTTCGTATGGATTCCACCAACGATATGACCATCTACTGCTATACTCTAAGGTAAATTTTGTTAGCCAATAAACCCATAGTGACTCAAATCGATAAATTTATAGATTTCCTGAAAATTATTTTCGGCTGTTGTATAGAAAAATCTACAAAAATTTTCTAGTTTTTAATAATTTTTTAAAAAATTTGCGCAGAGAAACTATTCTCCTATACGAATTTATAAAAATTTACTGAAATCTGCAAAAATTTTGTAGATATTTTTGAACAAACAATCGAAAAAGAATTTTTTGAGGTGGGCCACACAGGATGGACCGAATATTTCTAACTGTCATAACTTGTTTCCTGGCATGATCTCAAATTCTGTTTCACAGATTACTTGTCTCAAGCCCCATATTTACTTGGTATATAATGTAAAAACATGATTTTTGATTGATATCCTGTAATCTGTACAGCAAGCCTCTGGACCTCCAGCTGAGTTCCAATACAGGAAAACCAAGAAAAAATCATGTTTACAATTTTATGAATCAAATTGATATTTTAGTTTATCAATTAAATAAATTATTAAAGGTGTTAGCTAAATCGACCTGTAAAAAAATTTCATGATTGGTGTCAGAAAAAGGGTACTTATCCCTTATCGGGTCCAGTTTTTTAATGTAAAAAAAACTAGCTGACAGGGAAGAAAAAAGTGTATTACTGAACAGGAGAAGATTTTAGGGTAAAGAAAACACTTCGTGTTTTAAGTATGCTAGAGGCTTCTTGGAAGCCTCTTATTTATAAAAAAGCAGGTGTTCTTGGTAAAGTATTTTGTCACAGGCATTTGGGTAACATGTGTGGCATAGTTTGTGGAAAATAGGGAATTTGGTCTTATCAACCCATTTCCCACACCATTTTACATGAGATAGGCAGGTTTATTTTGATTGTGAAAAAAATTTATTTTTCGGACATCCAGGTGGATATCTATACATTCTCATAAGATAGGCACGCTTTTTTTTTGATTTTGGAAAAAATTCAGGTTCTCCAGCTGGTCTCCAGCTGGAGACCAGCTGGTCAGGAGGTATCCACCCCAGGTTTTGGATTTCGGCGCGTGAAATCGCAATTTTCGCCTTGACAAACCCGATTACTTCACGATTTTACATATAATAGCATTATTAGTTAGCCTTACAACAATATTTTGAAATTCCGTGCGGGACCAACCACGATTATTTCAAATCCAATTCAGAGGCCAAATTTGACCAAAAAATCGTGTGTTTGAGTCAAAACCTCAGTTTTTCTGGATTTTGGCCAATCTCGATTTTCAAACTTTTTTTTGTTTTGAAGCCCTTGAAATTCGGGTGGGGGCTATCGCAGATAGCTTGCAATAAATTGACCAAAAAATGAGCGCTTCATATATTAAAATGCGAATGAACTTCGGGAAATGCGCAAAAAATAGTGGTCAAAAAAGTGGCCGATTTTTCAAATAATTCGGTTTGAGTGCGTCTATGCAACTTTTTTTGGTTCTTTTTTCTGAAAAGTGATTACCACTAAAACAAAGCTGAGATTCCAAATTTCAAACCTTTACAATTGGAATTTTTTTTGACTCTGAAAATTTTTTTTTCTTTATGAGAAAGTCGAAAAAATTGGAAAAATCGAAATCAATGTTCCAAATTTTTTACAAAGTCGAATAATTTCTGTTAATATTTTTCCTGTGATCTACACGATATTCTGACTGTCAGATGTGCAAAAATCGAACAATTGACCCTGAGTAAAAATGCTCAAATAGTTCAAATTCGATCTCTTTTTATTCTTTCAAGCGTAAGATCAACATCCTATGTTTCAGGAACCAACTTACTTTACACAATATTACTAAACCAAACTACTCCAGGATCGACTGCAACAATGGCTAGTAAAAATGTGCTTCTTTAATTTTACTGTTGTATTATAGCCGGAAATGGTCTCTTTTCGCACATCTGTTTTGGTATATGCTTTGTTTGAAACGCTATGATACGGTTATCTCTTGCTTTCCTAAAAACTTGTATCCTTTCTGTTTCGTCAGTTGTTTGTGTGCCATTTGCCTTGGTTTGTAAATTTTGTAAATAACACTTTCTGAGAAAATATTTTCGAAAGATGGAATGTCAAATATTGTTCTCAACTCCTATGATGTTTGTAAAGAAAATGGAGATATGTGTGTGCAAAATATGCTTTATTGAATAAAATGTCATAAAAGTACCGACTCAAGTTTTTTTAAAGGTAAATCATTTTTTCTGTTGGCAAATTTACTTTTTTTGTAGCAAAATGTTTTTTTTTGTGGCAAATTTATTTTGTAGCTAATTTTTTTGGCAATTTATTTTTTTGTGGCAAATTTACTCTTTTTTGCAGCAAATCCGATTTTAGTCCGTAGCACATATACTTGAGTTAGTCTGCTTATTTGGTTCTTACGGTTATCCAAACCACCTTAATTTTTTCATGAACAGCTTGGTCCCCTCTGTTGTTTTTCATGAAAAAATTAAGGTGGTGCGGATAACGTAATAACCCTTATTTGTTTATCCTAATTTTCAAAACTTGTATTCTGAGTCTATGAAAGACTTGGACTTCATAAAGACAGTGGATTAATTGCTGGTAAAGCTGCTGGGCTCTAGGTCTAATCTAGCACACACTTGGCACACTTCGGCTGCTTCATTACTCAACATCTCTGATGGATCAGTGATGAAGTTCTTAATTCAAGCTTACCGTTTTACATCAATACTGCATGATGATAATTCTTTCACCTAGACACATTTTGCTCCACATTTGAGAAGAGCAACACTTCAGTCCGTACGCTTTTGGATCTTACGGGCTTTCTCTTGTGAAGAAAGAGTGTGGCCGAATAGCCGGGTTCAAGTGGGATCTTCTGCCACTGCCTGTGATCTTTTAAAGATTTGCAATTTTCGGATGCTGGACCAAACCCAAATTCTCAGATCACTTTTCTCGAAATCGTTTTCAGTCTAAAAAGACTGAAAACGGTATGCTGATCAAGCGTATCAACCGATATATATATGTTTTTGAAATTTTCAGAAATAATCAAGCAGACTAACTCAAGTATATGTGCTACAGGAAAATCGTATTTGCTAAAAAAAGAGTACCGTATATTTCTATTAAAACGCCCCGGCGTTCTATTTTTCAACCACCCTTAGAGGGTGGCGTTCTAATAGAAGGTGGCGTACTAAAGAAGCGGCGTACTATTTTTCAACTCGTTAAAAATTAGTTAACCTTGTAAAATGAGGTAGTGTGTGAAGTATATCATGACCAAGATGATGTCCTCAGCCGGCTGAGGCTGACAGCTGAGTTAAAATTTTGGACCCGGCTGACGGCTGAGGGAAATTTTACAAACTCAGCCGGCTGAGGATGAGACTTATGGCTGAGGTAATCGTTGAGCATACCACCTGGTCATGACTCAGGAACACTAAAACTTTTCTTGAAAGCAAATTACAAAAAAGTTTTAGATTCAATATTGTATTTATGGAAACCCATAAATGAGAATATTTATCAGTTTTAATATAAGTTGTTGAATTCCTTCTGGGTGTTATTATCGTTGACAAGTCGTTTTGTCACGATATCTTTCACATTGCTTCAAATACGCGTTTTATGTTTTTTTCCGGTTGGTCAATCGGTTTATTCCGGATATTGCCTTAATATTTACGAAAATTTCAGCAAAATTCATTTATCCGGTTCTTAGGGTTGATAAGTTTCAGTTAACCAAATAGAACTCACTTAGAAATCAAGATGCATAAGTTTATTTCTTTAACTAACATACCGTATTTCCTCTAATTGGCGCCCAGGGGCGGCAATTAGAAGCGTTAGATTAATTAGAAGCATGCAATTTTTCAAAATTACCCCTTGGAGGGTAACGTTCTATTAGAAGGTGGCGTTCTAATAGAAAGTGGCGTTCTATTTTTCAATACTCTTGGAGGGTGGCGTTCTATTAGAAGGTGGCGTTCTAATAGAAGGGGGCGTTCTAATAGAAGATATACGGTATATTTGCTACAGAAAAAAATAAATTTGCTACAGAAAAAAGTAAATTTGCCACAAAAAAAGTAAATTAGTTACAAAATAAATTTGCCACAGAAAAAAGTAAATTTGCCACAAAAAAGTAAATTTGCCACAAAAAAAGTAAATTAGTTACAAAATAAATTTGCCACAGAAAAAGTAAATTTGCCACAAAAAAAGTAAATTAGTTACAAAATAAATTTGCCACAGAAAAAGTAAATTTGCCACAAAAAAAAGTAAATTAGTTACAAAATAAATTTGCCACAAAAAAAGTAAATTTGCCACAGAAAAAAGTAAATTAGTTACAAATAAATTTGCCACAAAAAAAGTAAATTTGCCACAAAAAAGTGAATTAACTACAAATAAATTTGCCACAAAAAAAACATTTTTGATACAAAAAAAGTAAATTTGCCACAGAAAATGATTAATCTTTTTTAAATTGTACACACGTATAAAATAAGAGTTCTTACTAAGAAAATGTTTTATAACAGGGGTGTCATATGTCCTTTTTAAAAGATTTTTCCTTTTTTGGGACCCCAAATCTTTAGCCCCCCCGTCAGATTTTCTGGCTACGCCTCTGCAGTCAACAGTTGAAAATCAAATTTCAATAAAACGCTAATTATTCTTTAGAAGAACTCGTTTTTTCAGAAGTTTAGGTCTAAACACCCTATATCGACCTCCAAGGGCCTCAGGAGTTCGGAAAAGACATTATTTTTAAGTTTCTGTCAATTAAAAATGAGTTTTGAGCTTTTTGAAATTTCGACTTTTTTTAAAATATGTTTTCGATCGAGAGTCTAAGGCGGTGCATGAGACTTGGGGCTTGGAGTTGAGATGCGCACACCCACATACCTTAGACGCAAATCACTCTGGATGCATTAAAAAGCACAAATACCAGAGTTTTATTTATGCAGTAGGTTCTAGTATTAAGACTATGTTCAACATTTCTTTTTTGTTTAAAATTGGCCTTTTTTGGTCCATTTCTACCAAATACAGACCTAAATTCCTTTATAATGGTCAAAATCTGTGATTTTCGGTGGTCCTAAAACTCAATGTTTCAATGACCAAAACTCGAAAATGATGCCTTTTTTTGAACTCTTAAGGCCATTTTTGGTCGAGGTTTTCGAAAATACTTTTAAAAAAAAAGTTTATTGGAGGAGGGGGGGGGTGGGGTTTATATACAAGTAGCGCCATTTTTTTAACAATGTTGTAGCGCTAGTCCGTTTTTCGCCTTGGTTCCTCCTGTGGTTTTTTACTTTAAAAAATAAAAGACCATGGTCTTTTATTAAAGAATATACGGTATGGTACGTTGATATTGTGATTATGGTTATCATGACCACCTTAACCATGATCACCTTCAAAACAACAAGGGAACCAAGCATTTGTAAGGAAAAACAACAGGGGGAACCAAGGTGATAAATGGAAACGTATTTTGCACTAGAGCCCAATGTTGTTGATGAAATGTACTGTGCTCAATAAATCTTTAGCTTTTCCTCTTGTCATATAATGATAATAACCGTTAAGTTCAATAGTATTTCTGATTATGCCAAACTTATTGAAATAAATTTAAAAAATCTAAAACAAGCAAAATCTACTTAAATTTTTAAAAAAATCTGAACATTTTGCCACCGAAACTGCCACCGATGTGTTCTGCCACCCACTGCCACCGCCACCGATGTGTTTGCCACCCACCGCCACCGCCACCGGTGGCTACCCGAAAAACCCCCCACCACCGGGAGATCCACCGTTGGAATTACCACACTGCTTAAAACCTACCAAAAATATAACATTCCCTTAGGGCGAATTTCCCTTTTTGGGCAATTTGCCGAAAGGGCAAAAAATCGCTTTTTAGGGCAAAAAAGAGCAAGTTTTTGCCCTTTTTTGGTCTTTTTAATTTACAAAAGGCAAAATGCTTATCCTTGGTTTCAACTAGGGCTTGTTGAGTTGATCGAAACCAATTGAAACTGACCGAAATTTGTGAATTTCGCGGCAAATTTCTAAATTGCCGTCATAATATTTGACTTTGACAATAATCGACGTTGACAATGTTCGACGATGACGATATTCACCATCGAAAAATTCGTAGTTGGTTAAATTTGCCGTTGATAAAACCGCCGTCGCACAAATTTCTAAAATTTCTTCTATTTTACGAGCCAAAGTCTAATCTTGTGTATGTCATGGGGATTTGACTTTGGTTCGTTGAAATAAGCAAATTTTGTCAACGGCAATTAAGCTGACTGCGAATTTTGTCAACGGTGAATATCGTCACGGCGAATCAGCTCCGTCCTAATTTCACTTAGGACTGCCTACTCAAAAAAAATAAAAAGTCAGCATTTTCGACAAGAAAATCAAAATAAGTGGATAACCGTATTTCATCTAATAGGCCACCAGCTTCTAATAAACCTCCCCCTTAAATTTGTGAATTTAATTTCGGATAACAGTGAAAGTTTCGCAGAGCTCTTTTTGCGTTTTCTTAATTCCCGCGAGCTCTACTGTCCCTGGAAAATAGATTTTGTTGAGCAATCAGAAATCTACAAATTGACCCTAAATTTATCTGATTTCAGTGGAATGGAAAACAAGCCACCATGGCATATTGGATCACTGATGTATTTTAGATTGAATGACATGCAGTAAACGGATTTAATATCTATATTCAAAGCCGACAGTGAACGAAGCAGCACAAGCGCAGCCTACGGATAAATTGAACTAACAAGGGAGAGGCCATGATTGTGACCTGGGGTAATTTCGATAAACTTTTTTCACGCGCATATTCTTGTAGAGCGTGCCCAAGTTTCTTATGAATCTGGCTCCCCAGCTATGAAAGCTATCAAAATTTTTAGGAATGACCCATGGGGAATGACCATCCTATATGTATCCCTTCTTGGCTACTCTTATTCTGGGTAGCTCCTCCTGGTCCCCTGCTAGATACCCTACTTCTAATTTCCCCCTTCATGGGCTAGAACATGAAAATCCACCCGAAATCAAGGCTGAATCAAACCATGTCCGATTTAGAAGGAATAGAAATCTTTTTTTAGAGACACCTCGATCTCACGGTTTTGTGCTTAAAAAAGAGCTAAGGAATTCAATTTCTGTCCCGGAGAGTCCAGAAAGATATCTGACATAAGTTCAAAAATAATGGCAATTAAATTGGGCTTGAACAAAAAATTCAACCGAGGTCCAGGCTAAATCCGCCACTTGGAATATAGAGGTACTTCAATTTTTTTTATAGTCAATCCTTTTTTCCGGTTTTGTGCTTGAAAAAAAGCTGAGAAGTTGAGTTTCAGGTATACTTGGGCGTTCTTGTTTTTTTTGGGATTTGGGATTGGGTTTTTCGAAATTATTCTAAATATTGGGATTTTGGATTGGTATTTTCGAAATTATTTAAAATTTTGGGATTTTGGATTGGGATTTCCGAAATTCTGGAATCCCAGTTGGATTTGGGATTTTTTTAAATTCAAACAGTTTGTAACTATCCACCGATTTTAAATTTTTAGTGCAATTACGAGCAATTTTAAATAAAAGAAGACGAAGGACTAGAAAAGATGAGGACGAAGACGAGTACAAGCGATTTGGAAAAGTCGGTACGAGGACGAGTACGAAGTACGAGTCCAGAAAATTTTGGCACGAAGGACGAGGACGAGAATTTGAAAATCCCTGCACTGGTAACGAGTCACACTTTGTAATAAGCCGCAAGGTAGTCTCTCATTATCACTAAAAAGTATGAAAGAGGTGCAAATTCGCAATTTCATAATTTGATAATTTGCCCGAAAAATTAACTTCGGCAATTTAAATTTTTTTAGCTGCAATTTTTTTTAGCTTTTTAGCAGATAACCGATTCTAAGCAGAGACAGGGTGACCAACCACCCCCAGAAATGGTTCGTACTCATTTGATGACAACTCATTTGATCCCAGTCATTTGATCCCACTCATTTGATCCCAACTCATTTGATCACAACTCATTTGATCCCACCTCATTTTATCCTACCTCATTTGATCCCAACTCATTTGATCACAACTCATTTGATCCCACCTCATTTGATCCCAATTTCGGTACTAGGCTAATTTACCCCCGGTAAATTCATTCCCCGGCAAATTTATCGTCCAGTCTTTTCCCAAGTACTAGGGTTTGAATCCGCCTAGCAGCATTAATTTTTGTGCTTATTTCATAACCTTTTCGGGGTAAATCTGTTCTAGGAAGCCCATACACACTGAACGCCTCAAATATCCCCGAGCCTTTCAAACCACTCTAGATACTTTGAATGGCTCTAAAGAAACTGGATATTGAGATGACGAGCCGACCTGTTGACTGATCGATCATCCAAGTATAAGTCAACCTGGACCATCCGGAAATTTCCAGATCAGAAAAGTTCGAATAACGTGGTATTCTTCTCTTTCTGAGGTCTCTGTTGTTGTTTTCTAGCTTTCTTAAAGGCTAAATCAAACAGACTGAAAATTTCTTATTTACTTGACCGTAGTTTCATACTCATCCAAACACAACCAGAGAGTAGCATTTTTATTGATAAAACAGGAGATTTCTTTAACAATGTAACGAACAAACAGAAGTGACAAACGTAAAACATCATATCAGTTTTAGAACTCCTAATTTTCTTCTTCTCCCATATCAACAACTAGAAAATTCGCCAGATGATGCTGTTCGGCTTTTAAGAACTCCATTCGATCTGACGGCTGATAACCACGGGACAAAATTTTGATATTCGCTTCGCGGCAGTCATCTAGATGACGCGGCTGGCGCAGCACTTCAACGGGATTCACTTTTGCTAGACTCTAGATGGTCAAAAAAAATTCAATCTTCAGGACTGATTTATGAATGACATACTGACGACGACCGTTGAAAGTTTTCACCTTCGTTAGCCCACCGATCAGCAAGGCATCACCCACGTTCATTAGCCATCGATATTGCTAAAACCAAACTAATAACAAAGATTTTTCTACCAAATTAAACTTAAGAAAAGACCACCCTGCTTTCCAAAACTTTAAATACAAATTTTTGAAATTGGGATCAAATGAGGTGGGATCAAATGAGGTGGGATCAAAAAGAGTGGGATCAATGAGTTGTGATCAAATGAGTGGGATCAAATGAGTTGTGATCAAATGAATTGTGATCAAATGAGTGTGTACGCCAGAAATACCTAATCCACCTGCAGTGCTTAGATGGTACCAAACTATAATAGCATATCCATCCCTTTCAAAAAAGTATACACCTGCACGGTATCTGACCTTATAGAGGATATCCAGCCCACCTAGAGAGTATTTAAACCATATGGAGGATATATATAAACCACCCAAGAATAAATAACCACATTAAAGGAACGTTTTAACCTTCACTATTGATCGGCAAGGGGTAAATTGGTTTGGCAAAAATATAAAAAAAATTTCAAGTGCTACTAAGAAGAAACCCTATCTGGGTGTAATTTTGAGTACCTTATCAGGCGAATTTCATTTTTACAAAATCTTGTAGAGCATGTATACTTCTAAGTGGAAACTGAGCCAGTGAGGCAATATACCACAAAAAAAGTGTACAATATCTCAAATCAAAAGTAACTCAAATCAACCATGATACGAGTATCATGGTTTCGTTGGCAGTTTTTATTTAATTTATTTTGTCACATTATTTTAAATTTCAAAGTGTATGCATTTTGTATGCATGCAGTTTAACGTTCTTAAAAATTTGCAGTCAGCTGTCGTTGGTTTTAAGTGTTTCGCAGGGATTGTGTGCTTGTGTCATTTCTGGTGTAAACTTGGCAATTTTGCAGGTGAAAAAAGCAATTAACTATCAAACGTACGCGTTTCTGGTCATGAAAGTGCTGTCAATCACACATACCCCCCCCCCCCAAAATTCAAAATGGAAATATAATAAAAATTGCCCCCATTTGCTGAAAATTGCCCCATTTCCAGACAAGTTGCCCCATTTTCGAATTTCAATTAAAAAAGCAGAAAAGTTGCCCTATTGGCCAGAAAAGTTGCCCCATTTGCCACAAAGGTGCCCCATTGGCCGGAAATTTTGTTCGGGGGGTTTTCGGGGCGGGGTTTTTGCCAAAATCGGCCCGGTGGAGCGGGGCCCGAACGGACCCCCCCCCGTTTCTGTCTCGTATTTAAGTAATAGATTTGCCATAAAAGAGACCAGAAAAGCATTTTAATAGTTTAATAATTCATAAGATATTCGTATGAGTGCGGCAAATGAATGTGTACGATCCTCTCAAGGCACATAATGTATTCAGTCAAATTGTTGTAACGTAAAACAGTGGGAAGCTAAACCCACTGCGCTACACGTGTATTTTATAGTAAATAATGTCGTCATTTGACCTATATTTAACACGGATATTCACTGACTACCTACGCAAATTCGA